>OY757558.1:10649264-10671764 GCA_963584105.1 Alviniconcha strummeri | reverse complement strand
TGTGAAGCCTGGCTGGTTTCAGAGACCAAGTTCTATGAGCTGTACACTCCAGAGGAAAAGGCCAAACTGTACAGCGCCATCGGCTACGAGGAAAACGAGGCGGATCCAACTCTGCCTGTGGAGGTGAGTCACACTGACAGCCACGTGAGTCACACTGACAGCCACATGAGTCACACTGACAGCCACGTGAGTCACACTGACAGCCACGCAAGTCACACTGACAGCCACGTGAGTCACACTGACAGCCACGTGAGTCACACTGACAGCCACGTGAGTCACACTGACAGCCACATGAGTCACACTGACAGCCACGTGAGTCACACTGACAGCCACGCAAGTCACACTGACAGCCACGTGAGTCACACTGTTGTTGATCGCTTTTCTGTGGCGCTATTCTCCGCTCTCCAGCAGCCTCATTGTGCTCTTGCCTCGTGTGATTATAGATGAGTGACTGGGTTTTTTACAGCACGTTTTTGAATATCCACCAAAATGGCGTACTTACAGTGCTGTTTGGTTGTTACGTGGCTGAAACTGCTGTCGTCTTGGCGCGTTCTGTGTACACCATACAACCATGTCATGTCACTTCATGCAAAGCTGCATATGTAGGGTTCTTGAGTGTTCAGCTGTAACCTGCCACCTGCACTTTGGGCAGAATGACCAGAATCTTTTATGTGCTAAGTTAAAGCCAGTGCCCCAGAATCTAGGTCAGCTACGCAGGTGGCCCCACTTGAGATATCCGATAGCTGAGCGGTCCGGCCACGGACATGCTGCTGCTGCTGCCAGCAGTAAATTATAGCAGCCGTCTTTCACCCCCTCCCTTTCCCAGCGCCATCTCACCACAGAGTTGTACAGCAGACCATTGAAAAGTTCTTATTTTGAAGTTTACACAGACACCAAATATGCTTGGTACAATAGTTTAAGTTTTCATGCTGCAACAAAACCATTTCATGCAAAAATCACACAAAACATCACATTCTATGAGACAAAAAGTACGAAACGTATATGATTATTGTGAGGTCCTGCTTTTTTTCTCAACAAAACAACATGTATACATAACAACATCAATATATCTGCTACAGGAAGCACTCATTTAAATTCCAGCCCAACTCTCAAAGAAAAACTCACAGGGGGTGTAAACAGTATACCATTTTGGCAAGAGGGCCTTTCACGCAAACTATGAAAATGTGCACAGTACATACATAAAACGTACAAAACAAAGCAACATTGAAAAACAGCAAACATGCATCACAACATCAATATGTTCACTACTGGAAACACTCACTTAAAATACAGAAAGCACCGTGTACACTCAGCAGCCCACAAGTTAAAAATTAGAAGCAGCCGGCTAGTACTGACCACTGCTGGTACTGACCTAGATTCCACTGACAGCGCAGCTATGTGGGGGAGCTAAAAATAGCTCAGCCAGTGAGCCGCTAAAGCGCCCAATTTTAAGCCTGTGGAACAGCCTGTGCAGTAACATTGGAGGTAAAACAGATGCTGAAATAAGAGTCAGCACAGAAATTTGACTCTGGAGCAGACTGTTTTCCCACCACTCCTGCCAGGACTCGAAACCATGACCTTGCAATCACAAGTCCAGCGCTCTAACTGCTGAGCTGTTCCTGTTCTCCATGCTGCAGTGAACAAGGTGTTGCGGTGATCGTGAGTCGTGTGGCGATGACCAGTTTGTTTTGAATACCTCATGCAGTGCACGGAAAGTTTTGCTACAGGTGCAAGAAATAACAGATGGGTTGACTGAGGGAAATCCAGTCCAAAATCAAAACGTCTTCAGTTCAGTTCAAGATGGTATCTATGCACTCAGGAAAGCCCATATGCGCTCCACCCCATCTCTCAGAAGTTTCCCCAACGTTGCCTGTAAAAATGTTTTAAAATGAAGCGGAAACAAAATGTGCTGCAACGTTAAGTTGCATACATTTTCAGTGATGCATAATAGTGGTAGATAACTTTTATACAGTGCTACATAACTTGCCTTTGGGGATGACAGATGGCAGTTGGGTCAGAATTTGATCTAACAGATTCCGTTACTGCTTGGAACCAAGCACATGGCAGAAATGCCTGGGACAAATGCTGCACCTCATCATCATGGTTTCAGTGTTCAATTTTTGGAAAAGCTGGGCCGCAGGTTTTACCAGCAAGCTGATGGCAATAGAGTTAGGCTATTTATAGCAGATCTGTTTCCCCGATTTTCAAGTTTTACCAACAAGCTGATGGCAATAGAGTTAGTAGGGCTATGTATAGCAGATCTGTTTCCCAATTTTCAAGGTGTACCAACAAGCTGACAGCAGTAGAATTAGTCAAGCTATTTATAGCAGACTTTTTCTTCTTTGGATTTGGATATGGCAGCCACCCTCCATTGAGCAAAAACTGCTGGGAGATTATGCTGCACTTTTGGGGGGGTCTGCAGAGCCCTATGCAGTAAAGTGGTATGAGAAAGTAGAAAAGAAACGTAGCAGGGAAAGTGTGCAGTGTATGTGCAGTATCTTCTCCAGGGTCATCTTTCTGTGCTGACTCTTATTTCGGTATCTGTTCCACCCCTGTGTTACCGCAGTAGCACGTAAAAGATCCCGATCATTCTGCCAAAAGTGCAGGTGGCAGGTTACAGCTAAACACGCATACACCCTACCTATGTGGCTTTGAATGAAGTGACACTGTAACCTGGTGCATGGTTGAATGGTGTACACGGAACTTGCGCCGAAACGGCAGCATTTCACGTGGCACCAGCCATGCAACAACCACAGAGCGCTGCCAGTACACCACTTCCGTGGGTATTAATAATACACGCTATAAAATGTTGCAGTCACTCATTCAGAATCACATGCCAATGTGCACAGTGAGTCTGCTCGAGAGCAGAGAATAGCACTATGTAAAAGCTATGAACAATAGTAATATTAACCACTTTGGAGTATCTGACTACAGAAGCTGGATTGGTTTCCCAAGTTTCAAGGTTACGTGTTAGTTGCAGACAAAAAGGAATGCCTGGTACAGGGTGTGATCCACACTGACACTGGGGAATGGGGACAATTCAGTGGTTAGAGTGTCAGACTCATGATCAAAAGATCCCAGGGTTTGAACCCCAGGAGTGGTGGGAAATTGTCTTCTCCAGGGTCAGCTTTCTGTGCTGACTCTTATTTCGGTATCCGTTCCACTGCAGTGGCGCATAAAAGATCCCGGCCACTCTGCCAAAAGAGCAGGTGGCAGGTTACAGCTAAACATGCATGCACCCTGCATATTATGTGACTTTGAATGGAGTGACTGTAAACTGTTGAATGGTTGAATGGTGTACACAGAACTTGCGTCAAGACAGCAGCAGTTTCACATGTCACCAGCCATGCAGTTACCAAAGAGCACTGTCGAGTACGCTGCTTCCGTGGATATCAAAAATGCATGCTATAAAATGGTACAGTCACTCATTTAAAGTCATTTCCAACATGAGCACAGTGAATCTGCCCGAGAGCAGAGAATAGCGCTAAATAAAAGCGATGAATCATAATAATAAATAACAACATGTTGTCCAGAACAGTCCCAGAAATTCACCTTTCTTGGACCCTGTGTCCAAATGAGTCCTTGTGTGTCTTAGATGAAAGGCGTGCAGTTTTATTCTTCATGTGCAAGCTTTCACTCTGGAACTGTGCTGATTTCTGCTGAGTGCTGTCTTGTGAGCCTCGCAGGAAGTGATTGGGTGTACATGTTCCCAGTTTTGGCAACTATTTTGTGTGACACATGGCTATCAATCTAAAAATGACAACATCTTACCACACTGTTTTTAGCGAATGAAAATCAATCTGCTATCTTTCAGTTGGTAATGAGTTAGTTCTGAACTTCAAACATGATCTCTTGAGGCTGTTTTCTTTGTGCTTAAAATCACCACAAATTTAGCTGACCTTTTGAGTTATTTCTTTACTTCTTCTTTTTCTTGCTCAAAATCAGCTTAAATTTGACATTATAATAGGGATCAAAGGAAGTTGAAGTGGAACAATTATTTAAACATGGGGAGAGTTTCTTTAAACGGGTCTTTTTATAAAATACGAGTGCCTCATTGGGGTGATCTTTTGTCTGGTGTCAGCACTGTGCTGAAATAATGGAATCAGTCACCCTTTTAATGATCGTGGAGTTGTTTGTTTTCAGTTCGTGGCTGTCAAGGTCGTCACCAAGCTGAGAAATGTCACGATTTTCCTCCGGGACATTCGGCAAAAGTGAGTCTCTTTTGATGTTGTTGGTGTTGTGTTTTGCCACAGTTTTTCAACTCAGACGTGATACTTGTTTTTTCAAAGGTGACCCCTGTGCCTTGTAGTAGTACCTTGTCTGTGAATGTGTTTTACACCTGAGTTGGTCGGCCCGAAAGAGAAATCACAAACCTTGGCAAACTGATTTTGTCAATCAACCAAGCACATGATCACCCAAGTCACATTTGCAGTAGCCAAGTCACACTGTCAGAGTATGTCAGTATCATGATTAACTCAATTGTGAAGGTTATGGATCCCAGGCCAAAACCTGTGTTGACACCGATCGAGTACAAACAAGACAAAATGGCAGTGACCTCAGTTTGTCCTTCACCTCAAGCAAGTCCTGCGGCAGCTGAGGATTGCATCAGCCGGTGTGACCTCCGCTTCCGCTGATGTCTGAAATACTTCACGCGCTGTTCGTCTCCAGTTGACGATGCTGCGTACCATGTTATCTTCAGTTCAACTGCGCGTCTCAGCAAATTCACAGAATATTCCCTCTTTTTCGTATATCACTTTTTGTTGTGTTCTAACATAAGCACCCTTTGTCAGGTGAGCCCATGGTGCATACGTTTTATAATCTAGGCAAAACAGCGGACATCAAAACGTGGAATACTTGCACACGCAAACATGTTGCCGGCATCTGTTCCCCCCCTCCCCCACCCCACTCCCCATTACACACACATACATGCACACCCACACATACATGCACACACACACGCACACACACACACACACACACACACACACACACACACACACACACACACACACACGCATACATGCACATGAGCATGAGCGCGCACACACACACACACACACACACTCACTCACACTCACACACACCCACACACCCACCCACACCCACACCCACACCCACCCACCCACCCACCCACACCCACACACACACACACACAACACACACACACACACACACACACACACACACACACACACACACACACACACACACACACACACACACAATGCTTGAGAGCGGAAATCAGACAAAAGAAGAACATTTTTTGTTGTTGCCGTTGCTAAAACTAATAATTGAAGCCCCCCCCCCCCAGTTATTGTCATACTTTCTTTTATTTTTAATCAGGAGTTTTTATTTGTTGTTGATGTTGTCATAGTTGTTATTATTGTAGTTGATTTTGTCGTCCCTCATGTTGTTATTGCCGTCATTTACATTTTTGTTCGCTTTACTATAGGTGTTATTGTTCCCTGTCATGGTTGTCATTGCACTAGTCATTATTGGTGTGCGCATGTCATTGTGTGTGTGTGTGTGTGTGTGTGTGTGTGTGTGTGTGTGTGTATTGTTCGATAGGCGATAACGGTAATTTAAGTTACAATAATGTTTTGTTTGCTGAAATGAATGTTAATGTAGTTTTTGTGATAAGATGTTTGTACAGCGCAGTGAGTTTAACTCTGGTTAAAGAATAGCGCTTTATAAGAATTATTTCTTATTATTATTATTGTTATCATGATTACTGTGGACATTATTGTTGTTAATGATGTAGTAATTATTACCAAAAGCCATTGTTATTAATAATAATAAGCGATAACTTTTGTATAGTGCTATTCTCTGGTGTACCCAAACTCACTGCACCTTACAACATTCTCCAACATTTTCTAAGTTTCACAAACATGATACACATAACTGTCATTGTTAGTATTATGGTAATTATTACTGTCATCATTGTTATTATTATGGTAATTATTACTGTCATTACTGTTGTGATTAGTATTATAGTGTTGTCTTTATTTCAGCCTTTGTTGTGGTCTCTGTTCTTATCGCTGGAGTCATCATTGCTCTCATTATCATCGTCATTATTACTGTTGTTGTTGTCATTATTGCAGCCGTTGTTGTACGCAGTGAAGTTGTCACTGTTGCTATCGCTGGAGTTGTTGTCATTACTGTCATCACTATTACTGTTACTGTCGTCATTACTGGAGCCGTTGGTGTAGGCATTGTTGTGATCAGTCGAGTCACCGTGGCTGTTGGTGTTATTATTTTCATCACTATTACTGTTATTGTCGTCATTATTGCAGCCAGCGTTGTAGGCATTGTTGTGATCAGTCAAGTCACCGTGGCTGTTGGTGTTATTATTTTCATCACTATTATTGTTATTGTCATTGTTATAGCAACCAGTGTTGTAGTCAGTCGAGTCACTGTAGCTGGTATGGTGAGTTTGACAAACAGTACATCCAGCTGTCGTTATTGTCAGTGGCTGTGCCAGTGGTTTTGTCAGTGTCGCTATTGTCTTGAATGTTACAGTTGTTCTGTCAGTGTCGTTATTGTTACAGTGGTTTTGTCAGCGTCATTATTGTTAACAGTGGTTTTGTCAGCGTCATTATTGTCATGGCTGTTAAGTGGTTTTGTCAGCATCAGTACTGTCGTGGCTGTGACAGTGGTTTTGTCAGCATTGTTATTGTCGTGGCTGTTACAGTGGTTTTGTCAGCATTGTTATTGTCGTGGCTGTGACAGTGGTTTTGTCAGCATTGTTATTGTCGTGGCAGTTACAGTGGTTTTGTCATTGTTATTATTGTCGTGGCTGTTACAGTGGTTTTGTCATTGTTATTATTGTCGTGGCTGTTACAGTGGTTTTGTCATTGTTATTATTGTCGTGGCTGTTACAGTGGTTTTGTCATTGTTATTATTGTCGTGGCTGTGACAGTGGTTTTGTCATTGTTATTATTGTTGTGCCTGTGACAGTGGTTTTGTCATTGTTATTATTGTCGTGGCAGTTACAGTGGTTTTGTCATTGTTATTATTGTCGTGGCTGTGACAGTGGTTTTGTCATTGTTATTATTGTCGTGGCAGTTACAGTGGTTTTGTCATTGTTGTTATTGTCGTGGCTGTGACAGTGGTTTTGTCATTGTTATTATTGTCGTGGCAGTTACAGTGGTTTTGTCATTGTTATTATTGTCGTGGCTGTTACAGTGGTTTTGTCATTGTTGTTATTGTCGTGGCTGTTACAGTGGTTTTGTCATTGTTGTTATTGTCGTGGCTGTTACAGTGGTTTTGTCATTGTTATTATTGTCGTGGCAGTTACAGTGGTTTTGTCATTGTTGTTATTGTCGTGGCTGTTACAGTGGTTTTGTCACCGTCATAGCATCATGACTTTTGTGGCTTTCACGGTGGTTTTATCACTGTCGTAGCGTCATTATTTTCATGGCTGTCAGTGTTACAGTGGTTTTGTCAGCATTGTCATTGCCATGGCTCTGACAGTGGTTTTGTCAGCATCATTATTGCGGTGGCTGTGATGGTGATTTTTTCAACGTCATTGTCATTGCTGTTATGGCAGTTTTGTCAGCATCATTATTGTCATGGCGTTTTTGTCAGCGTCATTGTTGTCGTGGCTGTGAGCGTCGTTTTGTTGAGCAGCACACGCGGCTGTGAAGTAACAGCACTGCTTTGTTGTGTGTAGAGTTCCGTTGGTGGCAAAGAGAGGGAAGGTGCACAGGTAACACTGCATGGGTCAGCTGACTGACCACTGTCCAACAGGTGTCTGCACCTGTCCTCTCTCTCCTGGTGCTGTTCAGATGGCAGGCGTTGCTTCAGATGGCAGATCGTACGCTCCAGATAGCAGGTGTTACACTTAAGATGGCAGGTGTTATACCTCAGATGGCAGATCTTACGCTACAGATGGCAGGTGTTACACTTAAGATGGCAGGTGTTATACCTCAGATGGCAGATCTTACACTTGAGATGGCAGGTGTTACACTTAAGATGGCAGGTGTTAGACTTCAGATGGCAGATGTTAATTAAGCCTCATATGGCAGATGTTACACTTCAGGTGGGAGGTGTTACACTTCAGATGACAGGTGTTATACTTCAGATGGCAGATGTTAATTAAGCCTCATATGGCAGATGTTACACTTAAGATGGCAGGTGTTACACTTAAGATGGCAGGTGTTAGACTTCAGATGGCAGATGTTAATTAAGCCTCATATGGCAGATGTTACACTTCAGGTGGGAGGTGTTACACTTCAGATGACAGGTGTTATACTTCAGATGGCAGATGTTAATTAAGCCTCATATGGCAGATGTTACACTTAAGATGGCAGGTGTTACACTTAAGATGACAGGTGTTATACTTCAGATGGCAGATGCTAATTAAGCCTCAGATGGCAGGTGTTACACTTCAGATGGCAGGTGTTAAGCCTCAAATGGCAGATGTTACACCTCAGGTGGCAGATGTTACACCTCAGGTGGCAGATGTTACACTTCAGATGGCAGATGTTAATTTAATTAAGCCTCGGATGGCAGATGTTACACTTCGGATGGCAGATGTTACACCTCAGATGGTACTTTGGATGCATAAATGTTGATAGAAGTTGTTAGGACATTTTGTACACCACCTGTAGATGGAAATATGTGCCCAGTTTCTTAGTCACATCTTTTGGCTTGGGTTCCCCTTTAAATTCTAGGCCTGACTGCCACAGGGTGGCCACTTGAACAGCAGTCTAAGCCTGAGTGGCAAACTGTGGCCATCTGAACAGTCCAGCTGCCACACTGTGGCCATCTGAACAGCCTGACTGCTAAACTGTGGCTATCTGAACAGCCTGACTGCCACACTGGCCATCTGAACAGCCTAACTGCTAAACTATGGCCATCTGAACAGCCTGATTGCCACACTGTGGCCATCTGAACAGCCTAACTGCCACACTGTGGCCATCTGAACAGCAGTCTAAGCCGAACTGGCAAACTGTGGCCATCTGAACAGCACTTGGGAGTTTTGAGGAACGGAGTGTGAGTCAAGAGGAATGGAAACGTCTTTGTTGTCTTGTTGAGTGGAGACTGTGTTGCAGCTGTTCCTTCCTTTTAGACACTTGACCTGCAGTGATGTGTGTGTGTGTGTTTTGTTCCTGTTGTGCATGCTGTACTAGAACAAAACCAGCAGAGAACGCGAAAGATCAGCTGGATTTTGAATACAAGGAACTGGCATGGCTCAGAGACAGAGGACACTTTTGTGGCGATTTTGCTGTGACACCCGAACCTGCCACATAGGAGACCGGTGGCCATTTTCAAAGCATGGCTTAGAGACAAAGAACACTTTTGTGGTGATTTTGCTATGACACCCGAATCTGCCACATAGGAGACCGGTGGCCATTTTCAAAGCATGGCTTAGAGACAAAGAACACTTTTGTGGTGATTTTGCTATGACACCCGAATCTGCCACATAGGAGACCGGTGGCCATTTTCAAAGCATGGCTTAGAGACGGAGCACATTAATCTTTGTGACGATCATCATCACAGCCGACTGAGATGTTACAGCAACATTATCATGATGATGCTAGAACACCTCAGTCAGCTGTGTAGGAGACCGGAGGCCATTTTTAAAGCAAGGTTTAGAAACGGAGAACGTTAATTTTTGTGATGACGTTGCTATAACACCACAGTCGGCTGTGTGGGAGACCGGAGGCCATTTTTAAAAGAGGTTGTCAGTCAAGACAGGTTCTGCAGTACTTAGTCACCTACCTTGGTGCATGTAGCGGAGTGCATTGATACAGAGCAGTTGGGTCATGCAGTGCATTGATACAGAGTGGTTAGGTTGTGCAGTGCCAGTAGTGGAGTGCATTGATACAGAGTGGTTAGGTCACGCAGTGCCAGTAGGGGAGTGCATTGATACAGAGTGGTTAGGTCGTGCAGTGCCACTAGCAGAGTGCATTGATACAGAGTGGTTAGGTAGTGCAGTGCCAGTAGCAGAGTGCATTGATACAGAGTGGTTAGGTTGTGCGGTGCCAGTCGGGGAGTGCATTGATACAGAGTGGTTAGGTCATGCAGTGCCAGTCGGGGAGTGCATTGATACAGAGAGGTTAGGTAGCGCAGTGCCAGTAAGTAAGTAAATTGGTGTTTCACGCCCAGTCAACCAGTGTGGTTATATCAGGGCGGTACACATTTTGTTATCATATATTACTTTTTAAAAGTGTATATGTGTTAAAACTGGTATATGTACAATCTAAAAATATTGATCTCTTTCAAAAAGTTAAAAATCTTCTCAGGCGGAATCTCCTGAAACAACTCAGGCAGTGATTGAGCCGTAAAGTGTCTCTGTCTGATGTCAGTAAAATCTGAAACAAGTAAAATCTGTTTAATAGTTAAAAGTTCATCACAACTGATGCATACTGGCGGTTCCTCATCCTTCAGTAAAAGGGAATGAGTAATAAATGAATGGCCAGTGTGCTGTGCCAGCCGGGGAGTGCACTGATACAGAGTGCTTAGGTCGTGCAGTGGTTAGGTCATGCAGTGCCAGTAGCGGAGTGCATTGATACAGAGTGCTTAGGTCGTGCAGTGGTTAGGTCATGCAGTGCCAGTAAGGGAGTGCACTGATACAGAGTGCTTAGGTCATGCAGTGGTTAGGTCATGCAGTGCCAGTAGCGGAGTGCATTGATACAGAGTGCTTAGGTCGTGCAGTGGTTAGGTCATGCAGTGCCAGTAGCGGAGTGCATTGATACAGAGTGCTTAGGTCGTGCAGTGGTTAGGTCATGTGGCACCAGTAGGAGAGTGCATTGATACAGAGTGCTTAGGTCGTGCAGTGGTTAGGTCATGTGGCACCAGTAGGAGAGTGCATTGATACAGAGTGCTTAGGTCGTGCAGTGGTTAGGTCATGTGGCACCAGTAGGGGAGTGCATTGATACAGAGTGGTTAGGTTGTGCAGTGCCAGTATGGGAGTGCATTGATACAGAGTGGTTAGGTCGTGCAGTGCCAGTAGGATAGTGCATGTCATGCAGTGCATGTCACAGAGTGCATTAATACAGAGTTGAAGTCGTACACTTCAAATAACAGTGCAAGTCATACAGTTCAAATAACAGTGCAAGTCATACAGTTCAAATAACAGTGCAAGTCATACAGTTCAGATAACGGAGTGGAATACAGGTAGTGGAATACAAGTGCATACAAATACAACAGCAGCTGAGATTAATACAGAGTGCAAGTCACAGGGTGCATTAATACAGAGTGCAAGTAAGAGTCATGTAGTGCCAGTTGTGGAATTTGAGTTGAGGAGGTACAGAGTGCCTTGCGTCCTGTTCAGAGAATGTCATTCATGGAGTGCAGTAGATGACACTAGCATTGTTTTCTTCTCCTTTTCCCCTGTGATAACAGATTCCCCCCCCCCCCCTTTTTTGTTTGTTTGTTTGTTTCTGTGAAATCAGTGTGTGACTTGAAGAGTGCATGATTTGAAAGTAATAAGCCATTGCCTTAAACAGTATTGTTTTTACAGCATGTGTCAAATTGTATTATCCCCACCCCACCCCCTCCTTTCCTCCCAGTTGTATTCCCCGTGTTTGGCTGGTGATGTGTGTAACACGGGATTCGCACAAGTAATTAGCACACTTATGTTGATTTGTTTTCTTTTTTTAACTTTTTTGTTCAGTTTAATTTGTTATGGTTCTTGGTTTTTGTTTAAGTTTCTTGAAGTTTTAACTTGTTCATTTGACTAGTTTGATAAAGCTGAACTGTTGACAGTATTGTGATTATTTGCATTCATTCTTGGCTTTCTTTAAATAAAAAGAAAAGAAAAAAATGGTACAACTGTATGATTATTCACATTCATATTTATTTCTCCATGAATTTTTAGAAAGGGTGCAATTGTGTGCTTATTTGAGTTCATACTTATTCCTCCATCAATATTAAAATGTGTTTAATTGTGCAGTTACTCATGTTCATTTATATTTGCCCATTAAATGATGAATGCTACAATATGTACAATTATGCAATTCATTCTTTCTGTTTCTCCAGCAAAATTAAAATGTGTACAGTTGTTGGATGATCATGTTTTTAAGATCATTCCTGTTCATACTATCATAGTGTGGGGATACAAGGTTGGGGATTACAGGGTGGGGATAACAGGTGTGGATAACATGGTGGGGATACAAGGGTGGGGATTACAGGGTGGGAATACAAGGAAGGGGATTACAGGGTCGGGATACACAGGTGGGGATACACAGGTGGGGATTACAGGGTGGGGATACACAGGTGGGGATACACTGGTGGGGATAAACAGGTGGGGGTTACAGGGTGGGGATACACAGGTGGGGATTACAGGGTGGGGATACAGGGGTGGGGATTACAGGGTGTTGATACCAGGATGTTGATACCAGGGTGGGGATACAAGGGTGTTGATACCTGGGTGGGGATTACAGGGTGTTGATACCAGGATGTTAATACCTGGGTGGGGATACAAGGGTGGAGATTACAGGGTGTTGATACCAGGGTGTGGATTACAGGGTGTTGATACCAGGATGTTAATACCTGGGTGGGGATACAAGGGTGGAGATTACGGGTGTTGATACAAGGGTGGGGATACAAGGGTGGGGATTACAGGGTGTTGATACCAGGATGTTAATACCTGGGTGGGGATACAAGGGTGGAGATTACAGGGTGTTGATACCAGGGTGGGGATTACAGGGTGTTGATACCAGGGTGGGGATACAAGGGCAGGGATTACAGGGTGTTGATACCAGGATGTTGATACCAGGGTGGGGATACAAGGGTGGGGATTACAGGGTGTTGATGCCAGGATGTTAATACCTGGGTGGGGATACAAGGGTGGAGATTACAGGGTGTTGATACCAGGGTGGGGATACAAGGGCAGGGATTACAGGGTGTTGATACCAGGGTGGGGATACAAGGACAGGGATTACAGGGTGTTGATACCAGGGTGTTGATGTGCACCTGTCTTGCTCTGCAGAGAACCACAGGTGATGAAGCTACAGCTGAAGGACGTCTTCGCCTCGTTTGGACAGCGGCCTGCTGCCAATGCCATTCTGTGAGTACTGGTCGTGGTGCAGACACTGATGGTTCATTGTGCCATTCTGTGAGTACTGGTCGTGGTGCAGACACTGATGGTTTATTGCGCCATTCTGTGAGTACTGGTCGTGGTGCAGACACTGATGGTTTATTGCACCATTCTGTGAGTACTGGTCGTGGTGCAGACACTGATGGTTTATTGCACCATTCTGTGAGTACTGGTCGTGGTGCAGACACTGATGGTTTATTGCGCCATTCTGTGAGTACTGGTCGTGGTGCAGACACTGATGGTTTATTGTGCCATTCTGTGAGTACTGGTCGTGGTGCAGACACTGATGGTTTATTGTGCCATTCTGTGAGTACTGGCCGTGGTGCAGACACTGATGGTTTATTGTGCCATTCTGTGAGTACTGGCCGTGGTGCAGACACTGATGGTTTATTGTGCCATTCTGTGAGTACTGGCCGTGGTGTAAACACTGATGGTTTATTGTGCCATTCTGTGAGTACTGGTCGTGGTGTAAACACTGATGGTTTATTGTGCCATTCCGTGAGTACTGGTCATGGTGCAGACACTGATGGTTTATTGTGCCATTCTGTGAGTACTGGTGGTGGTGTAAACACTGATGGTTCATAGCGCCGTTCTGTGTGTGCTGGTCATGGTGCAGACACTGATGGTGCGTAGTGCCGTTCTGTGAGTGCTGGTCATGGTGCTGACACTGATGGTTCATAGTGCCGTTCTGTGAGTGCTGGTCCTGGTGTAGACACTGATGGTTCATAGTGCCATTCTGTGAGTGCTGGTCCTGGTGTAGACACTGATGATTCATAGTGCCGTTCTGTGAGTGCTGGTCCTGGTGTAGACACTGATGGTTCATAGTGCTGTTCTGTGAGTGCTGGTCCTGGTGTAGACATGATGGTCCATAGCACCGTTCTGTGAGTGCTGGTCCTGGTGCAGACACTGATGGTTCCTGTTACAGCTGAAAGATGTCTTCTCGTTTGGACGGCAGCCAGTTCTGAGGCTGACGTAAGTGTGTGCAAGTCTTTCTTCAGGATGTACCTTTCTTGGAGTTTATTAACCTTGTGTTTACTTGCATGCCAGGAGAGAGTTACCGTGGGTGACTCTAGTCTTCATTGTTATGTTCTTGTGCTGTCTTTTTAACACTGGTGAACTTCTGTGTGTGGTGAATCGACACGCAAGTGAGTTAATCAGCGCTCGAAACAAACACTGATGAACTCGTGCGTGTGGTGAATCGACACGCAAGTGAGTTAATCAGCGCTCAAAACAAACACTGATGAACTCGTGCGTGTGGTGAATCGACACGCAAGTGAGTTAATCAGCGCTCGAAACAAACACTGATGAACTCGTGCGTGTGGTGAATCGACACGCAAGTGAGTTAATCAGCGCTCGAAACAAACACTGATGAACTCCTGCATGTGGCGACTCGACATCCAAGTGAGTTAATCAGCGCTCGAAACAAACACTGATGAACTCCTGCGTGTGGCGAATCGACATGCAATTGAGTTAATCAGCGCTCAAAACAAACACTGATGAACTCCTGCGTGTGGTGAATCGACACAAGTGAGTTAATCAGCGCTTGAAACAAACACTGATGAACTCCTCCATGTGGCGACTCGACATGCAAGCGAGTTAATCAGCTCGAAACAAACACTGACGAACTCCTGCGTGTGGTGAATCGACACAAGTGAGTTAATCAGCGCTCGAAACAAACACTGATGAACTCCTCCATGTGGTGAATCGACACACATGAGTTAATCAGTGCTCGAAACAAACACAACAGCAAAGACGTGAGTCGCCTGCAGTAACTCGCACCTGGCATGTCCATAAATACAGCTTTTTACATACAGTAAATAAATAAAAACTCATGTGTGTGTTGACGATGCAATGCTGAAGAGGCAATGTTGACAATGTGATCCTGGGTCGACAGGCTGGAGGCAAAGGTAGACAAGATGGTGGTGAGTGGGACGCCACAGCAGGACTTTGTCCCCAAGATGATCACCTCACAGGTGCAAGACAAGGATCAGGTGAGAGAGGGCAAATGGGGAGAGGTGGGGTGTTTGTGTGAATGAGCATGTGGGTGTGGGCTGTTTGGGGTGGGTGGGTGGGGAAGGGGTGGGGGGGAGGACTTTGTTCTAATGCCATAATAACGTGACTACTTGCTGATAATCTTCCAAAAAAACTTGGAAGTTATTCTGTAAATCATTCCCCATACACACACATGCACACACATTTTCTCTCTCTGTGACTCATGCATGCACACATGCACACACACGTGCACGCATGCACACACACACACACACACACACACACACACATGCACACACACACACACACACACACACACACACACCACAAAACACACACGCACACACGCACGCACGCACGCACGCACGCACGCACGCACACACACACACACACACACACAACACAAAACACACACTCACAACACACACACACACACACACACACACACACACACACACACACACACACACACACACACACACTGCCTGTCGCTCTTCGTAGTGTGGTTTGGATAAAAGAAGCATTTGTAAACTTCCTTTCTCCTCACAGGTAGAAGATCTTATCCCTGTCTTCTGACATCACCATTTAAGTTCACTTCTGACTTTTTGTAATAAAACCTTGTGTTTTCGAAACTGCAGGTGTACTCCCTGCTCACTGTTGCCGTGGAGACCAACCCCATGGATGGCAAGTGTGACACAAGTGTCAAGGTCAAAACAAGGCCAGTGGAAATTGTCTACGATGCAGTGAGTACCTGAACGTGATTATTTGCCAAAAGATGCCTGGCTGTTTGTTGCTCAGCTGTGAAAAAAATACAAATTTGTATAGTACTGTTTATTAATTTAGTGTCTGTATACTTGGTATGAAAGCTGCAGGCTCTCTGTGTCTGTAATTTTGAGACTGTTCAGTCCGATTCAGATCTTGGTGTGATGGTTTTCAAACTGGAGTTTTTATGGCTGCTGTTGAAATGACGTCTTTTAAGCTTTGCATGGCAATAACCTGCATTGATCATTTCATGCGCTCGCACCAGTTTTAACTGTTGACTTTGAGCTTACGCTGAGTCCACAGCAGTGTCAGACTGGAAAGCTGTGTTGTCCCATTCAGATCTGATGGCAGTGCTTACACTGGCTGTGTCTGTTGTTGACTGTGTTGGTGGTGGTGGTGGTGTTTGCTGTTGACTCTGTGGTGGTGGTGGTGTCTGCTGTTGACTGTTGGTGGTGGTTGTGTTTGCTGTTGACTCTGTGGTGGTGGTGGTGGTGTCTGCTGTTGACTGTTGGTGGTGGTTGTGTTTGCTGTTGACTGTTTTGGTGGTGGTGGTGTCTGCTGTTGACTGTTGTGGTGGTGTTTGCTGTTGTTGTTGGTGGTGTTTGCTGTTGACTGTGGTGGTGTCTGCTGTTGACTGTGGTGGTGGTGGTTGTGTTTGCTGTTGACTGGTAGTGGTGGTGGTGTGTGCTGTTGACTGGTAGTGGTGGTGGTGTGTGCTGTTGACTGGTAGTGGTGGTGGTGTTTGCTGTTGACTGTGGTGGTGGTGGTGTTTGCTGTTGACTGTGGTGGTGGTGGTGTTGGCTGTGGTGGTGGTGGTGTTTGCTGTTGACTGTGGTGGTTGTGGTGTTTGCTGTTGACTGTGGTGGTGGTGGTGTTTGCTGTTGGCTGTGTTGGTGGTGGTGTTTGCTGTTGACTGTGGTGGTGGTGGTGTTGGTGGTGGTGGTGTTTGCTGTTGGCTGTGTTGGTGGTGGTGGTGGTGTCTGCTGTTGACTGTGGTGGTGGTGGTGGTGTTTGCTGTTGACTGTGGTGGTGGTGACTGTGTTGGTGGTGGCAGTGGTTGTGTTTGCTGTTGACTGTGGTGGTGGTGATGGTTGTGTTTGCTGTTGACTGTGGTGGTGGTGACTGTGTTGGTGGTGGCGGTGGTTTTGTTTGCTGTTGACTGTGGTGGTGACTGTGTTGGTGGTGGTGTTGACTTGGTGGTGGTGGTGGTTGTGTTTGCTGTTGACTGTGGTGGTGGTGGTGGTGACGGTGTTGGTGGTGGTGGTGGTTGTGTTTGCTGTTGGCTGTGGTGGTGACTGTGTTGGTGGTGGTGGTTGTGTTTGCTGTTGACTGTGCTGGTGGTGGTGTTGACTGTGTTGGTGGTGGTGGTGGTGTCTGCTGTTGACTGTGTTGGATCCAGAACTGTAAGCCAATGGATCTGCTTTTGATTTGGTGGCATGGGGTTTTAACTAATGTAGAAGATAACACACCAGGGAGTTAATTAGCTCTCAAAAAATACATAACAAACACAACAACAAAGACCCGAATCGCCTACAGTAACTCTCACCCGGCATGCGTGTAAATACAAGGTACATAAACTCCACCAGAGGTACATCCTTTGAGGATGATCAAGTACCTCAAGAGGATGTCCCTCTGGTGGAGTTTATGTACCTTGCATTTACACGCATGCCGGGTGAGAGTTACCATAGGCAACTCAGGTCTTTGTTGTTGTGTTTGTTATGTATTTTCTTCTACACTAGTTAAAAACCCATGCCACCAAATCAAAAGCAGATCCAAGTGCTAATTAACTCCCTTGTGTGTTGATTCTATATGAGCGCTCTGAGCCTTGTTCTGTTTCATATTTGGTGTGGAAGATTTTGAATGTGTGATTTGTCCTAAGACAACCTTTTAGAGTTGATAGTGTGGAAGATTTGGAACACATGATTTGTCCTGATACGACTTTTTGGAGTTGATAATGTGGAAGATTTAAAATGTGTGATTTGTCCCGAGATGACCTTTTGGAGTTGATAGTGTGGAAGATTTGGAACGCATGATTTGTCCTGAGACGACCTTTTGGAGTTGATGATGTGGAAGATTTGGAATATGTGATTTGTCCTGAGACAACTTTTTGGAGTTGATGGATGTGCAGTAAATTCTGGAAGAGACTGACCTTGCTCTGTACTCTGATTTCAGCAAACTGTCAACAAGCTTGCGGACTTCTTCAAGCCTCCAGAATCTGTACAGTTGAAGCAGTAAGTGTGTGACTCCTTCCTCCATGTGCTGATTCTGACAGAGCAGAAGTGCGATTTCAGACCATGAATTCCGGGACTGATAAGATAACCACCGAACCCATACACAAGAAAGCTAATTTTCTGAGGGTTGTATATTTTAGCTCTGAAACTTCGGCCATATATTTTAGCACTGAATTTTTAGGCTTTCACAGCAGTGGCCAGGTTTATGGGAATGGTATAGTTTAGTGCTATATTTTTAGGTTTACACAGCAGTAGCAAAGTTTTTGGGAACTGTATATTTTAGCGCTGTATTTTTAGGTTTACACAGCAGTAGCAGTGTTTTGGAGAAAGTATATTTCAGCACTGTATTTTCAGGTTTACACAGCAGTAGCAGAGTTTCAAAGAACAGTATATTTTAGCGCTGTATTTTTAGGTATACACAGGAGTAGCAAAGTTTGGGGGAACAGTATATTTTAGTGCTGTTTTGTTAGGTTTTCACAGCGTAGCAAAGTTTGGGAGAAGAGTATATTTTAGCACTGGATTTTTAGCACTGTGTTTGGGGGTTTACACTGTAGTAGCAAAGTTTGGGGGAATGGTATATTTTAGCACTGGATTTTTAGGTTTACACAGCAGTAGCAAAGTGTGGGGGAATGGTATATTTTAGCGCTGTATTTTTTTTTTTTTTACACAGCAGTGGCAAAGTTGGAGGGATATATTTCCCTGCTGTATTTTTCAGATTTTCACAAGCAGCAATGGAGAAGTTTGATGAAATCAAGGAGCAGTCATCTACAGGAATCCAGTACGCCATTGAACAGCACAAGTACACAGACATCAGCGTCGACCTCATGTCCTCCTACATCATCATGCCCGAGGGAGGGGTCTTGAAAGAGTAAGTGGACAGAATCAGCGGACAGGATTTTTCAGTTTAGACAAGACAGTTTCAGGCGAGGTATTTTAATGATGGTATTACATTAATTATAATACCTTCATTTCTTTTTTCGATTTTAGAATAACCTATTTAAACGATCGCATTTTGCAGAATGATGTTTTCGATGATTTTATAATTAATTGAAATGTATCGCTTTTAATATTTTAGAATCTTTGTAATTTTATTATTATTATTGGTCACTTTTCTATAGCGCTATTCTCTGCTCTCAAGCAGGCATGAAGGGTAAGATGAGAACTGTGATGGTTGTGCTTGTGTTTATTGTATAGTGTGATGCGGGGAGCGGGGATAGCTCAGTGGTTAGAGCACCGGACTCGTGATCGAAAGGTCGCGGGTTTGAATCCCTGCTGGAGCGGCAGGAGAATTTTCTTCTCCAGGGTCAACTTTCTGTGCTGACTCTTATTTCGGTATCCGTTCCACCCCCGTGTTACCGCAGTAGCACGTAAAAGACCCCGGTCATTCTGCCAAAAGCGCAGGTGGCAGGTTACAGCTAAACACGCATACACCTTACGTATGTGGCTTTGCATGAAGTGACACGGTGCATGGTTGTATGGTGTACACAGAACGCGCCGAGACTGACTCTCTCTGGCAGCAGATTCTTGTGGCACCAGCCATGCCAGCGCTGTAAGTACACCACTGCGGTGGATATTCAAAAACGCGCTATAAAAAGCTATTCACTCATGTAGAATCACATGCGAGCGCAGTGAGTCTGCTCGCGAGCGGAGAATAGCGCTATATAAAAGCGATCAATAATAATAATGTGTGCGATACTACGTGTTCTTGTGTACTTTTTAAGTGTTAATCTTTTACATATGTACAATACCTTAGTTTTTTTATGTGTGGCACCCACATTTTCCTTTGAAGGAATAAACAATTTCTTCACTTGACTTGAAACCAAGTTAGACTTTTGATAAATGGTTTGTGTCACATGACATTTACGCTGTTGGCTGACCTAATTCTTGTCTGCTGTGGGACCTGATAATAAGATAAAGCTGGAATTGAGGCTGCTGCCATTCTCCCTCATTCACCTTCCGTGTTTCAGTTTGTGTTTTGTTTTCGGTTTTGGTATCTTTCACCTTTTGAGTAAATGCTGCAGCTGCTTCCAGTGACTATGTCTGCAGGGTCGTTTCAAATCCCAAATCATGTGCTCTGTTTTTTCCCTGAAAGATATCGCTGATCAGTGTGCCACGATACCATAATTTGTGATTTGTTTTTTCTGTGTGTGTGTGTGTGTGTGTTGACAGCTGTGATGTGTATGTGTTGAGAGCAAGGTGAAGGTGACCTCAGTGACTATTGTAATGTGTATGTGATAATGGCTGTGATATGCATGTTGACAGCTGTGATGTGTGTGTTGACAGCTGTGGTGTGTGTGTTGACAGCTGTGGGTGTGTGTGAGCAGCTGTGATGTGTGTGTGTTGACAACTGTGGTGCATGCATGTTGACAACTTTGCAGTGTGTTGATGGCTATGGTGTTTGTGTGTGTGTGTGTGTTAATGGCTGTGGTACGTGTGTTGATGGCTGTGATTGTGTGTTGATGGCTGTGGTGTGTGTGTTGTTGACGGCTGTGATTGTGTGTTGACAGCTGTGGTGTGTGTATTGACGGCTGTGATTGTGTTGACAGCTGTGATCTGTGTGTGTTGGCAGCTGTGATATGTGTGTTGATGGCTGTGATATGTGTGTGTGTGTTGATGGCTGTGGTCTGTGTGTTGACAGCTGTGATATATGTGTTGACAGCTATGATATGTGTGTGTTGACAGCTGTGATTTGTGTGTTGATGGCTGTGATGTGTGTGTGTGTTGACGGCTGTGGTCTGTGTGTTGACAGCTGTGATATTTGTTGACAGCTATGATATGTGTGTGTTGACAGCTGTGATGCATGTGTTGACAGCAGTGATATTTGTTGTCGGCTGTGATGTGTGTTGATGGCTGTGACGTATGTGTTGACAGCTGTGATATTTATTGATGGCTGTGATATGTGTGTGTTAACAAGCTGTGATGTGTGTGTGTTGACGGCTGTGCTGTATGTGTTGACAGCAAGGTGAAGGTGCTGGTGCTGGACCTAGGTCAGCTGCAGGTCACAAGCCAGAAGCACGACGCCACAGTTCAGGGCAAGGTGGGCTGTTGTTGTTTTTACTTACCTCCCCATCCACCAGACTTGTACCTGGTTATGATGGCGGTACATCGCCATGAGCCAAAGTGTTACGGGAAAAAAGAAAAGAAAAAAACGGGGGAAAAAAGGGTTGCTGTCTTCAAGGTCAGCGTCACTGTGAAGACCTGTGTGTGTTTTTTCTCTTCAAGTCACTGACACGCAGGACATCATTGTTGTTCATGTCGGTGCGTTGGTGATGTTGACCCCCGGTTGATGCTGTTGTTGGGTGTGCAGGAGAGCTTGGAGGAGAAGATGGCCAAGGCCTACGACAAGTTCCACATCAAACTGCAGCACATACAGATGCTCTTTGCCGAGCCAGGTGGGACAGGATTGGTACAGTAGGGTTCTGTGCTGTGGCTTTGTTGAACACGCAAAGAATCAAGGGGACACACAAGGATATTTGGGGGGGGGGGGGGGTTGGACACACACGGATTGGGGGGTGGGGGGGGTGGACACGCAAGGATGGGGTGTGTGTGTTGGACACACAAGGATCAGGGGGGTGTTGGACAAAAGGATCAGGGGGGGGGTTGGACACAAGGATTGGGGAGGGTGGGTGGGTGGTGGACACACAAGGATCAGGGGTGGGTGGGTGTTGGACACACAAGGATTGGGTGGTGGCGGTGTTGGACACACAAGGATCGGGGGTGTGGGTGGAGGGTGTTGGACACACAAGGATCGGGTGGGGTGTTGGACACACAAGGATTGGGTGTGTGTGTGTTGGACACGCAAGGCTTTGCTGAGCCAGGTGAGACAGGATTGGTACAGTAGGGTTCTGTACTGTGGCTTTGTTTGGACATGCAAAGATCAGGGGGACGGGGGGGGTTGGGGATGCACAAGGATTGGGTGGGGTGGGGTGTTTGGACACACAAAGATCAGGTGGAGGGGGGTTTGGACACACAAGGGATCGGGTGGGGTGGGGTGTTGGACACACAAAGATCAGGTGGAGGGGGTGTTGGACACAAGGATCAGGGGTGGTGGTGTTGGACACACAAGGGTCAGGGGGGTGGGGGGTGTTGGACAAGCAAGGATCAGGGTGGGGGGGGGGTGGACACAAGGATCGGGGTTGTTGGACACACAAGGATTGGGGGGTGTTGGACACACAAGGATTGGGGGTGGCACAAAGATTGCAAGGGGTGGTGGGGGGTGGCATGGTAGCTAAGCTTATATGTGACTTGATTTAGGTCTGTGAGCATGACAAAAGATGGCTGGTATGCAGTGTTCACTCAGTCACAGGATGCTTTGTGTGACTTGTGTATGTGTGTGTGACTGTTGTTGTATGTGTGTGTGACCATTGTGTGTGTGTGTGTGACTGTTGTGTATGTGTGTGTGTGACTGTTGTGTATGTGTGTTTGACTGTTGTGTATATTTGTGTGACTGTTGCATATGTTTGTGTG
>OY757558.1:10647411-10649064 GCA_963584105.1 Alviniconcha strummeri | reverse complement strand
CTGTGCTGTCAGACCAGGGGGGGGGGGGGGGGGGGGGGCAAATGTTAGAAACAGATCTACACACTTTGCTGTTAGGCCAATCACTTTCACCAAGGGGCGTGGCCTAAGTGGTAAGATATAGATCTACACACGTTGCTGTTAGGCCAATCACTTTCGCCAAGGGGCGTGGCCTAAGTGGTAAGATATAGATCTACGCACTTTGCTGTTAGGCCAATCACTTCCGCCAAGGGGCGTGGCCTAAGTTGTAAGATATAGATCTACATACTTTGCTGTTAGGCCAATCACTTCCGCCAAAGGGCGTGGCCTAAGTGGTAAGATATAGATCTACACACTTTGCTGTTAGGCCAATCACTTCCGCCAAGGGGCGTGGCCTAAGTTGTAAGATATAGATCTACACACTTTGCTGTTAGGCCAATCACTTCCGCCAAAGGGCGTGGCCTAAGTGGTAAGATATAGATCTACACACTTTGCTGTTAGGCCAATCACTTCCGCCAAGGGGCGTGGCCTAAGTTGTAAGATATAGATCTACACACTTTGCTGTTAGGCCAATCACTTCCGCCAAAGGGCGTGGCCTAAGTGGTAAGATATAGATCTACACACTGTGCTGTTAGGCCAATCACTTCCGCCAAATGGCGTGGCCTAAGTGGTAAGATATAGATCTACACACTTTGCTGTTAGACCCATCGCTTTTCCCAAGGGTGTACCTGCTAGTAAGCTGTGTACATAAATACCACTGAGAAACCCGCCTTGCCTGCCAAGGGGTGTGTGAAAGAAAATAGGTCACTGGGGCCTTAACTATGAATCAGGACTACGGTAGGCTGGGCCTAAACCAAAGTTCCTGACTTTAGAGTCCGAGACTTTGAGTTAGGCAAAGTTCGTATACATGGACGCGGACAATGGTCGAGACAACAGAGTCTCTGACTTCGCGCTGATAAGAAAGTGGTCATCACACGTGTCATCGCTTGTGCTAACTTTAGACGGGGCAATCCCATCTGGGCATGCGCACCGACACGCCTCGTCCACTTCCCTGCGACGTATATCACACGCGCAAACATCGGTAAACATAAACATTAGGTGAAGGCATGCCTAGCAGGCCCTGATTCTGGATGTGATTCGCCATGTTTTACTTCTGCAACACCCAAGCGATCTCAACAAGGTCATTATTCGTAAAAACGCTAATCTGTCAACATCTTCGATGGAGTATTCTTCTTCTCATTTGCTGAATCAAGTAACCGTAGCATCGTCTGCTATGTTGGCCATTTTGAACTTGTCAGAAAGGCGAGTGGACGCTGTGAAATCAGGTAGCCTGCGCTGTGCAGATGAATTTAAACAACAAGAAAATAAATCAAGTGAGAATGTAAGACGTCAAGCAAACGTGCTCTCATAATAATTTGCAAACATTAAATTGTACGATCACATTAATCAGTCATTATGCCTGCGTCGCTCAGCTGGTGCGACCTTTCTTCCCTCCAAAATGAAAGAGATTTGGCCGACGAACATCTAGTACTCATTTGACGAAGTGAACGAAAGAAAAAAAAATTAAAAAGAGAGAGATACCGCTGGATTCAGACATAAAGACGCAACAACAGCAAAAAATAAACAAAAACAACAAGAAGAACCAACTTTCCAAGCATAACTGATAACAAGGCCAAA
>OY757558.1:10634911-10642411 GCA_963584105.1 Alviniconcha strummeri | reverse complement strand
TCAGCAAGCCATGAGGACCGCTCTGTTTTGGTGGATAACGCCATTGCAATCAAAGAGGAGATGTAACCTTTTCAGCAAGCCATGAGGACCGCTCTGTTTTGGTGGATAACGCCATTGCAACAAAAGCGGAGATGTAACCTTTTCAGCAAGCCATGAGGACCGCTCTGTTTTGGTGGATAACGCCATTGCAACAAAAGCGGAGATGTAACCTTTTCAGCAAGCCATGAGGACCGCTCTGTTTTGGTGGATAACACCATTGCAACAAAAGCAGAGATGTAACCTTTTAAGCAAGCCATGAGGACCGCTCTGTTTTGGTGGATAACGCCATTGCAACAAAAGCGGAGATGTAACCTTTTCAGCAAGCCATGCGGACCGCTCTGTTTTGGTGGACAACGCCATTGCAACAAAAGAGGAGACAGGCCCAAGATGAACGTAGGCTCTTAAGCCCTTTGGGCAACTGGGGTGACTCAGTGGTAGAGTGACAGGCTCCTGATGGAAAGGTTTCAGGTTTGATCCTGACAGGAGCGGCGGGGGAATTTCCTTCTGCAGCGTCAACTTTCTGCGCTGACTCTTATGTTGGAATCCGTTCCACCCTCCGTGTTACCGCAGTAGCACGTCAAAGATCCTGGTCACTCTGCCAGTAGCGCAGGTGGCAGGTTACAGCTTAACACACATACGTCCTACGTATGCAGCTTCGAACAAAGTGACACTGTAAACTGGTGTATGGGTGTATTGTGGACACGTAACCTGCTCCAAGATGGCAGCAATTTCATGAGGCACCATGAGCCATGCAACAGTCAAACAGCACGGTAGCCACTTGGGTGGATATTCAAAAAGCACCGTGTGAAGCTACAGTCACTCATTGAGAGGTGCATGCAACTAGAACGTAGACGCAGAGCTGATAGCATTCATTGTAGTTGCCATCGCGAAGCACTTAGGGCCAATCTCCGGGTGAGGTGGTCAACAAGTGTTCATATGCAACAAACAATTTTTTTTTAATGATGATTCCTTGGAGACTAGTTTTTTCCATGTGCTAGGGATGAGATGTTCAGTATAGTTTGCTCTGTGGCATTGTCGCTTTCTCAGTGTGTCAGGCTATGGATGACTATATATGCCTACTTCAGTTTTTTGTTGTTGTGTGTGTGTGTGTAAAGTTCCTGGTGCCCCGGTGTTTGATCTTTACAGTGCTTCTGGCTGTCAGCATTCTGTCTGTGTGGTGTTGTTGCTGTGTGTTTGTGTATGTGTTTGTGTGTGTGTGTGTGTGTGTGTTTGTGAGTGTGTGTGCATGTGTGGGTGGGTGTCCATGTGCGTGCATGCGTGTGTGAGTGTGTGTGTGTGTGCGTGCATGTGTGCATGCATACATGTGTGTGTGTGCCTGCATGTGTGTGCGTACATGAATGCAAGCATGCACTTACATGCATATGTGTGGAGCTGTGAATGACCCATCCATTTGCAACCTTTGCAGTGCGCCTGGCCATCAGCAGTCTGTACATCTGCGTGTGCGTGGAGTTCCTGATGACCATGGGCGACTTCTTCACCAAGGGAATGGGAGAGACTCCTACAGGTAACGCTGCAGACATCATCATTTTTCCACTTCTACCTGCGTGATGGCAGGTGGCTGTCTGGACATCCCCTGGACCATTCTTAATCAGGGCACAGCAGGGCACAGCAGGGCACAGCGGGGCACAGCGGGGCCCAGCGGGTCACATGATCAAAACTGAGGCTGGATTGCAGGTCTTTTTTGCAGAACAAAAGATGTGTGAGAAATCACAGACCTGATGAAGACATGGATGTCAAGTGCATACTCGCTGTGATGTGCGCTCCGTTTTTGAATTAAAAAAAACAGCAGATGGCTGCTGGTGATAAGAACAAACAGTAAGGATCAAGTTTCAGTCAGTGTTGGTCCATGCAATAACTTCTGAACCGCTGAGCTTTTTGTAACCAAAGTTGATATGGTTTGTAACCAAAGTTGATATGGTCTGTAGCCAAACTTGATATGGTTTGTAACCAAGGTTGATATGGTTTGTAACCAAATTTGATATGGTTTGTAGCCAAGGTTGATAGGGTTTGTAACCAAAGTTGATAGGGTTTGTAACCAAGGCTGGTATGGTTTGTAACCAAAGTTGATATTGCTTGTAACCAAGGTTGATCTGATTTGTAACCATAGTTGATCTGGTTTGTAACCGTACTTGATCTGGTTGTAACCAAGGTTGATCTGGTTTGTAACCAGAGTTGATATGGTTTGTAACCAAAGTTGGTATGGTTTGTAACCAAATTTGATACAGTTTGTAACCATGGTTGATATGGTTTGTAACCAAAGTTGATATGGTTTGCAACCAAGGTTGATATGGTTTGTAACCAAGGCTGATATGGTTTGTAACCAAAGTTAATCTGGCTTGTAAGCAAGGTTGATCTGATTTGTAACCATAGGTTATCTGGTTTGTAACCGTAATTGATCCGGTTGTAACCAAGGTTGATCTGGTTTGTAACCAGAATTGACATGGCTTGTAACCAAAGTTGGTACGGTTTGTAACCAAAATTGATACAGTTTGTAACCATAGTTGATATGGTTTGTAACCAAAGTTCATATGGTTTGCAACCAAGGTTGATACGGTTTGGAACCAAACTTGATACAGTGATGCCCCGTCGTGAGCCGAGAGCGTCATGCCACTGATACCATCAGCGAAGCTGGGCTATTATCTCATTGGACGGTTTTGTTTGTGCCATGCTTAAAAGCTGATGAGGCGAGCACAGTAGCTGCTCCTTGTAATTCTTATGCAGACCATCAGTTGTGATGGTTTGATGAACTGCAGCACTAAGATGACCGACAGCTCACATAACGGACAGCTCCGATGACCAACAGTTCAGATGACTGACAGTTCAGATGACTGACAGTTCAGATAACAGACCGCTCGGATGACCGAAAGTTCAGATGATTAACAGCTTGGATGATTGGCAGCTCATATTACTGGCAGCTAGAATGACTGACAGCCCAGATGACTGACAGCGTCTGCCTCTGTGTCACCTGCTGTTCAGTTCATCCGCCTCTTTGTCACCTGCTGTTCTGTTCACCCACCTCTGTCATCTGCTGCTCTGTTAATCTGCCTCTTTGTCACCTGCTGTTCTGTTCATCCACCTCTGTGTCACCTGCTGTTCTGTTCACCCACCTCTGTCATCTGCTGCTCTGTTAATCTGCCTCTTTGTCACCTGCTGTTCTGTTCATCCACCTCTGTGTCACCTGCTGTTCTGTTCATCCACGTCTGTGTTACCTGCTGTTTTGTTCATTCACCTCTGTGTCGCCTGGTGTTCTGTTCATTCACCTCTGTGTCACCTGCTGTTCTGTTCACCTCTGTGTCACCTGCTGTTTTGTTCATTCACCTCTGTGTCACCTGCTGTTCTGTTCACCTCTGTGTCACCTGCTGTTCTGTTCACCTCTGTGTCACCTGCTGTTCTGTTCATCCACCTCTGCGTCACCTGCTGTTCCGTTCATCCACCTCTGTGTCACCTGCTGTTCCGTTCATCCACCTCTGTGTCACCTGCTGTTCTGTTCATCCACCCTCTGCTCTTCTGCTTGTCCCCAGCCAAGCCCACCACAACAGCAGTTACATCCACAAAGACGGAAGAGCAGCCGGCAGCAGAGGTCCAGGGCACCATGGATATTGAGCTGGACATGCAGAAGCCTGAGATCATCCTCATCGAGGACCAGATGAACCTGGACACCAACGCTCTGGTGGTGGATGTGAGTTGTGTGTGGGGGGGTCGGGGGGTGGGGTGGGGGGTGGAAGGAGAGGCAACCAGTGCTTCACGGACATTGTGGTGGATGCGCAGAATCCTCAGATCACCCACACACCTCTATAAGGACAAGATGAACCTGGACACCAGTTATCTGGTGGTGGCTGTGTGAGTGAGTGTGAGTGTGTGTGTGGTGTGTTTGTGTGTGAGAGTGTGTGTGTGTGTGCATGCATGTGTGTGTGTGTGTGCACGTATGCATGTGTGTGTGTGTATTTGTGTGTGCATGTGCATGCATGTGTGTGTGTGTGTGCATGTGTGTGTGCATGCATGCATGTATGTGTGTGTGTGTGTGCATGCATGCTTGTGTGTGTGTATGTGTGTGCATGCGTGTGTGTGTGTGTGCATGTGTGTGTGTGTGTGTGTGTGTGTGTGTGCATGCTTGTGTGTGTGTGTGTGTGAATGTGTGCATGCATGAATGTGTGCATGCATGAATGTGTGCATGCATGAATGTGTGTGAGTGTGTGAGTGAGAGAGGGGAAGTGTGAGGGGACAGGGAAGACAAGGTATAGAGGGAGTGTGAAGGACCCAAGAAGGGCTGCTGAAGTGAAGTAAAAAACAACAACACTTAATTATTATTGATTACTGATGTGACGCAACCACTGTTTCCACTCTCCTGCCTAAAGACAGGTTTGTCTCTGCACACAGTGAAGTGTTCAGAGTTCCGTGCCGTGGGTTCTGCATTGCGTTGCTTCGTTTGCAGATGAAGCTCAACTTCCACATGCTTCAGACGAAGGACGAGCAGGTGATGAGCGCCGGCATTTCCAAGCTGCAGATCTTCTCCTGCACCTTCACACAACGCCACAGGCATAACAATGAGGTGGGCATTGTGCTGGGGGACACTGCAAACCTGACAGTGTGTGTGCATGTGAGCGTGTGTGGGTGTGAGTGTGTAGGTGTGTGGGGGTGTGAGTGTGTGTGTGTAGGTGTGTGTGGGTGTGAGTGTGTAGGGGTGTGAGTGTGGGGGTGTGTAGGTGTGTGTGGGTGTGAGTGTGAAGGTGTGTGGGGGTGTGAGTGTGTGTGTGTGCAGGTGTGTGGGGGTGTGAGTGTGTGTAGGTGTGTGGGGGTGTGAGCGTGGGGGTGTGTAGGTGTAGGTGTGTGTGAGTGTGTGTGTAGGTGTAGTTGGGTGTAAGTGTGTGTGTAG
Source organism: Alviniconcha strummeri (assembly GCA_963584105.1). NCBI lineage: Eukaryota > Metazoa > Mollusca > Gastropoda > Provannidae > Alviniconcha > Alviniconcha strummeri. The sequence goes on along the minus strand of OY757558.1, from coordinate 10,637,478 downwards.
GTGTAGGTGTGTGTGAGTGTGTGTGTAGGTGTAGTTGGGTGTAAGTGTGTGTGTAGGTGTAGGTGGGTGTGAGTGTGTGTGTAGGTGTAGTTGGGTGTAAGTGTGTGTGTAGGTGTGTGTGAGTGTGTGTGTAGGTGTAGTTGGGTGTAAGTGTGTGTGTAGGTGTAGGTGAGTGTGTGTGTAGGTGTGTGTGTGTGTGGGTGGGTGTGAGTGTGTGTAGGTGTGTGTGTGTGTGTAGGTGGGTGTGAATGTGTGTAGGTGGGTGTGAGTGTGTGTGTGGGTGTGAGTAGGTGTAGGTGTGTGTAGATGAGTGCGTGTGTGTAGGTGTAGGTTTGTGGGGGTGTTTGTGTGTGCATGCATGTCAGTGAATGATGTTGATAAGGGTGATGATGATAATGAAGGTGGTGGTGATGATGATTGTGATGATGATAACAAAGATGGTGGTGATGGTGATGAAGATAATGAAGATGGCAGTGAGATGGTGATGATAATGTAGACAGTGATGATGATGATGAAGGTGGCGATGATGATGATAATGAAGATGGTGGTGATGATGATGATGATCATGAAGACGGCGGTGATGATGATGATGATAATGAAGACAGCGGTGATGATGATGATGATAATGAAGATGGCGGTGATGATGATGATGATAATGAAGATGGCGGTGATGATGATGATCATGATCATGAAGACGGTGGTGATGATGATGATGATAATGAAGATGGCGTTGATTATGATCATGATCATTAAGACGGCAGTGATGATGATGATGATAATGAAGACAGCGGTGATGATGATAACGAAGATGGCGGTGATGATGATAATGAAGATGATGGTGATGATGATAATGAAGACAGCAGTGATGGTGGTGAGCATTGTGATGATGATGGTGTTGAGCGGGGTGATGACAATGAGCACTGTGATGATGATAATGAAGGTGATGGTCGTGATGCTGAACACCTTGATGATGGTGGCGATGAGCATGATGAAGGCAGTGGTGCTGATCATGATGATGATACACTAGGATGGTGATATTGATAATGAATATGGTGATGGGCAGGGTGATGATTCTGATGAGAACTGTGATGATGACAATGAATATGGTGGTGATGATGATGGTGAGCATGGTGGTGATGACGATGAACACTACGATTTTGATGATAATGAACACGGTGATGATCATGGTGGTGAGCGTGCTGATGCTGAACACTGTGATGGCGATGATAATGAAGATGATGATGTGCATGCTGATGCTGACGGTCACTACCCTTTCTGACCGCTAGGTTCTGATGCCCTGCGACCTGTCCATGCACAGTCACGCCAAGAACAGCAAGAACCCACACATCGATGTTGGCATCACGGACATCGTGCTCAACATCTCCCCTGCCACCATTGGGACAATGGCCGCTGTGTCTGCTGGCTTGTCCGGATCAACGGTACGTGCAGAACACGGGGATGGGGGGTAGAGTGGTTCTCTTTTGTATAATGATCGGCACAGTGTCTTTCAGGTTCAGATTCTTTGTTCACCAAGTTTTACGGCAAGGAAAGTGTCTTGAAAAGCGGTAAGCATGCAAGCACGAGCAAATGACGACGCTGATACACACCACCACTTCACATCGCCGTTCACCGGCGCCATCCGTAATCCTTCCTCTTCATATTTGTTGGCAGCTGTTACATTTATTCAGAAACGTAACATTGGAGTCAATTTATCAGTCAGTGTTTTGATGTATGTCTGGTCACAGCAAAGTGATATTAGACCAGCCCCCCCCCCCCACCACCCCCAACTCAAAAAGATTATACAAAATTGTCATATATTAGTAAGGTCTACTACCTTACCCACAGGACTATCATTGTATCAACAATCAGTTTAACAACATAAGTTATCGATCGCTTTTATATAGCGCTATTCTCCGCTCTCGAGCAGACTCACTGCGCTCGCATGTGATTTTACATGAGTGACAAGCTTTTTATAGCGCGTTTTTGAATATCCACAGAAGTGGTGTACTTACAGCGCTGGCATGGCTGGTACCACAAGAATCTGCTGCCATCTTGGCACGTTCTGTGTACACCATACGACTGTGCACCGTGTCACTTCATGCAAAGCCACATACATAAGGTGTATGTGTGTTTAGCTGTAACCTGCCACCTGCACTTTTGGCAGAATGACTGGGGTCTTTTACGTGCTACTGCGGTAACACGGGGGTGGAACGGATACCGAAACAAGAGTCAGCACAGAAAGTTGACCCTGGAGAAGACAATTTTCCCGCCGCTCCGGCAGGGACTCAAACCTGCGACCTTTTGATCACGAGTCCGGCGCTCTAACTGCTGAGCTATCCCCAGTAACATCAGTATTATATAAAAATTTAACAATAGAAGTTATAACATCAGTACTATATAAACATTTAACAGTAGAAATTATAACATCAGTATTATATAAAGATTTAACAGTAGAAGTTATCAGTATTATACAAAATATCTCTTACACTGTTGCAAGCCTTAAAGTCATGCCCATTTTTTTGAAACAACTGTGTGGTAATAGGACAATGACTCTGGAGGTATGCCTG
>OY757558.1:10622411-10629911 GCA_963584105.1 Alviniconcha strummeri | reverse complement strand
GAGAGAGAGGTCAGAAAGACAGAGAGAATGGGGAAGAAAGAGAGGCGGACAGAGCCATAGAGTGGGGTCTGAGGGAGAGACACAGCCAGAGAGAACGAGACAGATGGGCAGAGGAGAGGGAGAGAGGTAGAGAAATCGAAGAAACAAAGAGAGAGAAAAACTGAGAGACAAAGGGGGAGGGAGAGATCCATGAGAGACAGCCTGACAGACAAGGAGAGAGAAAGACTGAGAGGGAGAGAGAGAGACAGACAGACAGACAAAGACAGAGAAAGACTGAGAGGGAGAGAAAGAGAGACAGACAGACAAGGACAGAGAAAGACTGAGAGGGAGAGAAAGACAGACAGACAGAGAAAGATCGAGAGATACACAGAGAGAGAGCTGATTTGATAGTTGAAGGAATAAAGGCCATTCCTATTTCATGGGGAGACAGAGACATTAGACAGAGAGACGGAGAGAGACATCTGAGGGAAACCCTGACACCCGAACATGGCTGCACGCATAGCTTGTAATCACTTTGTGTGCATGGCTGTATCAGTAACTGTGTGCACAGTGACTCCTTCACTGTCGTTCACAACCACTTGCAATCACTAAGCCAGCATGTTTCATTTTACAGTTTGTTTCGGAAGCATACTTGTTTAAAAAAAAAAAAAAAAATCTGTACCAGTGTCATCATAAACACAGTTTGGCTGCATGTGTGGCAAAAATATCAAGTACATCTTGAGCCAACTGCTGTTCATAATCATTGTTATTATTTGTAGTGTACAAGATCTTGTCCTTAGAGACTACTCTAATCACATACATGTGTGCACTTATGCATGCATGCATGTGCACACACACAGACACACATGCACGCACACACACATGCCACATACACACACACACACACACACACGCCACACACACACGCCACACACACACACCACATACGCACGCACACACACACGCCACATACATACACACACGCGCACACACACACACACACACCACACACACATGCCACATACACACACACACACACACATGCCACATACAAGCACCCACATGCACACACACACACACAAGCACCTGCACACTCACACACACACACACACACATGCACGCCACACACACACACACACACACACACACACACACACACACACACACACACACACGCACACACGCACACACACACACACACACACACACGCATACAAGCACCTGCACACATGTATGTATTGACTAGACACAATGTACAACCAACTTAAGCAGATAACACACAGAGACTTGAGGACTGCTCTTCATTAGCAAAAAGCAAAAATAAAAAAAACGGCTACATGGATACACCCCAAGGACCATTGCCTTAGCAGAAAGCTCTACTTTTGTAATATTATTGATAGAGCACCAGACCAAGTGTTTGGGAACAGGTAGTGCCGTGCCTTACCTGGGTATACGCACGCATGCACGCACGCACGCACACACACACACCCTACCTGGGTAAGGCAACCCAAATTTCCTGCAGGAACAATGAAGCATTGGTAGTAGTAATATTTGTAGCAGTGTTGTTGTTATTTTATTACAGTGACGGAAGACTCAGATGTGATCTGGGATGTAGTATTAGCAATCGCCCTGATGTAGCCACACTGGTTGACTGGGCGTAAAACACCAATTTACTTACCGTGTAGTATTAGCAGTATTGTTATTTTATTACAGTGACAGAAGGCTCCGACACGATCTGGGATGTTTCGTCGAGTGCATCTGCAAGCCTCGTTGAATGTCGGGGAGAGGAGGTGAGTGTTTCATTCAACTCCTTTACCATACATTGCAAGATGAGGCCGGTGTTAAGTATAGAATACTGTCAGCTACAGTAATGTGGAAACTGAGTTGTTGTTGTTGTTGTTCTGTTTTTTTATCGGGTGGGGGGAGGGGGACTGTAGATTTCTGTCTTGTGCCAGAGTCTGTAGTAAAATATTTTTTTAAAGGTCCTCTTTCACCGTCACATTTTTGTCTGCTTTCCCATTACTTTTTTGTTTTTTTCTGTCTTATGAATGTCTCTGTTGATGTCTGTCTGTCTGTCTGTCTGTCTGTCTGTCTCTCTGTCTCTCTGTCTCTCTGTCTCTCTCTGTTTTTCTGAATCATTTGTGTCTCTGTTGATTTTCTTTCTCTTTTTCCTCTGACCCTATCAGTTTTTTTTCTCTCTTGTCTGTCATTCTTCCCCCCCCCCCCCCTCTTTATCCTCCGCCCCTGCCCCCCACCCCCCCCCTTTCCTCTATTTCTGGGCTGTATAATCCACAAGCAGGGGGTCCTTGCAAAAGGCTGGACTGTTGCTTCTGTGACATTCCCATTTCATCATTGTCTTTGGACTTTTTCTTTTGCAGTCGGGCGAGCAGGTGAGATCTGTCATTTGAAAGCTTGTTGAATCTGTTCTCAAATTCCTACCCCCCCTCCCCCTGCTCCCCCATGCACAAACCTTCTCAGGGGTTAAATCCTCCCCCCCCCCCCCCCCCACCTCACCCCGTTTCCCCCCCAAAACTAGCTTTCTAGGTTGACAGTATTCACAACTTTCCACTTTCAAAGTCCACATGCTGGACCTGTTGGACTTTGAAGCAGCCAACAGACACCGTTAAGCGTCTTGCATCTGATTTCGCTGTTCTGCCACTAACATCTAACTTGTGCTTAAATCTCTCATTGGTGTCACAGATATGCCACAAAGCTTGCGGTGGCATTACGCGAGACACACTGGTGTTCTGGCATATAATCTTTTTGTGTCGGCTTTTTTTTTTTGGGGGGGGGTGGCTAGGAGGGTAGGTGAAAACTCTACAGTGACACTAACCGCTTGCTTCTTTGTGTGGGCTGGCATCTTGTGGAGTTGATTGGGGGTTGGGGGGGGGGGGGGGGGTTACATTCACATTATTGTTTCCTCCTAGGCAGTGACCTTAAGCTTTGGTTCCCCAAGGTATATATACCATCAGGCTGTGAAAATTGGTGAATGCACACTTGTGTCTATTCTCCCCTGCATAGCCGCACTGGTTGACTGGGCACAAAACACAAAGTTACTTACTTACTTGCGTCAGTCTTAATTTGGCCAAAGGGGCGGGGCTCAGAGGGGCATTGATCATCAACAGGAAGACGCGGTTCAGCAGCTGTTGGAAAGTAACGGCTGGCCTTGGAATGTTGAAGTGACCAGCGTGTGTGAAATTGAAAGCACAGCGCTATTCGCAGAGAGAGAGCGTGTGTCCGCATCGCATCCAATAAGCCCCTGCGTTGAAATTGTCCTCAGCTCAAAGCTTTTGAGTCTTGAAATAAGACAAAATTCACTTCCATCAACACAGTGATTTAGCAGGTAGAAAGCTGAGAGTGAATTTTGTGTCTCTGCCAAGTGTCATATTCAATCAGTGGTCTGATCTCCAGATATTTGTGAATAAACCAGCAGTGATGTGACCATGTCAAACTTTCAAGATAATTTGTTTCAAATTTCCTGGCCCTCAGTTTATAGGCAGGCCGACCCTTTAAGGTCGAAGCGTTGCATTAAGAGAATGTTGTTTGGTTTATTTGATTGTAACTAGACATAACCATGACTGGCTATGGCTTGCCCAACTACTGGTAGATCTAGATCTCTTCTGCATCCTTTTTTTCTTTTTTTTAAAAACTGGATATTGCACCCACAATTCCAATTTTAGTAACACTTATGGCAGCCCCCTGTTGTTAGTGAAATTGCTGCTAGGAGAGTTGTGAATATTACCCAAAATCTTGCATTACCTGTTTCAGAATGTTGTACACTTGTTGTTGCTCACATTACTCACTTTGAGGTTTAGTTGTTGTTGTTTTTAGCTTGAAGTTGTTAGTATGGTGGTTCTGTTTTTGACACTGGTGGGAATGTTCCTTGGTTGCATGCATTTTGTCTGCTAAATTTCTACATGTGATTCCAAGCTCAACATTACAGCCTGAGTGCCTGTCTGGGGCCAGTATTTTTCAAGAAAACTCCTCCCTCTCTTTCTCTCTCAGGATTGACCAAAAGCTGTTGTGGTGTACTTTGCATTTCTGCTGCATGCATACCTACTGTTTTTTGTTGTTTTTTGTTCTTGTTTTGGGCCACATTTTGAGTGGAGAAACTGAATTTGTGATTCAAGCAGTTTTTTTTCTTTTTTTTTCTTTTTTCTTTTTCCGTACTCAAAACAGCTACCTTGCTTTGGTTTGTTGTCACTTGTGTAGGACAGTGTAGTGATGAAAAAAATATGTTACAGACCTTCAGTTCAGTTCAAGATGGTATCTGTATGCTCAGAAAAGCCCATATATGTGCTCAGCTGCGGCTCTTAGACGTTTTCCCAGCATCCCCTTTGGAACAGTTCCAACATTCATCCAATTGACGATGGCCATGTCTTGTCCTACCAAGGATCATCATTGAACGCTTCCTCTTTCTAAGTCTCTCTCTTCCAGGCAGTTGATGGTATGGTGTTCTTGGCTTTGTGCCCACAAGTAGTGCCTCAAACTCCTCAACACTTCAGATCATCCGATATGCAAGCCAATTGTGGCGGTTGCTTTGTATGACCAGGGCAGTACATCCCCAGGAGTTTTTGAAGGTGGATGTCAAACACTGACACGTGCCAGTCTGGGCTTCCCATTCCGTTTTTCACTTTTTGTAGCAAGCTCATGAAGTCTGAGAGAATGATGGCATGTGTGGCCTGACTGTCTTTATGGCCGGTGGTCTTACCTTGCTTGACAGTGAAGCCCTGTCTTGACTTGTCTTCGGTGACTGCGCCATCAGTGTACACTATGAGATCTTGTGGGTTGCTGTTGCCGTGTTTTTTTAAATGAGGAGCTTGTTCTTGGACTCCAGGAGTCTGAAAAAGTATTGATTCAAGAGAACTGAAAAACAGCCAACCTTCCACAACCCATCTGCCACCAACCCCCATCCCAACTGGAAGTCTGTTCTCCCTGGACATCCTAAAAGTGGTCCTCTCAGGACAACTGAAAATGATCCTCTCAGGACAACCGAAATTGATCCTCTCAGGAAACCGAAATTGATCATCTCAGAACAACCAAAATCGACCCTCTCAGGACAACTGACATTGATCCTCTCAGGACAGCTGAAATTGATCCTCTCAGGACAACTAAAATTGATCCTCTCAGGACAGCTGAAATTGATCCTCTCAGGACAGCTGAAATTGATCCTCTCAGGACAACCGAAAAACAGTCCATCACCCTGTCTCATCCAGGAGTCCCACACTGGATTTTACATTCCAGCACATCAACCACCCTTTCACAACCCCCCCCCCCCCACTCCCCACCCCACTCCCCCACCCCCTCCACCCTCAGCACTGTTCTGTTTCTCTCAGAAATCGACCTTTCTGATTTACCTGACCAGCTGCTGGGATGCAACCCCGCCTTTGTGGAGGGGATCCCTTACCTCTTCCCTCTTGCCTCCCCTTTCCCAGGAAGTTGACGGGATATTCAGGCAGGTCCACTGCACTCTAGTCATATGCCTCTTACAATGAGTGACTGTAGCTAATTTACACAGCCTGTTTTTGAATGTCCATCGAAGTGGCATACTTACAACACCGTTTGGCTGTTACATGGCTGGTGCCACATGGAACTGCTGCCGTCTTGGCGTATGTTTTATATACACCATACATGGTAATGCACCAGTTTACCGTGTCACCTTATTTGAAGCCACATGCATAGGGTGCATGTGTGTTAAGCTGTAACCGGCCACATGCACTTCACCTGCCAACCTGCACTTTTGGCAGAATGACCAGGATTGTTTACGTGCTACTGCGTTAACATGGGGGTGGGACTGACACCGAAATAAGAGTCAGCACAGAAAGCTGGCACTGAAGAAGGAAATTCTTTGGCTGCTCATGGGATTAGAACCCACGACCTGCTGATCATGAGCCCAGAGCTTTACCACTGAGCTACCCCCGCTTCCCCCAAAAGGATCCTTTGCTTTGGATTGCTTTTCTCCTCCTCTTTCTCTGTGCTCTCTTTTGCTGGGACACTTCCTGTACCTGAGCACATTATATATACATACCTGCAATTCTGTGTCGATTGCATGCGGGTTGATGTGAATGTTGGTCATGGCTGATTCCTTTGGTTCATATCATAGCTGATTTCTTTCGTTCATTTCCTAACCAATTTCTTTTGTTCATTTCATAGCTGATTTCCTTTGTTCATTTCAGAGCTGATTTCTTTCGTTCATATCATCGCTGATTTCTTTTGTTCTTTCCATAACCCATTTCTTTTGTTCATATCATAGCTGATTTCTTTCGTTCATATCATAGCTGATTTCTTTCGTTCATATCATAGCTGATTTCTTTTGTTCATTTCAGAGCTGATTTCTTTTGTTCATTTCCTAACCCACTTCTTTCGTTCATTTCAGAGCTGATTTCTTTTGTTCATTTCCTAACCCACTTCTTTCGTTCATTTCAGAGCTGATTTCTTTTGTTCATTTCCTAACCCACTTCTTTCGTTCATTTCAGAGCTGATTTCTTTTGTTCATTTCCTAACCCACTTCTTTCGTTCATTTCATAGCTGATTTCTTTTGTTCATTTCCTAACCCACTTCTTTCGTTCATTTCATAGCTGATTTCTTTTGTTCATTTCCTAACCCACTTCTTTCGTTCATTTCATAGCTGATTTCTTTTGTTCATTTCCTAACCCACTTCTTTCGTTCATTTCATAGCTGATTTCTTTTGTTCATTTCCTAACCCACTTCTTTCGTTCATTTCATAGCTGATTTCTTTTGTTCATTTCAGAGCTGATTTCTTGTGTTCAGCCAACTGTTTTTGGGTGACCATCAATTATTGCATGCACTTGTAGTCCGAGTATTGTGATTGATATTAAACTGTGTGTGACTGCATGTGTGACAGCATGCATGTAGCTGTGTGCCTGTGAGTGTGTGTGTGTGTGTATGTGTGTGTGTGCGTGCATGCATGCGTGTGTGTGTGTGTTTTGGTTATGATTGGGGGGAGGGTGGGGTGGTTGTGATGATGCCAAAGGAACAAGATGCGTGTGTGGGTGTGTATGTGTGTGTGCACGTGTGTGTGTATGAATGTCTTTGTGAGTGTGCGTGTGTAGAGGGAAGGGTTTACATTGGGATGTTGCAAGTCTGACATAGAGAGTTTTCATTGGGATGTTGCAAGTCTGACATAGAGAGTTTTCATTGGGATGTTGCAAGTCTGACATAGAGAGTTTTCATTGGGATGTTGCAAGTCTGACATAGAGTGTTTACACTGAGATGTTGCAAGTCTGACATAGAGAGTTTACACTGAGATGTTACAAGTCTGACATAGAGAATTTGCACTGAGATGCTGATAGTGAGTTTTTTTGTTTGTTTTTTTGCTTACACATGGTACTGCACAGGATGTGGATTGAGCACTAACGTATCCTGCACTCCATTCCGGAGTAAAACGAACCCCGTCACCGGCACCTCTGCTTACTTTTCGCTTCCAGATCATGCTGCCATGGTTTTCACTTTCTGGCATTTCTTGCAAAGGCTGCTTGGGTCAGCTTTTCCATGTCCTGC
>OY757558.1:10546687-10622211 GCA_963584105.1 Alviniconcha strummeri | reverse complement strand
AAGTTAAACACAGATAGCAGCTAATCCTGATTTGCTAAAGAGTGGCTGATTTGCCTAAGAGTCCGTAAGTCCGGCTCTCTTTCCACATGCACGAGTAAGTCATCAGTAGCCTCAAAAATAGCGACTGACTTGTGTTCACTTATAGATCGGGAAAGATTTCTGTACTGTTTGTATTTTCTGCTTTCGGCATTGTTCGTATTCTGTTTGTGATTTCCATATTACTTGTTGTTTTTTGTTGTTGTTTGTTTTTTATTCTGCTGATATTTTTTGTATTACCTCTATCCATCCATTAAGACCGATTTTTAGACACCATTCCCTCCATCCGTTAAGACTGCTTTCAGACACCCTTCCATCCATCCATCCATTAAGACCAATTTCCAGATCCCATTCCATCCAGCCATTAAGACCACTTTCAGACACCCTTCTGTGCATCCATTAAGACCACTTTCAGACACCTTTCTGTCCATCCATTAAGACTGCTTTCAGACACCCATCCATCCATCCATCCATCCATTAAGAACAATTTTCAGACCCCATTCCATTCATCCATTAAGACATCTTTCAGACACCCATCCATCCATGCATTAAGACCACTTTTCTGGCACTCTGTCTTCATATTTCCATGTAAATAAACTCCCAACTTCAAAACCACCCTGCTTCTAAAACCGCGTGGCTTGCTGCCTCGGGTGCTCATAGAAGAGGGACCACCTTGCGGTTCCACACCAAGTCTTCAAATCAGAGCGAATAAAGCTGGGTGTGGGGGGAGTCGCTGTCCGTCTACAACAAGGCCGAGGTCATCGGCACCAAAACGAAAGCCTCCCAGATCAAGGCGACGCAGGAAGGGGACGAGCGGAAAATCATCTTCCAGGTGAGGGCTGCTGGAACTCAGTCACGAGGCTGTCTACACATGCAGCACGAATGCATGTGTGTACACGCACTCATGCACACACATACACATGCACACATGTATACACACACTCACACACACACACACACACACACACACACACACACACACACACACACACACCACACTCACTCACTCACTCACTCACTCACTCACTCACTCACTCACTCACTCACTCACTCACACACACACACACACACACACACACACACACACACACACACACACATGCATGCTCATTCACACTTTAACACATGGATACTCTCATGCACACACACAGCACACTCACACACACATATGCACAATCGCACACATTCACGCGTATTATGCAAACCGACATTGGAGATGATGCATTCTTAAACAGCTGCACCCGCACTTGCAAATATTATGCAAACAGACTGTGGAGACAATGTGTGTATGAGTTGTACAGCCTTAATCTGCCTGGATGGTGTGCATGTGGATATGGGGGGGGGGGGACAACTGGTAGAAGACTTGACTGTGCAAACCCAGCTTCACTGAAAATAACTATGTATGTACGGAAAGAAAAAAAAAGGAAAGTGAGGAGTCTGTCAAAGATATGCAGCAAGCAGTAACTGGTAGGATCTGGGCTGTGAAAACCCAGCGTGTTTGTCACTGAAAGTAACTACGTACCCTATGACAAAAAGAAGTGACAAATCTGTCAAAGAAATGCAACATGAAGTAACTGGTAGGAGACTTGACTGTGCAAACTCTGCATATATTCATTACTGAAAATAACTACATACCCTCTAAAAAAGAAAAGAAAAAAAGGAAAGTCAGAAGTCTGTCGAAGAAATGCAGCAGGAAGTAAGTGGGAGGATCTGGGCTGTGAAAACCCAACATATTTGTCGCTGAAAGTAACTACGCACCCTATGACAAAAAGAAGGAAAGTGAGAAATCTGTCAAAGAAATGCAACATAGACTTGACTGTGCAAACTCTGCATGTTCATCATTGAAAACAACTACATACCCTCTAAAAAAAAAATACATAAAAAAAGGAAAGAGAGGAATCTGTCAAAGAAACGCAACAGGAAGTAACTGGTAGGAGACTTGACTATGCAAACCCAGCATGTTCTTTGTTGAAAATAACTACCCCATGATGACGACAACAATAACAAAAAAGAAAAAAGAAAAAAGAGGAAATTTAGAAGTCTGTCAAAGAAATACAACAAACTTGATGACAGTAGATTTTTTATTTATTTGTTTTAAGGGGGTCTTTTGTTGAGGTGTAACATATCAGTCCTTTTTTTTTCTTCCTTTTTTTTTACCCGAGGCAGATGGAGCAGTTTGTAGAATTGTAACGTATCAATCCATTTTTTACCTGACACAGGTGGAGTAAATTTGTAGAATTGTGACATACCCATTTTTTACCTGACACAGTTGGAGCAATCTGTAGAATTGTGACATATCCGTTTTTTACCTGACGCAGGTGGAGCAGTTTGTACAATTGTAATGTATCAATCCATTTTTTTTACCTGACGCAGGTGGAACAGTTTGGAGCAACAAGGGAGGTAACGATCAAGCGAGCAGAGAAGCGACTGTTCCAGATCAATCAGCGCTCCCACCAGGGGGACGTGTGGTCCATCGTCTGCCACACCGACTGCACCATTGGGCAGAAGCTGGTCTCGCTGAGGTCCATTGTCATGGTGAGCCGTGTAGAACTAGTCTGTTGTCAGAGTGAGTGACAGAGGTGTTGACCTTTTATGGCATGAGTTGCAGAGGTGTAGACCCTTGTTTGGGTGAGTTATAGATATGTAGACCTTTGGGTGAGTTATAGAGGTGTAGACCTTTTATGGGGTGAGTTATAGAGGTGTAGACCTTTGTTTGGGTGAGTTATAGATGTAGACCTTTGGGTGAGTTATAGAGGTGTAGGCCTTTCATGGGGTGAGTTACAGAGGTGTAGACCTTTGTTTGGGTGAGTTATAGAGATGTAGACCTTTGGGTGAGTTATAGAGGTGTAGGCCTTTGGATGAGTTATAGAGATGTAGACCTTTGGGTGAGTTATAGAGGTGTTGACCTTTTATGGTGTGAGTTATAAAGATCTAGACCTTTGGGTGAGTTATAGAGGTGTAGGCCTTTGGGTGAGTTATAGAGATGTAGACCTTTGGGTGAGTTATAGAGGTGTAGGCCTTTCATGGGGTGAATTATAGAGGTGTAGACCTTTGTTTGGGTGAGTTATAGAGATGTAGACCTTTGGGTGAGTTATAGAGATGTAGACCTTTGGGTGAGTTATAGAGATGTAGACCTTTGGGTGAGTTATAGAGGTGTAGGCCTTTGGGTGAGTTATAGAGATGTAGACCTTTGGGTGAGTTATAGAGATGTAGACCTTTGGGTGAGTTATAGAGGTGTAGGCCTTTGGGTGAGTTATAGAGATGTAGACCTTTGGGTGAGTTATAGAGGTGTAGGCCTTTGGGTGAGTTACAGAGCTGTAGACCTTTTGGTGAGTTATAGAGGTGTTGACCTTTTATGGGGTGAGTTATAAAGATCTAGACCTTTGTTTGGGTGAGTTATAGAGATGTAGACCTTTGGGTGAGTTATAGAGGTGTAGACCATTTATGGGGTGAGTTATAGAGGTGTAGACCTTTGGGTGAGTTATAGAGGGGTTGACCTTTTATGGGGTGAGTTATAAAGGTGTAGACCTTTGTTGAGGTGAGTTGTAGAGGTGAAGAACTTTGTTAGGGTGTTGCTGGAGAGGTGTAGAACTTTGTAAAGATGGGTTATACAACTGTAATCTATTGTTAAGATTGTGGAATTGTAATATTTTGCTAGGATGCATGGTAGCACAATAATCTGTTGCTAGGAGGAGTTGTATAGCTGTAATCTACCTATAGGATGAGTTAGAGGACTGTAATCTGTTGCTAGGAGGAGTTGTATAGCTGTAATCTACCTATAGGATGAGTTAGAGAACTGTAATCTGTTGCTAGGAGGAGTTGTATAGCTGTAATCTACTTATAGGATGAGTTAGAGAACTGTAATCTGTTGCTAGGAGGAGTTGTATAGCTGTAATCTACTTATAGGATGAGTTAGAGAACTGTAATCTGTTGCTAGGAGGAGTTGTGTAGCTGTCATCTACTTATAGGATGAGTTAGAGAACTGTAATCTGTTGCTAGGAGGAGTTGTGTAGCTGTCATCTACTTATAGGATGAGTTAGAGAACTGTAATCTGTTGCTAGGAGGAGTAGTAGAACTGTAATCTAGTGCCAGAACTGTAATATATTGCTAGGATGAGTTATAGAACTGTAATCTAATAGCAGAATGTCATAGACCTATAATCTATTGCTAGGATGAGTAGTCAAACTGTAGGACGTGGCGCACACAGCTTACTGTACCGTTGTTGAGAAACAAAGCAGTCCGTTATTAGGACTAATTATGGAGCTTCATAATACCACCCTCCGTTATGTCGTTTGCCATCATGAGATAACTGTGCGGTTGACAGGATGCTGAAGTCCAGTGACCGGCTTACCCTGTCCCCTGACCCTAATAAGCCATACGGCTTCTGTGGCCGTTATGCTCCATGTTTCTTTTTTCCTTCCTGACCCTGTTGTGCGTTATTCTGGTATTTCTTGAGTTTCCTTTTTCGTTCAAAGTTTTGTTTGCATCAGTGTGTGTGTTCAACTTTTACTTCGCTCTGTCTTAGATGTAGGACTATATTTTACGCGGGAACGTTACATATAAGCCTGTGTGTTTGTGTGTGTGTGTGTGTGTGTGTGTGTGTGTGTGTGTGTGTGTGTGTGTGTGTGTGTGTGTGTGTGTGTGTGTGTGCATATACACATACTTAAAGGGATACACCTGTCCACATACCTGTGTGTGTGCACACACCTGTCCACATACCTGTGTGTGTGTGTGTGTGCGCACACACACACACACACACACACACACACAGGTATGTGGACAGGTGTATCCCTTTAAGTATGTGTGTACGTAGGTGTGTGTATGTGTGTGTGTGTGTTGTTGTTGGTGTGGATGGGTGTATGCCTTTAAGTATGTGTATATGTAGGTGTGTGTATGTAGGTGTGTGTGTTGTGTGTTGTTGGTCGTGCTGTGGACAGGTGTATACCATTGACTATCCAAGCTGATGTTGATGCATGCCCGTGTTGTTACTTGCTTATGTTTGTACGCGTACCACTTTTCAAGACACTTTCCATGTTGTTAAGCTTGGTGAATAAAGAATCTGAATGATAACCTTGAGAGGCTTAGCCCGTCTCTGTAACCGTCTTGATTGCCATCCTGTTCACTAGTTCCCTTTTTTGTTCTATTGCTGTTTTTACAGCCAATGATTAACTGGAGTAAATTTAGTTCAGTTACCATTGCTGTGATTTATAATAATAATAATAATGTACATTTATCATGCGCTCATCAACGCCCTGAGCGCTCACATGATACATATTAACCTAAATATTATATTTCTGATGTTGGGTGGGGTGAGGGGGGTATTGCTTATCTTCTGTTGTTGTTGCTTGTTTCAGCATGCTACCTGTGATTTTTATGCATTATTCTTTAACGCGAGTGTATGTATTTGTTTGATGGTGTTGAGTGAGCTGCTGGTGTATATGAATGACTCCGCAAAACTTTGTTTTACTGTAATGTGTATATTTACGTATTGTAATTTTATGCAGTCGATAGACACATTTCTGCGTCCGCACGCATGGGCAATAAAGAGTCTTTGTTCTGTTGGGCAGGTGAAGAATGAACTGACAATTCCGGTGGAGGTGCAGTACCGCGGCGACACCAAACTGGAGACCTGTGGCGTGGCTCAGCCAGGCAAATACTTGAGCCTGCCGCTCAACGCCGTCTACGCCCTCTCCAGCGAGCTCTTCTTCAAGCCCGTCGGCAACAGGTTAGCACCAAGTTTTTTTAAAAGTTTTTTAACCCTTTTTCATGAATTTGCCGCTCATCGCTGTCTACGCCCTCTCCTGCAAGCTCTTCTTCAAACCGATCGCAACAGGTTAGAACCAAGTTTTTTTGTTTTTTTTTTAACCCCTTCACTGCCCCTGCCTGTAAAATTTCCAGGCTAAAAGATGCACGGACATGCCTGCAAACAATATGTTTTCCAGTCCTGTAACACATCTACTTTTAATGTTGTGCGTTTTGAAGGGATTAACACTGCATTTATCCCATGCAGGAAATTTGGATCACCTACCCTGGGTAAGGGTACAGCAGCCGCAAGAGCAGCGCTACCCATTCCTATCAGTGTGTGTAGTATTTTTGTGTGCCCAAACAATGGTATGGCCGCCAGTGTTAGAGATTTGTGTCTAAACAGTGGTATGGCTACCAGTGTTTGAGATTTGTGCGTCTAAACAGTGGCATGGCTCCCAGCGTTTGGGATTTTTAACATGTACATGGATGTTGTTGCATGCAATTGCACATTGGGCTGTGCGGACACTGTAAGAGAGTCAACACTGAAAACTGACTTTGGGAGAAAAGTCTTGCCTTGCTGGGGACTCGAACCCACCTCAGCACTGGGCTTGTGGCGCTCAACCAGCTGAGCCACACCACAGTTGTTGCTCATTTAAACAAATGCTCCGGTGGTTGGCAGCCTGGATTCTTGTATTTGGGATTAATTGGGTTGAGTGTACAACTCTGTTGAATTAGGGGTGGTTGGGTTGAGTGATACAAACGTAGGGATTAGCTTGGCGGAGTAGTACAACTCTAGTGATTAGCTTGGCTGGGTAGTACAACTCTAGTGATTAGCTTGGCTGGGTAGTACAACTCTAGTGATTAGCTTGGCTGAGTAGTACAACTCTAGTGATTAGCTTGGCTGAGTAGTACAACTCTAGTGATTAGCTTGGCTGAGTAGTACAACTCTAGTGATTAGCTTGGCTGAGTAGCACAACTCTAGTGATTAGCTTGGCTGAGTAGTACAACTCTAGTGATTAGCTTGGCTGAGTAGCACAACTCTAGTGATTAGCTTGGCTGAGTAGTACAACTCTAGTGATTAGCTTGGCTGAGTAGTACAACTCTAGTGATTAGCTTGGCTGAGTAGTACAACTCTAGTGATTAGCTGGGCTGAATAGTACAACTCTAGTGATTAGCTGGGCTGAGTAGTACAACTCTTGTGATTAGCTGAGCTGCGTTATTCAGTTCTGTTGCAGCTGGGTTTTCACACAAAAAGCAGCCTCTGTGTCTCAGATTTGAAGGGGAAGAAATGACTGTTTTGTCATCAGCTACAAGAAACAAATGACTGTTTTGTCAACTACAAAGGGAAAAAATGACTGTTTTGTCATCAGCTACAAGAAACAAATGACTGTTTTGTCAACTACAAAGGGAAGAAATTACTGTTTTGTCATCAGCTACAAGAAACAAATGACTGTTTTGTCAACTACAAAGGGAAGAAATGACTGTTTTGTCATCAGCTACAAGAAACAAATGACTGTTTTGTCAACTACAGAGGGAAGAAATGACTGTTTTGTCATCAGCTACAAGAAACAAATGACTGTTTTGTCAACTACAAAGGGAAAAAATGACTGTTTTGTCATCACCTACATATCCTTGAAAACTGCCTGTAGCTGACAGAGCGCACAGAACTCCAGGGCTGCTCTGCTGCAGCTGGTTTTCTTCACAGAAAGCAACCTATGTTCCTCACAGAAAAGATATTTCGGTGGTGCACTACAGCACAATTCTGCACAGGGAAAAAACTTAACAGTGTCTGTTTTGTGGTGACAGCTACAAGTCGTCGGTGGGTGCCATCAACTGGCGGACTGTGGAAAATGGCAAGGAACAGGAGGTGTGCTGCCCCTCCACCACTCAGGGCCACTCCGCCTGCTACTTCAGTGTGAGTGCTCTGCTCTTGCCTCTGCGTCACCCACTTCTCTGTCTTAATCCCTCTGGTGGGGTAGACACAGTGGTTAAATTGTGTGTGTGTTACGAGAGTGTGTGTGTAGTGAGTGAGTGTGTGCATGTGTGTGTGACAGAGTGTGTGTGTGTGACAGTGTGTGTGTGTGTGACAGTGTGTGTGTGACAGTGTGTGTGTGTGTGACAGTGTGTGTGTGTGTGACAGTGTGTGTGTGACAGTGTGTGTGACAGAGTGTGTGTGTGACAGTGTGTGTGTGTGATGTTGTGACTGATGATGGTGATGTTGTGATTGATTGGTGATGTTGTGACTGATTGTGGTGATGTTGTGACTGATTGTGGTGATGTTGTGATTGAAGGTGGTGATGCTGTGACT
Source organism: Alviniconcha strummeri (assembly GCA_963584105.1). Lineage (NCBI taxonomy): Eukaryota > Metazoa > Mollusca > Gastropoda > Provannidae > Alviniconcha > Alviniconcha strummeri. The sequence continues at coordinate 10,614,122 of OY757558.1, read as the reverse complement.
GATGGTGGTGATGTTGTGACTGATGGTGGTGATATTGTGACTGATTGGTGGTGATGTTGTGATTGATTGGTGGTGATGTTGTGACTGATGGTGATGATGTTGTGACTGATGGTGGTGATATTGTGACTGATTGGTGGTGATGTTGTGATTGATGGTGGTGATGCTGTGATTGATTGGTGGTGATGTTGTGACTGATTGGTGGTGATGTTGTGATTGATGGTGGTGATGCTGTGACTGATGGTGATGATGTTGTGACTGACGGTGGTGATATTGTGACTGATGATGGTGATGTGACTGATTGGTGGTGATGTTGTGACTGATGGTGGTGATGTTATAATCGATGGCAGGGATGTTGTGACTGAGGGTGGTGATGTTGTGACTGATGGTGGTGACGTTGTGGTTGACAGATGTACCCGGTGGAGGAGCAGATCTACTTTGAGGCCGGGGAGGAGAAGTCAGCCAAGTGTTTTGCGTTGGTGCTGCAGCCCTCCATCATCCTGCACAACCTGCTGCCGCTGACCATTAACTACATGCTGGAGGTAACCAGCCTGGCACTGATCCTTGTGCTGTTGATGGTGACCATGGTGGTGGTAGTGATGGTGGTGGTGGTGGTGGCAGCAATGATCAGTGACAATGGTGATGATGGTGGTGGTATCAGTGACAATGGTGGTGGTGGTGGTAGTGGTGGTGGTGGTGATGGTGGCAGCAATGATCAATGGTGATGATGGTGGTGGTATCAGTGACAATGGTGGTGATGATGGTGGTGGTGGTAGTGATGGTGGTGGTGATGGTGGTGGTGGTGGTGGTAGTGATGGTGGCAGCAATGATCAATGGTGATGATGGTGGTGGTATCAGTGACAATGGTGGTGATGGTAGTAATGGTGGTGGTTGTGATGATGGCAGCAATGATTGATGGTGGTGTCGTGCTGGTGACGATGGTGTTGGTGGTGATGATGGTGGTGGTGGTGGGGATGATGGCGATGATGATGTTGGTAATGTTGATGATTGTTGTGGTGGTGGGGATGATGATGGTGGTGGTAGTGATGGTGGCAGTGGTGATTGATGACAACGATGGTGGTGTAGTAATGATGGTAGTGGTGATGAGGGTGATGGTGATGGTGCTAATGTTTATGGTAGTTGTGGTGATCGATGGTGATGATGGTGGCAGTGGTGTTAATGGTGGTGGTAGTAATGGTGGTGGTGGTGGGGATGAGGGTGATGATGATGATGGTGGTAATGTTGGTGGTGGTGGGGATGGTGGTGGTGGTAGCGATGGTGGCAGTGGTGATTGATGGAGATGATGGTGGTGTAGTGATGGTGATGATGATGGGTGGTAATGTTGATGATTGTTGTGGTGGTGGTAGTGACGGTGGCAGTGATGAACAGTGGCAGTGATGGTGGTGTAGTGATGATGATGGTGGTGGTGTGAGTGACAGTTGTAGTGGTGGTGAGGGGGATGATGATGGTGGTAATGTCGACAGTGGTTGTAGTGGTGTGGATGATGATGGTGGTGGTGGTGGTAGTGCTGGTGGCAGTGGTGATCGATGGTGATGATGGTGGGGTAGGGATGGTGGTGGTGGGGATGAGGGTGACAATGATGGTGGTAATGTTGATGGTTGTTGTGGTGTTGGGGATGATAATGGTGGTAGTGGTAATGATGCGGATGGTAATAATGATATCTCTTCCTACTGCCTTTAGGCAATCTCTTAGTTAACTGAATATGAAACAGCAAGAACCTCCCCCCCCCTCCACCCCCCCCCCCATCCCCACCATTGCAAAAAACAAAAACAAGTGAAAGAAAATAAATGTTTGTTAGCCTCCACTAGACTTCCAGCAGTGTGGATATTTGATTTGGATGGCTGTGTGCGCAGGGCACCAGTGAGCAGCATACACTGGAGCTTGGAGAGAACAAGCCTCTCATGCATGCATCCGTCACGGAGGCCAACCTGGAGATTGTGGTAAGTTGTCTGCCCCTCTTTCCTCGCTCTTTGTCCATTTTTAGCGCCTGATTAGTTGCCAGGGCCTTCCTGTGCATGCGAGCCTTCCTCCCTCCGTACCGGAAAGTTAAGGTATATACAGTGAAGGGCAGATATCACAACTTGTTCCGGGTGTTTCAGTCTGAGTTCATTTTTTAATTTTTTTTGAAGGTTGGTGTGTCCACTGTTATTTAGCACAGGAAGTTGTTAAGTTAGTATTAAATTAGCGTGCCCCCCCCCCCCCCCCCACCTCCCCTCTCTTTAGCAAATTGAGTCTTGGACAAATCAACTGTCAGTTTGAATCAGAAATGGTTGTACCTTACGCATAAGGTTTCTCTGTATAAAGTTCTGGTTGCATCTCCATCAGCTCACTTCTAGTAAGCTGTATTACACCCGATGTGTGGAAGTGCCTTTTTTTTCCCTTTTTTCTTTTTTCTTTCCTGTGTTAAATTTTTTTAAATCTGAAAGAATAAGGACTGCTAGCATTCTAAAACAGGATCCAGACACATAAACAGTTGAAAAGAGCAGTATTTTAATATGACAATACAAAACGCTTTTAAATATTTATAATAAGTACCTTCTTTTTTTTAAATCCAAGCATGCAAAAGGTTCAAAAGAAAGCTGTTTATTAGGACAAAACACAACATGCAAATTTTCTCGGTTATCCCCTGGTTCAGGCTACGAAACGACACTGAAACAACAGTTAACGGTGAACAATGAGACGTAGTTATCTGCTTTCGGTTGAGCTACGTTGTTTTTTTCACGTGCAGTGCTTGGAAGAATGTTGGCATGACTTGATGATGCTGTTGCTAGCTGTCATTCTTGTTTCAGCCCTCCCCCCTCCCCCCTCCCCCCCCCCCCCCACCCTCCCCACCCATCTAGCCCTTTTTCAAAGCAACAGAACACCAGTAAAGCAACAGTTTTAACAGTCATAACAAATCTTTTGTACTTTCCATGTTCTGGTTAGTATGTGTCAGCGTTATCAAGTTCCGGTTAGTATGTGTCAGCGTTATCAAGTTCCAGTTAGTATGTGTCAGCGTTATCAAGTTCCGGTTAGTATGTGTCAGCGTTATCAAGTTCTGGTTAGTGTGTGTTGAACGCCTGGATTGTCTGCAAGACTGTGACATGTATATGTGCATGTTATGTGTGTACTAGAGTAATAGATTTTTGTTTTGCGGAAGATTTTCACTGTATAACAGCTATCCATTTTATTTTATTTCTGTTTTAAAAAAAAGCAAAGAAATTGTGGTCTGAAGATGTAAGGACCGGACAGGAGAGATTCAGAAGGTTGGAGAGTTGTAGGGCGTCAAACAACATGATGCAAACATTCAAACCCACATTCATGCTGGACGTAAGAACTGGACAGGGGAAATTCGCAGGTCAGGAGAGTTAGAGGACATCAAATGACATGATGCAAACCCACATTCATCCAGGGGAAGGTCATAGGACATCAAATGACATGACGCAAACCCACATTCATACTGGGGAAAGTCATAGGACATCAAATGACATGACGCAAACCCACATTCATGCAGGGGAAGTCATAGGACATCAAATGACATGACGCAAACCCACATTCATACTGGGGAAAGTCATAGGACATCAAATGACATGATGCAAACCCACATTCATGCAGGGGAAGTCATAGGACATCAAATGACATGATGCAAACCCACATTCATGCAGGGGGAAGTCATAGGACATCAAATGACATGACGCAAACCCACATTCATACTGGGGAAGGTCATAGGACATCAAATGACATGACGCAAACCCACATTCATACTGGGGAAAGTCATAGGACATCAAATGACATGACGCAAACCCACATTCATGCAGGGGAAGTCATAGGACATCAAATGACATGAGGCAAACCCGCATTCATACTGGGGAAAGTCATAGGACATCAAATGACATGACACAAACCCACATTCATCCAGGGGAAAGTCATAGGACATCAAATGACATGACACAAACCCACATTCATCCTGGACGTAAGAACTGGACAGGGGAAATTCAGAGGTCTGGAGAGTTGTAGGACGTCAAACAACATGATGCAAACCCACATTCATTGTGGAGGGCCTGCTGTAAAATTCCTCAGTTTCTTATAAGTCTGCGTGGATCAGAAGGACCAGAGTTGTGAGGTTTTGTCCAGTTTGTCTAAGTAGGCTGAGCCTTCTGGCTAAAAGCAAGAGTACAGTGGTGTCACAGTTGCAACAGAAAGGGAATTAACTGCTGCAGAAAGATGCGTCAAGTTGTGTTGAAAATCCAGAAACCTGTTCCTGGTATTCTGCATTTGCCCGAGTTCACCGTTGCGTTTTCATTGCCCTGTTGTGGTTTTCTGCACTTAGCTAGTGTGCATTTTGGCCTGTAGTTTCCGTTTGTGTGTGGAATGCATTTGTCCACTGCTGCTTATTTACTAGAAAGCCAGCTTACTGAGAACTAACCTCTGTATCAGAGCACTCATATCTAACCTCAGTGCTGGACACTCACATGTAACCTCTGTATCTGGACGCTCACATGTATCCTGTGACTGGACACTCACATGTATCCTCTGTATCTGGACACTCACATGTAACCTCTGTATCCGGACACTCACGTGTAACCTCTGTATCCAGACACTCACATGTTACCTCTTTGTCTGGACACTCACATGTAACCTCTGTAGCCGGACACTCACATGTAACCTCCGTATCTGGACACTCACATGTAACCTCCGTATCTGGACACTCATATCTAACCACTGTGTCGGGACTCTCACACCTAACCACTGTGTCTGGACACTCACATGTAACCTCCATATCTGGACACTCACATTAACCTCTGTGTCTGGACACTCACATGTAACCTCTGTATCTGGACACTCACATTAACCTCTGTGTCTGGACACTCACGTGTAACCTCTGTATCTGGACACGCACATCTAGCCACTGTGTCTGGATGGTGTTTCGCTGTCCATGTGCATTTGTTAGTGTACAGCTGCTCACGCCCAGTGATCCTCGGAGTGTTTAGCTGAGGAATGCTGCAGCAACAAGAACAAGAGGTTTGTTGTCCCAGCCCTGCATGCTCAGGGAAGGCCCAGTGACCGTTTTGTGTGCAGCGCTTTATGCTTGCATCATGCGCCGGTGATTTAACAACCGCGCTTTTTTTGTCAATGCAGCAAACATTGGAAGTTGTGGTATGTCTGGACTGGTGTCTTTTTTCTTTTTTTTGTGTGTGGATGTGACTTCACCTTGATTTCATTTCTCAACTCTTTTGTTGTATTTCTTCTTCTGATCATGTGTAGATCGCTTTTCTTCCTGTGGTGATGTGGAGATTAATTTTGTTGGTGTTGTTGGTGGCTTTTATGTCACGCTATTCTCCACTTTTGAGTAGACTCTGCACTCTTGTCACACGTGGTTCTGAATGGGTGACCGTAGCCTTTTCCTGTGATGATACGTACCCGCTGCTCGTACTCCTAATGGTTGCCCACCTTTCGGAAGTAGTTTCTGTGGGGATTCTGTGTACCTGATTTCACACAAATCTATTTGTTGAATTCTGCATGCCACATGCTCTCATGTGTAGTTTTGTGATTATCAGTGGATTTCATGTGGGGATTTTGTGTTGGCATTTTGGGGGACCTGATTCACGGAAATCACAGAAATTTCATGGCAATATCCACTTTTAGCCCCATCGGTTCGCTATCCTCAAATGGTTTGAGGATGTGTGTGTGCTTGTGTATAGCACTGGCATAGTATGGAATGAACTGATATGTGGATATGCCAGCGTAGTGCATACTTCAAGTTCATTCCGTCCACACACACACACACACACACACACACACACACACACACACACACACACACACACACACACACACACACACACCATTTGAGGACCATGAACCAACAGGGCTAAAAGTGGACATTGCCAATCTATTTGTTGAAATCTTCCGTGTACTCTCATGTCTAGTTTGTGATTATCAGTGTGGCTTTCACTTTCAGCCGCACTTTTTGTCTTTCCTAGCTGTTCTGTGGAGATTTTATTTGTTGTAAATTTTATGGGTTTTTTGTTTGTTTATTTGTTTTGTTTTGTTTGGTGGATGTTCTAGTCTGTCAGTCAAGTACACCCCTTTAAGTGAAAGCAATATTTTTGTCATGAATTTTAAGTCAGGTTAATGTTTTTTCCTGTCTCCGTCGCTTTCTCTTGGACTTGTTTTGCTCCGGCCTGCGGTTTACATCTTGGGTGTGCGCGTGTGTGTATGTGTGTGTGTTGTGTACTTGCATGCCTGTGTGTGTGTATCTGTGTGTGTGTGTGTTGTGTACTTGTATGCCTCTGTGTATGTGTGTGTGTTGTGTGTACTTGTGTACTTACATGCCTGTGTGTATGTGTGTGTGTGTGTCTGTGTGTATGTCTGTGTGTGTCTGTGTGTGTGTTGTGTACTTGCATGCCTCTGTGTGTGTGTGTTGTGTACTTGCATGCCTCTGTGTGTGTGTGTGTGTTGTGTACTTGTGTGTGTGTGTGTGTGTGTGTGTGTGTGTGTGCATCTGACAATATGTGTGTGCTTACTCGTGTACTTACTTGCAAGCTTCTGTGTGTGTAGACATCTTGTAAGGTGCTGGTGTGTATGCATCAGGCGTCCATGATGACTTACGTATACAGCTAATTTACGTATACTGCTAATTTACTGACTTATGTATACAGCTAATTTATGCTGTGAGCAAAAGACAAACAAATCACATGGGACTGTTTCCGCTGCTCCGAGCTGTCCGCCATTTACAATTCTCTCAGTGCTGTAACTGATTGCATCATTTGTGGCCTTGGCGCAAACTAAGTAATGGATTTCTTTTCATGTTCTTTGTTGTTGTTTTTTCATGCTTCTGTCACCCTTCATGCCATACTGTCATGGTGATGGTGTACCTGTCTCCTTTCTGGCCTGAGGCAGTTCTGATCAAAGCTCTCCACGTCAGAGAGTCCACACAGGAGGATTGACGAAGGAGCGTAATGGCAGTCCGCTCACTAAACGCTCACTCAGTCTGACTCCGCGAGTTAGTTAACATTGCCATCAGCAAGGGGCATAGCAGGTGGTGTCCTAGCTGCGTATGGTGAATCAGAACAGGCACTACTGAACACCACCGAATTGACTCAGCACCAGTGCAGGGTCTCCTTCGGATGACATCTTGCCATCTCCTTCTGTTGCCATTTTGTAGGATGACGTTTAACTTTAAGCAAGAGCTTTAGAACCGTGCATTATGACGACTTCTGACAAGTTCACACTGGTTTTTGTGACCATGACACATTTTGAAGATCATGCAAGAGTTTGGAAAACATAATGTAAGTTGTATTTTTTATTTTATTTTTTTCAGATATGAGTCATCTAAATGGTTGTCTTTTCATTTGTGTTTTCATTGTGTCTATGTGTTTCAAGGGTGTGTGTGTGTGGGGGGGGGGTTGACAGTTTGGTATAGAAGTTAGTATTGGAGAGACCTATAACCTATTCTCTCTGCATTTGCCTCTCTGTCTGCCTCTCTCACTGTCTCAGTCTCTGTCTCGCTGTCTGTCTGTCTGTCTACCTCTCTCACTCTGTCTCACTGTCTCTGTCTGTCTTTCTGTCTACCTCTCTCTGTCTCTGCCCTGTTTCACTGTCTGTGTCTGTCTGTATGCCTGTCTCTCTGTGTGTGCCTCTCCAGTCTCTGCCTTATTGTCTCTGTCTCTCTGTGCTTCACTCACTCTGTCTCATTGTCTGTGTCTGTCTCTCCCTGTCTACCTCTCTCAGTCTCTGTCCTGTTTCACTGTCTGTCTGTCTGTCTGTCTGTCTGTCTGTCTGTCTGTCTGTCTGTCTGTCTGTCTGTCTGTCTGTCTGTCTGTCTGTCTCTCTGTCTCTCTCTCTCTCTCTCTCTCTCTCTCTCTCTCTCTCTCTCTCTCACACACACACACACACACACACACACACACACACACACATACAAACACACACACTGTCTCTCACTGTGTTTTGTTTTTGAGAGTTACGGGAAATGCTTAGTACAACAGATGCTAACTTTGGGAGGCTTGCTTTTTGCTGTGACAGATTCCGTCGTACCAAGGCAAGGAGTGGGTGGGGCGACGCAGGCTGCAGAAGAACATGCCGGAGTTGACCGTCTGGGAGTTTACCACCTACAATGGGTCAGAGAAAGTCTCCATAGTACGTATATCAATTTTCTCTGGCGGTTGGGGGGGGGGGGGGTACGAAAGTCAGCCAGGAATGTATGTCAGTTGCCTTGATAGTTTTTTTAATGTTTTTTTAATTTTAGGTTGAAGTGTAGAAGAAGGAAAAAAACGAAAAAAGTAATTAATTGTTGAGGCATTGTATTTAGATCGGAAGGGGGGGGGGGGTTCGAAAGTCAGCCAGGAATGTATGTCAGTTGCCTTGACAGTTTTATTTTTTATTTTTTACTTTAGGTCGAAGTATAGAACTAGAAGAAGGAAAAAAACGAAAAAAGTAATTAATTGTTGAGGCATTGTATTTAGATCTGGGAGGTCTTAAACAGAGTAAATCCGATGGGGAAAAAAGAGAAAGTCCTACTCCTTTGATAAAGAGCCTATTGAGTGCATCAGACTCACCTGGAGCTAATGTCTTGATAGGTTGGGATCCAGTTGGGGGCTGGGGGGGGGGGGGGGTGTATAGATTGAAATGCCCCATGTAATATGCATAATGCACATCAGAGGTCTTTATTTGGGAAGCATGTTGAAAGTCACAGTGGTATGTTCCCTACTTTAACCCTTTATGGATTGGCATGCCTGAGGGTTGCCATGGTGCTGGCCATAGAAGTGTGTGAGCAAACAGGGTCGTCATGTTATTTTTTATTTGTTTTTTGTTTTAATTCAGTTTTTAAGCATGTGGATATACATACACCAGGCAGACACATGACTACAAAGTTAATATGTAGAGACTATACAATAACAATATACTTTATTAATCCCAGTGGGAAATTAAATATATAAAAATAGTGCCCCCCTTCCCCCCCCTCCCCCACCCAAACTAAATAGTAAACACACTGCTTAAGCCCATTCTTAATTGGGCGAATGTTTCTTCGCGAACCTAGTTGGAAGTATTCAGCAAAGCCAGTTGGTTCTTAATTGGGTAAACTTTTCTTTGTGAACCTAGTTGGAAATATTTGTCGAAGCTGTATTCGGGGTCCAAAAAGCTTCGCTCATCATGTTCTCGGAACATTCGCCCTATTCGACGATCATTGCCTCTGACTGGCTGAGAGCAGATCTCTCCTGTGGATGAAGGAAAAAATAAAAATGGATGACGGTGTCGCTAGGTTCTTCACTCGCTTTGGAGGGATTTTTTTTTAATTTGTTGACTTGTGGGAGGCGCAGCCTTGTCTCGGAGACCCAGAATGAGATAGTAGTTAGCTGAAGTACCCTGTGAGGGATGATGAAGTCTATTGACTTGACTTTAGCCTACATTTTTGATCATGCTGTTTGCTGTGTGTCTGCCGCAAGTTTGGGCTGAAGCTTGCAGTTCATTACAAGCCAGTTGAAAATTCAGTAAAGTTTGGACTGTCCGAACCATATTCGGTGAACTAAAAGTTCAATTAAGAAACGAATCATAGTTTGTCGAAGTGTCTGAAGTATGTTCGGCGAACAAACATTCGCCCTGTTAAGAACGGGCTTAAGGGTCATCATATTCAGATTTGAACAGCTGCAGAAGCTGACCATAATTATGCTGTGAGGCAAAGAGATGAAGACTGGTGACGTTTTTTCCCTGTGACATGCCGTGGGCGTTTGCAGGAGCTGGGTTTGCGCTGCGTGCTCCATCAGGCCAGTCTGGAAATCTCCCTGTACGCCCCCTACTGGCTGCTGAACAAGACAGGGCGCAAACTCTACTACAGGGTCAGTGTGTGTGTGTGTGTGTGTGTGTGTGTGTGTGTGTGTGTGTGTGTGTGTGTGTGTGTGTGTGTGTGTGTGTGTATGTGTGTGTGTACAGATGTGAGCTGCTTGTGGTGGTGGTGGTGGTGGTGGTTGTGTGTGTGTATGTGTGAGCGTGTGTCAGTGTATATGTGTGTGTGTGTGTGTGAGCGTGTGTCAGTGTATATGTGTGTGTGTGTGTGTGTGTGTGTGAGCGTGGGTCAGTGTGTATATGTGTGTGTGTGAGCGTGTGTCAGTGTGTATATGTGTGTGTGTGTGTGAGCGTATATATGTGTGTGCATGTTTGTGTGTATTCAAGTGTCTGTGCTGGAGCGCTTGTTTATGCATTTTTTCAACTTCTGAACTGTTTTGTGGTTCACACGTTGTATACTGATACATTATGACCACCAACGTGTGGGGAATGACAGTGGGGGGGTATGTGGGGGGGGTAGCTGCAAAGTGAGAAACATTGTCAATTGTTTGTGTGTGTGTGTGTGTGTGTGTGTGTGTGTGTGTGTGCGTGCGTGTGTGCATGCCTGCATGCGTGTGTGTGTGTGTCTGTGTTTGTGCGCACATGCCTGTGTGAGTGTGTGTGCATGTACGTGTGTGTGTATGTGTGTTGTGTGTGTGTGTATGTGTGTTGTGTGTGTGGCGTGTGTCTGTGTGCACGTACATGTGTGTATGTGTGTGTGTGTGTTTGTGTTTAACAGTGACCATCTCTGTAGCTGGGGTTAACTTGTCTGGTGTTTTATCATGATGGTCAATGGCGTTGCAGGGATCGGACCAGGAAACGCCGATAGAGCACGTGGCCGATGAGACCAGCCTCATCCTCTTCTCCTTCAAGGGCAAGTCATTCTTTGGAGGCAAGAAAAAGGTATGGACTTGATCACCTCCCTTTGTTCAGTCTCAGATCTGCTGTCCTTCGTGGACTTTGGCGTGAAAAGTGGGACCAGTTTTGGAGGGCAGTATGCAGTGCGATTTGTTTTCATGATTGCGTTTCTCTTTTTTTTTTTTTTTATTCTTTAATTTGGATAATATATATATGTACACAGTTGGATCCACCATTTAAGGGTTTTAGTGGAATTAGAAACTGCATGGTGGTCTTTCACTCAGTTGATCGGTTTATGTTCAGATCCTCCCACTCCTGCCCTTTGCTGACGTTTTAGAAGTTGACAGGGACTTCTCATGGTAGCCAGTCTCCCTTCTTTTTTTCTTTTCTTTTCTTCTTCTTTTATTTTCTTCAGCTAAATGTTCTGATGTTTTGCAGGCTCTTTGATTTGTTGTCTGATGATTTTATCACAGCTGAGTGAGCCCTTGAAGGAAGACTGCCCTGATGTGAAACTGCCCCTCTGTAAAGACTGCAGTTTCTGAAACCTTTCCCCTCATGCGTCCATGTACACAAACCCCTAATGTAGAAGTACCAACCCTCTTTTAAAGAAACTAGCCCTCTCAAAACCACTCTTTTCCACCACACTTTTAAAGCAACTAACCCTCTCAGAACCCCTCTTTTCCCCTTTTTTTAAAGGAACTAGCTCATTCAAAACCCCTCTTTTTTTTTTATACCCCTCTTTTAAAGGAACTTACCCTCTCAGAACCCCTCTTTTAAAGGAACTAGCTCTCTCAAAACACCTCTTTTTCACCCCTCTTTTAAAGGAACTAGCTCTCTCAAAACCCCTCTTTCCCACCCTTCTTTTCAAGGAACTAGCTCTCTCAAAACCCCTCCTCTCTCTCTCTTTTTCTCCCACACACTCTCGCTCCCTCCCTCCCCCTCACTTTCTCCCTCCCCTACTCCCCCCATCCCACTCTCTCTCTTCTACCCCCCCCCCTCCCCCATGGCAACAGAGGAAGATGGATTTCATTGTTTTTGTGTGTATATGTTATACATCTCTGCGTGTTGTTTGAAGAGCGTACGGAGTGATGCTTCCCATGTCTATGTCTGTTTGTGGCCAAGAAGGAGAAGGACAGTGACGGTCATGGGAAGCACAAGGACAAAGTGCGCGAAATGAAGCAGACGGGAAAAGTAGGTCAAGGATGTGAGATAGGGGGCGCCGGCTTTGCCCCAAGTGTGTGATTGGCTGAAGCTGCCTAGCACTGCATCGTCTTGCTGTGTTTGTGTGATTGGCTGAAACTGCTTGGTGCTGCATCGTCACGCTGTGTTGTGCTGGGTGTTGTCTTGTGCTGCTGTACATCTACGCTGACAGTTTGGCTGTTGCAATTCTGTGGTGACAGAGAGTGCCCAGTGTTCAAGGACCCAGGGCATCACCTCACTGTTACAAGAAAAAAATTAAACCCAGTTTTAAAATTTTGTTACACGTTTTGGTAAGAAATTTAATTGCAGCATTCATACTCTGGGTTGTATTATTATGTTCCAACTGCCAGTTCATATGGGAGGAAGGGAGGGTACCATGGAGTCTGTAATTTGGAAATGTTCATATTTTTATCGTCTAGCAGGTGCTTTTTTGGAGCTCCATTGTCTGAAATATTAATCTTGTTGAATCATTTGGCAGGTGACAGGCTCTCCACTTGGGGATGTTTTGTGGGGTGGGGGGGGGGGGGAGGGGGGGGTAATGCCCTGGAAACTAGGATAAAAAGAGTGTGAATAGTAAAATGATAAAAGTCATAACAAGATAATTTCACTTTGGCTAGGAGACATAGTTAATTATGTTTCTCTACAAAGGAGCTGGATTTTTACTTTACGAAATGTTTTTCTTTGAATTTCAATTATATGCTAGTTTGAGTTTTGAGGGCCAGAGAGGCTGACATGAGTTTCCTGGGGGTGTTTTGTGCTGCACGAGTGACTCAGACAGTCAGACTGACAAGCAGGGTACAGTAACAGTGGTGATACCCTGAGTGTTTTTACAGTGGGTACTCAAACTCTGCGTGTTTCGATGGAAAGTTAACACATCATGGAGCACTGCGCCTTGCTGCACTACCCACCTGCCACACAGGTTGTTTTTTCTTCGTGCTGGTCGCCAGGACTACAGTGGAGAAGGGTTGGCTGTTACTGACATAACTGTCATGGGTGGCTGGGCATTATGGATAAATAATTTATGTCTGTATACGTCTCCAGCATGTGATGGGTTCTGGCTTCAAAGCCTGTAGCACTGTGGGGCTTTTGAGTGAAGTTCCAAACTCCCAACAAACTGAAGAAATAAACAAATCATAAATCCTTTTTTTTCATTTTTTTCATTTTTTTTTTTTTTCATTGTAAATGAACAGGGTTGGCCCAGTCTTTAACGCTTTGGGAAAACTGGTGACTTTTTGCAGATGGGGAAAGTGCGAAAAAGGACATTTTAGGCCGCAGTCTTGCAAAGTTTGGGAATCTTGATAATGGTAAACAGGTAATCTGCAGAAGGGGAATTCAGAAGAGAAAGAGAGAGATTTTTTTTTTTTTTTTTTTAAATGGGAGGCCAAACAATTGATGATCAAAGGAAAATAAAGTGAAAATCATTTCCAAACCTTTCGTAAAGGACAAGTCCAAGGTTAGGGGTGCTTTTTGACACAATTTCTATTAAAGTTCACTGAGAACGATGGTGTAGGTGAAACTGTGATCTGAGGGTTATAAATACACGAAAAAAGGCATTTTCTGTCGTACCGAAAGCATCGCCATGACGCCCAAATCACGTGACCATATGCCTACTACGTCACTCTGGGGAGTCGCTGCAAAATGGCCAATTTGAGCTCCGAAGACAAAACTGATACTTTGCCCGAGAGACCCACAAGGATACAGCCGTATCAGTTTGAGCCTGCCAGGCAGGATTTTGAAAGAGTACCGGTATTCCATGGGGTTTGCGAAATTGCACTCACTGAAGCATTCGCTACACAAATGGGCATGATGCGGCGCAGCAAGAAAGTCAGCTCGTTTGAATTGCATAAACTTAATCCACTTTCGCCTCACTGCGGGTCGATTGCGCAGGAGCTCGTGCATTGTTATACCTGGGGTCGTCTGCGAATTGTTACAGTTTGCGGCAACACAGTAGGCTGGCATAGTTAACTTTTTTGTCGACCACACGCATACATAGTTTACTGAAGAATCTAAGATGGCAACCGCACTGACTCCCCAGACTGACATCACTTCCGGGAAAAGTCACATGACTGATGGAGAACCTGAGACTGTAGTCTCGGTCAGCCTACAGAAAATAAAATTGATTAAAAACCCAATTAAACAGTTTAGTTTATTTTATTTTTATTTCATTAAATCTGAAACTAGTGACTCATTTGTAAGTCATTTCTATGGTCATTTTGCATACTTAAAAACCTTGGACTTTTACTTTAAATTAAAAAAAAAAAGAGGACAGGATCATGAACAGAAGTAGCTAGCTGCTGATGTGTTTGGTAGTATGCAAGGTGACCAGCTTTGCAGTGTAGTGATCGCTTCTTTGTTTTTCTCCAGTTTGTCATCAGGGAATCCCTGTTATAACCTCCCTTGAAACAACACTCTTTGATCATTGCCAGTACTTCATTAGAGTGCTTTGCCATCCCTATCACCATCACAAAACTGTGAAAACCAGCATTCCCGAAAGAGGGAGAAAATTTAATAATAATAATGGAAATTTGTAAAGCGTCTACCCCATGGCGCAAAGTGCTGAACAAGCATGATATATAACACACACACAATGTACGTTGAGATGGAAAATGTTATCTACAATTGAACGAAAAACTAATGCATAATGTAGACATCAACAAAGGTTCAAGCATAACTATGTAGAAAATGCACACACACACACACACACACACACACACACACACACACACACACACACACACACACACACACACACACACACACACACACACACACACACTCACACTACACAGACTGACAGGGGTGAAGGACAGTGTTGCTTAAACTGTAATATTCTGAAGATTAGGCTTCAACGTGCTCAGCTGCATCAGCTTCCGTGGCAGCATGCATTCTGAACAGGTGCACGCAGAGTGCAGAGCAGCTTAGTGATTGTCCTGTAAACATTTGGAACATTTTGGACAGGGTTTATAGCCTCTTCCTAAGTGAGGGAACCCAGTTGTCCTGTAAACATCTGGAACATTTTGAACAGGGTTTATTGCCTCTTCCAAAGTGAGGAAACCTAATTGTCCTGTAAACATTTGGAACAGGGTTTATAGCCTCTTCCTAAGTGATGGAAGCTAATTGTCCTGTAAACATTTGGAACAGGGTTTATAGCCTCTTCCTAAGTGACGGAACCTAATTTTCCTGTAAACATTTGGAACATTTGAACATGGTATAGCCTCTTCCTAAGTGAGGGAACCTAATTGTCCTGTAAACATTTGGAACAGGGTTTATGGCCTCTTCCTAAGTGAGGGAACCTAATTGTCCTGTAAACATTTGGAACATTTTGCACAGGGTTTATAGCCTCTTCCTAAGTGAAAGAAATGCCCAAGCTGAAACGACAGTGTTCTTTGAAGCTGAGAGGCATGCAGCTTGTGGAGATGGTTGGCTTGAGGTGAAGGTGGTATGTAGCTGTACTTTCGTTGCCTACTTGGGCACAGTGCAACCATTGATTAACCTTTGCCACTTGGCCCGACGCAAGTTAACCGTTAGCTAACCTTTCTAACCCACAACCTCACCTCTGTGGGGTGTTGTTTTGAAGAAAGTGGACTTGCCCAGAGCGAAGAAGGTACGTATCTCAGCCTGTTGGAGTTGAGTTCACACATTTCTTTCTCTTTCAGTATGTGGCCTGGTGCCTGAATTAGCCTGTCAAACTGGCCCTGCACAGGTGGGCCCATTGTTGCACAGTCTAACCACAGCAGTGACTGGTTGAGTGTGAATAGTTTTACCTGCTGACTTGTGGCACCCATTGGTCAAAATGTGTGAAGCAGATACTAAGTACAAACTGTGCAGGGCCAGTTGGACAGGCTAGGAGCTGCCATGTGTGTTCATGTGTTTATGTAATTATGGGTGTGATTCTCAAATTTGAAACCAGAACGGAGCTTGAGACTGTGAACTGCATGGACAGCATGCTGGGTTTGGGTACCTTTTTGTTTGTTTGTTTATTTATTTTTCTCTTTGTGAAAGGTACCACTGTGCACTACGATCCCAAGACTTTGCTCCTTTAAATGTGTAGTGTTGAAAAAAGGGAGAAATAAAGGGTTCTGCATCACATCAAAGAAGAAAAAGAGACAATGAGAGTCACGTGCATTGCAGTTCTCTGTGTGTATTGCAAATGCTGTCACGTGCATTGCAATGCTCTGTGTGTATTGCAAATGCTGTCATGTTCATTGCAATGCTCTGTGTGTATTGCAAATGCTGTCACGTGCATTGCAATGCTCTGCTGCGCCAGAGAGACAGCTAAATGCTGTTACGTGCATTGAAATGCTGTACTATGCCAGAGGGACAGTTGTGACAGATTGGTTGTAAATTAGAAGTTCACTTATGAGTTCAGGAACTCAGATTTAAAGCAAACAAATGAAAGAGCACTTCTGTTGCATAAATACTGATGGGTAACCCCGTGAAGGGCTGCAGAGGGAAATGTTTGCACATTCACTTGACATTCTCAGGCCAACTTAATGTGTGTGTCTGGGGCCCCCTTGAGTCCTTGTGATGTGGAAAACGGTTCGTACGTTCAACTTGGATTGTAGTTTTCATTTTCTGCTTTTCTTTTTGGGTTGTTGCAGTTTTGCCATTCAGTTTTCATTGGTGCTGGCTTTGAAGATTTGCCCTTTTAGTTTCCGTTGCTTTCTGGTTTGCAGTTTTTGCCCTGCAAGAGATGTAGTGTATAGTTGTTTTTACTGTGGCTGTTATTGGTGCTGAGTGGCACAAAGTTGTTGTGCTTATTAGTGTAGTATCTCATTGCTTTACAGAGCCTAGTGTTACCTCTCTCCTTTTTTATTTCTGACTTTTAGATTTAGTATTTTTTTTCCTTTGGCTGTGTTTGCTGTCAAGTAACCGGCTGCAATTTTTGGCTTGTTTTTTTGTGGTTAATATTTCACTTTTGTGTACCTTGATTTGAGGATTTGTTTGTTGCAAACTTGTACAGCGTGTCAGCAGTAGGACATCTGCTGATACCCAGTTGGCCTATGTGTGTTAGTTTGATGTTGTTTTCTTTTGAACTTGTGACCATGATTACTCCTTTTCCTCAGTGTATTCTCTTGCTGGTAATACGAACAGGTGATGTGGTAGTGACATACACATACTTACCAAGGGTGGGATATGTGGTGAAAAATGTCACCAGGTCAGTGATAACACAATGTACTTTGACCAAGGATTGAGAGACAGTAATATGTAACACATACAGACACTGACTTAGGGTGTGATACAGACACTGACCTAGGTGTGATACAGACACTGACTGAGTGTGTGATACAGACACTGACCTAGGGTGTGATACAGACACTGACTTAGGGTGTGATACAGCCACTGACTTAAGGTGTGATACAGACACTGACCCAGGGTGTGATACAGACACTGACCTAGGGTGTGATACAGACACTGACCTAGGGTGTGATACAGACACTGACCTAGGGTGTGACACAGACACTGACCTAGGGTGTGACACAGACATTGACCTAGGGTGTGACACAGACACTGACCTAGGGTGTGATACAGACACTGACCTAGGGTGTGATACAGTGATACAGACACTGACCCAGGGTGTGACACAGACACTTACCTAGGGTGTGACACAGACACTTACCTAGGGTGTGATACAGACACTGACCTAGGGTGTGATACAGACACTGACCTAGGGTATGATACAGACACTGACCTAGGGTGTGATACAGACACTGACCTAGGGTGTGATACAGACACTGACCCAGGGTGTGACACAGACACTGACCTAGGGTGTGATACAGACATTGACCTAGGGTGTGATACAGACACTGACCTAGGGTGTGATACAGACACTGACCTAGGGTGTGATACAGACACTGACCTAGGGTGTGATACAGACATTGACCTAGGGTGTGATACAGTGATAGACACTGCCCCAGGGTGTGACACAGACACTGACCTAGGGTGTGATACAGACACTGACCTAGGGTGTGACAGACACTGACCTAGGGTGAGACACAGACATTGACCCAGGGTGTGATGCAGTGACACAGACACTGACCTGGGGTGTGATGCAGAGATACAGACACTGACCTAAGGTGTGACACAGTGGAAAGTACCACCATGTTGACTGAGGGGTGAGATACAGTGAGAGTCCAACATACTGCTCTCACAGATTGATGTCGATTGTCATCATGTTTGACACTGCTATGGAGCAGGGTAGCCAGGTGGTCCTTGGTGGGTTTGGGGGCGGGGGGGGGGGGGGGGGGGGGGGGGGGTGTTCACACACTGCTTTCACAGATAATGCTGATTGTCATCATGTTTGCATTGTCAGGGCCTGCCCTGCCACCTACGCATCTGTAGTAATAATAATACATAATAATAATACATACAAACATACATTTTCTTATAGCATTTACATTTACTGACAAATTATATACATGCAATCACATAATACATATTACACACTTAGTAAATTGAACTAATATAAAACAAGTACTTGTAGAACAGCAGACAGATAAGTACATAATTATTATAAAACAGTGTACAAAATTACTACAATAAAACACCCACGCACGCATGCATGCACACACACGCATAGAGCAAAGTACGTAATTATAAAACAATGTACGGAATTACAGCACCAAAACACCACACACACACACACACACACACACACACACACACACACACACACACACACACACACACAACACATGTATCTCTATTTCGTACTCTCTCTCTCTGACAATAAAATAATCTTGTCTCTCTCTCTCTGACAATAAAATAATCTTGTCTGTCTCTGTGTGTTGCCCTCTCTCCTACATACACACATACTCTCCCTCCTCTCCTGTAACACCAGTGAGAAGGTTGAGGGGGGAACTAAGGTGCATTTTAGGCCTAGATCTTGAAAAAATTGAGAATAAATTTGATAATGGTCAGTTGGTAGTCTGCAGAAGGGTGAGGGTGGGTGGTGGTGGGGGGGGGGGTCAACAATGCCGACATTCTTGTCACGTGCACTCAGTGTTTGATTTTGCTGTCACCCAGGCCCAGCTGCGAATCGATGACCTGGAGTGGTCAGACAAGTTTTCCCTGGACACCGTGGGCAGCTCTGGCACGGTCCAGTGCAAGAGCAAGGTCAAGGACATGCAGAATGCGGAGGTGAGAGCCGCCATCCTCCTCCTCCTTTCTTTTCCGCTTGTTGCTGGTGGTGTGTTGTGTTTCTTTCTTTTTTCTTCAGTCCTGTCCTCTGTCTCTCCCCGCCCCCGCCCCCCCCCCCCCCCCCCCATTCCCCCAAACACACATTCTCCCCTACCCCCTTTCCCCCAATGCTCCTGCTGCCCCCCCACCCCCCCACCCCCCACCTCCTACCACTTTTGCCCTCTTGCCCCCTGCTTCCTGCCCCCCTAACCCCCTAACCCCCCCTGCCCCCTGCTTCCTGCCCCCCTAACCCCCTAACCCCCCCTGCCCCCCTGCTTCCTGCCCCCTAACCCCCTAACCACCCTGCTTCCTGCCCCCTAACCCCCTAACCCCCCTGCCCCCTGCTTCCTGCCCCTCTAACACCCCTAACCCCCCCTGTCCCCTGCTTCCTGCCCCCTGACCCCCTAACCCCCCTGTCCCCCTGCTTCCTGCCCCCTAACCCCCTAACCCCCCCTGTCCCCTGCTTCCTGCCCTCTGACCCCCCTAACCCCCCCTGCTTCCTGCCCTCTGACCCCCTAACCCCCCTGCTCTTTTCCTTCCCCCCTGCCTACCTGTCGGTGTGTGTGTGATGTGTGCAGCTTGTACGTGTGTGTGTGTGTGTGTGTGTGTGTGTGTGTGTGTTGTGTGTGTGTGTGTGTTCTGTTGTGTGCATGTGTGTGTGTGTGTGTGTGTGTGTGTGTGCAGCTTTTACATGCGTGTGTGTACATGTGTGTGTGTGTGTGTGTGCATGTGTGCATGCACGCGCATGTGTGTATGTGTGCATGCATGTGTGTGTGTGTGTGTGCAGCTTTGTGCTTGTGTGTGTGTGTGTGTGTGTGTGTGTGTGTGCGCACGTGCATGTGTTCCCATTTGATTTGGAGTCAGCATATAGTAGAGAAGGATAGTTTGAAAATTACCAGTCAAACGTATGGATGCAGGAAACAAAATCAACTATGAGAGAGTGAAAACATTAAAACACACAAGCACGTACACTATACCAGAGAGAGGGGAGTGGAGGAGAGGGAGAGACAAACATGAGCACGCTTCCATACGTATACCACAACATGAGATTATAGTTACGCACATGTGTTGCACCAGACAGCAGAACTGACAAGGCATGTATGTGACACAGACAGTATAGAGAGCGAAACAGTAAGCATTTGGGTTGTGCCAGAGAGCAGAAGCGACTAGGAATGTATGTGACTCTAACAGTATCGAGAGTGAAACAGTAAGCATGGGTGTTGTGCCAGACAAGCAGAACCAACTATGAACGTATGTGACACAGACAGTACAGAGAGCGGAAACAGTAAGCATGTGTGATGCGCCAGACAGCAAAACCAACTGTGAACGTATATTTGACACTGACAGCATAGAGCGGAAACAGTAACCATTTGTGTTGCGCCAGAGAGCAGAACCAACTAGGCACATACGTGACTCTGACAGTACGGAGAGCGAAACAGCAAGCGTGTGTGTTGCTCTATACAGTAGAACCAATGAGGCATGTACGTGACTCTGACAGTACAGAGAGCGAAACAGTAAGCAGGTGTGTTACTCTAGGCAGTAGAACCAACAAGGCATGTGTGTGACACTGACAGCATAGAGAGCGAAACAGTAAGCAGGTGTGTTGCGCCAGAGAGCAGAACCGACTATGAACGTATGTGACACTGACAGCATAGAGAGCGAAACAGTAAGCAGGTGTGTTGCGCCAGAGAGCAGAACCGACTATGAACGTATGTGACACTGACAGCATAGAGAGCGAAACAGTAAGCATGCGTGTTGCACCAGAGAGCAGAACCGGCTATAAACGTATGTGACACTGACAGCATAGAGAGCGAAACAGTAAGCAGGTGTGTTGCGCCAGAGAGCAGAACCGACTGTGTATGTACGTGACTCTGACAGCACAGAGAGCAAAACAGTAACACGTGTGTTGCTCTAGACAGTAGAACCAACAAGGCATGTGTTTAACACGTGTGTTGCTCTAGACAGTAGAACCAACAAGGCGTGTGTTTGACACTGACAGCATAGAGAGCGAAACAGTAAGCATGTGTGTTGCGCCAGAGAGAGGTGCAGACAGAAAGCACCACGCACTGCTTTTGTCTGCCTGCCCCTGCGCGGGCGATGAAGGAGAGGTTCACCGTGAGTATGGAGAGTGACAGCTGGTCTGCTAGAAAAACATTCACGTTTCTGTGCACCGCCGGTAACCTCTTTACGTTGCAGTGGCCACGTGGAAGACTCTCTTTAACTTGGGTGTTCTTGTGGGCTCTTGACCTCATCTAAGCCATGTCTGTATAGTATTTTTCTTTCTTTCTTTCTTACCCGATTAATCTCACTCAAATGTAAGTGTTAAACAAAAAATAAAATCTGAAAAAGGAGATGGAAAAACAGAGACAATTTTCCTGAGTGTGTGATGGAGGAGGGGAGGAAACTGAAGTAGCCAAACAAAACTGAGTTGTTCCCCATTACCATTACTGGGCATAAAACACCAACTTACTTACTCCCCATTAACAGTCCAGACATTTTGTACTTGATATAAATTGTTATACATCAGAGATGGAAGCAGGGAGTTCCTGATAGTGTACTAAGGGCCTCCAGCATTGGTGATATTGAAGGCTGCCTGGTTAGACCATTAAATTACTGTCCAGAAAGGTAGAATTACAGCTTCTCCAGATTACTGTCCAGAAAGGTAGAATTACAGCTTCTCCAGATTACTGTCCAGAAAGGTAGAATTACAGCTTCTCCAGATTACTGTCCAGAAAGGTCGAATTACAGCTTCTCCAGATTACTGTCCAGAAAGGTCGAATTACAGCTTCTCCAGATTACTGTCCAGAAAGGTAGAATTACAGCTTCTCCAGATTACTGTCCAGAAAGGTCGAATTACAGCTTCTCCAGATTACTGTCCAGAAAGGTCGAATTACAGCTTCTCCAGATTACTGTCCAGAAAGGTCGCATTACAGCTTGTCCAAATTACTGGCCAGAAAGGTCGAATTACAGTTTCTCCAAATTACTGGCCAGAAAGGTCGAATTACAGTTTCTCCAAATTACTGGCCAGAAAGGTCGAATTACAGTTTCTCCTTAGCTGAATACTGTACAGTCATCATAAGAGTTTTTTGTGGGTGTTTTGTTTGATATTGTTTTGGGGGTCTACCAAATTTCCTTCTGTCTGACTAGTTGAACTGTCGTGGTTGGTGCATATGGCAGACCTGAAGTTCAGTGGCAAATTCTGACTGGCTTCTTTTCTTCTTCTTCTTCTTTTTTTGGGGGGGTGGGGGGTGCAAATAACTCATAGAACTGGTTCTTTCAAATTGTCAAATGAAGCACATAAACCCAGTGCACTGTTGTAGTTGTGTGTTTTTTCACTGAACTTGTACACACATTTAATCCTGAAAATTCACTATGACTAATCTTGTCATGGCTGTAAGATTCAGATCTGTTTGTGTGGTGGCTTTGATTCCTCCCCCCCTTCTCTCTCTCTCTCTCTCTCTCTCTCTGTGAGAAAGTCTCTCTCTCCCCCCCTTTCTGTCTGTACCTCTTGCTTTTTCTTGCTTCCCTCCCACCTCCCCCACCCTTTCTCTTTCTCTCTGAGAAAGTCCTCCCCCCCCCCCCCTCCACGTCTACATCTCCTGCTTTCTCCCCCCCCCCTGTCTCTCTCTCTCTCTCTCTCTCATTTGTATGCTTTCATAATCTGGTACCTCTAATGAATTCCCTCTTCTTCACCTTCCCTCTCTCTTTCAGTTTGTGATGAGATAGATAGTCTTGATAATTTCTCTGATGAGATAATAAAGTGATCTTGAATCTAAGTAGGCAGTAAAATGTAAAGTGTAATGGAGTGTCACCTCCCCAAAACAACACACACACACACACACACACACACACACACACACACACACACACACACACACACACACACACACAAAAAAAAAAAAAGAACACATCAGCAGCAGCGCCATCTTGAACTGACTGACTGCGGCATTGAGCAGTTAAGTACTACAGATCATCATATTCTTCCTGCTGATGATTATTATTAACAACGCTATGTTGTTCTCATAGATCAAGTTCAAAAAGAAGGTAAATTTTGGATTTAGGATGGTTTAGAAGTGTTTGAGGTAGAGAGCTTGGTTTTTCAGTGGTAGTGTTACTCCTCTAAGCAACGTGTGTAGACGTTTGAGAGCTTTGTTATGGCTTTGTGACGTATTTGTGTGGTTTTGAATAAGAATGATGCAGATATGCGCACCCCCAGCCTTGATCATGATAGTTTCAGAAATGAGACCTAATACCTAATAGACGATTTCCGGAAATAACAGGCAAAGATAATTTGACAGTGTTTTCTTACTCCGGGAGAGTGAAGTCCCCTGAATGGAGGCGACAGCTGAGAAGAGCCTATCTGCGACAGTTTTAGATCTTCAGGCATGGACCTATTGTAATTTATACTAGACTACCAGCTGGGGGAACCTACTATCCAATCTGCATGTTCCCCACAAACAGTGAGCGCTTCATCGGCATTTCTGATGCCTTTTCTGCCTTTGTTTACGGGTATCTGTCATCTTGCCCACGTGCTCACTGTACCCCAACAAAAGCGTGACTACTCTGCGCTACACCTGTAGGCATGGACCTGTGTAGACAGGCCATGCCCATGGGCACTTACCGAGTGCAGTCCCCTGGATTTCTGGAGATCGTCTATTGTATGCCTCTCTGTGCCAGAAATGATACCTAATTTTATGCCTGTCTGTCTGCCTGTCTTTGTCTGTCTGTGTCTCAGTCGGGGAAAAAATGTCTGGTGATTATTTTGCTCACAGTTAATTAACTGCTATCCTACAAGTGCCGAGCTGTCCCCGTTTCAGTGTTGAGTGATCTTTAACAGTTGGGACAACTGGCATAATCATGCCTCTTTTTTGTAATAATAATAATGCTAAATGGACATTTCTGTGGCACCTGATCCCTAGCCAAATCTAAGGCACAATATGCTGGACAAAAAGATGCAGAAAAAATATAGACACGTACAGTAGACAACGTTGTTTTGTTTGTTGCTCTTTTGTTAATGGTACACTTGAGGCATTTTAGGAAAGATGGTCTGTGGACCTGTTGAGTGACTATAGTCATTTCAGATCCTGTTTCTGGATGCATAGTCTGTGCATAAAAATATACAACCAGTAAATTTGTAGTGCTTATAACATTTATACAGTTTAAATGCTTTCAACACTACCTTCAAAATAAATCTTCTTTGACAAAGATCTTCCTTAACTTGCTTTGACTTGTACGTAAACATAGTTCAGAAACAAAAACACAGTGCACGCACAGTGTGTAGTGCTGGTTTTGCCTTCTGATAGTGGTACTAAATGGAGTGAGTGCTGGTTTTAATTCACAAGTGTTTGGCATTGCATTTTGCACACACTGTTATGGGCATGAGGAACATTACTTTCTGCTTAAGGTACAGTAGCACCCCATTGTAACAAGGCAGCTAGAACCATCAGGACTGCTCCTTCATCTTAATAGAATTTGTTTACCAAAAGGACTTAAGAATGGAGGGAACATTTTCAGTGGGAATATTGGAATCATTTTAAAGGAGACATCAAGCAAAGTCAGCCAGAAAAGTTTTAACGTAAGAAAATATGCAGTGTGATTCCTTGTTCATCACATCTCAGACGTGATCAAAATGGCAGTACTGACACTACAGGTTTTTGTGCCTTTTAAACGTTAAAATGTTGATTTTTTTATTTGATTTTTTTGGCCAACTAGATGATAAGATGACTTAAAACTGCTCTGAGTGTTTTTGTTTTTATTCTGTTTCTGTAAGTAGGGCCCTTGTTTCTTGTTCACTCAAATTCCCTTTAATCAGAGTGTTGTTGTTCACTGTTGGCTGTATGTGACGCAAATTCCTCGTGGGAAACAGTTACTTGAGACGGTATATCATGTAACAGTTTCTATCAAAAAGTAAAAATGTGAGTGGTTGATATACTTTACGTTACTTTTTGCAATAATTTAATTAACATTCTTTGGTTTAGTCTGAATGTTCTGTGATAGTTATGATTCCTTAGTTGTAACATGCAGGTTTTTTGTTGTAAAATTTGAATATATATTTTGCTTGGATTTGATTAGGTCTGCTTTATCTTTGAAGTTTTTTGTTGTTGTGTGTGTGCGTGTGTGTTAAAATCCAGTGTCCATGTGTGCGTGTATGTGTGTGTATGTGTTTGTGTGTCTTATTTATATGCGTGTGCATTTGTCTTTGTGTGTGCATTATGAATTTTCTTCTTCTGCATTAGGTAAACAGAACTTTCTAGATAAAAGACCGTTGCTGACTAACGCGTACATGCACATTTTTAAATATTTCATTTGTTACTGTTTTCTTAGGGAAAAGAAGAAGAAAAACTCTGTGTGTGTGTGTGTGTGTGTGAGGGGAGGGGACAGAGTGAGAGGGAGGGAAAGAGGGAGGGAGAGAGAGAGAGAGAGAGAATTTGCTGAGCAGTAGCAGTATCAAAGCATTTGGTATGTGCGTGTTTTGATGTGTGTGTATTTGTGTGTGTGGGGGGGTAATTTGATGAATCAACAAATGGGACTTTAGTATGGGTGTGGGTATTACAGGTGGGTGTAGGGCATGGGTCAGGATGTTTCGGGTGGGTGTTGACCATGGGGCAGTGTCACAGGTGGGTGTTGACCATGGGACAAGGTGTCAGGTGGGTGTTGGCCATGCAATGAGGTGTCACAGTTGGGTGTTGAGCAGGAATGCTACAGTGTTGACCACTTGCGTGTGTGTGTGTTCAGCAGGTGGATTTGGACCTAGAGTGTGTGTACATGTTGTAGGTGGGTGTTGACTGCTGGTGTGTGTGTTACAGGTGGGTGTTGACTGCTGGTGTGTGTGTTACAGGTGGGTGTTGACTGCTGGTGTGTGTTACAGGTGGGTGTTGACCACTGGTGTGTGTTACAGGTGGATGTTGACCGCTGGTGTATGTGTTACAGGTGGGTGTTGATCGCTGGTGTGTGTGTTACAGATGGGTGTTGACCACTGGTGTGTGTGTTACAGGTGGGTGTGACCATCCAGCTGTCCAGCTCTGGGTTGACCAAGATCGCTACCTTCACTCCCTTCTACATGTTCCTCAACACTGCACTGGTGAGTTGTGCTAAGCAGGGCAGGTATGGCTGTCAGTCAGCCTCAGCATGTGTCTGTCGGACGTAGGCAGGGCAGGTATGGCTGTCAGTCAGCCTCAGCATGTGCCTGTCGGACGTTGACACTGGACAGTCCCAGGATGGACATGATCCACACTCCACTCAGCTCAGCACTGTGGCTGGGCGTGGCTTGCGTACCATTGTACGTCACCTGCTGTCTGTGACACACTGAGCTGTGGTGTGAAAGTATAGCAGACGGGGAGAGCGTGGGACATTAACGATGTCCAACACCTGGTTCTCCGGATCACAAGAGTGTGTGACATTAACGATGTCCAACACCTGGTTCTCTGGATCACAAGACTGTGGGACATTAATGATGTCCAACACCTGGTTCACAAGACTGTGGGACATTAATGATGTCCAACACCTGGTTCTCCAGATCACAAGAGCGTGGGACATTAATGATGTCCAACACCTGGTTCTCCAGATCACAAGACTGTGGGACATTAATGATGTCCAACACCTGGTTTTCTGGATCACAGGAGCGTGGGACATTAATGATGTCCAACACCTGGTTCTCAGGATCACAGGAGCGTGGGACAGTAATGATGTCCAACACCTGGTTCTCTGGATCACAGGAGCGTGGGACATTAACGATGTCCAACACCTGATTCTCCGGATCACAAGAGTGTGGGACATTAACGATGTCCAACACCTGGTTCTCCGGATCACAAGAGTGGGGGACATTAACGATGTCCAACACCTGGTTCTCCGGATCACAAGAGTGGGGGACATTAACGATGTCCATCACCTGGTTCTCAGGATCACAAGAGTGGGGGACATTAACGATGTCCAACACCTGGTTCTCAGGATCACAGGAGCGTGGGACATTAATGATGTCCAACACCTGGTTCTCCGGATCACAGGAGCGTGGGACATTAATGATGTCCAACACCTGGTTCTCAGGATCACAAGACTGTGGGACATTAATGATGTCCAACACCTGGTTCTCAGGATCACAAGACTGTGGGACATTAATGATGTCCAACACCTGGTTCTCAGGATCACAAGAGTGTGGGACATTAATGATGTCCAACACCTGGTTCTCCGGATCACAAGAGCGTGGGACATTAATGATGTCCAACACCTGGTTCTCCGGATCACAAGAGCGTGGGACATTAATGATGTCCAACACCTGGTTCTCCGGATCACAAGAGCGTGGGACATTAATGATGTCCAACACCTGGTTCTCTGGATCACAAGAGCATGGGACATTAATGATGTCCAACACCTGGTTCTCCAGATCACAAGAGCATGGGACATTAATGATGTCAAACACCAGGTTCTCCGGATCACCGGAGCATGGGACATTAATGATGTCCAACACCTGGTTCTCCGGATCACAAGAGTGGGGGACATTAATGATGTCCAACACCAGGTTCTCTGGATCACAAATGTAACTACAGCAGCCTGTACCCTGCCTGAGCTGTGCAGAGTACGGGATCCGAAAGCATAAAAGGTTCAGAAGAATGCTATTTATTAATGTGAGCCCGTTTGGCCTAGCGGTAAGGCATTAGGCTGGTAAGCGGAAAGACCTCAGTTCAATACCGTTTCAGCTCTCCTTCCTCTTCAAAACAGCTGTGGTTTGTGGACACAGTCTTGTGACTTTGTCCATCACTTCCTACTGAAACATTACAATGGCTCTTATCGCTGCCCATCTTAATGCAGGAATCATTCTGGTGGCAAGAGTGTAGCAATAGGTGTACGATCTCCCTCTTCCCCCCATTTCCCCATCCCTAATAAGCCTCATGGTTTCTGTGGACGTTAAGCACCATGTTTACTTACTATTTATTAGAACAAAACCAGCAAATTTTCAGGGTAATCCCTGTCGTCAATGTACAAAACGACACAAACAACAACAAAATGGTCAAAAATGATGAAAAATTAAGTGAATGGCTAAACCACTTATCTGTTTTTGGTTGAGCTGTGTTGTTTTCCTGTCCAGTGTTTGGAAGAATGTACTTTGGAAAAATGTACTTTGGATCTTGTTGTAAAATGGCAGCATTTTTTTTTTTTTTTTTTTTTTTTTTTTTTAGCAGAACCCAGGCCCTGTCCAAGCTGTAGTATAAATACCCCCCCCCCCCCCCCCCCCACCAACCTCCATGTTTTTTTTCTGTTTTTTGTTTCTTTCTTTCAGAACAACATACATGATTACTGCATCAGGCTGGCATGTACACCCCCCCCCCCCCCCACACACACACACACACACACCCCTCCCCACCCAGCTTGTGTGTTTGTGCTTCAGGACAGCGTACTGTACTGGTGTCTGAGTCAGGCTGTAGTCAGGCCGTAGTCTAAATGACCACCATGTCTCTCTCTTGTAGAACAGCGTACTGGTGTCTGCGTCAGACTGTCATGTAAATGCCCCCCGTGTCTCCGTGTTTTAGAACAGAATACTGGTGTCTGCATCAGGCTGCCATGTAAATACCCCCCGTGTCTCCGTGTTTTAGAACAGAATACTGGTGTCTGCATCAGGCTGCCATGTAAATACCCCCCGTGTCTCCGTGTTTTAGAACAGAATACTGGTGTCTGCATCAGGCTGCCATGTAAATACCCCCCGTGTCTCCGTGTTTTAGAACAGAATACTGGTGTCTGCATCAGGCTGCCATGTAAATACCCCCCGTGTCTCCGTGTTTTAGAACAGAATACTGGTGTCTGTGTCAGGCTGCCATGTAAATGCCCCCTGCGTCTCTGTGTTTCAGGACAGCATCCTGGTGACAGAGTCTGACAAAGAGAACTGGGTGGAAATAGCTCCAGAGCAGGTCAGTAAGCCGTGTTTTTAAAATATTTTTTACAGTTGCCCCTCTTCTGAAATTTGACATTCATTCTGGACCGTTTGGCTCAGCGATGACATGTTTCAGGCTCAGTGGTGAAAACTGGCTCAGTGGTGATGTGCTTGGCTCAGCAGTGACCTGTTTGACTTAATGGTGTTTTGTTTGGCTCAGTGATGTCAGTATGTTTGGCTCTGTGGTGACATGTTTTGACTCAGTGATGTCAGTATGTTTGGCTCTTTGGTGACATGTTTTGTCTCAGTGATGTCAGTATGTTTGGCTCTGTGATGGAGTGTTTGCTTCAGTGATAACAAAGTGTTCAGCTTGGTAGTGACACATTTGGCTCACTGAAGACAAGTTTGGAAACGGAAAACGTACCAGTATCACATGTGAGTGTTAGTTACTGACTCAGGCTTTTCCTGGTTTTGAGTATCACTTGTGAGCATGTTGATTACTGACTCACGCCTTTCATGGTTTTGAGTATCACCTGTGAGCGTGTTGATTACTGACTCAAGACTTTCATGGATTTGAGTATCACCAGTCAGCATGTTGATTACTGACTCAAGCTTATGGTTTTGAGTATCACCTGTGAACATGTTGATTACTGACTCAAGCTTATGGTTTTGAGTATCACCTGTGAACATGTTGATTACTGACTCAAGCTTATGGTTTTGAGTATCACCGGTGAGCGTGTTGATTACTGACTCACACTTTTCGTGGTTTTGAGTATCACTGGTGAGCACGTTGATTACTGACTCAAGCTTATGTTTTCGAGTACCACCTGTGAGCGTGTTGATTACTGACTCAAGACTTTCACGGTTTTGAGTATCACCAGTCAGCATGTTGATGACTTATTCAGGCTTTTCCTGACTGTGAGTATCACCTGTCATCGTGTTGATGACTTATTCAGGCTTTTCCTGACTGTGAGTATCACCTGTCATCGTGTTGATGACTTATTCAGGCTTTTCCTGACTGTGAGTATCACCTGTCATCGTGTTGATGACTTATTCAGGCTTTTCCTGACTGTGAGTGTCACCTGTCATCGTGTTGATGACTTATTCAGGCTTTTCCTGACTGTGAGTGTCACCTGTCATCGTGTTGATGACTTATTCAGGCTTTTCCTGACTGTGAGTGTCACCTGTCATCGTGTTGATGACTTATTCAGGCTTTTCCTGACTGTGAGTGTCACCTGTCATCGTGTTGATGACTTATTCAGGCTTTTCCTGACTGTGAGTGTCACCTGTCATCGTGTTGATGACTTATTCAGGCTTTTCCTGACTGTGAGTGTCACCTGTCATCGTGTTGATGACTTATTCAGGCTTTTCCTGACTGTGAGTGTCACCTGTCATCGTGTTGATGACTTATTCAGGCTTTTCCTGACTGTGAGTATCACCTGTCATCGTGTTGATGACTTATTCAGGCTTTTCCTGACTGTGAGTATCACCTGTCATCGTGTTGATGACTTATTCAGGCTTTTCCTGACTGTGAGTATCACCTGTCATCGTGTTGATGACTTATTCAGGCTTTTCCTGACTGTGAGTGTCACCTGTCATCGTGTTGATGACTTATTCAGGCTTTTCCTGACTGTGAGTGTCACCTGTCATCGTGTTGATGACTTATTCAGGCTTTTCCTGACTGTGAGTGTCACCTGTCATCGTGTTGATGACTTATTCAGGCTTTTCCTGACTGTGAGTGTCACCTGTCATCGTGTTGATGACTTATTCAGGCTTTTCCTGACTGTGAGTGTCACCTGTCATCGTGTTGATGACTTATTCAGGCTTTTCCTGACTGTGAGTGTCACCTGTCATCGTGTTGATGACTTATTCAGGCTTTTCCTGACTGTGAGTGTCACCTGTCATCGTGTTGGTTTTGCTCTGTCTCCAGTGCCTGCCCTACTGGCCCCAATCTAGCGGCAAGGACGTGATCGTGGTGGCCAAGGTGAAGGGCACATCCCAGGTCACGGGCCCCTTCCCCATCAACAAAGCCCACTCCACGCTGCTGAAGCTGCAAAACGAGGTTTGTACGTCACTGGGCTGCACGTGTTTTGATCGTGCCATGGTTAGCAGTAGCTGGAGGTTGTTGTGGTAGAAGAGGCACAATGGCACAGTAAAAGAGGTCAGGGCATTATGGCAGTAGCTGTGGCCATACTGTGGTCAGGGCATTATGGCAGTAGCTGTGATGATACTGTGGTCAGGGCATTATGGCAGTAGCTGTGACGATACTGTGGTCAGGGCATTATGGCAGTAGCTGTGACGATACCGTGGTCAGGGCATTATGACAGTAGCTGTGGCGATACGGTGGTCAGGGCATTATGACAGTAGCAGGATGCTGTTATGGTCAGGGCATTATGACAGTAGCTGTGGCGATACGGCGGTCAGGGCATTATGACAGTAGCTGTGATGATACTGTGGTCAGGGCATTATGACAGTAGCTGTGGCGATATGGTGGTCAGGGCATTATGACAGTAGCTGTGGCGATACGGTGGTCAGGGCATTATGACAGTAGCTGTGGCGATACTGTGGTCAGGGCATTATGACAGTAGCTGTGGCGATACGGTGGTCAGGGCATTATGACAGTAGCTGTGACGATACTGTGGTCAGGGCATTATGACAGTAGCAGGACGCTGTTATGGTCAGGACATTATGACAGTAGCAGGACGCTGTTATGGTCAGGACATTATGACAGTAGCTGTGATGATACTGTGGTCAGGGCATTATGACAGTAGCAGGATGCTGTTATGGTCAGGACATTATGACAGTAGCAGGATGCTGTTATGATCAGGACATTATGACAGTAGCAGGATGCTGTTATGGTCAGGACATTATGACAGTAGCAGGATGCTGTTATGATCAGGACATTATGACAGTAGCAGGATGCTGTTATGATCAGGACATTATGACAGTAGCAGTGATGATACTGTGGTCAGGACATTATGACAGTAGCAGTGATGATACTGTGGTCAGGGCATTATGACAGTAGCAGGATGCTGTTATGATCAGGACATTATGACAGTAGCAGAATGCTGTTATGATCAGAACATTATGACAGTAGTAGGATGCTGTTATGATCAGAGCATTATGACAGCAGGATCTTGTTATGGTCAGGACGTGACAGTAGCAAGTTATGGTCAGGACATTATGACAGTAGCAGGATGTTGTGATGGTCAGGGCATTATGACAGTAGCAGGATGCTGTTATGGTCAGGACATTATGACAGTAACAGGATGTTGTGATGGTCAGGGCATTATGACAGTAACAGGATGTTGTGATGGTCAGGGCATTATGACAGTAACAGAATGTTGTGATGGTCAGGGCATTATGACAGTAGGATGATGGTACTGTGGCATTATGACAGTAGCAGGATGCTATTATGGTCAGAACATTATGACCGTGGTAGGGTGATATTATGGTCTGGACATTATGACTAGCAGGATGCTGTTATGGACAGGTCATTATGACAGTAGCAGGATGGTTAGGACATTATGACAGTAACAGGATGCTATTATGGTCAGGACATTATGACAGTAGCAGGATGCTATTATGGTCAGGACATTATGACAGTAGAAGGATGGTCAGGACATTATGACAGTAGCAAGATGCTATTATGGTCAGGACATATTATGGTAGCAGTGGAAGGACATTGTTACAATAGCATTAGAAAGATGTTATTATAAAGAGGCAGCCCAAAATGTTATGATGGTAGGTAATTGGGTGTATGATGTCAAAATGTTATGGTGATAGATTAGATGTATGATGTCAAAATGTTAAGGTGATAGAGTAGATGTATGGTGTCAATATGTTGATAGGTCCCAATAATTATGTCAAAATGCTTTGGTGATAGGTCAGATGTATGATGTGAAAATGCAATGATGAGAGGTTAGATATTATGATACCAAAATATGAATGTGATAAGTTAGATGCATGATGTCCGAATGTTAAAGTGATAGGTTAGATGTATGATGTCAAAATGTTAATGTGATTGGTTAGATGTATGATGTCAAAATGTTAAGGCAGGTATGATGTCAGTATGTTATGGTGATAGATATGCTGGATGTATGATGTCAACCTGTTAGGTTAGACGTTCGACTTACAATGTCCAGGTATTATTGTGATAGGTTATATAGGACTGACAAAATAAAACAACAAAAAGTCAGCTTAAAATTCTGAAATTTTCGGCAACTGCCGTCCTCAGGGGATTATTTCTTACAACTGAATGTGGCTAAAAACACAATTCACACAATGATTCTCAAAATACCAGGTGATTAAAACTCGATGAATGAAAAAACACAATCTGTAAGACTGAGCAAACTGTTCACATTAACAGTGAGTTCATCTTGGCTTTGGGGTTGTGTGATGTCAGAATGTTACGGCATTAGCAGTGGCAGGGTGTTTAAGTGGAGGCAGACTTGAGAGTGATAGAGTGGTGGTGGTGTGTGCAGTTTGGCGGCATCAACGCCGACTGTCAGGTAACGGAGTCATCCATGATCACGACGCTGAGGATGTACCATGCCGGCCTGGCCACAGTGCGTGTGGTCAACCACACCCAAAACAGCACCGTCACCTTCTACCAGAGGTCAGTGGCTTCTTCTTGCTCACTGCTCACTGCGGCCGTGCCTCATTCTTAATGAGGCAGGTCGTGGTGGGTCATCGGATCAAAAGTGAGCTGGGTTCTGTGTTGACACAGGGTCATTCACACTGGGCTCCGTCACAGATGGTCATGAGGTCAAAAGCAAGGTTGGATTGTAGACCTCTTTTGCTGAGTGGCTAAGCAAACTGGGACACTGATGAAGACCTGGGTATGATGACGGTGATGATGACGACAATGATGATGATGATTGGGATGATGGTTTCAGCGGAGAGCAGCAGCAGAGCGTGATGATGGTGTGGAAGCAGGAGGCTGTGCTGTACATGTGGGACAACAACGTGGGTGTGATGGTGGTGATGATGATGATGATGACAGAGGTGATGACGATGATGATGAAAGTAATGATGATGGTTTCAGTGGAAAGCAACAGCAGAGAGTGATGATGGCGGGGAAACAGGAGGCTGTGCTCTATACCTGGGACAACAACATGGGTGTGATGATGATGATGATGATGATGATGATGGCAGTGATGACAATGGTTTCAGCAGAGGAGGTGGTGCTGTTCACATGGGCCAGCAACCTGGGTATCATGGTGATGAGGAGGAAGATGGCGACGATGATGATGGTAGAAATGACAATGATGATGACAGAGATGATGATGATGATGGTTTCAGCGGAGAGCAGCAGCAGCAAGTGCTGATGGTGGAGAAGCAGGAGGCTGTGATCTACACCTGGGACAGCAACCTGGGTGTGATGGCGATGATGATGATGTTGATGGAGATGACGGTGATGGTGATGATGATGATGATGATGATGGTTTCAGCGGAGAGCAGCAGCAGCAAGTGGTGACCGTGGGGAAGCAGGAGGCTGTGCTGTACACCTGGGACAACGCGCTAGGCAAGAGGGAGCTGGTGTGGACTTGTGGCAAGAAGAAAGACGTGAAGACGGACCTGACACAGGTAGGCCACGGGATCGTAGGCAACCTCCTCCACACCTGTTCATGACCTGACGCAGCTCAGTTCAATTCAAGATGGTATTTGTGCGCTTGGAAAAGCCCATGTGTGATGCACCCCGTCACTCACACGTTTCCCCAATGTTGCTTTTGAAATGGTTCCAGTGTTCGACTGATTGACAGTGGCCCTCTCTCATCCTTTGAAGGAAGGTTGTCTAGCGCTTCGACATGTAGGCAGGTAGCATGGCTAGTGGATAACTTCCACACCCGTCTGTGACCTGACATAGGTAGATGGGTAGCAGGGTTAGTGGATAACCACACTTGTTGGGGCAGTGAACAGGCGTACACAATTTACCAGACTTCAGAAACTGACCTGATGCAGGTATGCTGTATGTGTGTGTGTGTTGGGGGGCGGGGACCTCTCTACACCTGGATGCAAATAGGTGATGGGGTGGTTCGCAACCAGATAGGTAACAGGATGGTCGGTGACCTCCTCCACACCTGTTGTAGCCGTGAACAGGTGTTACCGAAGGCAATAACAAAATTGACCAGGCTTCAGAAATGGGTGATGTTATACAAGCAGGTACTGTGCTAGGTGACATGCACACCTGTTAGGGCCAATAAGCAGAATTTACCTATCTTCAGAAGATGACCTGTGGCAGGCAGTCGTGGTGATCTGCCATTTGGCACCTGCGCTCTAAATAAAAATTACTATCGTCATTATTATGGGAAGAGGGCAGGGAGAGAGAGAAAGAACAGGAGTCGATAGTTTCAGTCAGATTTACTCATCTTTTCAATGTAGTTAAGCGCCTTGCACTCACTTGAGGAGCCGTGGTGATAAACACTGCTCATGATGGTTATTATCATTAACATCATGGCTGTCACATTTCAGGACGGGATGGACGAGTTCTTTGCGGACGAGGACACCAAGGTTTACTGGGTGTCATTCCTTGACGGTCTCCAGCGCATGTTGCTCTTCACGGAGGATCTGGCTGTGGCCGCTAACGCACAGGAGGTGACAATGGTGGCTTTGTCATTGTTACTGTGGTGTCAGTTCATTGTTATTGCAGTGATGGTGTCGTTGTTACTGCGATCACAGTGTCATTGTTGCTGTGGTGACTGTTACTGTGGTGATGGTGTCATTGTTAATGTGGCAGTGTTACTGTGGTGGCTTTGTCATTGTTACTGTGGTGTCAGTTCATTGTTACTGCAGTGGTGGTCTCGTTGTTACTGCGATGACAGTGTCATTGTTGCTGTGGTGACTGTTACTGTGGTGATGGTGTCATTGTTAATGTGGCAGTGTTACTGTGGTGGCTTTGTCATTGTTACTGTGGTGTCAGTTCATTGTTACTGCAGTAATGGTGTCATTGTTACTGCGATGACTGTGTCATTGTTGCTGTGGTGACTGTTACTGTGGTGATGGTGTCATTGTTAATGTGGCAGTGTTACTGTGGTGACAGTGTCATTGTTGCTGTGGTGACAGTGTTATTGTTACTGCAGTGATTGTGTCATTGTTACCATGGTGACAGTGTCATTGTAACTATGTTGACAGTTCAGTATTACTGCAGTGACAGTGTCATCATTACTGCAGTGTCATTGTTACTATGGTGACAGTGTCATTGTTACTGCAACAGTAGCATCATTGTTACGACAGTGTCATTGTTACCATGATGACAATATTATTTTCACTGTGGTGACAGTGTCATTGTTACCATGGTGACAGTGTCATTGTTACCATGGTGACAGTGTCATTGTTACTGCAGTGACAGCTTCATTGTTACTGAGGTTACAGTGTGATCATCAGTGGGGTAGCCATTACAAGGTGATAGTACAAGATGATAGTTATGGGGTAGGAAGTCATAGTTACTGGGGTAATGAAGTGATGGTTACTGTAAGAAGTCATAGTTACTGGGGTAATGAAGTGATGGTTACTGTAAGAAGTCATAGTTACTGGGGTAATGAAGTGATGGTTACTGTAAGAAGTCATAGTTACTGGGGCAGTGAGGTGATGATTACTGTAAGAAGTCACAGTTACTGGGGCAATGAAGTGATGGTTACTGTAAAATGTCATAGTTACTGGGGCAGTGAGGTGATGGTTAGTGTAAGAAGTCATAGTTGCTGGGGCAGTAAAGTGATGGTTACTGTAAGAAGTTGGGGCAGTGAGGTGATGGTTACTGTAAGAAGTCATAGTTACTGGGGCAGTAAAGTGATGGTTACTGTAAGAAGTTGGGGCAGTGAGGTGATGGTTACTGTAAGAAGTCATAGTTACTGGGGCAACTAAGTGATGCTTATTGTAAGCTAACAGATTGTTAACGTGGTAATATGTGTTGTTGTTTTGTAGTCTCTGGCTGTTGCCATGTCAGCGGTAAGCAGAAACCTACAATGACACAGTCCCCTTGCCTCTGGTGGCTTTGTCCAAATGAAGTTGCTGTTCTGTTCAGACTTCTTTGTTATTTTAGTTTATTGTTTTATATTTTGGTTGAGTCTGTTGAAGTGTTGGTTGCCTGTTATGTAAATGGTATCAGTTGAGTCCAGCATGTTTGATTGGATTGCCTTTTGATACTTCACGGGCCAGTTGGCTATGAAGGTACTGTGCTGGTGAGTGTTTGATCAGGTGCGTTGTTGCTGTGCCAAACTAGGGAGTTGTGGGAACACATCTGTGACATGGATGACATGAACTTTGGATAATGGCACTCATTTGGATAACGCAGCTGTTGGCCAACACTAGCACAGACTGTTAGCAAACTGTTGTATAGCTAAATTATAACATGACAATTTTTGGATAACTGTCAGTTGGCCAGCAATTGTAATGAAGACTGATGATGATAAAGACCGATGATGATGAAGACTGATCACGATGAAGACTGACAATGATGAAGACTGTTGACATTGCTGACTGATGATGATGAAGACTGACAACAATGATGAAGACTGATGACAGTGAAGACTGATGATGATGAAGACACAATGATAGAAACTGATGATGATGAAGACTGATGATGAAAACTGATGATGATGATGAAGACTGATGATGATAGAAACTGATGATGACGAAGACTGATGATGCTAGAAATGGATGATGATGATGAAGACTGTTGATGATGGAAACAGATGATGATGATGAAGACTGATGATGATAGAAACTGATGATGATGGAAACTGATGATGATGGAGACTGATGGTGATAGAAACGGATGATGATGAAGACTGATTATGATATAAACTGATGATAATGAAGACTGATGATGATGAAGACTGATGATGATATAAACTGATGATGATGAAGACTGATGATGATAGAAACGGATGATGATGAAGACTGATGATGATGAAGACTGATGATGATAGAAACGGATGATGATGAAGACTGATGATGATAGAAACGGATGATGATGATAGAAGCTGATGATGATGGAGACTGACAGTGATAAAAACTGATGATAATGAAGACTGATGATGATAGAAACGGATGATGATGACGAAGACTGATGATGATAGAAATGGATGATGATGAAGACTGAAGATGCTGCTGACTGACGATGAGTGTGATGATGCTGCGCAGGCAGGTGAACTGGAGCAGGTGGAGCAGGAGATCAACCTCCAGCTTCAAGGGCTCGGCCTCTCACTGGTCAACAACTACACCCAGAGTGAGGTCTCCTTCCTGGGCATCACCAGGTAGGGCGTCCATGACTCTCACTCCCCTACACCTGCAGTCCCTTACTCCCTGACACCTGCAGTCCCTTGCTTTCCTACACCTGCAATCACGTATTCCCCTACACCTGCAATCCTTTGCTCCCTTACACCTACTGTCCCATTTTTTATGTACCTGCAATCCCTTACTCCCTGACACCTGCAGTCCCTTGCTTTCCTACACCTGCAATCACGTATTCCCCTACACCTGCAATCCTTTGCTCCCTTACACCTACTGTCCCATTTTTTATATACCTGCAATCCCTTACTCCCTACACCTGCAGTCCCTTGCTTTCCTACACCTGCAGTCCCTTGCTTTCCTACATCTGCAGTCCCTTGCTTTCCTACACCTGCAATCCCTTACTCCCTACACCTGCAGTCCCTTGCTTTCCTACACCTGCAGTCCCTTGCTTTCCTACACTTGCAGTCCCTTGCTTTCCTACACCTGCAATCCCTTACTCCCTACACCTGTAGTCCCTTGCTTTCCTACACTTGCAGTCCCTTGCTTTCCTACACCTGCAGTCCCTTGCTTTCCTACACCTGCAGTCCCTTGCTCCCTACACCTGCAGTCCCTTGCTTTCCTACACCTGCAGTCCCTTGCTCCCTACACCTGCAGTCCCTTGCTTTCCTACACCTGCAGTCCCTTACTCCCTACACCTGCAGTCCCTTGCTTTCCTACACCTGCAGTCCCTTACTCCCTACACCTGCAGTCCCTTGCTTTCCTACACCTGCAGTCCCTTGCTTTCCTACACCTGCAGTCCCTTACTCCCTACACCTGCAGTCCCTTGCTTTCCTACACCTTCAGTCCCTTGCTTTCCTACACCTGCAGTCCCTTGCTTTCCTACACCTGCAGTCCCTTGCTTTCCTACACCTGCAGTCCCTTACTTTCCTACACCTGCAGTCCCTTACTCCCTACACCTGCAGTCCCTTGCTTTCCTACACCTGCAGTCCCTTACTCCCTACACCTGCAGTCCCTTGCTTTCCTACACCTGCAGTCCCTTACTCCCTACACCTGCAGTCCCTTGCTTTCCTACACTTGCAGTCCCTTGCTTTCCTACACCTGCAGTCCCTTGCTCCCAGTAAACTGAAGTGTTTTTTCGCTGGTGTGCCGCCAGCTCTGTTCTGCCAGTAAACTGATGTGCTTTTTCCCTTGTCTGCCCCCAGTTATGTTCTGCCGGTGAACTGACATGTTTTTCCCTTCTCTGCCCCCAGCTCTGGCATCATCTGGGAGGAGTGCAAGAAGCGGCGCTACAAAGCCCTGAAGCTGAAGGAGTGCCATATCCTGGAGACCGCCTGGCAGAAGTACCAGAACGAGATCGCCGCTGGCAAGACTCCTAACTCCCGCATCATCCTGGAGAACAAGATGGAGGTGCGTCTTTGCTGGCGATGGATAGGGCCATTTGTTTCTGCTGCTTTTTTGTTGTTGTTGCTTTGTTTCTGTTTTAATGGATGAATGAAAATTTACACGGGTGGTGCGTAAAAACTTTTACCCGAAACCTTGCGTGTCCACAGTGCATACATGTCAGCCCTCGCAGGCAAAAGCACTACCAAACAGCATTCGAAACAGTAAAGTACAAACGGCCCCTGCCCATCCAACCCTTCCCAAAAGTGCAACTATGCGTAGTAGTTAAATGTAGAAATATATACAGATTTAAAACAAATATATATTATCCGGAAAGGATTCAGTATTTATGGCAACATACTTCACCCACACACACAAGCGCAAACGCACATCACACACAATCGCGTCCATTTTTACTGTGGGAATGATGGTCAGAATGAGTCTTTCTGATACGCTGTGCTGCATGTTTGTTCGCCGAACATACTGCGGACAGTTCATCAAACTATGATTCATTTCTTAATTGAACTTTTAGTTCGCCGAACATGGTTCGGACAGTCCAAATTTTACTTCATTCTCAAATGGCTTGTAATGATATAGCAAGCTTCGGCCCACACTTGCAGCAGATGCGCAGCAGACAGCATGATCGAAAATGTTGAGACAAGGCTGCGCCTCCCACAAGTCAACAAATAAACTCCCTCCAAAGCGAGTGAAGAACCTAGCGACATCATCCATTTTTATTTTTATTTTTTCTTCATCTACAAGAGAGCTCTGCTCTCAGCCAATCAGAGGTAGCGATTGTCGAATAGGGCGAATGTTCCCACAACACGTTGAGCGAAGCTTTTTGGATCCCGAATATACCTTCGACGAATACTTCCAACTAGGTTCGCAAACAAACATTCGCCCAATTAAGAACGGGCCGAAGGAGGATGGAGAATCTGGTCCCAAGGCACTGCTGACGTAATAAATCAAATAACTGATCATCAAAACACACAGAAGTTTCAAAAGAACAGTGATTCTAAAAGGACAACACAAAGCATGTGCAAATATTCAGGGTAACCCCTTTTTCACCCAACAGACCTGCAGATAGGCGATGAGAATTGTCAATTTGTCTCACTTCAGGTGAGTAACTTGTCTCGCTTCAGGTGAGTAACTTGTCTCACTTAGGTGAGTAACTTGTCTCACTTCAGGTGAGTAACTTGTCTCACTTTAGGTGAGTAACTTGTCTCACTTCAGGCAACTTGTCTCACTTCAGGTAACTTGTCTCGCTTCAGGTGAGTAACTTGTCTCATTTCAGGTGAGTAACTTGTCTCACTTTAGGTGAGTAACTTGTCTCACTTTAGGTGAGTAACTTGTCTCACTTCAGGTGAGTAACTTGTCTCGCTTCAGGTGAGTAACTTGTCTCACTTCAGGTAACTTGTCTCGCTTCAGGTGAGTAACTTGTCTCACTTCAGGTGAGTAACTTGTCTCACTTTAGGAGAGTAACAAAGAGACAAATGAAAATTATCTACTTTGCTGATTTCAGTCAGCGCTGGAGCATGCTGAAAAATGTATGTTCTTACTAATATTAGTGTTCTTTGTAAATTTTTGTGTGTTCTGATCTTATTTCATGATGTTTGCAGTCAACTTTGTTTTAGATTTGTTATTAAAAAAAAACTCAGCTGGACTTAAAGGACCAGACCCTGACTATTCCAGCCATCCAGTGGCTTAATTGTTCGTATGCCTTACTCGCAGCTGGACTTAAAGGAACAGGCCCTGCCTAATCCAGCTGTCCAGTGACTTTAATTGTTTGTATGCCTTACTCGCAGCTGGACTTAAAGGAACAGACCCTGCCTAATCCAGCCATCCAGTGACTTAATTGTTCATATGCCTTACATTGCAGCTAAATTTAAAGGAACAGACTCTAACCGTTCCCACATTTCAACGTCATTTAGCAGAATCTTACGGGGGATTTGCTACCGCTCTTATGTCCAACAAGGTTCCATGTTTGTTTTCTCCTTCTGCTTCCCTTCTTTGGGGATTTTTTGTTGTTTGTTCGCAACGAGGCTGTTCACAGTTCGAGTTCATTTTTGTTGGCCAGTTGTGTATGATTAGTGGTGCATACCACGATGTTTGATTTTCATCAGAATTGGATTCTTTCTAATTTGGTTGTCTGTTGTTGTTGTTTTTTTGGGGGGGGGGTTGTTTTGTTTTTGCTCATTGTGTTCTGCTGGACATGTTTGTTTTTTTCTACTGTTTTTTCTTCTCCTGTTTTTTGTTTGTTTGTTCCTTAACCCCTGCCCCCCCCCCCCCCCCCCCCCCCCTTTCGTTTGTTACATTCAGTTTGCTGTATTCTTCAAGACTTGGATATAGATTGCAACCAACAGGCCTTGTTTAAGATTTTTTTTTTTTTATGGCATCAAGCATGTGGAGAGTATTTAGAATTGTGAGTGTTCAGGGCGTCACTGAGTGCACCGCCATTATACATTATGCATAATATTGAGAGTGCAGTTTCCTTTTCCACAACAGACAGTTATCGTTAACCTCACTATAATATAAAAATCTCTTGGATGATTCATATTCATCGTTTTCTTACATATGTAGTGGCTGTTCTCTCTTTACGGATTTAAACTTTGGTGAGCACTGTGTTGTGGTTCTTTTCGCATTATGTATTAATAACTTGTGCTATTTCTCAGCCATTTGTCTGATAAGCTGTCCATCACTAAACAGTAAATGGATTTGAGGGCACATTTAAATGACCTTGGACAAGGGCAGAACCCACACTTGGTCTATCATCTGACCCCCTTCATCACTTCAAAGTCTGTTGTTATCCTGTTTGTCATGACAAGGTCTGTCATCTTAATCCCTTCATCACTTCGAGGTCTGTTGTTACCCCGTTTGTCATGACAAGGTCTGTCATCTTAATCCGTTCATCATTTTGAGGTCTGTTGTTATCCTATTTGTAATGACAAGGTCTGTCATCTTAATCCCTTCATCACTTCAAGGTCTGTTGTTATCCCGTTTGTCACGACAAGGTCTGTCATCTTAATCCCTTCATCACTTCAAGGTCTGTTGTTATCCCGTTTGTCACGACAAGGTCTGTTATCTTAATCCCTTCATCACTTCATTGTCTGTTGTTATCCCGTTTGTCATGACAAGGTCTGTTATCTTAATCCCTTCATCACTTCAAGGTCTTTTGTTATTCTGTTTGTCACGACAAGGTCTGTCATCTTAATCCCTTCATCACTTCAAGGTCTGTTGTTATCCCGTTTGTCACGACAAGGTCTGTCATCTTAATCCCTTCGTCACTTCAAGGTCTGTTGTTATCCCGTTTGTCACGACAAGGTCTGTCATCTTAATCCCTTCATCACTTCAAGGTCTGTTGTTATCCTGTTTGTCATGACAAGGTCTGTCATCTTATCCCCCTCACCCTGACAAGATCTGTCATCGTCTCCAGTTCACCCTTACAGTTAAAAGGGAAGTGCAGCAAAGCAGCGTCGTGGACCTGGACTACAGCAGTCATGGCATAATGAACAAAACAAACAACACAGCAGTTTTTCACCTGCGTTTTGGTCCCATTTGCAAAACAAATGGCATCTGAAAATCAGGAAAACACAACTGTGAGTGCTGACATTTTGTCATGTCAAGTCAGTAAACTTCAATCATCCCTCACAGGGCAATTCAGCTTGACTAATATAAGGCTCATCAATTTAAGAACGTGTTAAGGAACGCCAAAACGTTTGCATTTACAGCAACATAGACAAGTTGTGCTGCACACAAATCCATAAGACAAATATAAAATCACACAAATTATAAACAGGTGCATACTTGTGTCACATCAACACACACACACACACACACACACACACACACACACGCACACCAGTATTAATTCTGCTCAACCAGATACACCCAGCCATCGCCTGGACACATACACTACCCAAACCTAATCAGACACCCACCACGCATTCAAACAAACTCATTAAAAAAATTAACAAATTGTGGCCAGCAGTCTGTCAGTGACATCATGGACATGACTGGCATCTTTTCATCGTTTCCAGGCCAACTTCTTTGTTTTGGTTACCCCTTTAAGTTCAGCTGTCCTCAGGCCCTTTCAGTGTGACTCAGCAAACAGTTCTTCTTCTTCCATAGAGTGATCTCCTTCATCATCTGTTCGGGGTTGCACAGCAGTGAAAAACACTCTCACAAGTAAACATTGAGTTTTGAGTGTCCCGCTGGCATTTCTCGTGTTCCACACTCTGTTGCTGCTGCCTCTTGTTCCTGCTTAATCCCCACCCCATCCTCCTGCTCCCTGGTAACAACGGATGGCTGACACACCAGCGCTAATGCCTGCAACGTCTGTGCATTCAGGTGGACTTCTCAAACATGATGATGGTGAAGCCCAGGACCTTCCCCATCCGTCGCAGTTTTGAGAACGGCATCTGGGTGCAGTACAAGACCTCCGTCCACCAGCTGCAGCTCCATGCCAAGATCAACCGCCTGCAGGTAGGTCAAGGACACACAAAGGTCGCAGCTCTTGTCAAGGTCAAGGTCACACAAGGTCACGGCTCTCTTGTCAAGGGTGGGTCAACGTCTGGAGTCATTACAAGACACTTTGCCCTGTTAGCTAACTGCAGGTCACAGTTCTCCACCCTGATGAGTCATTGTGTGTAGGTGAAGGTCACACCTTCAGGTTGTGATGGTGCAACTGGTGTATGTCAAAGTGGCAGCTTTGCTGGGTTGTAGGAGAGCGAAATCTTGCC
The DNA here is from genome assembly GCA_963584105.1 of Alviniconcha strummeri. Classification (NCBI taxonomy): domain Eukaryota; kingdom Metazoa; phylum Mollusca; class Gastropoda; family Provannidae; genus Alviniconcha; species Alviniconcha strummeri. Next base: position 10,569,848 of record OY757558.1, on the reverse strand, counting down.
AAGGGGTTGCCTGGCCAGAAACAGCAGCCCAGCGAGATCAGCTGATTGTACTGAACACAGCTTGTCGCATGTGCACCCATTGGGCAGTTCGGCGAAGCTGGCTTGCACAAGTCAGTGTCCTTCATGATCTTCATGTCGGGGATAGGGGGATAGCTAAGTGGTTAGAGCGCCGGACTCGTGACTGAAAGGTCCCGGGTTCAAATCCCTGCAGGAGCGGCAGGAGAATTTTCTTCTCCAGGGTCGACTTTCTGTGCTGATTCTAATTTCGGTATCCGTTCCACCCCCGTGTTACCGCAGTAGCACGTAAAAGATCCCGGTCATTCTGCCAAAAGTGCGGGTGGCAGGCTGCAGCTAAACACGCATACACCTTACGTATGTGGCTTTGCGTGAAGTGACATGGTGCATGGTTGTATGGTGTACACAAGAATTGTGCCGAGATGGCTGCAGTTTCATGTGGCACCAGCCATGCCAGCGCTGTAAGTACACCACTTCAGTGGATATTCAAAAACGCGCTATAAAAAGCTAGTCACTCATGTAGAATCACAGGCGAGCGCAATGAGTCTGCTCAACAGAGCGGAGAATATAGCGCTATATAAGTGATCATCAATCAATCATCAATCAATCAATCAATCAATCTTTTGCACATGAAGTCATGAAAAGTCGCAGCTGACACTTCCTGGCCGATTTCCGAGTGGGCATTTCTTCACGCTGCGTATAACAATGGAAGTTGAACCTAGAATTGCCAGGCAGTACAAATGTCAACACTGTTGCATTTGCAAGAATTACAGGGGTAAGGTAAAGGTGGAAAGAGTCTTTGCACTGTTTTTTGGCTGACCAGAAAAGAGATGTTGGTTGTGAAACTATCGACACCGTGCAACCCGGTCTGGATCATGCCCCGGGCAATGTTTTTCTGACTTCAAACCTGGCTTGTCTTGTGTTTCAACAGCTGGACAATCAGTTGAATCTAGCAGTCTTCCCCACTGTGTTGTCTCCCCTGCCTCCACCCAAGTCCGTTGCTGCAGAGAGTGGTAAGAACAGTAATATTTTAAGTGTGGTAAGAACAGTAATATTTTAAGTGTGAAGTATTTCTGTAATGCCATGCCTCACCCTGGTAAAAGGTTAAAAAGAACACTGTTTATTATGACAAAACACAACTCGCAAATGTTTTGGGCAAGCCCCTTTTTCAAGCTACGAAAATGACATTTAAACAACAGTCAAACAATGAAAAATGAAATGTAGGGGACGTACCTGCTTTTGGTTGATCAGTTTTGTTGCGTTGTTTTGGTGTCCAGGGTTAGGCCTAGGAGGGTGAATGTGCTGATGTTTTAAAGCACAGTGCCAAATTCATGGTTGTGGACTACACTCATTACAGCTGACCAAAAAAAAAAATAAAAAAAATACAACCATCTACAGGCACAGACAAGACACCTGTGAAAAGCTGTCAAAATAATTCAAACACCTGTGAAAAGCTGTCAAAATAATTCAAACACCTGTGAAAAGCTGTCAACATAATTCAAACACCTGTGAAAAGCTGTCAGCATAATTCAAACACCTGTGAAAAGCTGTCAACATAATTCAAACACCTGTGAAAAGCTGTCAGCATAATTCAAACACCTGTGAAAAGCTGTCAGCATAATTCAAACACCTGTGAAAAGCTGTCAGCATAATTCAAACACCTGTGAAAAGCTGTCAGCATAATTCAAACACCTGTGAAAAGCTGTCAGCATAATTCAAACACCTGTGAAAAGCTGTCAGCATAATTCAAACACCTGTGAAAAGCTGTCAACATAATTCAAACACCTGTGAAAAGCTGTCAACATAATTCAAACACCTGTGAAAAGCTGTCAACATAATTCAAACACCTGTGAAAAGCTGTCAGAATAATTCAAACACCTGTGAAAAGCTGTCAACATAATTCAAACACCTGTGAAAAGCTGTCAAAATAATTCAAACACCTGTGAAAAGCTGTCAACATAATTCAAACACCTGTGAAAAGCTGTCAACATAATTCAAACACCTGTGAAAAGTTGTCAAAATAATTCACACTAAGTTAATCTGCAGACATGGGATTCTATCAGGTAGCTGCCAGAGTGGGATCATTTGGGGAGTTTGGAAGCTTGCAAATTATGGAAAAGGGATCAATCGCAACTCAGCTGCATGCTGGGACTCCTTTGGATTCCTTTTTCAGCACTCCAGCTTGAACTGGCAATGCTAAACAAGGGCTTACAGCAGATGGGACGTGGGACTAAAGGAGTTCACAGGATTTTCGTGTTTTTTCTTGTTCACAAAAGTGATACTTTTTATTCAGTGTATGGTCATATGTAAGGGGTGTGATGGAAAGAGATGGAGAAGGGCTTGTCACCTTGGGATGCAGTGCCATGTCCTGATACCCAGTATTGTGTTGCTGTGCTCTTGTCCTGTTACAGGGTATTGTGTTGCTGTGCCTTGTTGTGATACATGGTACTGTGTTGCTGTGCTTTGTCCTGTTACACAGTATTGTGTTGCTGTGCCTTGTCCTGTTACATGGTATTGTGTTGCTGTGCTCTTGTCCTGTTACGTGGTATTGTGTTGCTGTGCCTTGTCCTGTTACATGGTATTGTGTTGCTGTGCCGTGTTATGGTACATGATATTGTGTTGCTGTGCCTTGTCCTGTTACATGGTATTGTGTTGCTGTGCCTTGTCCTGATACGTGATACTGTATCGCAGTGCCTTGTCCTGATACATGATACTGTATCGCAGTGCCTTGTCCTGATACATGATACTGTATCGCAGTGCCTTGTCCTGATACATGATACTGTCTCACAGTGCCAAAGCCATTCACTGAGGTCAGCCTGATGATGCGGAAACATGAGCACAGCACTGTGTCTCAGATCAAGTAAGTCCACCCATGTGTCATTACTCTACTGTGGCAACACTGTAAACACAGTACCCACGCACATATCATCACTCTGGTGCGGCAACACTGTAAACACAGCATGCACATATCACTCTGGTGCGGCAACACTAAACACACACACACATCATCATCACTGTACTGTGGCAACACTGTAAACACAGCACGCACATATCATCACTCTGGTGTGGCAACACTGTAAACACAGCACCACACATAATGACTGTACAGTGGCAGCACTGTAAACACAGCACACACACACACACATCATCATCATCATCATCACTGTCCTGTGGCAACACTGTAAACACAGCACCCATACATCATCACTGTCCTGTGGCAACACTGTAAACACAGCACCCATACATCATCACTGTACTGCGGCAACACTGTAAACACAGCATACACATCATCACTGTACTGCAGCAACACTGTAAACACAGCATACACATCATCACTGTACTGCAGCAACACTGTAAACACAGCACACACATCATCACTGTACTGTGGCAACACTGTAAACACAGCATACACATCATCACTGTACTGCAGCAACACTGTAAACACAGCATACACATCATCACTGTACTGCAGCAACACTGTAAACACAGCACACACATCATCACTGTACTGTGGCAACACTGTAAACACAGCATACACATCATCACTGTACTGTGGCAACACTGTAAACACAGCACCACACATCACAGTACTGCAGCAACACTGTAAACACAGCACAGACATCATCACTGTCCTGTGGCAACACTGTAAACACAGCACCACACATCATCACTGTCCTGCGGCAACACTGTAAACACAGCATACACATCATCACTGTACTGCAGCAACACTGTAAACACAGCACACACATCATCACTGTACTGCAGCAACACTGTAAACAGCACACACACACATCACTGTACTGTGGCAACACTGTAAACACAGCACACACATCATCACTGTACTGCAGCAACACTGTAAACAGCACACACACACATCACTGTACTGTGGCAACACTGTAAACACAGCACACACACACACATCACTGTACTGCGGCAACACTGTAAACACAGCACACACACACACACACACACACATCACTGTACTGCGGCAATACTGTAAACACACATCATTGTCCTACTGAGGGATTGTGTAAATCTGTAATTAATGAAAGTATGTCATGTATGAAAGTGAATTTGTTATGAGAAACATAAGGAAGTAGCGCATTATGGAAAGGAGTGTAAATGAATGGGTGAAGGCACGTATTGTAATGATGGACGGACATACGCTGTTTGAATAAATGCCCCACGTTGGTGTGCTTGGCAAAAACTTTTTTTTTTTAAATCAACAACAACAACAACAACAACAGAAAGTTCTCCCCAAAGCCGCCATCCTACTGCAGCAACATGAATGACTTGATGCAATGGCTGGGGCAGTGGTGAGTGCATGCGTTGATGGTTTGAACAAATGAATGGTAAACGTTGTACCCAACAGGTATTCAGCCAATTGATGAATTTGATACATGACAGATGTTGAAGGTGTTCGGGGTTAATTAACCCTGTATCTGGTGGTTAAGAACAAGACCAGAATCACGTGAAGACGCACGGTACCAGCCCACTTTGCTCTTGACTCTGTTTGAGATGCACATTAACACACAGATTCAAATAAAAAAGATGTCTGTGAAAGTGTCCAGTTAGGTTGCTGGTACTCCTCGCGTAACAAGTGCTTTTTTTTTGGTTGGTTTGATTTTGTACTAAACAGGTATGCCAGATGAGTTTCTTCAAGGTGTTCTGACTGGTTGATTTTGTGCTGGACAGGTACTTCAAGGTGCTGATCCAAGAGATGAACCTGAAGGTGGACCAGGGATACCTCAGCGCCCTTCTGGAACTGTTCGCGGCCAACGAGCCCTTGCCGAGGGAGGAGGAGGTCAGTCGACCGTGGACCTTTGCTGGATCACATGCAGCGTGCAGGCTGCCTGCTGCTGTGCCAGTTGTTGCGCAGCAAGTGAAGGGGGCAGCTTGGCCGAGTGGTTGAGACTCTGGTCTGAGGGTTGAGGGGACTGGCAGGTTCAGATCCTTGCTGTGGCGGTTACATTTTGCCAGATGTTTTCGTTTATTTTGGACTCGGCGTGTAGTTAGGCAGTTCATTTGGCTCAGACAGTTGCCTAGTCAGGGAATCCATTTGGCTAAAACAATGGTTTAGTCAGGCAGGCCAATTAGCTAATACATTCACTGAGTTGGGCAGTCCATTTGGCTTGTGCATTTGTCTGGTCAGGCAGTCTGTTGTCTGGTCAGGCGGTCTGTTTGGGAGTGATGATGACTTAAGATTCAAATGTGGTCCAGATGGCAGGTGTAAATGTAGCATGGTGGACCCAGCCAAACCCCAGCTGGCCATGGGATTGTGCTGAGGTGCCAACTGTCACTGGCCAAAGGCAAACTAGCCATGGGAGACTGGCCAAAGGCAAATTGGCCATGACAGACTGGCCAAAGGCAAATTGGCCATGGGACTGGCTAAAACAGATTGGCTGTAGGACTGGCCAAAACAAATTGGCCATCAAATTGGTCATGGGACTGTCCAGAAAGAAATTGGACATGGGACTGAGAGAAGACAAATTGGCCACAAGACTGGCCAAAAAATGAATTGGCCATAGGGCTGGCCCAAAACAATTTGGCTGTGGGACCAGCCCCTCCCCCCCCCCACCACTCCCCCCCCAACACACACACACACGCCCCAAAATATTGCCTGCAGGGCTGCCCCCCCTCAAAATGGCCGTGGAACTGGCCTGGGACAAATTGGTCATTGGACTGATAACAAAAATGGCCATGAGACTGGCCAATAAAAATAGGTGACTGGCCAGAGACAAAATTACCATGGGACTGATTGAAAACACTTTGGCTGTGGGGCTGGCCATAAACTTTTTGGCTGTGGGACTGGCCAAAAAGAAATTGGCTGTGGGACTGGCCAAAGAGGAATTATCCATAAGACTGGGCAGAAAAAAAACTGGCCGTGGAACTGGCTGGAGCCCAACTGGCCATGGAACTGGCTAAGGTTGTAGTATAAATGGCCCCAACAACACAAAGAGGAGGGGGGAGGGGGGTTAATTGATGCGTGGGGGTGGGTGGGGAGATGAGTCAACTGACAGACTGGGTGACGGACTGGATTACCACTAGGCTGACTGAAGATAGATGGATTGACTACTGGATGGTTTGTTCACTCACCAACTGACCACCCAACTAATTAAGTAAGTGGCTGATCAACCGACTGACCAACTCCCCGTGTCTGTTTTCAGACGATCCAGTTCAAGCAGGACGTGGAGTTGACAAAGAAAACGCTGATGGACGTCGCTGGCCTCTCCCTCAAGGAAGAACAGAAGAACTTCTATGACTATCTGCACTTCTCCCCAATCAAGGTGAGGCTTTTATGGCTATATGCACTTTTTCTCAATCAAGGTGAGTTTTTATGGCTATTTGCACTTGTCCCCAGTCCAGGTGATGCTTTTATGGCTATCTGCACTTCTTCCCACACAAGGTGCGACTTTTATGGTTATCAGCACTTCTTCCCAAACAAAGTGAAACTTGTATGGCCATCTGCACTTCTTCCTGTGAGGGTGAAACTATTATGGCTATCTGCACTTCCTCCTAATCAACTGAACATTTTCAGACTATCTGCACATGTCCTCAAGGTAAAACTTCTATGGCCATCAGGTCTTCCTAATCAAAGTGAGGCTGTTTCACTCTCCCAGGTCAAAACAGGTGAAAAGAGCTGAAACAAAGTGAGGTAAAAGTAAATACAATAGTGTGTTGCTGGACTTGTTTCACACTTTCAGAGCCATCATCAGTGCTGTGATCAGCTTGATGTGTGTAATGTTCTTGTTACAGATCACTCAGAGCTTCAAGGCTTACTGTAGTGTGTAATGTTCTTGTTACAGATCACTCAGAGCTTCAAGGCTTACTGTAGTGTGTAATGTTCTTGTTACAGATCACTCAGAGCTTCAAGGCTTACTGTAGTGTGTGATGTTGTTGTTACAGATCTCAGTGAGCTTCAAGGCTTACTGTTGTGTGTGATGTTGTTGTTACAGATCTCTCTGAGCTTCAGACTGAGGCTTACTGTTGTGTGTGATGTTGTTGTTACAGATCACTCAGAGCTTCAAGGCTTACTGTAGTGTGTGATGCTGTTGTTACAGATCTCTCTGAGCTTCAGACTGAGGCTTACTGTTGTGTGTGATGTTGTTGTTACAGATCTCTCTGAGCTTCAAGGCTTACTGTTGTGTAATGCTGTTGTTACAGATCACTCTGAGCTTCAGACTGCGGCTTACTGTAGTGTGTGATGCTGTTGTTACAGATCACTCTGAGCTTCAGACTGCGGCTTACTGTAGTGTGTGATGCTGTTGTTACAGATCTCTCTGAGCTTCAGACTGCGGCTTACTGTAGTGTGTGATGCTGTTGTTACAGATCTCTCTGAGCTTCAGACTGCGGCTTACTGTAGTGTGTGATGCTGTTGTTACAGATCACTCAGAGCTTCAAGGCTTACTGTAGTGTGTGACGCTGTTGTTACAGATCTCTCTGAGCTTCAAAGCTTACTGTTGTGTGTGATGCTGTTGTTACAGATCCATCTGAGCTTCAAGGCTTACTGTAGTGTGTGATGCTGTTGTTACAGATCACTCAGAGCTTCAAGGCTTACTGTAGTGTGTGATGCTGTTGTTACAGATCTCTCTGAGCTTCAAGGCTTACTGTAGTGTGTGATGCTGTTGTTACAGATCACTCAGAGCTTCAGACTGAGGCTTACTGTAGTGTGTGATGCTGTTGTTACAGATCTCTCTGAGCTTCAAGGCTTACTGTAGTGTGTGATGCTGTTGTTACAGATCACTCAGAGCTTCAGACTGAGGCTTACTGTAGTGTGTGATGCTGTTGTTACAGATCACTCAGAGCTTCAAGGCTTACTGTAGTGTGTGATGCTGTTGTTACAGATCCATCTGAGCTTCTCCCTCCAGACGGGAACAGGATCAAGTGACGGAAAGACGATGGAGATCCAGGCTGGTGTCATCAGCGTGTTCTTGCAGAGTGTGGGTGTGGTCTTGACTGACGTGCAGGACGTCGTCTTCAAGTGAGTGCACTATTCACTCTGAGTTTCCAACAGATTTGTCTGTTTGCTTGTCTGTGCTTTGATTAGGCTTCATATGCATATACATGTCATCCAAAGCACTGACACTGGCACGTATGTTTGCACGCACACATATACAATGTACACACACACACACAGAGTGTTGGATTGGGGGTGAGGTTGGTTGGGGTGGGGGGGGGGGGGGGGAGTGAGCTAAAAAAACTAGTAAACACGGAAGATAGGACACTTCCCGTCCCTAATAGGCCACCTCGCCTCTGTGGACGTTAAGCAACATGAAAGAAAGATAGGACAAATGTGAGACAGAAGTTGAACAGTTGAGGTGAGAGAAATGTGAGAAAACTACATTTCAAGACTACTTTTGATTAAAAAAAAATTATATATATATTTTTTAATAAAGGGTTGCACAGTGTCTGACAGAGTAAGGCAGCCCATTCCAAACTTGGGATCCCGAGTAAGTGAACCTGCAGACACGATGCTTTATGTGACAGTATGGAGTGTTTGGGTTGTGTGTGGTTTGCAGACTGGGCTACTTTGAGCGGTCACACTCTTTCTACAACCAGAACCAGCTGACCAGCGAGATCACCAGACACTATGCTGGACAGGTAGCTTCTCCAGAGCTTTCCTACTTGCTCTTTGACCCGTGCTGTTTGACCCTTTCCGTTTCTGCGACAACACTAGAAAGAAGACTGTATGTAACAGTCACAACACTGATTACAGCAAAATCCGGACAGTATGTAATAATCGCAACACTGATTACGGCAAAATCCAGACAGTATGTAACAATCGCAACACTGATTACGGCCAAATCCAGACAGTATGTAACAATCGCAACACTGATTACGGCCAAATCCAGACAGTATGTAACAATCGCAACACTGATTACGGCCAAATCCAGACAGTATGTAACAATCGCAACACTGATTACGGCCAAATCCAGACAGTTTGTAACAATCGCAAAACTGATTACGGCCAAATCCAGACTATGTAACAATCCCAACACTGATTACGGCCAAATCCAGACAGTATGTAATAATCACAACATCGATTACAGCCAAATCCAGACAGTATGTAACAATCACAACGCTGTTTACAGCAAAATCCACACAGTATGTAATAATCACAACATTGATTATGGCAAAATCCAGACAATATGTAATAATCACAACACTGATTACAGCCAAATCCAAACACACAGAAGGTTCCAAAGAACGCTGTTTTTTTAGGACAAAACACAATATGGGAATTTTCAAGTAGATTTTCCGTGGAGTTCACCTGTGTTGTAATGGTTTGTTCCAGGCAATCAAGCAGATGTACGTTCTGGTGCTGGGTCTGGATGTGCTGGGTAACCCCTTCGGTTTGCTGCGTGGTCTCTCCGAGGGCATTGAGGACCTCTTCTATGAGCCCTATCAGGTAACTGTGTCTGACTGTCTGAAGCCGTTCAGTGCCTGTTGTATGAACTGTATCAGGTAACCTGCTTTGTAACTGTCTGGCGGAAGTGTATCAGGTAATCTGTGTAATATTTATGAATAATAATAATAAAGAGGATTTCTAGAGTGCACTTCTACCACACAAGGTGGGAGCACAGGGCGCTTTACAGTAACACTAACAACACACACGCACGCACGCACGCACGCACGCACGCACGCACGCACGCACGCACGCACGCACGCACGCACGCACGCACACACACACACACACACACACACACACTCAGCATCGGACGAGGGGATAGGCAGGGCTGTGAAAAACTGTTTAGAAATAATTATCAAACAGGTGCGTCTTGAGGGCGGCTTTAAAAGAGGAGGCAGAATCAGAGTGGCAGAGTGTTTGAGGCAAATTGTTCCAGACAGATGGGCCAGCGTAAGAAAAAGGTCTTTCACCGAGACTGTGACCATTGGCAGTAGCGAACATCTCAGGGCTGAGCAGCGGATGATGCATTGACACTTGATCCTCTCAGGGCAGATGTTCTGATCAGCTCCAGGGGTGCATTCCGTTGTATGTCCACACAGATGCTCATTTCATCAGCCTACGGGGATGAAAGGGTCAAGCAGTTCTTCCCCTCACCTTTGTCATCTGGTGTGCCACGCAGGAGGGGTCCTGGGTTTGATCCCATTTGTCCTTCTGGATGTGCATTTGAAATTGAAAGTAGGGGAAGTGTACCTGGCTGCCCTGACAAATGTGGTAGACCACCACTGTGACATCACACTTGGCAATAGTCGCTGTTGTAATCCACTTGGCAATAGTCACTGTTGTATCACACCAGGTGAGCATTAGGACACCATGCACACCTCTAAGAGTATTGGGCAGCACTGCTCCTGCAGCAGCTGTCACTTTTCGCAGGTAAACAGTAAAATGCTACACACGTAGGTAGGATCGTGTAGCAGCTTTGTGGCTGCTGTTGCCTTGCCTGTGTAGACACAAAAACGCCGCATGCACCGGTAGAACTAGGTGGCACCGCTCTTGCGGCGCCCGTAGCCGTATCCAGATACGGTGACCTGAAATTCCTGCATGGGACGAATGAAGTTAATGACAGCGTGGAAAGAGGAAGCACTCGACAGCCTTTCTTGAAAGGATGAGAGAGGGCTGTTGTTAATCTGACGCACAGTGGAACTGTTTCGGAGGCAGCACTGGGGACATTTCTAAGAGGCTGGGTGGAGTGCATAATACATGAGCTTTTCTGAGCACATAACTACAGTCTTGAACAGTGGTTGCTACTGATGGTAGTTTTTACATACAGAAAGTGAAGTGTGCAAACTGAGCAATGCATTACGCTGAGTTTGCTGTGTGACAGGGCGCCATTCAAGGTCCAGAGGAGTTTGCCGAGGGACTGGCGCTGGGCGTCCGCAGTCTCTTTGGTCACGCTGTTGGTGAGTGTGCATCGGTGACTTGTTTGTTTGTGTGCAGGGGGGTGGTCATTATCAGTTGGCTGTGTACAGTCTGACTTTCACTGAACAGTTCTCTCTCCCTCTGTCCACCCCCCTCCCCCCCCCCCCCCCCCCCCAGTCTCTCTCCCTCCCTCCCCCCCATCTCTCTCTCTGTGTCTCTGCCTCTGTCTCTGTCTGTCTCACTGACTCTCTGTCTCACTCACACACAGACACACACACACACACACACACACACACATGCACACACACACACACACACACACACACACACACACACACACACACACACACACACACACACACACACATGCACACATACATTCTCTTTCTGTCTCTCTCTCTCTCTCTAACACACACACACACATGCACACACACACACACGCACACACACACACACACACACACACACACACACACACACACACACACACACACACACACACACACACACCCTCACTCTCTCTCTCTCTCTCTAACACACACACATACACATACACCCACGTATGTGCACGCACACACACACATATGCTTTGACTCTTGCACACTCATACGCTTCACCACAACACCCACCCATTGGTTTCCTGGGTTTGGGTTCTGTTTTAAAAGATACCCCTCTGTTTTAAAAGATACCCCTCTGTTTTAAAAGATACCCCTCTGTTTTAAAAGATACCCCTCTGTTTTAAAAGATACCCCTCTGTTTTAAAAGATACCCCTCTGTTTTAAAAGATACCCCTCTGTTTTAAAAGATACCCCTGGATTATTCACATCAACTTGACAGCACTTTCGTCCCTGAGCATCAACCTGAAATTAAGAACGGATGACGTGTTGATTTGGAGCAGGTTCTCTCATCAAACCAGACGAGTAGAGAACGCTAAAAAAAAATTTTTTTTTTTTAAATCCCTCTCATTATTTTTAAACGGTTGAAGAATCCCAGTTGCTGCATTTCACCTCTCGTAGCATAGATAACCGTGCCTTGTGCTCTCTCGCCCTGATATAACCATGATGGTTGACTGGGCGTAAAACACCAACTTACTTACTTACCTTGTGCTCTCAGCCCTGCTCTTGATGCATTATCTCCCCCTGCCTACAGGTGGAGCTGTGTCGCGCATCACAGGCACACTTGGTAAGGGTCTGGCAACCTTGACCCTGGGCGTAAAACACCAACTTACTTACCTTGTGCTCTCAGTCCAGCTCTTGATGCATTATCTCCCCCTGCCTACAGGTGGAGCTGCTGGAGCTGTGTCGCGCATCACAGGCACACTGGGTAAGGGTCTGGCAACCTTGACCCTGGACGATGACTACCAGAAGAAACGACGGGAGCAGATGAACAAGCGACCAGCCACTGCCAGGGAAGGTTTTGCTCGCGGCGGCAAAGGCCTCGTCATGGTGAGTTGCAAGCACCCCAGACTTGTCCCCCTTTTGTTCCGGCACCGTGGCCAGGGTTTTGTACAGGTCCTAGAAACCCCCCAAAGTCCTCGAATTTAAGAGAAAAAAGTCTTAAATTGGGCGTGGAATTGTTTATTCTTGACATTTGTTGAAAAGTCATGGAATTTCAGTACAAAGGTGTCAACAAAATCTGTGTGAAATGGATGTAGAAAAATCTCTGCCTGAAACATGTGAACAAATCTGTGGCTGAATATGTGTAAAAAAAGAAACGTCAGTGAAATGTGTGTGAAAAAAATATTCTGCATCAAAATGCTTTGAAAACTCTGTGTGAAATGTGTCTGGAAAAAAAAAAAAATCTGTGTGAAATGTGTACGTGTGACTACACGGTGATCACTGGAAGTGTGAGGGACAGAACCAGGAAAATGGTTTCAGACAGCATATTCAGTGAATGTTCGGAAATGCCCCGTGTAAAGCTACAGTCACTCGTTCAGAGCTGCATGCAACTAGATCACAGTGGGTCTGCTTGGAAGTGGAGAGCCGCGCTATAGGAAAGAAAAAACGTCCAGTGTGTTATTAATGGCGACATTTTTGCAGGGTGTGTTTGACGGAGTGACGGGCATCGTGCGCAAACCCGTGGAAGGAGCCAAACAGGAAGGAGTCAGCGGCTTCTTCAAAGGTATAGTGATAGTGCCTGCATGGCATCTTTAACTGGGAGGCTGCTTGACCTGCATTGCCGCTTTAACTGGGAGGCTGTTTGGCCTGATAGAAAAGTCTGCATTGCCTCTTTAACTGGGAGGCTGTTTGGCCTGCATTGCCTCTTTAACTGGGAGGCTGTTTGGCCTGATGCAAAAGACTGCAGTGCCTCTTTAACCAGGAGGCTGTTTGACCTGCATTGCCTCTTTTAACTGGTAGGCTGTTTGGCCTGATAGAAAAGTCTGCATTGCCTCTTTAACTGGGAGGCTGTTTGGCCTGCATTGCCTCTTTAACTGGGAGGCTGTTTGGCCTGATGCAAAAGACTGCAGTGCCTCTTTAACCAGGAGGCTGTTTGACTTGCATTGCCTCTTTTAACTGGTAGGCTGTTTGGCCTGATGAAAAAGTCTGCATTGCCTCTTTAACTGGGAGGCTGTTTGGTCTCATCGAAAGGTCTGCATCGCCTCTTTAATTGGGAGGCAGTTTGGCCTGATGGCAAAGTCTGCATGACATCTTTAAGTGGGTGGCAGTTTGGCCTGACAGAAAAGCCAGTATGGCATCTTTAACTGGGAGGCTGTTTGTTGTGGAGGAATTTGTCATACCCCCTGGTTTGAAAATACGAGGCGACCCGGATAATCATACTTTCAAAATTGTAAATTCACAGCAAATTCGTTCTTAAAGTTGATCTGTGTGATCACAGAGACGAGACACGCAGTCAGATAACCCCCAGATAAATGAAGGTGCTAGTGTCACAGCTAACCTACACAGCCCAGCATGGATGAGTGAGTTGGATGGATTGTAAGGTCCTGTAAACCCCACAAGGTCACCTCAAGACTGATGATGATGACGATAATGATGGTGATGTGATGATGATGATGATGGTGATTGTGTTTCCAATCTGCAGGTATGGGCAAAGGTTTGGTTGGAGTGGTGACACGTCCCACCAGTGGTGTTGTCGACTTTGCCAGCAGTTCTTTGGACGGAATACGCAGGTGAGTGAAGACTTTTCCCATTGTTCCTTTGAATGGATATGACCACAGGTGAGTGGAGACTTTGCAGAGAGTTGCTTTGAGGGGATATGAACAGAGGTGAGTGGAGACTTTGCACGCAGTTGCTTTGAGGGGATATAGACACAGGTGAGTGGAGACTTTGCAGGCAGTTGCTTTGAGGGGATATGAGCACAGGTGAGTGGAGACTTTGCAGGCAGTTGCTTTGAGGGGATATAGACACAGGTGAGTGGAGACTTTGCAGGCAGTTGCTTTGAGGGGATATGGACAGGTGAGTGGAGACTTTGCAGGCAGTAGCTTTGAGGTGATATGGACACAGGTGAGTGGAGACTTTGCCTGTTGCTGCTTTGAGTTGATATGACCACAGATGAGTGAAGACTTGGCAGGCAGTTGACTTCAGTGGGCTAGAAACACAAGGGAGTGAAGACTTTGCAAGTATTTCCTTTGTGTGGATAAAAACACTTGTGAGTGAAGACTTTGCCGCCAGTTTCTTTGTGGGAATGTTCAAGTCCATAAAGACTTTGCCAGCAGTTCTTTTGAGGGTATGTACAGGTGAGTCAAGACTGCCAGCAGTTCCATTGAGGGTATGTACAGGTGAGTCAAGGCGGCCAGCAGTCCCTTTGAGGGTATGTACAGGTGAGTCAAGACTGCCAGCAGTTCCTTTGAGGGAATATGTACAGGTGAGTCAAGGCGGCCAGCAAGTTCCATTGAGGGTATGTACAGGTGAGTCAAGGCCGCCAGCAGTTCCATTGAGGGTATGTACAGGTGAGTCAAGACTGCCGGCAGTTCCTTGCGGGTGAGTTAAGACTTTGCCAGCAGCTCCTTTAAGAGGACGTGAACACAGGTGTTCATACAGACTGTGGTACTCTTTGCTTGAGCTCAGCTCCAAGTGAAAGAAACTCGTTGCAGGATCGCGGAGACCACTGAGGAAATCCGCCGTCTGCGCCCCCCTCGCCGGTTCTTCAAAGACAGAGTGATCCGCCCTTACAACCACCAGGAGGCCGAGGGCTTCGCCATTCTGCAGGTAGGAATCATAATCATCATCAGAAATGGACATTTGTAAAGTACTACAGACCAATAGGGGCTAAGGACAGTGTTGACTTGATCGCTGTGATTATGAGAGCCCTTTTGGAGAATATGACGTTTTATGATCTGATGACAGAAACAGTATGTTTCAGGTGGGAAGAAAAGAGAAAAGCTGCATGTGTTTTATACACGATATGGATAATTGTTTTTTCATGTGTGTGTGTGTGTGTGTTGGGGGGTGGGTGGGTTATGGCTGCATAAGGGCAGAGCATTTGTGCATTGAGCGTGTGCAGTTGCAGATTCATTTTTACATAGTGACTAGGAGAAGAGAGCGCACACTGACTGTGTTTTCTGACTGCAGTCAGCTTATTGTTGTTTCTCTCTGTTGAGTTGATTGTGCAGAAGATAAAGACAGCTAGGAGAAGAGAGCGCACAGTGACTGTGTTTTCTGACTGCAGTCAGCTTATGGTTGCTGTTGTCTCTTGAGTTGATCATGCAGAAGATGGAGACACCCACACAGTGACTGAGGAGTTTTCTGACCACACTCAGTATGGTTGTTGTCTGTTGAGTTGATTGTGCAGAAGATAAAGACAGCTGGGAGAAGAGCGTACGCAGTGACTGCGTTTTCCAACTGCAGTCAGCTTATGGTTGCTGTTGTCTCTTGAGTTGATCGTGCAGAAGATGGAGACACCCACACAGTGACTGAGGAGTTTTCTGACCGCACTCAGTGTGGTTGTTGTCTGTTGAGTTGATTGTGCAGAAGATGGAGACACCCACACAGTGACTGAGGAGTTTTCTGACCGCACTCAGTTATGGTTGCTGTTGTCTCTTGAGTTGATCGTGCAGAAGATGGAGACACCCACACTGTGACTGAGGAGTTTTCTGACCGCACTCAGATTATGGTGGTTGTTCTCTGTGCCTCACAGGAGACGGAGAAAGGGCAGTTTGCGAAGACGGACGAGTACCAAGCCCACCTTGTGGTCAGCAGGGATGGCAGGAGCGTGTTGCTGGTCACTGACAAGTGAGTCATGTCCACAACTCTGTATTCCACAAATGTGTGCCACACATTTTATTTTTATTTTTTAATTCACGAAAAAGAACATAAAATAAATGTGGAATTGGAAGTGAAAGCTGTGCCCCTACCCCATTTCCCCCCAGCTATTTAGAACAAAACCCACAGGTGAAAATGTGTCAGAAACCAAGGAGAATCTTGGTTATGTACTTACTTTATAAGGTATCAGCCCATTAAGTTTGAGCCAAACAGCAAAAGGTGCCATTAACACTGCCTGGTCTGAAAATTATGATGTTGGTTCCCCATCTCTCTCTTTCTCCCCCCTCTCTCTCTCTTGTTTTCTCTCTGTCTCTGTCTATGTCTCTGTCTGTCTTTCTATGTGTCTGTCTGTCTGTCTGTATCTCTCTCTTGTATGCTGAGTAAAATTTGTTTTAAAAAGGCTGTATTGTTCTCTTTTTGTTATACTTGTTTAAACGTGTGCTCACAGCAAGATTGTTGGTGAGATCTTTGGATACACAAGTCTTCTTGACTTTGTGTGGTTGCTGTTGCTGTCTTGGCTGCGCACACTTGTGTCACTCCCATGTAACGCTGTCTGAGCTGTTCCTGGATTTGTAGTGTGTGTCTGGGTGTGTGTGGCTTGAGCATGTGTGTGTGTGTGTCTGGGTGTGTGCGTGCGTGCGTCTGTGAGTGTGTGTGCTCAAGCGTGTGTGTCTGGGTGTGTGTGGCTTGTGCGTGTGTGTCTGGGTGTGTGCGTGCGTGCGTCTGTGAGTGTGTGCTCAAGCGTGTGTGTCTGGGTGTGTGTGGCTTGTGCGTATGTGTGTGTGTGTCTGGGTGTGTGCGTGCGTGCATCTGTGAGTGTGTGCTCAAGCGTGTGTGTCTGGGTGTGTGTGGCTTGTGTGTGGGTGTGTGCGTGCGTGCGTCTGTGAGTGTGTGTGATCATGCGTGTGTGTCTGGGTGTGTGTGGCCTGTGCGTGTGTGGCTTGTGCGTGTGTGTGTGTGGGTGTGTGCGTGCGTGCGTCTGTGAGTGTGTGCTCAAGCGTGTGTGTCTGGGTGTGTGTGGCTTGTGCATGCGTGTGTGTGTCTGGGTGTGTGCATGCGTGCATCTGTGAGTGTGTGCTCAAGCGTGTGTGTCTGGGTGTGTGTGGCTTGTGCATGCGTGTGTCTATGAGTGTGTGATCATGCGTGTGTGTCTGGGTGTGTGTAGCCTGTGCGTGTGTGTGTGTGTCTGGGTGTGTGCGTGCGTGCGTCTGTGAGTGTGTGCTCAAGCGTGTGTCTGGGTGTGTGTGGTTTGTGCGTGTGTGTGTGGGTGTGTGCGTGCGTGCGTCTGTGAGTGTGTGTGCTCAAGCGTGTGTGTCTGGGTGTGTGTGGCTTGTGCGTGTGTGTGTGTGTGTGTCTGGGGGTGTGTGTGCATGCATCTGTGAGTGTGTGTGCTCAAGCGTGTATGTCTGGGTGTGTGTGGCTTGTGCGTGTGTATGTGTGTGTCTGTGTGTGTGTGGCTTGTGCGTGCATGTGTATGTGTCTGGGTGTGTGCATGTGGCTGTGTGTCTAGGTGTGTGTGGCTTGTGTGTGTGTGTCTGGGTGTGTGCGTGTGTGTGTGTGTGGCCTGTGCATGTGTGTGTGTCTGGGTGTGTATGTGTGTGTGTGTGTGTTTGTGTAATGAAATGAGCATATATTCTTATATCTTTATAAGCACTCTGGGCTCTTACGAGATGGGGCACCATAAATAATCTATTCCTATGTAGCTTCTGTTGCTCACATTGCTGTCCTGTCTGTTTTTAGACGCATAGTGATGGCAAAGCGGGGTGAGATCTTTGGCTCGTGGGATGCTGAGTGGACGTACACCTGGTCAGAACTGAAGGAGGACACGCCCAAGAAAACCAGCAGGGGCATAGAGATTATTCTGAAGGTGAGTGGTGAAAACGAGAATTTTCTGCATCAATGCTGATTTTTGCTTCCCCATAAAGGGGTACTGCGGATGCAGAAATGAAAATCCATCCATCCAGAACCCCCAGGCGGACAAAACTAGCCACCCATGCTTTGCTTGCTGCCAAGATTTTGTTCTTTGTCCTAATTTCTGTCTACCTGGTCCATTCACCTTCATTTTTTTCCAAACTCTGCAGTTTTCCTGTGTTGGCCTGCCAAATAAAATAGGTCATGCTGCTTATCACAACCAGTTGGTGCAGTTTGCCATGTTGAGTGCCCGCAGAATATAAATTGGCTCCATGTGACATTGTGTAATGTAACAGTGAATCAGATGGGCTTGTGATTTTAAACATTTTTCTTGCTTACACTAAATCCACAGGCAGTGTAGGTATTGAGGTGGGCTTGTTATTGACTGTTTTTGGCTTGGTTATGTTTGCTGTTGTCTGTCTTGTGTCTGGAAATGTAATCAGGTGTTTAACTTGCGATTTATTGACTTGTGTTTTGAAGCGATGTGAAGGAATTTTGAATGTGTGATTCATCCTGAGGTGACCCTGTGTGTTTGACGGGATGTTCGAAACCAAGAAATAACAAACCTGGTTTTGCTGATTTGCACGAAGAAAGGATTGGAGCACCTGCTGCCCGGGTTTTTCATAGCAGAAACTTTAACGTTAGCTATTTCTCAGAGATTTTGCCACAGATTTGTCAAACTTTCAGTGGCTGTGTATTGCCAGTGTTGTTGTAGAGTGCTCTGGGCTCACACTGTGTTAGGCAGTTGGGTGTTAAAGAAATGTGAGGCGGATGGGTGTTAAAGAATTAAGTCCCTTTATTATTTTGCCTCCATTGTATGGCTGTTCATCTGTTTGTTTTTCAGGAGAAGGAAAACACAAAATATTGAATGGCTTTTCATTTGTTTTTTACTTCAGGAGAAAGAAGGAGATAAAATTTGAATGATTGTTCATTTGTTTGTTTTTCAGGAGAAAGAAGGAGATACAATTTGAGCAATTATTCGTCTGTTTGTTATTCAGGAGAAAGGAGGAGGAGATAAAATTTGAATGGCTGTTCATCTGTTTTTCAGGAGAAAGATGGAGGAGATAAAATCTGAATGTTCATCTGTTTGTTTTTTCAGGAGAAAGAAGGAGGAGATAAGATTTGAATGTTCATCTGTTTGTTTTTCGGGAGAAAGAAGGAGGAGATAAAATTGGAATGATTGTTCACCAGTTTGTTTGTTTTTCAGGAAAAAGAGAAGAAGAAGTTCTTCTCCAGCAGTTCGACAAAGAAAGAAGTGCCGATTTCAGACCCAAAGCTTGCAGAGGTAAGGACCTGTACCCTCTCATTTTTCTCTCCCTTTTTCCATGAATTCCTTAGGGAGTGCTTTTGGCCTTGCCTGTCCCACTGCAATTTGATTGGAGGGCAACAGTTTGACTGTTAAGTAGGGAAAACACAGATGTAAACGATTCATTTAAAAAAAAGTGATGGGGTTGGGGTGGGATATGCCATAATAATGATTATAGTCTGAAACGGAATGAGACCTAGTATTACTAATAACCACTGATGTTAGTTTCCAGCTGCACATATTTTTGCAAAGTTCAGATTCCACTTTAAGTGCAATAATTTAGATTTTGCAGGGGGAAAAAAGAAGAAGAGTTTGGCAGTTTTGAGATGTTCCTTTGGGACCCCTCTAGTTTTTGTTGTTGTGAAAAGTGACAGTAGCCACCAGCATTGCTGAATAATAGCACTCATAATGAACTCTAATGTACTTCACATACAAGGTTCAAGGTTTCAAGGTTTTATTGAGCTTTTGGCCCCTGGGGGCTAGAAAGCGAAGTTACATTCACACACGATATTCCTTATGAACAAGTACATGCGTTCTGCTAATAAATAACTACCACACTTTATATATAAAAAATAAATAAATGCTGAAACACAAATCAAAGTTGTTATAAATATGTAAGGCTAAGGCATAAAAATTAACTATTTCTTTTTCTTTCTTTTTCCCCCGTTGTGTTTCGTTATTGGCTTAATCAAAATAACTCAAGAATACAACTAATAAATTTAGCAAGCTTGATATTCTTAGATTTTGACGTCATATTCATGAGACTACAAAATTTGGGCACGTTGGGATGATGTGCATAATATTTATCAACATACTTAGTACGGTTTCTCTTGACATTTTTGTTGGAACAGTTAAGCAAATAGTGAAATTTATCTCCTACCTCACCACTGTCACAAACAGTACATATTCTTTCATCCCTTGGAATACCTAATGATCATCTTTGCTGGATTGGCAGTCTGTGATTACTAAGTCTAAATTTCAATACTCTTTGTCTTAGGATAAATGGGAGATAGGTTAGATATTTCTCAAAGCAAAATTTCTTTTTAAATAAACGATAATTACTGCAAACACTATTTTCTGCTACTCTGCTTTGCCATTCTTGTATAAATTGATGCATTAGTCTTTGCTTCACTATACGTTTAAAGCTTTCCATGGTATGGATTTGGTTAGACCAAATAGAAGATAATCCTAAACTATCTAATAACGAATGCACTTTCATAAGCCATGGGAGTTTATAATCACTTGCATAATACAACTTAGAACATAGCTGAAACATTAGGTTAGAAATCTTAGGCAATTCAGAGTGAGAGGTACTGCACAAACCATACCAAAATCCTGACATCCTGCATTTTGCTTCAATTTCTATCGGATATCTTCCCACTTCCCCAAGCACCATGTATGTTGGGGTTGTAACTTTGACACCTAAGATCAGTTTTAAAAATTGAAGCTGTAGTTTTGAGATTACATCCATCTTCTTGCACGCCCATATTTCACAACCATACAGAAGGATTGGGTGCACACATTTTTCAAAAAGTTCTAATTGTATATCTAGTGGCAAATTTAGCTGCCGACATTTCCTTAATAGTAAAAACATAGCCCTGTTTGCAAGTAAAAACTGTAACTGTTGTGCCTTTTTAAACTTGTTATTATAGTTAAATTTTACTCCCAAATATTTATAATCCCAAAGAACGTCAACAGTTTCCTCATTAAAATTGAATTTTGGCATTTTTCTGATCTTCCCCCTTGAAAATATCATGACTTTGGTTTTCCTAACATTAATATCGAGACCCCATAATTCACAGCATATTTTGAGTATATCTAACGCTCTCTGCAAATCTTCAGGACATTCGGCTAGTACAGTTGTATCATCCGCGTACAACAATAAAAACAAATACAAAAAATTGTCGATATCTTGAAGACACATCCTGGGCCAATGCAAATGGTAGTTTTAAGCCCTGAACATTGTTACTTGTTAAAAAACCTTTTAAGTCATTCAAAAACAGCGAAAACAAAACTGGTGACAAATTTTCCCCCTGACGCAGACCAACGTTTGAGACAAAAAACTGCGATAGACCATGCCTAATTTTCACACATGATTTTGCTTTAGCATACATATCTCGTATCACATGTAGAACCTTCCCATTCACACCAGGATTTAACAGTTTCCCCACAACAATCCGTGCTGTACACTGTCAAAGGCCTTTTTATAGTCAATAAACGCACAAAATAACTCTCTTTTTTCGCTGCAAATATACCCGCTGCAAATATACATAAATGAGAAAATGTAAAGCAAAAACGTTATTCATCGTCGAATGCCCTTTCCTAAAACCTGATTGTTCATTACCAAGAATGTCATTGATTTCTAAAAAGGAATGAATTCGATCGTTTATCACACTAGTAAAGAGTCTTCCAAAACAACTCAGCACAGTTATACCCCTATAGTTATCTGGGTCATTCTCTTCTCCTTTTCCTTTATAAATAGGACAAATATAGCAAATAGACCACGCGTGTGGAATTTTAGCTGTCTGCAGTACAATATTAAATAGCGTAGTAACTGCGATTAGCAATTTAGAAGAAGAGGTCTTTAGGAATTCATTAAGTATACCATCATACCCACAGGATTTATTATTTTTAAGCTTCTTGATGCATTTCAAAACTTCGTCCGCTGAGATATCATTTTCTAAATCATCGTGTACAAATATATCAGTTTCGTTATCAAATGTATGAAGTTCTTCCTCGGGGATGTTGCCCAGCTTCTCAAAATGCTCAACAAAAAGGTCATGGTTAATGGCATCTACAGTATGCTTCTTTTGACGGTTATTAATATTCAGGATTCTCCACTCTGCACGTGGATCCGAAGAACGCAATGATCTTATCCTTTCGTGGAAGACTTTGTGTGCATTCGGCTTTTCCTGTTCAGAACTTTTTTATACTCTTTATGCGCACGTGCTCTCTCTCCTTTGGTATAATAATTAGCATGACTTTTATGCATACCTTCAGCTTTTCGATACTCGGCCCTTTTCTTCTTGCATTCTGTTTCAAACCAAGGGTATTTATTCTTTTTTATCTCCTGTCTTCTTGGTTCATTTTGATTTTTTTTGCCTTTGTCCTCTCTCATACAGGTTTGGCTCTGGTACATATCCAGTCTAACAGCTGCATTTGTTAACAAGTTGCATATACCATCCGTTATGTCGTCGATATCAGATTGGTTAATACTGTCAGTACTTTCTAGCAACTTTTGCATACGATCATAAATTACCTCTACTCCTCCCTCGTCAGTTTCAGCTAAATAATCACGCTCAGCTCCTGGTCTCCAAACAGGTTTAGCAAACCCCATCATACCCTGACTAACGTTTATGTTATGGATTGTTTCATGGCTATCAGTACCAGTTTTCAGTTTTATAAATACAGGGCAGTGAATATCAGATAAACATTCATCAAAATCACCAACATAAAAGTCACAGATGCATGGAAAAACACACGGCGACGCTATAACATAGTCAACAAGGCTAGCGTTTTTACAGGTCAATTGTCCCAAATCAGCGTCTCCGCCAACTCTGCCATTTACAATCAAAAGACGCTGACTAATACAAAAATCAATAAGCGCATGGCCAAAGTTATTCTTACCTACGTCCTGCGACCTTCTGTCTTGTTGGATATTGTACATTTTCATGAGTTCTGTTGTACTAACATCATCCAGTACATTATCTAGAGCCGCAGTATCCCAAATATAGTTGCTGGAATCCCCAGTTCTTGCATTTAGATCACCAGTGATAAGGACATTATCCAGGTTTATGTGCAGAAGTGTTTCTTCCAACTCAGTAAAAGAGCTTCTGTTACTGTAGACAGACCCTTCTGGCAGTATATATAAAGCACAGACAAGTA
>OY757558.1:10534760-10546487 GCA_963584105.1 Alviniconcha strummeri | reverse complement strand
ACTTCCAGTGCGTACTTTCTTCACAGTGGAAGGTGGTGACAGTGAATTTGCGAATTTTACACTGCCAATTTAAAGGCATTTTTGGAGGCCCATGGTCATAATGTGTCTGGCAATAAGCAATAACTTGTTGCTCGTGCTATAGGATTCACCAAAACACATTTTTTCTACGAACACGTGATCTTCTTGTCAGCCAAAAAATGACGCTTTTTTCCACCCTCCATCCCCTTTCCATGGTAATTTTTACAACTGCAACAGTATTGGCATTTGTACTGCTTCGCGATTCTAGGTTCAACTTCCACTGTTATACACAGCGTGAAGAAACGCCTACTCAGAAATTGGCCTGGAAGTGCGCTGCAACCTCTCGTGACATTTTGCGTGAAAGATTACAAAGCGCATTCACTCTAGCAAACCAGCTTCGCTGAATCGCCCAATAGAAAACCACCTCATCCCATCTGATTTACTTCATCTCTTATCTCATCCTATCTAATCTCATTATATTTTCTTTTGACGTGTTAGGTTGTGTTGTATGATGTACTTGAGTGTTGACTTGTGTGTTTTCTCTGCTGCAGTGGATTGTGACAAAGATCCAGGAGCAGATGACCAAACTGAAGAACTGAGCCGACAGTAACGGCAACTCGATTGTCGCTGGTTTTCGCCTGGAGTGGAACGTTCCTGTTTCCTGCTTGGACTTGCTGAAGAGTTACTTTGCCGTTCCTGTGCTAGTGCAGATTTTGTCCGTTGTGTTTTCTCTTTCTTTTTTCCCCCCATTCTGCTCAGTAGTGTGTTGAACAAGTGTGACGTGCCGACAGATGTCCTTTGACTGACACGAACAAACAAGACAGGTGGTGATGCCTGCACACGTCATGGCTTTGTCGCTACAAATGCTGCTGCTCTTGCCTTAATGCGGACGCTGGTTAGAATGAAGCAGCTGCGGTTTAGGACAGCGCGTTTTTGTGTGTGGTTTTGCTTTTTGGGTGTTTAGGGGTAGAAACCGAGACTGTTGTAGTGATGTGAGTGGTAGATCTGGGTGTTGTGGCAGGTAAATGAATTAGACATTTACAGGTGGTTGATTTTACAGGTGGTTGCTACTTTGGTGTTGCTGAGATCCATTTGTGTTGTGTGCGAGCATGGTGTCATCGCTGTTTTGATTAATGGATGATGTGAATGTGTCAGTCGAGTAACAAATCCTTTGAATGTGGGTTGATTGACTCATTTTGATTTTTTCTTCTTTGCTTTTTTTTAATGCTGTGCTTAAAGTTTATATATATATTTAAAAGTAGAATAAAATAAAATAAAAAAGGTTTGAATGTATGTTGGGCCAGTTTCTTTCACATTCATCTTCTACTGCTGTTGAAATCGTCACACAGGCTTTGAATAATTCACCCAGAATATCGTTCCAATGTGACCTTTGCAGTTGACTGGACATTAAAATTCGAGAACTAACTCACTCATGCTGACCACAAGGCCACTCTGTTCTTGAAGTTAGATTTGTTGACCATTTGATTCTTCCGCTTCTTTTGGATGCAAGTGTATGTCAATCCACGCTGCAGCTATGCCTGTCACTGCCTGTTAATGCACAGATGGACTCAGGTCTTGTCAGGGTGTCATACAGCATGTCGCCACTCCTTGCAGACTGCGTATGTCCAAGAACATTTCGTCCACTTTTTCCATTCTAAACACTGAGACCAGTCGGAAGACTGAAACTGTTCACAGTTATCACAGCGTTCTGCGCCCTTTCCATTTTCTATCTCAGAGAAGCGATTGTTCTTCCCTGAGTTGACGGTGCAAATCCTGTTCTGAAAAACCTATGAGTTCCAGTCTCTGTCATTTTGTCGTTCTAAATCGCATTTTCTTTTCTTTCTTCTTCCTTACCTTCCTACTTCCTTCCTTCCTTTCTTTTCTTGTATCATGGTATTTGTGAACTCCGCCTGTGGGTGGTGATTTCCCTACCCACTGCTGCTTAATTAGATTGCTGTTGAAGGAACGGAGGTGCCTGCGTTCCCTGTCTTTGGACTGTGTCCTTTGTTGCAACTGACTCGGAATGACTCTTGGTCTCTAATGCTGCTTTTGCATTTTCCTGTGGCCAATGCAACACAGAATCATTCTGTAGTCTCTAATGGTCTTCCTGTGGCCAGTGCAACACAGAATTATTCTGTAGTCTCTAACGCTTTTCCTGTGGCCAGTTTTGAGGTCGGGCGTCTATTCTAGTTTGTCAGACGTGAAAATACTTGGGTATAGCTGAGAAAGTTTATATTGCCTGTTATGCGAATACTGGCACTTTATGCAAAAGGACTTTTTACACTACGTACATATATAACATGTATACAGGGAATGGTTTGATGAGTTAGCGTACACCTACATACGTGCCTGTTTTGTTGCTGTTGACAAAATACTTGTAAAGTTGTAGTGACGTGGTATGGTAGGTGGGGTTTATGTGCAAATTACAAACAGGACTGTTTGTGTAGAACTTTATAGTCTTTGGATACATATGAAATCTTCACACACTTGCTCACATCATCCTTCTGCCACAATCTGTGATGTATTGCCCGCTTCGTTAAGCTGTACATGGCCTGCTGCAGTCCTAGCTGGCTGATCACTGAAAGGCATAGCCGTAAAATGTGCATCAGTATCTTTAGACATTTCCATCTTTCCTTTTTTTTTTTTTTTTATAGCTTCTTTACCATTTCTCTACCTCTTTCGTGTTTTTGTTGTTGTTTTTCATCATTGTCTTTGCTGTGTTCTTTTTGTGTGTGTGGCTCTCTCGTCAATTAAATTGGTTGTACCCTTCTAATTGTAGACATCAATTTGTGACAAATAATATTGCCACAGATATATTTTTGTTGTTTCTAATATGGAATGAATGTACTGCTGAGTAAATGAATATTGTCATGGTTCTGATTTTATTTTATTTTTATTTTTGTCGGCATTGTGATGTATATTTTGTGCTATTTTTCCTGCTTAAAAAAAGCTGGTTTTTTTTTTTTTTCTTCCCCTTTCTTTCTTGCCTGTGGTGGGGACTGCAGATGCAGAAATTAAAGTTCCTTCTGCTGATAACTTGGAGTTATTACAGATTCCAGATTTACGTCCGGGAGTAGGACAGAATATATACAGAAATGCTGACTGTCTGATTTGTGTCCCCTGGTGCATTCAGCTTCATTTTTTTCCAAGCTCTCTTCCAACACAAAGTGACATGTGTCTTAAACGGTGAATCAGACTTTTATTTCTGATTTGGTGGCTTGTGTTTCACCCTGTACATAGCTGGTTCTTAATCTCCATTGTTGACTAGGTTTTCAATGTCTGTTAATCACCATGGTTGACTAGGTGTTAAATGTGTGTTTACCTCCATGGTTGACTGTGTTAAACGTGTGTTAACCTCAATAATTGACTATGTGTGAATGTCTGCTATTTTCCATGTGTTATTGTCCATTGTTGACTATGTCTTAAATGTCAGCTATTCTCCATGGTTGACTAGGTGTTGCATGTCTGTCAACCTCTATGGTTGACTAGGTGTTACATTATATTAACCACTATGGTTGACTAGATGTTACATCTGTCAATGTCTATGGTTGACTAGGTGTTGCATGTATGTTAACCCCTATGGTTGACTAGGTGTTGCATGGATGTTAACCTCTATGGTTTACTAGGTGTTACATGTTTGTTAACCTCCATGGTGAACTAGGTGTTACATGTCTGTTAGACTCTTTTGTTGACTAGGTGTTACATGTCTGTTAATCTCCATGGTGAACTAGGTGTTACATGTCTGTTAGACTCTTTTGTTGACTAGGTGTTACATGTCTGTTAACCTCCATGGTGAACTAGGTGTCTGTTAACCTCCATGGTGAACTAGGTGTTACATGTCAGACTCTTTTGTTGACTAGGTGTTACATGTCTGTTAACCTCCATGGTGAACTAGGTGTTACATGTCTGTTAACCTCCATGGTGAACTAGGCGTTATGTGTGAAGTCGGGTCAGTCAGTCCTTTTCTCTTCAGGTTGTTGAAGAAAGGTGAACTGTTGATAACCTGTACAGAATTGTTTTCTTTGTTCTGGGTGTTGTGCTTTGCAGCTGGTGGTGAAGTTCTGTCAGCTGCTAATTAAAGTCAAGCATGCCGTAACAAAGTGCATGTCTCTTAAGTCTTTCCTTGCTCTTTCTTGCAGTTACAGATCTCACATTTTGATACTCTTGTACAGAACTGCTGACTATTTCTTCATTTTATTTTTTGATTTGCTTTTTTTTTTTTTTTTTTTAACTTTCAGATGCTGTGTGCTTTTTTGTAACACGTATTTTATATGCTATGACATTTTCGTATTATAAAATTCCATCAGCTTGTCAAATAATGTTATTTGTCATTTGGCTGTTTTGTGGGCAGTGTTGTATTTTGACTTTATGGAAGAAAATGTGACTTTGTAATTATTATTCTGGACCTTTCAGCTGTCAGAGAATTCATCTGTCAGAAATGTCAGTGTTGGAGTTTTCTTGAAAACTGTTTAAAAGAGATAATATGCCAACATATTATACACATGCAGACATATGACATAACAATAGACTCTGCATGCTTAGGTCATTGTAGTAGTATGAAACAAGTACATACAAAACAGCGAACAAAATGTCTATTCTACAAGAATGAAAAAATATATATATATATACACCTCCTGCCTTTCCGCAAGTTGGTTCAGTTTTGAAAAAAATTAGTTTAACTCACTGGCAGATAAGTTCACTGTAATGCGGTTGTTAAGAATCAGTTTCACTCGTAATTCTTCAGTTTTTCTTTCAATTTTGATTAAGATCTTTTTCAATTATACATGTTTTATTTCAGGAAAGTGTACACTATACAATAATTCTTTTTGTGTGTGTCTGCATACATGTTTATTACTTTCTGTAACTAAATATCTACTACTCTTGGTACTTTTGTCATGGTTCTGATTCTGGTTCAGTTTGCGCAGATGTGTTCTTGAGCCCAGTGTGGGTTCTGCGTGGAGATATATTTCATTGTACACAAAGCTGCTTAGCTTCTTTCTTCCACAGCTGTCGTTGCGGGTAATTTTTGTTATCTTTCTCGTGTATTTTTGTTTCCTTTTTCACCTGGTCTGTCTGAATGACTGTGTCCTTCATATTCTGTTGACCAGCTCTTCATGTGTGTGTGGGTGTGTTTTGTTTTCTGAGAAAAAAAGAAAAGAAAAAAAACGAGAAGAAAAAAAAAAGTTGCTGTGTACAGAAGGGTAGCTCCAAGTTCACAAACTTGCATGTACATGTACACATACATCGTTCTGTGTGTTGAACTCTTGTATATTGCATTAACCCCCCCCCCCCCCCCCCCCCAACCACCACCACCACCACCTCCCAGCCCTTTCTGTCACTGATTTTGGTGCTTTGGAGTGTCGCTGCTTTGTGTTTGCTTTGCTTTGACCTGTGACATTTGCATAAATGACCTAGCTGTGTACTGCATGTGTCACACATACTGTACTACATTTAACACATGTACCACATCTGACACACACACATAGTAAACATGCAATGTATATGCGTGCTGCGTGCATGCCACTGCATATCCACAATGTGGCATAGCATGCGTATCAAACTGATTGTATGTTCAAACAGGTAAACAGTTAAAAGGAATGTTAATTTAATACGACCATACAAAACATGTGCAAATATTTGGGGTATGCCCCTTTTTCAAAGCAACAAACAGTTAAAGCGTTCATAAATGAAAATTTACTTATCCAGTTGCAGTTGTGGTGTGCTGAATGCCTTGAGTGTTTGGAAGTTTGTTGTGTACGTGTCGCTGTCGTGCCAGTGTTCGTCCAAACACTCCTGGCCTTCAGCACGCCACAACTGCAACCAGATAAGTACATTTTCATGCATCAGCATCTTAAACGTGGTTTCTCCGCCTTGAAAAAGGGGCTTACCCTGAAAATTTGCGCACCTTTTGTATTGTCTTATTAAATTAGCGTTCCTTTTAATTGTTTATGTGTTTGTATCTTCTGGCAGAACACTAGCAGTTATTCTTTTTTCGGATTGATTGCATGTTGAATGGCGGCAGACCAGTGAATAAGGGTTCCCACCTGTACAAATATTCAGGAAATAGTTCATTGAGGCTTGAACATCTGTGCATTGTTGTAAAACGTTGCATAACTTTTGAGTTTGAGTATACTTGGGTATGGCAACATTAACCCCATGAGCAGTGCCACTAAGTCTCGCCTGCGCATGCTGTATTTTTTAGCATCCGTACCTGTCGAGATGAAGGGGGAACATTTGTTGAATTTTGCCGGGACAGCCAAGGAGATTTTTTGCTCTCTTACCAGCATCGTCAACCTTCCAACATAAACAGTCAGAAAAATGTGGTTGAAGAGTTGTGATTCTTTCAAAGTCATTTTTGAGCAAGCGTATTTGATATCTATATATATATGTACAGATTTCACATGCATGTGTAGGCTGGGTCTATCATGGCTTCTGGTCAGACACTTCACTCTCTGTGCCATTGGACTTCTTTTTTTTAATGACTTAAAATTATATGTATTGTGGATGTATTGCTGTTGTATATCACTGTTCTTTACTCCATTTGCCCTGATGTAACCATCATGGTTGACTGGGTGTTGAAAATCAAGTATCTATATTTACTCCATTAGCCCTGATGTGACCATCATGGTTGACTGGGTGTTGAAAATCAAGTATCTGTCTTTACTCCATTTGCCCTGATGTAACTGTCATGGTTGACTGGGTGATGAAAATCAAGTATCTGTCTTTACTCCATTTGCCCTGATGTAACTGTCATGGTTGACTTGGTGATGAAAATCAAGTATCTGTCTTTACTCCATTTGCCCTGATGTGACCGTCATGGTTGACTGGGTGTTGAAAATCAAGTATCTGTCTTTACTCCATTTGCCCTGATGTAACCGTCATGGTTGACTGGGTGTTGAAAATCAAGTATCTGTCTTTACTCCATTTGCCCTGATGTAACTGTCATGGTTGACTGGGTGATGAAAATCAGGTATCTGTCTTTACTCCATGGGGTTCTGTCTTTGGCTGCTTGGCAAGACATTTTTGAGTCAAAATTTACTTCGATACATTTATAGCTAACAATTTTTTTGTCAAACTCTGCTGAGCATGTTTGAGGGGTTTCGCTGTATGGTATGTGTGTCGAGTTTGTATCGTTCTACTTGTCTGTTGCAACTTTTTCCCCAGATGACGGTGCAGTCGCCAGGACATGTATCTTTCTACTTGTCTGTTGCAACTTTTTCCCCAGATGACGGTGCAGTCGCCAGGACATGTACCTTTCTACTTGTCTGTTGCAACTTGTTCCCCAGATGACGGTGCAGTCGCCAGGACATGTATCTTTCTACTTGTCTGTTGCAACTTGTTCCCCAGATGACGGTGCAGTCGCCAGGACATGTATCTTTCTACTTGTCTGTTGCAACTTGTTCCCCAGGTGACGGTGCAGTTGCCAGGGCATTAAAATCCAAGAACTAACTGATTATTGCAGCTGTTTTATCATGGCAATTTGGAATTTAGAGTGTAAAAGGAAGTTTTGGTGTATGGAAATGGCTATACTGAATCCTCTGTAAATTTGCTTAGCGGCTATGCACTTACATTTTATGCAGTTTTAGGTGCGGTGGGTAGACTTTACTGTAAGCTTCGTAATTCTTGAAATTTAGTCTTGGTGCTTGTAGCTTTTGTGCAGTTTTGAATATTGTGGGCCTCACTGCTGGCTTCATTTAATTGAAATTAAGTCTTGCATGGTGCATGCAGCTTTAACGCAGTTTTGGAGATGATGCATTTTCACTGTAACTTTGTAAGCTTTATTTTTTTATTTTTTTTGGCATGTAGCTTTACTGCTGTTTTGGACATGGTATGGTTTCACAAAAAGCGTTATTAATCATTGAGATGCTTTGTTCTGTCTGTAATACAAGTTCATTGCTAGGTGTTCGTGTTTAATCAGCTGCCTTCTCTTGCATAGCACCAGAGCCATCTTAGCAACGTTACATTTTATTACTTCTTAAACAGAATTTCTCTGAAGCGAATTATACATAATGATTGTGATGGTGATGATAATGATGATCTTGCTGATGATAACCGACTGATTGTTGGATTTTGGGGGGGATTTTTTTTATTTGTTATCTCAGCTTTTTGAAAGAATTTAAAGTGAGCATGCAATGGAAACAGAATCAGGGCCTGTCAGTCACTTTGTCCAGAGCAGAAGAATTTTAGCTTTGGAAATTGAATTAAAACATAGATGTGTAGTGGGAGGTGGGGGGGGGGGTGTTCAGGAAGGTGTGTGTTGGGGGGGTGCTTTTCTTTTTGTGTGTCTGGTTGTTGTTGTATTTGTGTTTTTTGTCGTTGTTGTTGGGGAGGGTTTTGGAGGGAATTTCTTTTTTAAACAGAGTTTATAAAGTCAATTGAGTGGGTTACAATGAATTAAGAGAACACAAATTCTGTTGGCTTTTGCTGTCGTCAGCAAGTATTGATGAGCTGGCTAAATGACGAAACTTTTACAGCTGTTGTTTTTTATTTCATGATAACCTCTAAAAGAGAAATGTATGTATACTTATTTGTTGTTTTATTGGAATATTGTCTACATAGTGCTTGTTTGCATCCTTTGATGCATGTGGGCATGTTGCGTGGGTGTGTTGCTGAATATTCTGCCTTTGGGAGCATGGTCTTCATAACAAACTGAAAATACTCAAAAATACTCGCAGGGTTCCTGGGGTCTTTGAAAGTTTGGGGAAAATGATCTGCCATTTTTAAAGTCTTGAAAGTCTGTGAAAAAAATGAGCAATTTAACCAAGACCTTTGTAAGTTTGTGAATTTTGACTTTCATCCAACTGGCAAGTTAGTGAAATCAGACTGGCTTTGAGAGTAATTGGTCAGACAGCTTCATAGTTTGGCTGTTTATTATTACCTGTATAGTATTATCCTGAAAACTGCACACACAGAAGTTGTCTGAACTGCAAAGTGAAAGGTATACCTGCGTCATGTGGGGAGAACTGAAGTTGAATTTAAAGTTTTTGTTGTTGTTGTTGTTTAAAAAACACACGTTTTAGTGCTCTCCCCATTTTTCTGTTGGTGTTTGTACCAGAATTGGGCACTGCCAACATAATCCATCAAGATCAAATGAGTATAAATCTGTTGGATTAAGTCTTTGAAATTGGGAAGGGGGGATGGTATTGAAAGTTCATGAAAGGTTGTTGAATTTTAGATAGGAAAAAAACAACTAGGAACCCTGCCTGGACATCACTGTATTGACTCGCCAAGTTTTTGCACTCAACGGTACATGTCTGCAGTGCTGTTAGTTTGACACACCATGAGAAATTTATGTCATTTGCTGTTTTCAGTGACTGTTGATTAATGTTGAGGAAAGAAAATCCCACAAAAGTAACAATAAATGTTTCTTTTTTTTCTTTTCTTTTTTGTTAGGTTGAAATGTAGACAAAAACAAGCAAGCAGTGTAGTTAATTGTTGAGGTGTTCTGTTTATAAATGTTTTTGTACAATTTTTTTTTTTTTTTATCCAGATTTTTTTATATCCCCCCCCCCCCCCCCCCCCCCCCAGGGTTGGGGAAGGAAGAGGGGGATTTGATGAGATTTGACAACAGCAAAGAATACAAACTGTTGCAGTAGAAGATGAAAGAAAATCATTTCTATATCAGAACTTTCTTTGTTCATTTTGTTGTTGCTGTTGCTATTCCTAGTATTGGTGCTTTTTACATTTAGTGTTTTGTGTCACAGTTCATTGATAAAGATTACATGAAAATTGAGGGTGGATGGGGGTGGGGTGGGATGGGGGGGATGCTTTTGTTTTTATTTACTCAACATGCTTTTAGTGCTTTCAGATGGGTACGGAATTTATAAAAAAGATCACATGTACCTTGTCCTGGCCTTGGGAAATTGCCTCGAACATTGCATTTGTTATTTCCCAGCAGTCATTCTTTTCCTTCAGTTTTTTGCTTTTGTTTTTTGTTTTTCTACAAAGAAATAGCCATTGCAGATATTTTGTTGTCCATGTTAAAAGACGTTTCTGCTGTTTTTGTTTTGTTTTACATTTGGATTCCATACATGTTATCGATTTATTTTGTGACATGAAATTGTTCTACTTTTTCAGTTCACTTTTTGTGTGTGTACATGTAACAGTATGTGTTTGTCTGCTATCTTGCTGTAACTTGCAAAACCTGAAAAGAAGAAAAAAAATCACGTGTGAATGAGATCATTTCACAGCGTTTTGCTTCAGTGAATGTTACTTCTTAATTGTAGTTTAACTGTTGTTGTTTTGCTACTTATTTTCCTTTTGGACTTTTTAGCTTATACATGAAAAGTGCATGCTTTGCTGTGTAGTCATATAGCATTGTTGTTGGAAGAGCTGTACAACAGTTAAACCTGCCTTTATAATCTCTGTAATGTCAGTGGGGTTACAGGAATGCAGAAATACCACTTATTTTTCTGTACCCATGTGCAATGCTTTGGGGAGTGGAATGGAGTGTATTTTGGCTTCTTTAGCAATAAAATGCATATGAATATACATATGTGTGCCTGTCTTCAATGTCTTAGTCTGGTGTATGTGTGGTTTGCAACAATCAATTGTTTTATGCACACAGTCACTCTTTCAACCTCTCTGTGTAACCTCTCTGTGTCTGTTTCTCTCTCTCTCTCTCTCTCTTGCTCTCCCCCCCACCACCACCCTCTCTCTGTTTGCACATAAAGATAATGACAAAACAGAAATTTGTTTCCTCTTTGCATGTCCCAAGTATAAAGCAAACATACTTGCTTAAAACATTACATCTCTGTCTACCTGTGTTTAAAATGGTAGTTTTGCTAGTGGATGCAAGACAGACCTTACCATTTGCAATATTTATTTCTGAGGTATTCAAGAGCCTCTGCAGTCCCTTGATCATTTAACATACTCTGTGTGTGTGTGTGTGTGTGTGTGTGTGAGAGAGAGAGAGTGTGTGTGTGCATATGTGTGTGTGGCTTCTTGTGGTTTGAATTGCCTGGATTCATTGTTCTGCTTGTGGTGTCTCAAGGTGGGTGTTTTAAGTTTGATTTCATGTACAGTGTGCCGACCTCTACTTTTATGTGAGAGGTTCAAGTTGTAATAAAGGTTTCATTATTAACAACAACAGCAAAACTTTAAAAAACTTTAAAAAAACTTTAAAAAACTGGTATGCTCACCTCAACTCAACTATACCAGTGGCCAGCAGTTTACTTGAGGCCTTTGAAATCAGTTTTGCTTCCAGGTTTTCCCCCTAAAAAAAAGAAAAAAAGAATAATTTTTAAACAAGGAAAAAGAAATGATAATACAATGAAACAACAACAATAACACACACACACACACACACACACACACACACACACACACACACACACACACACACACACTCATGCATGCTGAAATGCAATATGTAACATGCAGGCATGCACAAAAGAACTGATAATTCAGAACAGTAGGAGAAAAGTCAGAATGATGAGTGTGGCTGCTTCCAATGGAAGAAAGGCTGGGCCTAGTTGCACAGAGGAACACATTCATCAAAATCGAAACTGAAGTAAACGTGGGGCTTAACTTCCACAGAAACCGTATGGCTTATTAGGGTCGAAATAGAAAGTATAAAGGGAAGTAAGGCTCAATCTCAAATTCCGCCCCTTTAAAGGGAAGCTACTCTAATAAACTAAAAATAAAAACATCCAAGATGTCATCGCAACTCATCCAAAGGTAATCTGATAAAGTTTCCTTGATGATGCA
>OY757558.1:10437260-10529760 GCA_963584105.1 Alviniconcha strummeri | reverse complement strand
GGTGTGTTCTGTATTCATAAGGCGGGTGTGTTCTGTATTCATAAGCCAGATGTTTTCCGTATTCATGGGTCAGGTGTGTTCTGTATTCATCGGTCAGGTATATTTTATATTCATAAGCTAGGTGTGTTCTGTAGTCATAATCCAGGTGTGTTCTGTATTCATAAGCCAGGTGTGTTCTGTATTCATAAGTCAGGTGTGTTGTTCTGGAGTCATAAGCCAGGTGTCTTCTGTATTCCTAAGCTGGGTGTGATGTTGTTTATTCATAAGCTGGTGTGATGTTCTGTATTCATAAACGGGTGTGTTGTTCTGTATTCATAAGTTGGGTGTGTTGTTCTGTATTCATAAGTGGTGTGTTGTTCTGTATTCATAAGTGGTGTGTTGTTCTGTATTCATAAGTTGGGTGTGTTGTTCTGTATTCATAAGTTGGGTGTGTTGTTCTGTATTCATAAGCCAGGTGTGTTGTTCTGTATTCATAAAGCGGGTGTGTTCTGTATTCAAAAGCCGAGTGTGTTGTTCTGTATTCATAAGCCGGGTGTGTTGTTCTGTATTCATAAGCCGGGTGTGTTGTGTATTCATAAGCGGTGTGGTGTTTCCCAGGGAAAGGGAGGCGCTACTGTTGGACTACATAGTCAAGTACCATGAGCTCAAGGCACGGTGGAAAACAATGCTTGTTCTCGGCTCTCTACCAGGACGTGAGTGTGTGTGTGCGTGCATGCGTATGAATGTGTGTGTATGTGTGTGAATGTTGTGTGTGCGTGTGTGTGCGTGCGTGCATGTGTGAAAGTTTGTGTGTGTGTGTGCAGGCATGTGAATGTTTGTGTGGTGTGGTGTGTGTGTATGCATGCGTGTGTGTCTGGGTGGTGTGTATAGGTGTGTGTATTGAACACTGACGTCACGTTTCCTGCGGCTGTGGCACGTCACCTACATCTACACCAGCCATTAAAATCAAATAAAAAAAACTAATCCCCACTCCCCTACCCCCCCCCACCCCCCCCCCCACACCCCCACCCCTTCAAAAACCAACAGAGTCGCCCCTGGAGCAGGGTCTGGTGGCGCGCTACCAGATGGCCAAGGACAGCCCCCTGCACAGCCCCGACCTGACGCTACAGGAACCCGTCATGGAGCGCGCCATGGACGACCTCAACTCCAAGGCCACCGCCGTGCAGGCCGGCTCCATCGACTTTGCTGCCCTGGGACACCCTGACCTGGCAGCGCAGTACAGCACCCCCGAGATGCAGCAGAAGGTCGACTGTCTGCAACTGCAGGCTAGGGTTAGTGAGGTTGGGTGGAGGGGGGGGGGCAAGGATTCAGTTTACAGCCAGGAATACATTCTTGAAGATATATCAGTTTACAGCCAGGAATACATTCTTGAAGATATATCAGTTTACAGCCAGGAATACATTCTTGAAGATATATCAGTTTGTAGCCAGGAATGGGTTCTTGAAAATATACATCAGTTTACAGCCTGGAATGGGTTCTTGGAGATATACATCAGTTTACAGCCAGGACTACATTCTTGAAGATATATCAGTTTACAGCCAGGAATACATTCTTGAAGATATATCAGTTTGTAGCCAGGAATGGGTTCTTGAAAATATACATCAGTTTACAGCCTGGAATAGGTTCTTGAAGATATACATCAGTTTACAGCCAGGAATGGGTTCTTGAAGATATACATCAGTTTACAGCCAGGAATAGGTTCTTGAAGATATACATCAGTTTACAGCCAGGAACAGGTTCTTGAAGATATACATCAGTTTACAGCCAGGAACAGGTTCTTGAAGATATACATCAGTTTACAGACAGGAGTAGGTTCTTGAAGATATACATCAGTTTACAGCCAGGAATGGGTTCTTGAAGATGTATTTCTTGACCGCCAGGAATGGGTTCTAGAAGATGTATCCATTTACAGCCAAGAATGGGTTTTTGAAGATGTATCCTTTTACAGCCAGGAATGGGTTCTTAAGGATGTATCCATTTAGAGCCAGGAATGGGTTCTTGAATATGTATCCCTTTACAGCCAGGAATGGGTTCTCAGGGATATGTCCATTTACAGCCAGGAATGGGTTCTTGAGGATATATCCATTTACAGCCAGGAATAGGTTCTCAGGGATATATCCGCTTACAGTCAGGAATGGGTTCTCAGGGATATATCCATTTACAGCCAGGAATAGGTTCTTGAAGATACATCTGTTCACAGCCAGGAATAGGTTCTTGAAGATATATCAGTTTACAGCCTAGCCAGGAATAGGTGCTTGAAGATATATCAGTTTACAGCCTAGCCAGGAATAGGTGCTTGAAGATATATCAGTTTACAGCCTAGCCAGGAATAGGTGCTTGAAGATATATCAGTTTACAGCCTAGCCAGGAATAGGTGCTTGAAGATATATCAGTTTACAGCCTAGCCAGGAATAGGTGCTTGAAGATATATCAGTTTACAGCCACGAATAAGTTCTTGAAGATATTTCATCTGATTTTTATTCCATTTCATTGACTGGTTTAAACTTACGTCATCCCATTGATTCTCACGTTACCCTTTATGTCCTCGGCATGAACTTACACTTTCTGTATATAAAGAAGTCGGTCACCCACAGATAAGTTCCTAATACTGTCACAGGCCTTCTCGCCTCTGTAGACATTAAGCAACAAAGTCTCTCTCTCTCACAGAGAAGAAGAGTGATGGGGAGCCTGGGGGCATGAAGGGGTTGGGAGGAGAAAGTGAGGGGTGTTACAAGGAGAATGGCGAAGCGAAATCCAGCTCCCACGAAAGGCAGCAGAGAGTCAGTCAGTTGTCTGTACCAGCAGGCGTGGGGCAGTGATGAGAGAGAGTAGGTGTGTCAGGGTTGAGGAACAGGAAGGATGTTACAGGGAGAATAGTGAAACGAAATTCGGCTCCCGTGAAGGGCAGCAGAGAGTCAGTCAGTTGTCTGTACCAGCAGGCGTGGGGCAGTGATGAGAGAGAGTAGGTGTGTCAGGGTTGAGGAACAGGAAGGATGTTACAGGGAGAATAGTGAAACGAAATTCGGCTCCCATGAAAGGCAGCAGTTGTCTGCATCTGCTGGCTGGGATGGGTGAGAAAGGGGTGTGGGAATATGGAAAAGCTGTGTTGGAGGCGGGGGGGGGGGGGGGGGGGGGGGGGTAGGAAGAGTATGACAGAATAGATTTTTGTAATGGTGTGTATTTTTGTACACTCTGTGTCAACAAAAGTCGTTGCTTTATTTACAGGTGTATGTCAACAGAAAGCGCATTGATATCAACCAGCTTCGTGGACACATTCGTGTCATTGACAAAGACGTTCCCCGCACTGACAGAGATGTTGACTACTTCAAGTGAGAAATTTTTCCCCATCTTAAGCTTGTGTGAACCGCATGGATGGTACCTCAAAACAAAATTTGTCATTACAAATGCTGCGAGATTTTTTTATATGCAGGCCTTGGAATTTTCAACTAATAAGCAAAAGCATGCAACAAATCTATGCTTGCTTTCCACTAATAATCAAAAAAATAAAAAAATAAAAAATAAAAAGTGGTGAAAATGCAGGCCAGGAAGAGGGTTTAAAGGTGCACACTGAAATGTGGCTGTGACAGTGAAATGTGTGTGTGTGTGACAGTGAAATGTAGCTGAGACAGTGAAATGTGTGTGTGTGACAGTGAAATGTGTGTGTGTGACAGTGAAATGTAGCTGAGACCGTGAAATGTGTGTGTGTGTGTGACAGTGAAATGTGTGTGTGTGACAGTGAAATGTAGCTGAGACCGTGAAATGTGTGTGTGTGTGACAGTGAAATGTGTGTGTGTGTGACAGTGAAATGTGTGTGTGTGACAGTGAAATGTGTGTGTGTGACAGTGAAATGTAGCTGAGACAGTGAAATGTGTGTGTGTGTGTGTGACAGTGAAATGTGTGTGTGTGTGACAGTGAAATGTGTGTGTGTGTGACAGTGAAATGTGTGTGTGTGACAGTGAAATGTGTGTGTGTGACAGTGAAATGTAGCTGAGACAGTGAAATGTGTGTGTGTGTGTGACAGTGAAATGTGTGTGTGTGACAGTGAAATGTGTGTGTGTGACAGTGAAATGTAGCTGAGACAGTGAAATGTGTGTGTGTGTGACAGTGAAATGTGTGTGTGTGACAGTGAAATGTAGCTGAGACAGTGAAATGTGTGTGTGTGTGTGACAGTGAAATGTAGCTGAGACAGTGAAATGTGTGTGTGTGACAGTGAAATGTGGCTGTGACAGTGAAATGTGTGTGTGTGACAGTGAAATGTAGCTGAGACAGTGAAATGTGTGTGTGTGTGTGTGTGTGTGACAGTGAAATGTAGCTGAGACAGTGAAATGTGTGTGTGTGTGTGACAGTGAAATGTAGCTGAGACAGTGAAATGTGTGTGTGTGACAGTGAAATGTGGCTGTGACAGTGAAATGTGTGTGTGTGACAGTGAAATGTAGCTGAGACAGTGAAATGTGTGTGTGTGTGTGTGTGTGTGTGTGTGACAGTGAAATGTGTGTGTGTGACAGTGAAATGTAGCTGAGACAGTGAAATGTGTGTGTGTGTGTGACAGTGAAATGTGTGTGTGTGACAGTGAAATGTAGCTGAGACAGTGAAATGTGTGTGTGTGACAGTGAAATGTAGCTGAGACAGTGAAATGTGTATGTGTGTGTGTGACAGTGAAATGTGTGTGTGCGACAGTGAAATGTAGCTGAGACAGTGAAATGTGTGTGTGTGACAGTGAAATGTGTGTGTGTGACAGTGAAATGTAGCTGAGAGTGAAATGTGTGTGTGTGTGTGACAGTGAAATGTGTGTGTGTGACAGTGAAATGTAGCTGAGACAGTGAAATGTGTGTGTGTGTGTGTGACAGTGAAATGTGTGTGTGTGACAGTGAAATGTAGCTGAGACAGTGAAATATGTATGTGTGTGTGACAGTGAAATGTGTGTGTGTGTGACAGTGAAATGTAGCTGAGACAGTGAAATGTGTGTGCGTGTGTGACAGTGAAATGTGTGTGTGTGACAGTGAAATGTAGCTGAGACCGTGAAATGTGTGTGTGTGTGTGACAGTGAAATGTGTGTGTGTGACAGTGAAATGTAGCTGAGACCGTGAAATGTGTGTGTGTGACAGTGAAATGTAGCTGAGACAGTGAAATGTGTGTGTGTGTGTGACAGTGAAATGTGTGTGTGTGACAGTGAAATGTAGCTGAGACAGTGAAATGTGTGTGTGACAGTGAAATGTAGCTGAGACAGTGAAATGTGTGTGTGTGTGTGACAGTGAAATGTGTGTGTGTGACAGTGAAATGTAGCTGAGACAGTGAAATGTGTGTGTGTGTGAGACAGTGAATGTGTGTGACAGTGAAATGTAGCTGAGACAGTGAAATGTGTGTGTGTGTGTGTGACAGCGAAATGTGTGTGTGACAGTGAAGTGTAGCTGAGACAGTGAAATGTGTGTGTGTGACAGTGAAATGTAGCTGAGACAGTGAAATATGCATGTGACGCTGAAGAATTGTTGCTGTCAGGGGCCATGCCAACCCTCGCCTGACACAGCTGCGTGAGATTCTGGCCACGTTTGCCTGCTACAACCACAAGCTGGGCTATGCACAGGGCATGAACGACATCCTGGCACGCTTCATCTACGTCCTGGGGTCTGAGGTGAGATACTTTACCTGTGTGGTGAGACAGTGTTACCTGTGGGATGTGACATGTTTTACCTGTGTGGTGAGACAGTGTTACCTGTGGGATGTGACATGTTTTACCTGTGTGGTGAGACAGTGTTACCTGTGGGATGTGACATGTTTTACCTGTGTGGTGAGACAGTGTTACCTGTGGGATGTGACATGTTTTACCTGTGTGGTAAGATAGTTTGGGAGAGGTGGCATGTTTTACCTGTGCGGTGAGACAGTGTTACCTGTGGGATGTGACATGTTTTACCTGTGTGGTAAGATAGTTTGGGAGAGGTGGCGTGTTTTACCTGTGTGCTGAGACAGTGTTACCTGTGGGATGTGACATGTTTTACCTGTGTGGTGAGACAGTGTTACCTGTGGGACGTGACATGTTTTACCTGTGTGGTAAGATAGTTTGGGAGAGGTGGCGTGTTTTACCTGTGTGGTGAGACAGTGTTACCTGTGGGATGTGACATGTTTTACCTGTGTGGTGAGACAGTGTTACCTGGGGGATGTGACATGTTTTACCTGTGTGGTGAGATAGTTTGGGAGAGGTGGCGTGTTTTACCTGTGTGGTGAGACTGTTACCTGTGGGATGTGACATGTTTTACCTGTGTGGTGAGACAGTGTTACCTGGGGGATGTGACATGTTTTACCTGTGTGGTGAGATAGTTTGGGAGAGGTGGCATGTTTTACCTGTGTGGTGAGACAGTGTTACCTGTGGGATGTGACATGTTTTACCTGTGTGGTGAGACAGTGTTACCTGGGGGATGTGACATGTTTTACCTGTACGGTGAGATAGTTTGACCTGTGTGATAAGGTAGTTTTACCTGTGGGAGGTGGCGTATTTTACCTGTGTGATGAGACAGCATTACCTGTGTGATGTGACATCTTTATCTGGGTGATGAGATAGCTTAGCCCTTGTGATGAGGTAGTTTTACCTGGGAGAGGTGGCATGTTTTACGGTGCAGTGAGACAGTGTTACCTGTGTGGTGTGACAAGGTTTACCTGTGTTGTGAGGTTATTACCTGTGTGATATGACATGTTTTACCTATGTGATGGGACAGTTTTACCTGGGAGAGGCGGCATGTTTTACCTGTGTGATGAGATAGTTTTACCTGTGTGATGATATAGTTTTAGCTGTGTGATGGTATAGTTTTACCTGTTTGATATGATAGTTTTACCTGTGATGATATAGTTTTACCTGTGTGATGGTATGGTTTTACCTGTGTGATGAGGTAGTTTTGCCTGTGTAAGGGGACATTTTAACTGTGTGGCAAGATAGTTTGACAAGAACACAGTTATTAATGTGTCACATGTGTGTGTGTGCATGCATGGGTGGGTGTGTGTGTGTGTGTGGGGGGGGGGGTGCGTGTGTGTGTGGGGGGGGGGGGGGCCACGTGTGTGTGTGTGTTTCCATATAATATTTCATGTAAAACGTTTTGATCAGACTGTGCTCTGCATGTGTACAGAATATCACATTTGGGTTAACAGGTATTATGTGAGCTCTTAGGGCATTGATGAGCACGCGATAAATGTACACTATGGTACATTAACTCTCTCTCTGTGCCTTTTTGTGTCAGGTGGAGACTACATTAACCCTCTCTCTGCCTTTTTGTGTCAGGTGGAGACTACATTAACCCTCTCTCTGCCTTTCCGTGTCAGGTGGAGACTACATTAACCCTCTCTCTGCCTTTTTGTGTCAGGTGGAGACTACATTAACTCTCTGCCTTTTTGTGTCAGGTGGAGACTACATTAACTCTCTCTCTGCCTTTTTGTTTCAGGTGGAGACTACATTAACTCTCTGCCTTTTTGTGTCAGGTGGAGACTACATTAACCCTCTCTCTGCCTTTTTGTTTCAGGTGGAGACTACATTAACTCTCTCTCTGCCTTTTTGTGTCAGGTGGAGACTACATTAACCCTCTCTCTGCCTTTTTGTGTCAGGTGGAGACTACATTAACTCTCTGCCTTTTTGTGTCAGGTGGAGACTACATTAACTCTCTCTCTGCCTTTTTGTTTCAGGTGGAGACTACATTAACTCTCTGCCTTTTTGTGTCAGGTGGAGACTACATTAACTCTCTCTCTGCCTTTTTGTGTCAGGTGGAGACTACATTAACCCTCTCTCTGCCTTTTTGTGTCAGGTGGAGACTACATTAACCCTCTCTCTGCCTTTTTGTGTCAGGTGGAGACTACATTAACCCTCTCTCTGCCTTTTTGTGTCAGGTGGAGACTACATTAACCCTCTCTCTGCCTTTTTGTGTCAGGTGGAGACTACATTAACCCTCTCTCTGCTTTTTTGTGTCAGGTGGAGACTACATTAACCCTCTCTCTGCCTTTTTGTGTCAGGTGGAGACTACATTAACCCTCTCTCTGCCTTTTTGTGTCAGGTGGAGACTACATTAACCCTCTCTCTGCCTTTTTGTGTCAGGTGGAGACTACATTAACCCTCTCTCTGCTTTTTTGTGTCAGGTGGAGACTACATTAACCCTCTCTCTGCCTTTTTGTGTCAGGTGGAGACTACATTAACCCTCTCTCTGCCTTTTTGTTTCAGGTGGAGACTTTCTGGTGCTTTCAGTGCTACATGGACACC
Organism: Alviniconcha strummeri; assembly: GCA_963584105.1. Lineage (NCBI taxonomy): Eukaryota > Metazoa > Mollusca > Gastropoda > Provannidae > Alviniconcha > Alviniconcha strummeri. Next base: position 10,521,530 of record OY757558.1, on the reverse strand, counting down.
ATAGAGAATGACTTCATGGAGGAGGGCATGGTTCATAAAATAGGTCCGTTGTACTGGATGCATGTGTGTGTGTGTGTATCATAATTAAACATAATAATGACGGTAATTATTGTCGTAATGATGCCAGTCGTGACAACAAAACAAGGGCCGTTTTATACAGGATGCTCACACAATCATAGACTAATAATATTGCAACAGCTGCTGCCTCTGATAGGGAGAATTAGGACGTAGAGGGAAACACTGTTGGTTCCGGAATAGCTCATCTTCTTTTATATCTTCCACCTTATTATATATCTTCTCACATATCTTTTCAAGCTTCTTCTGTATCGTCTTACATATCTTCTTCTGTATATGTTTCATATCTTCTTCCGTATCATCTTCTGTATCCTCTTTCATATCTTCTCCTGTATCTGTTGTATCTTCTGTCATATGTTTCATGTCTTCTTCAGGATCTTCCATGTCATCTTCCATATCTTCTCTGGGATATTTCAGATCTTCCATATATTTTTCCTTCTGATAATGTTTTTATTTTATTTTTTTAAGGTCAATAGTGAGTAATATATCAAATTTGGTCTTTAAATTTTGAGCAAAATTGTCTGGAAAGTTTGAGAAAAGTCTGAATATTGGAGCAGAAAGATAGGGAGCAATGGATGTTTTGGTGCATCATCTGGGGATGAGCCTAGTATGTATGAGTACCATAAGACAGACAGCTGAGTGCTCAGTGGCTTTGGGTTCTGGCCAGTGTTGTTGCATTGTGAACATGTTCCACGTGTGTCTGATTGTTGTGCAGACTAGTTCAGTAGTTGTGTCGTGAACATGTTCCATGCGTGTCCGTTGTGCAGACTTGTTGTGTTGTAAACATGTTCCATGCATGTCCGTTGTGCAGACTTGTGTTGTAAACATGTTCCATGTGTGTCTGTTGTGCAGACTTGTTGTATTGTGAACATGTTCCACGTGTGTCTGTTGCGCAGACTTGTTGTGTTGTGAACATGTTCCATGTGTGTCTGATTGTTGTGCACACTTGTGTCATGAACATGTTCCATATGTGTCTGATTGTTGTGCAGCCTTGTTGTGTCGGGAACATTTTCCATGTGTGTCTGATTGTTGTACAGACTTGTTGTGTCATGAACATGTTCCATGTGTGTCTGATCGTTGTACAGACTTGTTGTGTCATGAACATGTTCCATGTGTGTCTGATCGTTGTACAGACTTGTTGTGTCATGAACATGTTCCATGTGTGTCTGATCATTGTACAGACTTGTTGTGTCATGAACATGTTCCATGTGTGTCTGATCGTTGTACAGACTTGTTGTGTCATGAACATGTTCCATGTGTGTCTGATCGTTGTACAGACTTGTTGTGTCATGAACATGTTCCATGTGTGTCTGATTGTTGTTCGCAGACTTGTGTCATGAACATGTTTCACGTGTGTCTGTTGTGCAGACTTGTTGTGTTGTGAACATGTTCCATGTGTGTCTGGATTTTGTGCAGACTTGTGTCATGAACATGTTCCACATGTGTCAGGATGTGTGCAGACTTGTTGTGTCATGAACATGTTCCACATGTGTCTGTGGTGCAGACTTGGTGCGTAACCTGCTGACGGAGACGGACATTCACCTGCTGCGGCAACTGGAGGCACATGATCTGGGAAACCTTTTCTTCTGCCACAGGTCTGCCAGCTAGCTGTCTTGGCCATCTTCAGCTTTCTCTCTCTGCCTTCTTGGCTCTCTTCATCATCTTCTCTGCCGTCCTGGCTCTCTTCATCGTTCTTTCTCTGCCTTCCTGCCTCTCTCCATCATTCTCTGCCTTCCTGCCTCTCTTCATCGTTCTCTGCCTTCCTGGCTCTGTTCATCATCTTCTCTCTGCCTTCCTGGCTCTCTTCAACTTTCTCTCTCTGCCTTCATCATCTTCTCTCTGCCTTCCTGGCTCTCTTCAACTTTCTCTCTCTGCCTTCCTGGCTCTCCATCATCTTCTCTCTGCCTTCCTGGCTCTCTTCAACTTTCTCTCTCTGCCTTCCTGGCTCTTTCATCATTCTCTCTCTGCCTTCCTGCCTCTCTTTGTCATTCTCTTTCTGCCTTCCTGCCTCTCTTCATCGTTCTTTCTCTGCCTTCCTAGCTCTCTTCATCGTTCTCTGCCTTCCTGCCTCTCTTCATCGTTCTTTCTCTGCCTTCCTGGATCTCTCCATCATTCTCTGCCTTCCTGCCTCTCTTCATCGTTCTCTGCCTTCCTGGCTTTGTTCATCGTTCTTTCTCTGCCTTCCTGGATCTCTCCATCATTCTCTGCCTTCCTGCCTCTCTTCATCGTTCTTTCTCTGCCTTCCTGCCTCTCTCCATCATTCTCTGCCTTCCTGCCTCTCTTCATCGTTCTCTGCCTTCCTGGCTCTGTTCATCGTTCTTTCTCTGCCTTCCTGGATCTCTCCATCATTCTCTGCCTTCCTGCCTCTCTTCATCATTCGCTGCCTTCCTGGCTTTGTTCATCGTTCTTTCTCTGCCTTCCTGCCTCTCTTCATCGTTCTTTCTCTGCCTTCCTGGATCTCACCATCATTCTCTGCCTTCCTGCCTCTCTTCATCGTTCTCTGCCTTCCTGCCTCTCTTCATCGTTCTTTCTCTGCTTTCCTGGATCTCTCCATCATTCTCTGCCTTCCTGCCTCTCTTCATCGTTCTCTGCCTTCCTGCCTCTCTTCATCGTTCTTTCTCTGCCTTCCTGGATCTCACCATCATTCTCTGCCTTCCTGCCTCTCTTCATCGTTCTCTGCCTTCCTGGCTTTGTTCATCGTTCTTTCTCTGCCTTCCTGGATCTCTCCATCATTCTCTGCCTTCCTGCCCCTCTTCATCGTTCTCTGCCTTCCTGGCTCTGTTCATTGTTCTTTCTCTGCCTTCCTGGATCTCTCCATCATTCTCTGCCTTCCTGCCTCTCTTCATCGTTCGCTGCCTTCCTGGCTCTGTTCATTGTTCTTTCTCTGCCTTCCTGGATCTCTCCATCATTCTCTGCCTTCCTGCCTCTCTTCATCGTTCGCTGCCTTCCTGGCTCTGTTCATCGTTCTTTCTCTGCCTTCCTGCCTCTCTTCATCATTCTTTCTCTGCCTTCCTGGATCTCTCCGTCATTCTCTCTCAGTCGCCATTATTTACTTCTCACTTTCAGATTTCTCTTGCTTGTTTCAATATTGTTTCAGTGTGTGTCTCTCAGTCTGTATGTCTGTCTGTCTGTCTCTCTCTTTCTCCCTCTCTGTCTTTCTGTCTCTGTCTCTCTCTAATGCAAGCATATTATTTGATTTGATATGCTGTTTTGCTTGTCACCAAAAGGTAGTTTAGTTATGAAGACTGTTGTTTCTGTCGCAGGTGGCTGTTGTTGGGCTTCAAGCGGGAGTTCAGTTTTCAGGACTCCCTGCGCTGCTTCGAGATCCTGAGCAGTCATCACCTGGAGCTCCACAGCCTGACTGCGGAACGGGCATTCATGAGGGAGGAGATGAATGAATTTGCCAACACGGGTCAGTCAGTCAGTCAGTCCAGCAGTTAATCCATCTGTCAGTCTGTCAATTCATCAGTCAGTCCAGCAGTGCATCAGTCAATCCAGCAGTCCATCCATAGTCAGTTAATCAGTCAATCCATCAATCCAGCAGTCCATCCATAGTCATTCTATCAGTCAATCCAGCAATCAGTCAGTCCAGCAATTGGTCAGTCCGGCAGTCCATCAGTCAATCCAGCGATCTGTCATTCTGGTAGTCCATCAGTCCATCCAGCAATTGGTCAATCTGGCAGTCAGTCCAGCAGTCCAGCAGTCCATCCAGCAGGCAAACCAGCAATCAGTCAGTTCCTCAGGCAATCTGGCAGTCAGTCCAGCAGGCAAACCAGCAATCAGTCAGTTCATCAGGCAATCCGGCAGTCAGTCCAGCAGTCAATCCAGCAGGCAAACCAGCAATCAGTCAGTTCATCAGGCAATCCGGCAGTCAGTCCAGCAGTCAATCCAGCAGGCAAACCAGCAATCAGTCAGTTCATCAGGCAATCCGGCAGTCAGTCCAGCAGTCAATCCAGCAGGCAAACCAGCAATCAGTCAGTTCATCAGGCAATCCGGCAGTCAGTCCAGCAGGCAGTCAGTCAATCCAACAGTACAGCAGTCCATCAAAACAAAAGTCAAGCAGAGTAGACGGTGAACGTGCCAAAGGAAGGAAGGAAATTGTTTCTAACGCCACGTCGGCCATGGCAGTTACATCAGGGCGGTGAACCTTCCGAAAAAGGTCAAAACTCAGGCTGTCAGTCTGTTTGCTGATGTGTCACGTGTGTTTAGAGAATGACCATTTGAGTGGAGACTGACTCACCAGCAAACAGACTGACTGACACACCTGCATATGGACCTGTTCAAAGGAGTTTGCATTTCGGGTGTTTTTGTTGGCCAACCAACTGTGCACGTTGGGAGAGGTGCAGCCTTAGGTGTTGGGGTGTATTCTGCCAGGTGGCAACTCTCAGGTGACGAAGCTTGCACATGTGTGTAAAGAACGACTGTTTGAGGTGTTTTTGTGTCATGTGTAAGGTGGCGACTCAGTTTGCAAGCTTGTACATGTGTAAAGAACGACTGTTTGAGGTGTTTTTGTGTCATGTGTAAGGTGGCGACTCAGTTTGCAAGCTTGCACGTGTGTAAAGAACGACTGTTTGAGGTGTTTTTGTGTCATGTGTAAGGTGGCGACTCAGTTTGCAAGCTTGCACGTGTGTAAAGAATGACTGTTTGAGGCGTTTTTGTGTCATGTGTAAGGTGGCGACTCAGTTTGCAAGCTTGCACGTGTGTAAAGAACGACTGTTTGAGGCGTTTTTGTGTCATGTGTAAGGTGGCAACTCAGTTTGCAAGCTTGCATATGTGTAAAAAACGACTGTTTGAGGTGTTTTTGTGTCATGTGTAAGGTGGCGACTCGCAGTTGACCAAGCTTGCACAAATGTGTAAAGAACGACTGTTTGAGGTGTTTTTGTGTCATGCGTAAGGTGGCGACTCAGTTTGCAAGCTTGCATGTGTGTGTAAAGAACGACCATTTGAGGTGTTTTCGTGTCATGTGTAAGGTGCCAACTCAGTTGACCAAGTTTGCACATGTTGTTGTTGATCACTTTTATATAGCGCTATTCTCAGCTCTCGAGCAGCCTTGCTGTGCTCATATGTGATTCTACACGAGTGACTAGCTTTTGTCGCACATTTTTGAATATCCACCAAAGTGGATACATGTGTATTGGGTGATTCAGGCGGGGTTGTTAACTCCCTTGGCTTTTGCCCGGCATCATTTAAGTCCCTTGGCTGCTTTTACTTCCGGTGCATACTTTCTTCACAATGGAAGGCAGTGACAGTGAATTTTACACTGCCAACTCTAAAGGCATTTTTTGAGGCCTGTAGTCATAATGTGTCTGGCAACATGCAATAACTTGTTGCTTGTGTTATAGGATGCCCCAAAACACATTTTTTCTACAAACTCGCAATCTTCTGGGCAGCCAAAAAACAATGCAGACACTTTTTTTCCACCCTCCATCCCCTTTCCATGGTAATTTTTGCAACTGCAACAGTATTGGCATTTGTACTGCTTCGCAATTCTCGGTTCAACTTCCACTGTTATACACAGCATAAAGCAACGCCTACTCAGAAATCAGCCCGGAAGTGCGCTGCGACCTCTCGTGACTTCTTGTGCGAAAGATTACAAAGCACATTCACTCTAGCAAACCAGCTTCGCAGAATCGCCCAATAAAGAACACCTGTTTGTTTCATTTGCCAGGCGGGGACTCCCGGTCAACCAACCTGGCCCAGATAAAGGAGTACACATTCGAGGTGTTCATGTGTGCGGCCATTCTCATGGAGTGCCGTCAGGATCTGGCCAAGTGCTCCGACTCCAGCATGGTCTTCACCTTTATTAACAAGTCTGTGATTGTTTTACTTCTTTATTATTCTCCATTCTATTCAGATTTTAAAAAAATCTAGTATTTTCACCCAAACTAATATCAGTACCCAGTTTCTGCTAGTTATTGTGTGTGTGTGTGTGTGTGTGTGTGCGTATGTGTTTCCATATAATACCGTATGTAAATTGTTTTGGTAGGGCTGTGCTCTATGTGTGTGTAGAATATTGTATTAAGGTTAATATGTATCATATGAGCACTTGGAGTGTTGCTGAGCACATGATAAATGTACATTATTAGTAGTAGTAGTAGTAGTAGTACTGGTAGTAGTAAATCTATATCGTGTGAGTTGGGGCACCAATTTCTTTGCTGTTACTAGAAGTGAGGTCTTTTTTCAAAATGTGCAAGATGATCAGCTCCATTGAGCTAATCCTTTCATTAACAGTTTTGATGACCTTCCTTACATACTTACTTGGCCTTGGTTAAAAAAAGAAAAGAAAAAAAAGGCGAATCTGAAAGTTTTCTTCTTTTTTCCTTCTGTTTTTCTGCCAAGTGTCAGGCTTTTACTCAGAAGTCGTCTCCATGAAGTTCCGATCAAACTGAGTTCAAACTTTTGTGCTTGTGTTCTGACCCCCGTCTCTGTCTTGTGCAGCCTGACCTTTGACCTGGACAACGTGCTGTCCAAGGCGGAGAAGCTGTTCTTCCTGTACTGTAAAAAGACAGTCAGCGAGAGCTTCCAGCTGGTCGACACGAAAGACTCCCTGACTCAGAGCTGGTCTCCCTTTAGCTCTTTCCTGCAGAAACTGTCATGACGTGAACAGTAGCGGTGCCACGGCTGTATGCGACCTACTCAAAATCTCACCAGACCTTGGTGAACGTCCGGGTTGCTCCAGAGGAGGGAGGCAATCAAGAGTGTTGAGCGTGTGTGTGTGTGTGTGAGGGCACGGAAATCAGCGGTGCTTGGAAACCCACAGCTGTGACTTTCAGGGATCCTGCACTCGTGTCTTTGAGCAATGAATCAACAACAGCAAAGTCAAAACATAAAATAAGCAAGCGTAAATCAATCGGAATAATTTACTCATCAACCGCTTTTGCTCTGCTTCAAATTTGTTGCGGGTGTTTTGATGTGTGCAGCCAGGATGAATCAAATTACGCAGTCTCTTGTGCCAAAACAGGTGCTGCTTTGTATTCCCCCCCCCCCCCCCCCCCCCCCCCCTGTGATAAGGCCCAGTGAACTTGATAAGTCTTGTGGGTGGAATCCTTTTGCGCTGGTCCACTGGTGCTGGTTTTGCAAGGGGTGGGTTCAAATGGTGGGACAGGTGGATGGAGGGGGGACAGAGTGAGATAGGGTACGGAATGGTGGTAGGTGAGGTGGTGGACAGTGATGGGGTGGAATGTCATTTGGTGAGGCGTTTTGGATGAGGGGGAGGTGTTGATGAGGTCATGGATGGAGGGGGGGGGGGGGGGTTATGAAGTGGGGTGGAATGGTGTTTGGGATGGAGTTTGATGAGGTGGTGGACTTTGGTGCAGTGGGGTGGAATGGAGTTTGATGAGGTGGTGGACCTTGGTGCAGTGGAGTGGAATGGAGTTTGATGAGGTGGTGGACTTTGGTGCAGTGGGATGGAATGGTGTTTGGGATGGAGTTTGATGAGATGATGGACTTTGGTGCAGTGGGGTGGAATGGTGGGGGTGGGGGTAATTTGATGAGGTGTTTTGATTAGATGGGGGGGTTAATGGGGGGTGGGGGGGGCGCAGAAGGGAGGGTTGGTGGAGACAGCTTTTCAAGTTGATATCTATCTTTGATAGCCACATTCTAGCCTGTTCTCCTTGACAACAGTGTGCGATTATCTGATCTGCATTCTGATGTAAAGCGAAAATTCTCACATATCTTTCAACGAAACATACTGGGAATAACAATAATCTTTTCATACTTTTTTTGCTGTTGTTATTATTTATTATCTCCATGCCTCCTTCTATTTGGGATTTGCTTTTGGATGTATACACATTTTAATGCTTTCTGTATTTGAAACATAGTAACATTTTGCCGCAGTAAATCTACCCCCCCCCCCACCCCCACCCACCCCAAAGTAGTCAGAAATGGTAGGCACAGAAAGTCTGAGTCATAGTCAGAAATGGTAGGCACAGAAAGTCGAAGTCCCCTCTCCGGAAAATCCAAGTTGCCAAATGATTTTGATTATAACACTGGATTAGAAAATAGCTTTGCAAGCTTTGCCTGCTTCCAGCGATCCTGCCATTCTGTATGTGTGTTTTTTACTTCTCTGGAACACTGTCTTAAGATTATTGTCTCTGATTTGACTGATCTCTTTGGGAATGTCACAGTTGTAGTCCCACTTTTAAGAAAATAGTATTTGAGTTTTGATGAAGTACAACAAATAATAACAGTTTTTATTGTGATCTTTTTCTTATAGCAAAACAAAACAAAAATTAGACATGTTCTTTTTGTTTTTTGCTTGTTGAAGTTGTGTTTGATGTTTCCATGCTATGATTTAATAGCCTTGATACAGCAGTGGGCGAATCAGTTCACACATATTCAGTCTGTTGGCAGGACAGTTCATGACTGGGCATTTTGCTGCTCCTCCAGATATATGCCTGGTGCTTTGTCGGTGATCACCCGGCAGTAAAATTAACCATACCCTAGTCCCACCCAGCTAATGAACTACCCCGCTTTATCTCTGCCCCCCACCCCCACCCCACCCTCCATCCGGACTTCCCTCCAAATTTCCATACTGACAGTTACAGTGTGATGGAATTCCACGTGTTTGTACATGACATTCAGTGTATTTAAACATTTAGGGGCTCTGGTGATCATCAACCTCATTCAGAACATTGCATTGCATTGTGCCATAAACAAAGTATTGTGTGTGTTTGGTTGTGATAACAAAGTCGCAATGTCCTGCTGGTCTTGATAACAAGGTCGCAATGTCCTGCTGGTCTTGATAGCAAAGTCACAGAATCCTGCTGGTCTTGTAAACAAGGTCACAGAATCCTGCTGGTCTTGATAACAAGGTCACAAAATCCTGCTGGTCGTGATAACAAGGTCACAAAATCCTGCAAAAGAAGTGATAGAACACAAAGGTAGCTGGCTTGGTCCATCATGATGTTCCATAGATTTCACCAGCTGATCATCTTTCTCATTGTTCTCTTTTCTCTGGCAGACTCACTGCAATGTAGTTGGACGTGACTGTGAACAAGTGACTATGGTCGCGCATAGTGTGTTTGGATATCCACCGAAGTGCTCTACTTACATGGCTAATGGGTTGTGGCATGGTTAGTGTCGCGCAAAACTGCTGCCACCTCATCAGCGCATGGATCGGTTTACAGTGTTACTTAAAGCAGCAGAAGTTCGTCTGGTCTTTCAGTGCATGTTGGGTTCTTTTTGTGGTGTGCCCCAGCCTGGATACATGACTGATCAGAAGGCGCGCTATCCCTGACCATCACTCTGTGTACCATGGCCTGGGGACCTGTCAAAAATAGCACTAGCTCCTCACATCACTTCTGTCGTTTGCAGCCAAGTGTGCGCATGATGGCAGCATTGGCGCTAGATGTGTCCATGTTCACAAAAAAGAAGACGATGACAGACAGGGTCAGAAAAGATGGAGAATTTTGAAAGAACATTTACAAAGGAGACTGGTATTCAGTCATTTCCAGATCTGTTTTCTAACAGATGGAGAATTTTGAAAGACAGTTTACAAAGAAGGCTGGTGTTTAGTCATTTTTGGATCTATTGTGAAAGACAGTTTACAAAGAAGATTGGTGTTCAGTCATTTTTGGAGCTATTTTCTATTCTTAAAGATGGAGAATTCAGAATTCTCAAAGACAGTTTACAAAGAAGAATGGTTTTGTCATTTGCAGATTTTTTTAAAAATATAAAAAATGGAGAATTTTGAAAGAGTTCACAAAGAAGAATGGTGTTCAGTCATTTCTGGGTCTATTTTCTAGGATCAGATTAGTGCCCAACTTTTGTGGATTCAGTTTGTCAGCAAAGTTAGGGTTCAGTTTAGGGCTAGGACTAACCTAATCCGGAACCCTCACCAAAACATTAACCCTATTCTAATGCCTAACAGATCTTGGAATTTGCAACGCAAATATAGCATTCTGTGCTGGTCTGCTTATCTGACCAATGTGTTTTTCCCATTCTGCAGAAGCTGCTATTTTTTGCATGCGATAGTAGTGGACGATGAAGTATGTCCACTGACAAGGTAGTGGTCATTCTACCAAAAGTGTGCTATACACACACGCACCCTTGTGCATATGTGGCTTTGAAGAAAGCGACACTGTGAATTGGTGCATGGTTGTACGTGTACACAGAATGTGCGCCGAGACGGCAGCAGTTCCATGCGTGACCAGCCACATCAACAAGAGCGCTGTAACCACTTAGGTGGATATCTAAACATGCTATGTGTTATGATTGTCCTTTGAAGCACTGTCTCGGCTCGAGTGAGTTAATGCACATTCACAAATCAAGTTTTGCAGGTGGTTTCCGGATCCTTTACCAAATAAGGACCCGCGTGGGTTCGAATCCCATCCTCGTCACCACTATTATGTTCTTTGCTACTGTTAGACGTACAACATAATCAATAGAAGAACTGTGGACACCATGTTTTTACTACTGCATTCTACTAAATAATGCTATGGTAAAATGTACAGAGAAGGAAGGAAGCGGTCTGCTTGGGGGTGGAATGCCAAGTGCCCTCACGGCGGGGAAACGCGTACCTTTGTCTAAAAGCCTTTACTAAATAAGGACATTACGGTCTAGACACTAAAGGAACCACTAAGCATAGGCGCTTTACATAGTTACTTTTACTAGCTCTAAGATTCTTGTGCATTACACTATGTAAAGCTAGTCACTCATTCCGAGTCCATTTCGGCTAGAGCATAGTGTGTCTGCTCAGAACATCATAGTTGCCGTTGTAAAGCACTCAGAGCTCATCTTGAGACACTCGACAAGCGTTCATGTGAAATATACCAAGTTCTTTTACTCTTTCACAGTCGACTATTTACATGCAAGTATGGCTCATACAACCATCAGAGCACATGAGCTGCGTGAAAGTCGAGGTGGCCATCCTGGGCTTCCGTCCCTAATAAGCCTACAGTTTCTGTGGACGTAAAGCAACACTCAACCAGAATTCTGGTCCATGCTGCTGTTCACAGCAGTTTTTCAGTCATACTGGGGAGAAAATTGTAAACAGACGGATTTCAGTTCCATGCTTCACTTTGAGCATTCCTCCACCAATCGGCAGGGTTGGGGTTTCATGCTGTACCCGTGTTTGATGACCTTGTTCACTTTGTCTGCAAAAAGTTGAATTTGTGATTTATTTTGAGTGAACATTTTGTCTATTGACAGGGTTTTAGAATTTTGTATTGTGTATTTGCTTGAGCATTCCAACATTTTGTCTGCTGCGAGGGTTGTGGAATTTTATATTTCACATTTGCCTGGGCGTGCTTCTGTTGGGAAGGTTTTTTTAGTTCATGCTTTAAATATGCTGTATATACGTGCTTGTTGTCATTGTTCTTGTTGGTCTGTTTCTCAGTGTAGAAGTTTTTATTGTTGTTTGTTTCCTGTATGATTGCTTGTTTGTTTTTTACTTTTGTATCATGGGCTGTGCTCTAGTTGAAGAAACAGCACATAGAAGAATACTTCCGTTTATTTATTACTTTGTCTTTCAGCCGAACTTCACATGCACAATCCATTTACTTCATGTTTCACTTTTGCTCAAGCATTCATCTTTTTAGCTAGAGAATGTGTGTGTGTGTGTGTGTATGCGTGTGTGTATGCGTCTGCACATGTCTGTGTATTTGAATCTTTGTCGTCAAAATATATTTGTGTGTAAAAGAATTTGCATGTGCTTAGGGCTGTGACGGGTGAGGTGCACTAAGTACCTATTATCATCATCAGGGTTTGGAGTCCTTGCTTCTTCGCTCAGGCACTCTTTTCACGTTGGTCAAAAGCACTGTGACTGTGCCAGTGCTCACTGTACGTAAACATGTGAAAGAAAATGCTGTGGATCATGCTGTGATTGAAAAGTGGGAAGCAGTTCCTTGTGATGCACCAGTTGTTACTGTTAGGAGGAATAGGTGCAATGTCCAGTACCGTGACAAGTAATGTCTAGTCTCACGGTCCATTCTAGTATAATGACTAGATATTTAGGTGTCTAGTATTGCAACTGTCACATCGTTTATACTCATCATGCATTGTGTAATGTTGTATAATTGTTGAATTACATTGTGTTTAATATTGCTCTGTGTGTTTGTGTGTGTGTTACTGTTTGGCTTCTCGAGGTTTGAATTGCGGCTTCTTGAGGTTTGAATTGCTTTTAATCATGTAAACTCTTTACGGTCATGACCGACTTTTCCTGGTACATGACATTGGTGTCATGACCATCACGTTTAGCGTGCGATGCACAGTGTTATGTGACACGGTGCAGTAAGAGAGAGTGTGTGTTTTCCATTCGACAGGTTGTGTTGTTGTTTAATGCTGAAGACCACATTTATGCACTACCACTGAGCAAGATGTTTATGTGAATGTAGAATTGAACAGGATGCGTGGACCTTGATAACTGGAGAAGAAGCCAAAAAAACAAAAAAAGGGGGGAGGTGGGGAGAGAGGGGAAGAAGTGCACACTTAAGCTTCATCATTAACAACTGCACTGGTGGCCAGAAAAGTTTTTAAAACTTGAATAAAAAAACTGACGAAAAGAACTGTTTTTGTGTCATTTCATGATCTGTCCTGTAATGGGGCAAGAAAGAGAGATGGAGGAGGGAGAGGGAGAAACTGACCTTTGTGGGATAATTTTATTTAAAAAAAATGAATTTAACTGAGAGTTCAAAATACCAGCAGCACACAAGCCACAGAAAGAAAAAAACACTCCCTTTATTTACAGTATATACAAAACAAAAACGCCACCACCCTCTTTTTCACCGAGTCGCAAACTGACTTTTTCTAAGCGTGTCATTAAAGCTACAGTTAGACTCGGAACCCATCACAGGTGCTGTTGATGCCACCAGGCTGTTTCCCCTTGTCTAGACCGCTCCGTGAAACAGCAGATTCACATTTTTGAAGAAGAAGCAGAACGCGTAGGTAGAATGTCTCCTGATGACTACAGTTTGGCAGCTGATCTCAAGGAAGAAGACAAAAATGGTAAAAAAGACAACAGGAGAGCGAGATTTTCACAGTAAAATCCCCTTCCCTTTACCAATCCTGATGGTGGAATGCATGAACTTTGCGTGCACCATCAATTCAGCAGGTTCCACTTATTTCGGACTGATCACAGTGCCCTAAACACACGTTTTGTTCAGCAAAAGAGAAAGGAGCCGGTCACAGCACTTTGCGGCTGACGGTGGAAGGAGATTCACACGCACTAGGGACGGACAGCTGCATTACTGCTACATGGCGCAGTCGTAGATGTGGACACCCCGGTCGTCGGACACGGAAACGATGCGAGCACCGGACGGGTTGTACCTGGCACTCCACGCCTGCACAGAAAGGACAGCAATCAGTGGCACGATCAGCACGCAGGCGATTATTAGCTTATGATTATTAACACTGCCGCAGACATATATACAGGTGATTATTAACGCAGATGTGATTATTATTACAGACAATATACCCTGGTGATTATTAACACAGATATTATACCCATGTGGTTACTACCACAGACATTATACCCAAGTGATTATTAACACTGGCACACAAAGTGACTGTTAACAGAAATATGGACATACACAGGTGATTGTTAACAGACATATAGACGCACACAGGTGATTGTTAACAGAGACATATACACATAAACAGAGACATACACATATGCAGGTGATTGTTGATAGACACAGACGCACACAGGTAAACTGACATACGGACATACACAGGTGACTGTTAACAGACATTGACACACAGGTGATTGTTAACAGACATATAAACAGAGACACCATACGCAGGTGATTGTTGATAGACACACACAGGTAAACTGACATATAGACATACACAGGTAATTGCTAACACAGATGTACACACATACACAGGTAAATGTTAACATTGACATACACAGGCGATTGTTAACAGAGGCATAGATATACATAGCATCATAGGTGATTGTTAACACTAACATACACAGGTGTTTGTAAACAGAGAAATACAGACATACATGGGGGAAGGGGGGTGCCAAGGGGACCTCAATTAACAGGCGATTGTTAACAGACATACGTAGGTGACTGTTAACACTAACATACACAGGTGACTGTTAACAGAGAAATACAGACGCAAGATGGGGGAAGGAGGGGGGTGCACAGGGTCCCTCAGTTTCTGCATCCACTGTAGCCCATCATGGGATAGTAAGGCAGAAAGGGGCGCTCTCTTCTTGGCTACAACAGACTTTAAAGAGAAAACTTGGGAGGTGGGGGGGGGGGGGGGGGGGTATTCTTATAGCAGAAACAGATATTGCTGAGGGGACCTTAATTTCCGCAGCCCCTGTTGCCGACTGAGGAACAGTGAGACGGAGGGTACTGACCTGGTCCATGTGTTCGTAGAAAGTGTGCACACACTGCCTTGAGCCAGCATCCCAGATCTTCACGGACTTGTCTGAGGACCTGCCAGATGGAACAAAAGTGTTTCACCGACACCGTAACGCTGAAAGGCACTGCCAAGAGATGTCAGATCTTTACCGACTTGTCTGACAACCAGCCAGATGGAACAAATATGTTTTTCTGACACCATAACACTGAAAGGCACTGCCAAGAGATGTCAGATCTTCACCGACTTGTCTGACAACCTGCCAAATGGAACAGAAATGTTTCACCGACACCATAACACTAAAAGGCACTGCCAAGAGATGTCTCAGATCTTTACTGATTTGTCTGACAGACTGCCAAATGAACTAAAATGTTACACGGCAGGGGAAATATGACTACAGTTTCTGTCCACAGACATTGTATGTTTATCATAATAATGTATTTTTACGTGCTATTTCTCTGAATTGTAGCACACGGCCCATCAGAAAGCAAAGAACCAAAACACAGTCAAAACAACTTCTGCTCACACAAGTGCACACACACATATACACACAATCAATAGGATAGCCTGATGAGGGGAGATTTCAAAGATGGTTTGAAAGATGTGAGTGTGTTTGATGATCTAACTTTGAAAACTGTAAAACCATAAATGATTTAGTGGTAAGAAGTGTACTGCACCATCACGGTGAAAGTGAAGGACTACTCACACAGACACAAAGTGTTTGTCAGGACAGAAGTCAACCCTCAGTATACTGAACAATCATGGTGAAAGTGAAGGACTACTCACGCAGACACAAAGTGTTTGTTGTCAGGACAGAAGTCATCAACACTCAGTATATCGAACAATCAGGGTGAAAGTGAAGGACTACTCACACACAAAGTGTTTGTTGTCAGAACAGAAGTCAACCCTCAGTATATCGAACAATCAGGGTGAAAATGAAGGACTACTCACACACAAAGTGTTTGTTGTCAGAACAGAAGTCAACACTCAGAATACTGAACAATCAGGATGAAAGTGAAGGACTACTCACACGGACACAAAGTGTTTGTTGTCAGAACAGAAGTCAACACTCAGTATACTGAACAATCAGGGTGAAAGTAAAGGACTACTCACGCAGACACAAAGTGGGTGTTGTCTGGACAGAAGTCAACACTCAGGACCCAGGAGCCGTGACCGGACAGTGTTCCAGCCAAGTTGGCGTGTTGTCTGAAAAAGAAGAAAAACACACCTTCCTCTGACTTCTGGCAACAGAGTGGTCAAGTGGAGACGTCTATGCTGGCCTGAGGGACAAAGCAGGTTCAAACCCTATTTTGGCTGTAGGTCAGTAGGTACTGGCAATTAATATTTAACACCCAGTCAGCAACAAAGATCATAATCATCAGTTCCACCCTGACAATTATGACCTTTGTGGCTGAGTGGGTGGTAAATTTGCTGTTAACTTGTGTTAATTTCTGTGGTGCAATTTGTGTACCTGTTTACACTTTCAGATACCTTGACCTAATTTCTGTGGTGCCCACTTCATCATCCCAGGTAAGAAGTCTCATTCACCATTACCAAACAAACTGATAACTTCAGAGAGGATTTAAAAAGAAAGTTCCGAACAGGTTCTTCACCGTGTACATTTGGAAGACTTGCACTACTTTCACTTCAAAAATGTGGAGACCCTAAAATTAGCTGAAGGCATGTGTAACTATAAACAGGCAGACATTTTTCACACTGCGTAAAGTCTCAAAAGCTGCAGTAAGAATCTAGGTCAAGGTATCTGAAACTATTAACAGGTGCACATTTTTCACTGCACAAAGTCTGACAAATTTCACGCCAGAAATTAGGTCAACATTTCTGAAACCATACAAGGTACACAAATGGTACCACAGAAATTAGGTCAAGGTATCTGAAACTATGAACAGGTACACAAATGGTACCACAGAAATTAGGTCAAGGTATCTGAAACTATGAACAGGTACACAAATGGTACCACAGAAATTAGGTCAAGGTATCTGAAACTATGAACAGGTACACAAATGGTACCACAGAAATTAGGTCAAGGTATCTGAAACTATACAGGTACACAAATGATACCACAGAAATTAGGTCAAGGTATCTGAAACTAGGTATATGAGCATATCATGTTATACAATTCTTCACTGGACACTAGACTAGTAGTGTGAATGGGTTGTTCACTATGTAGAAATGTGAAAGACCGCATTTGACTGCAGTGCGAGTGACAGCTGTTTTACGACGCTGTTTCCCCAACAGATGGCGAGATGGTCCCGCAGTTGCTCAAACACATTAATTTTTTTAATCACTTTCAGGAGCAAACCTCAAGACTTTGAATACTCTGTTGTGCATTTCAGAGAGTTGCACTGAGAAATCAGCACATTCTGTACGCGTCAAAAAGTCTGAAAGTCATAAGGCACAAAAGAGCACTCACACATCGTAGATCTTGATGTGACAGTCATCTGACGCTGTCACAAGGAGTTGTGAATCGGGAGAAAAACACAGCGAGCGAATTGGCATGGCGTGACCTGCACAAAACCAAACATTTGACGGATGTTCAAGAACGCACCATGTAAAAGCGACAGTCACTCCTTCAGTCGCATAATTATGACCAGAGCGCAGTGGGTCTGCTTGGCAACAGAGAGCAGTGCTAAACTTGAAAACAGCAGCCACTGCGGAGCCACTAGGGCTCGTCTCAACATGAGGCGCTCGACAAGCATTCATACAGTAAAGAGGATTTCTAGAGCGCCCATCTACTGCACAGGGTACTTTAACAAGTGCAAGTGCACAGGGCACTTTAACACTAACAACACCCACCCACGCTGGACAGGGGGACAGGCAAATTTGTGAAAAAGACAGTTAACAAAAAGCTGCTGTTTCATTTTCTGATGAATCCATGTTGTCCAAAGTCACTTTTACAATACAGAGAATATCAAAACCTGTATCGGTGAAAAGTCATGCAGTGTTATACAGAGAACAACATCAAAACCTGTATCGGTAAAAACAGTCATCTAGTGTTAAAGCTGCTGTTTCATTTTCTGATCAATCCATGTTATCCAAAGTCACTTTTACAATACAGAGAATATCAAAGCCTGTATCGGTGAAAACAGTCATGCAGCGTTAAGTGAAAACTGTCAATGCTGCCTTCCCTCACCTTCTAGTGTGTGGATGAGTTTCCCGGTGGTGATGTCAAAGACGTTGACAATGCCGTCCAGCGCTCCTGATGCAATGTACTTGCCATCTGGACTCTGCAAGGCACAGGCGGCAAATTGCAATACAGTCAGTCGGAGTGTGTGTCAGCCAGTAATTTCCAGTATTTTACTGATCAAGATCAGCATATACCAGAACAAAAATCAGCAATCAGTCAGACATGATGACTGTTTTTTGATTGGTTCCCAAAACACAAATGCAACACAGAGGGAGAATGTGTGGTGTGGGTGAATGTATATCTTTGTATGCACCCACCCACACCCAGCGACACCCACCCACCCACACAAAGAAACAAACACGTACATAAGCAATACTTAGGGTGAACTTTCCCCGCGTGTCGAGGGAGGTCTCCTTTCTGCCCGTGTCCACCCCAAACAGGTTGATCTTGCCGTTGTGGCTGCCAGACGCCAGAAAGCGGGAGTCTGGGGAAAAGGCGATGGTCCAGGCGTCAACGGGTCCGGCATCGATGGACTTGGCCTGCTTGCCGTTCTCCAGGTCCCAGATCTTTACGTGGCTGTCCAGACTGCTGGATGCGGCCACTAGAAGTTGGTTAAGGAATGGTTGAAATGGAAACTACACAGCTTCATGCGGCTGACTGCTGCACGCTAAGGTGGCTAACGCACTTGGCCCCAGACCAGCCGCTGCCCTTTTGCTACAAAATCCCATGCGAAGGGAAGGAACTGTGTCAAATGATCCCAGCAGACAACTTTCAAAATCAATAATAAACACCAGAGAAAAGTTTCAGCTCACCTCATACTTTCCCCAGTTTGCGAATACAGTGTTCTTGTATATAATAAAAGCATTAAAAAAAAAAATAGTCCCAAGTCAGAAATGTCTTCATCTGAATGTCAGGTTTTAGGGTGCATACGAGGTAACCAACTTTGCAAAATTTCCAGTTTGAATCCCCAAAGATGGAACTCTGTGAGTTTGTTAGGGTGCCCATGGTAAGCGACTGAGCCAAATTTGCAGTTCAAATCTCAAAGGATGAAGCTCCAATGCCATCTCTAACAGTAGGGCTTTTGCTTATTTTCGTGCATCTATCGTGCGTCCATCTTGCAACTTTGAAAATTCACAGCGTCTCTCAAGCTCCACCGAACTTTGAACAAAGGACATCACCGGAAGTAGTAAACAATAGTGAAAATGAGGCTACAAACATCACGCGAATCCCATTCCTATTTGCGTAAGCTGGGATGCTAGAATGGAGCGTCTGCTAGCTAGCCACCACTGGGGGTCTGGGGTCGCATGGTAAGGAAAAAGCGCAGACAGGGACAGGCGGTCTGGGGCAAAGTGGGTTATGGATCGATTTTTATGCGGCTGACTGCAGGGCGCTGCCACTGACATATGGTTAAAGTTTGGTTTAGACTACAGGTCTGCAGGCGGCTGTCCAGACTGCTGCTGCCGCTGCTAACATGACTAGGGGGTGGTTAACGATGGGTTGAAATCATAGATCTTTACGTGGCTCTCCAAACTGTCTGACGCTCTTTTTCATTGTGGGGTGTTTATTGGAAACATTCATCCACTGAATGGAATACAGTATTTCTCTCGCCCACGCATTTACACGTCTTTGTATGATTTTTTTCTCTCACATGTACGTCCCGCACTACGCCTCTTCCCCTTGGTTACAGTGTGCACAATTTTTGTTTTTAAGCTTTTCACAGTTAAACATTTCGGAGCCTGAGCTGATGTTCAAATATAACATACTTACACACATTTTCGCTACTAATATAACGTGATTTATTTGTTTAGTTTCGACATTCCCATAGTTATGCTGGTTTATTCCAAACAAAACATCAACAACAGTTCAGTGGGTCTGAATGTCAAAAGTAATTAGAATATACTGTTCAACGTAATGCCAAAATTTCTTAATCGTCACACAATCGAAAAAGAAGCGTTCAATGTAATCCACTACATCATTACAATATGAGTACATCTGATCATCTCTCACTTTCGTCTTGCACAGTAATATGTTTGTGGGATAAATATTATGCAGAATTTTCCACTGTAGAACCTGTAGCCTTGTTCCTTTCATTACTAATGATGGTACTGACCACATCTGTTCATCTATTTCTAATCCAAACTTCCTGCTCCAGAAGCCATTTGCACACAGAACAGAGTTGTGCATAAAAATTAGCGCCTTTCTAAAGTCTTTCGCTGTGTTTATTTTTCTGTTACAAAAAAGTGGCCGGTCTGACAACTCAGTGTCTCCTGTATCACAAACATTATGACTGTGTACAAACACGTAAACAGCCGCTCTCACGACATTATATTCAAGTCTGATGACGCTGTTGGCTGGTGGGGAGGGGGTTGCGGCGCTGCATCCCAAGGAACTCCAATCTGACCCAAAATGTGCGAGAGAAAGGATACAGTTCCCAGTGGAGTTGATGTCCACGGACACCACCCCCAGCTGGTGTCCCTCCAGCGTGTGGCGTAGCTCCAGTCGCTCTTCGTGCCTGTCAATGACACAGGGAGATTTCAAAATATGGAGACTTGTAAAATCAACAAACAAGGCAGTTGCTGTAGCTCCAGTTGCTCTTTGTGCCTGGTAATGACATAGGGACACTTGCAAAATATGGAGACTTGTAAAATCAACAAACAAGGCAGTTGCCGTAGCTCCAGTTGCTCTTCATGCCTATCAATGACACATGGAGACTTGCAAAATATGGAGACTTGTAAAATCAACAAACAAGGCAGTTGCCGTAGCACACACTTAAAACAATTACACTTAAAGACACAGAGGCACACAGATAAACCATTACACTTAAAAACACAGCACTGAGGCACGCAGAAAAACTGTTACATTTAAAAACACAGTACAGCGGTATGTACAGAGATAAACTGTTATGCTTAAATACACAGCACAAAGGCACACAGATAAACTGTTACACTTAAAAACACAGTACAGAGGTACACAGATAAACTGTTACACTTAAAAACAATACAGAGGCACACAGATAAACTGTTACATTTAAAAACACAGTACAGAGGCACACAGTTAAACTGTCACAGAAAAACACAGCAAAACACAGACCATTTCCACACTTTGACAGTGTCATCCACTGATCCTGTGACGATGACTTCTGCCCCTAGCGCATCTCTGTCATTGCGGCCCCACGCACAGCTCCAGATGCTGTCATCGTGTGCTGTGAAGTAAAAGATAAGCCATGTCACACACACACAAACACAAACATCTGAAGCAAAAACAGAAGCCTTGTCTCACACACACACACAAACATCAGAAGCAGAGTTAGCTGTCAGCTTTTCAAAGTGCTATTCCCCACTAATATTGGGATCACTGCAACTAAAAAATATTTCCTAACAACAGAGAGTGAAATTAATATTATATATAATACAGACCTAAATGGTCAATACCAATTAGTAATACAAAATTAATTACTGAATGTGTGCAACCACACACACACTTACTCACAGATGCTTGCACACACACACACGCACACACACACACACACACACGCATACACATCCATGAACAAAATAATGCCGGTCACACAAGCACACATTTGCACATCATACAAGCACACGCACACTACACACACAAATGCACTCATACATGTATCCACATCCATGAACAAATCATGTCACACAAGAACACATCCATGAACATCATATGATCATACAAGCACACACACACACACACACACACACACACACACACACAAATATGCAATCAATTAACAACATGAATACAACTAAACAAATGAACAACATTTTTGTATTTTTGCACACACCTGCTTCCTGCTTGAAAATAATGGAATGCTGAAACAAAAAAACAAAAATCTGTTAAAAATCTTTAAATTAAGCCATTAAAGTCCAAGGTTTTTAAGTATGCAAACTGACCACTGAAATGATTGACAAATGAGTCACTAGTTTCAGATTTAATGAAATAAAAAAGAAAATAAATAGTTTGATTGAGTTTTTAATCGATTTTATTTTCTGTAGGCGTCCCCGGATGTGACGTCAGTCTGGGGAGTCAGTGCGGTTGCCATCTTAGATTCTTCAGTAAACTGTGTATGCATGTGGTCGACAAAAAAGTTAACTGTGCTGGCCTACTGTGTTGCCATGAACTGTAACAATTCGCAGATGACCCCAGGTATAACAATGCACGAGCTCCTGCGCAATCGACCCGCAGTGAGGCGAAAGTGGATTAAGTTTATACAATTCAAACGAGCTGACTTTCTTGCTGCGCCGCATCACGCCCATTTGTGTAGTAAGCACTTCAGTGAGTGTGATTTCGCAAACCCCATGGAATACCGCATGGGGTTTTCTTTGAAGCTGACATAATGTTCCGGTACTCTTTCAAAATCCTGCCTGACAGGCTCAAACTGATACGGCTGTATCCTTGTGGGTCTCTCAGGCAAAGTATCTGTTTTGTCTTCGGAGCTCGAGTTGGCCGTTTTGCAGTGACTTCCCAGAGTGACGTAGGAGACATATGGTCACATGATTTGGGCGTCATGGCGATGCTTTCGGTACAACAGAAAATGCCTTTTTTTCGTGCATTTATAACCCTCAGATCACAGTCTCACCTACATCATCATTCTCAGTGAGCTTTAACAGAAATCGTGTCAAAAATCACCCCTAACCTTGGACTTGTCCTTTAACCTGTGAACTACTAACAGTGACATTGTGTCGGTACTGAAAACTAGACTGCATACTGTGTTAACCCCGTGGAAAAACAACAAAACCCCACCTGTCTGAGGTTAGTTAGATATAACATATAACATGCAGCCCATATGGATGATATTTTTTACTGTTATTTGTAAAGCATCTACTGATCTTGGGACACAGGGTAGGCACTAAACACACATACCATTATTATTACTATATAAAGCATATTATATGTATGTCCACAGTTCAATCACAATCAGTCCATAGTGTAGGCATGGCCATGGTGTTCCCAATCACATTGCCATGGTGTTCACAATCAGTTCAAAATGTAGGCATTGCCAGGTGTTCACAATCACAGTCCAAGGTGTAGGCATATAACCAGACCATTTTCATGGGGGATCATGATAAAACTTGTTACTGTTGAGGTCAAGATCAAGAGAACTTTGTGATGCCTGCTACATTATCAATACAGCACTGACAGACCAAGCAATCCTGAAGAATCCAAGACATTGTCATTATCTCTCTTATCCTTCTTCTCTGTAGGCGACCAAATTATGGAAGTGTAAGCTCACTGTGAGGACATAAAGGGGTGCACTTGGAGAATGAACATGAGAAAATAAATGAAAATGAAATAAAATATGTCATCCCCGACACAATTGTCAATGAAACAGTCTGTCCACAGTGACTGCCGCCACCAAGACCCGGGCATTTCTCCAGCTCCGGCAGTTTCAAACCCTCCACATCAACTTTTCTTCTTTTTTCTTTCTTCCCCCCCCCCCCCCCCCCCCCCAGCCCATGTGCTTCGCTCCTCCACAAAGCATGAGGCTGAGGGTCTACAAAGAGCTGAAGTTGGACCCTCTACGGAAAGAGAAGATGGCAGTAACATAATCTTCAAAATAATGAAGCAGATCACGAAGATAACGATGACTGTGGCTATTTAGCAAAAGAAGCCGGAGGTGGTGTTACCCGGCCTGTCAACGAAATCAGGCAAGGAACCAGTATAAATTTACAACAACAAAAAAAACATCCCAATGAGAGGCATCAGTTATAGAAAGGTTTTAATCCGGATAGGCCGTGTGTATATGACTCTCGCTGATTTATCTAAATAAAAACACACAGCTCGATCACAAGTTTCAGACTCACCCCGCTCATTGTTGTTGCGATGCTGCCTGGTACAAGCGGAAGTGTGCTTTCGTCATTACAACAGAGATCTTGCGCTCTACGTCACCAAAAACTGTGCTCCGGCTACGCCACACGCACCGAGCTGAAAGTACGTGGATAACTGTCATGACGCTGAAGCTGAGCGGGCGCCATGTTGCATGTCTCAACACACTTTTGTTCCTCATTAAATCTATTGAGGAAAAAAAAAAAAAAAATCCTCTCCCTTACTGTTCTTTATAACTTGATAAGCAGAGAGTGCTTCCCGGCATAGTCTTTTTCAGTCATGACTAGACGTATGTAGTCAGTGTGTCACTAGTGTGTGTCAGTGACTGCGGCCGTGGTGTGTGTCAGTGTGTGTGTGTGTGTGTGTATGATGGTGTGTGTGTGTGTGTGTGTGTGTGTGTGTGTGTGTGTGTGTGTGTGAGAGAGAGAGAGAGAGAGAGAGAGAGAGAGAGAGAGAGAGAGAGAGAGAGAGAGAGAGAGAGAGAGAGACTGTGCCACGGCACGGACACAGTAGCACGGCACGGTGTGTGTGTGCCGCGTGTCAGTGTGTGTGTGTCAGTATGTGTGTGTGTGTGTGTGTGTGTGTGTGTGTGTGTGTGTGTGTGTGTGTGTGTGTGTGTGTGTGTGTGATGAGTGCCGGTGAGTGCGTCAGTGTGTCAGTGTCAGTGTGTGTGTGTGTGTGTGTGTGTGTGTGTGTGTGTGTGTGTGTGTGTGTGTGTGTGTGTGTCAGTGTGTGTGTGTGTGTGTGTGTGTGTGTGTGTGTGTGTGTGTGTGTGTGTATACTGTCACAGTTTTGCTGTGTCGTGTGATACTTAATTGTTTTCCGACAAGAGTATGTGATGATCTTAACTTCATTACTATTTTATCAGTGATGAAGTCATAATTGTTCTATATGTATAACTATACTACGGTTAAAGTAAGAGAACAAAAAACAAAGTTTGTTTGTTTTTGGTTCTCTTAACTTTATGTATTTTTTATGAGCCCGCCATGACCACAACAAACTTTGACCGCTTGTGGGATGATTAAAGTTTTTGCAGCCGAATTGAATTGAATTGCGGAATTGAACTGAACTGAATAGACGAACTGCCAGGCGGCGGCCCGCACGGTCACAGTCAAATCATTGCCGATGCCGCCGCGGCTGGTCAGTTCACGGTATGCTCGTCAGTAACGTATACTAACAGTGATGTGTGCATCTGACGCTGTGAACACGCTATGTTTTGTGTGGACATTCTCATGTATGAAATTTCACTGACTTACTCATTGGTCATGTACGGCCGCGTCTTAGTACATGACCGTACATCTTTGTGATGTAGCCACTGATGCGGTCGGTATTTTTTTAATAATCACCTGTAATTTCAGTTACTGACTTTAGTGATACTGTTACTGACTCATCCTAGCAAGAACTAGTTCAGTGTTAGACAGGTTTCTGACTGAACCTAAACTGCAACTGATCCTTGTAAAATAAAGTTTTCGGCAACTGAGCCGTTCGAGTTCACGCTGCCGTCTTCAGTCTCTGACTGATCAAATCCGGCACTGACTCGGACTGAGTTTCGCCCAGTCATCGCGGGTCCCAGCTGGTTCCCCGACGACGCCGACTCGGTGCCTGTTGTGTCGCCACGGCATGGCTGAGTGACCGTTGTCAGTTTCGGTTGACTGAGTGTCTTTTGTTGTTAGTTTTTCTTTTTCTTTTCTTTCTCCGTAGCCTTTTCTTGGGGCCGGGCGGCGGGGGGTACTCTCTGAGTCAAGTTATAGTTGTTTCAGTAAAAGATAAACATTGATTGCTTCTGCCCTCTCGGTTCTCCAATATTAGTATCGAATTTATCATATGTTCAGTATTGCCTTTTCTGCGGCTTGGCGGTTGTATGCACAGTACGTCACGTGCATCATGTAACTGAGAGCACATTCCGAGCGTTGCTTTCCGGTGACCTTCTTCAGTCCAAAGCCAGCCTGATGTCGTAAACCAGAACAGCTTGGAGTTTGAAATGACTCGAGTCAGTGACGATGCATGCGGCACTGCCGTGTGTATCTGGCGCTATGCCGAACACGCTATGTTAACTTCAGTATATATGCATAAACGATGCCGTGTAATTTTATTTTTACTCATCAGTAGCCTACAGTAGCTTAGCAAGGACTAATTGTTAGAAGGACTAATTGTTAGATAGATTTTGACTGAACCTAAACATGACTATACGATCCATGGTATATATAGGTCCATGATACGATCCTTGTAGCAAGGTTCCAGGCGAGATCAAATAGATCAAGAGATCTAGAGGAGGGAGGTGGAGCTGGCCCTTCAAGTTAGCCCAGAAGAGATCATGAGTAGGGAGGTGGAGCTGGGCTGCGAAAGTTGGACTTCTTTCGCTTCGGTGTTGTTCCTCAACAGCAGTGCAACGGACATTGTCCTTGTGACTCTGCCCAAGCACGACAGTCGAAACAGCAATTGCGCGGTGCACTTGTCGCTGGGCAATGGCGAGGGGACACCGCCTTAACACTTCCATTGTTCTGGTGGCGGTCCACGGTCTCTCCAGTCTTTTTCGGGCGGTATCTACGATCGAGCCTTTACTCTTTCTCCCCCCCCCCCCCCCCCCCCCCCCCGTCCCTAATAAACCACCTCGCTTCTGTGGACGTAAAGCAAAATGGTCCAGTGCCAGGGAGGAGGGAGGTGGAGCTGGACCTTCAAATTAGCCCAGAAGAGATCATGAGCAGGGAGGTGGAGCTGGGCTGCGAAAGTTGGACTTCTTTCGCTTCGGGTTGTTCCTCAACAGCAGTGCCGCACGGACATTGTCCTTGTGACTCTGCCCAGCACGGCAGTTGAAACAGCAATTGCGCAGTGCACTAGTTGCTGTGCAATGGCGAGGGGACACCGCCTTAACACTTCCATTGTTCTGGCGGCGGTCCACGGTCTCCCCGGTTTTTCGGACGGTATCCGCGGTTGAGCCTTCTCTCTTCCCCCCCCCCCCCACCCCCCCCCCCACCCCCCCCCCCCCCCGTCCCCGTCCCTGTCCCTAATACGCAACCTCGCTTCTGTGGACGTAAAGCAAAATGGTCCAGTGCCTTTTCATAGTTCAGGAGCTGTATGAGACTGAGTCGAGGTGGCCGTCCTGGGCTGTCCGTCCTAACGAGCCTTCTGGTTTCCGTGGACATAAAGCTATACAGCTGAACCATACTTCGGCATTGGTCTCAGCTTGAGTCCCTAATATGTCAACCGACATCCGAGGACATTAAGCAACACAAGAGTAGTGCCTTGTTATCACAAATATGATAAAACAATAAATAAGACAGAGATAATCTAAGATTAAAACTATATACTGACATGATCTTGATGTTCCGATCGAGACTCAGTGAGGTGGAGACAAGCCGCTGCAAGCTGTGAAGACTGCGGTCCACTGAGTCGACCCTGGAAGGACCCGTCGGAGAGTCCGTGTGGGCTTGCTTCAGTCTCTTCTTCTTCCGGCGCATAATGTCCAACTTCAACATTCTGAAGACTCGTCACTTGTCAGTAGTGCCTGCTGGGTTACTGGTGCTTCCACTGATACATCTACTGACTCCTATGGCTTGATGACTACATGATGATGATGTCGAGCTTCGTGTCCTCGGATGTCGGTT
Source organism: Alviniconcha strummeri (assembly GCA_963584105.1). NCBI lineage: Eukaryota > Metazoa > Mollusca > Gastropoda > Provannidae > Alviniconcha > Alviniconcha strummeri. The sequence goes on along the minus strand of OY757558.1, from coordinate 10,494,542 downwards.
GACATGTTAGGGACAAACTGTGACCAGTGCCGAAGCTTGGTTCAGTGTTGCTTTACGTCCACAGAAACCGCAAGGTTCGTTAGGACGGAAAGCCCAAGACGGCCACCTCGACTGACTTTCACACAGCTCCTGAACTCTGGAAACCCGTCCTACCTCGAGAGCAGCTTCCGTGTTTGTGTGTGATGATGGTACGGTAAGACAGGCGTTCTGATTGGTCGAGCGGCTTGCTGCGGCGAAGCGGTGGGCTGTGTGTGGTTGGGGAGTGGCCCGTGTTCACGCGTGTCTCTGTTGGTTGCTGTGTTGGAGGTACCCAAACTCCAAGCACTGGTTTACGATATCCTTCCTTCAACCACTGCCGTATTTAGTTACGCCATAGGGTCCAGAAAACTGTCAGCTAACGAGCAGTTTTTCGTTGGTGCTCAGACAGTAATACGTTTGTTACAAACAACTCAAATAAAACAAGGCGTGTCATTCATGGCCGCCAACAAAGTTTACACCAGCACAAACAAAACCACAATCGTTTGAATCGAAATGGAACTCTTCTTTTCTTTTCTTTTTTACCCGAGGTGGATGCGTCTCTTGTTTACGTGCGTGTTTCGGCGCTAGGTTCTTCTTCTTCTATGTCGCTTTACGTCCACGGAAGCGAGGAAGCTTATTAGGGACGGGGACAGGCCGGGGGGTTGGGGGGGGGGGGGGGGGACGAAAGAGTGAAGGCTCGACCTCGGACACCGCCCGAAAGAGACCGGAGAGACCGTGGACCGCCGCCAGAACAATGGACGTGTTAAAGCGGTGTGCCCTCGCCATTGCCCAGCGACTTGAGCACTGTGCAATTGCTGTTTCAACTGCTGTGTTTGGGCAGAGTCACAAAGACAATGTCCGTTGCATTGCTGTTGCGCGCTAGGTTGCTTCTACAGTCATATTAATACCAGAACCTTCCGGAAGGTGCTGACCGCGTCGCTGGACAGCTGCACGGAGATAAAGAGTGCCCCTTCAGTGGTGTAACCAAATCTGGCAGAGTTTGGAGGAAGGTGCCGGAAAGCGGTGCTCGGAGTGTGGGCGGTACGTCCCCCCCCCCCCCACCCCCACCCCATCAAAAACAAAACAAAACAAAAACTCTGGATACAACATCAATATTTCCGTTTCTCTCCCATCCGTCACGAACCCCGATTTGATGGGTTTGCTTGCTGCTGGTGAAGGTGAGTGTGTAGATGTTTGGTTGGTTGAAGTGTTGCTTAACGTCCACAGAAACCGTAGGTTTATTAGGGACGGGAGCCCAGGACGTCCACCTCGACTTTCACACAGCTCCTGAGCTCTGTGTAGATGCTGATGCTGACGACGAAGAGCTTCATGTCCCCGGATGTCAGTTGACATATTAGGGACAAATTGTGACCAATGCTGAAGCACGGTTCAATGTTGCTTTACGTCCACAGAAACCGTAAGGCTCATTAGGACGGGGAACTCAGGACGGCCACTCTACTTTCACACAGCTCCTGAACTCTGATGTGTAGATGCTTCCATGATTTTCCTTTTGACTGATGGTGTTGTGACAGAGGCCCAATGTCGGGGAGCCATGATCCCTACGCTGAGAGGACCCCCCCTCCCCCCCCCCCCCACCTCCACCCCCCGGTCGGTCTCCGATTGGTGAGATCGGTGCATCACTTCCTCGACCTCCTCCTGTGACCCACAGGGGGCGGGGATAGCTCAGTGGTTAGAGCGCCGGACTCGTGATTGAAAGGTCGCGGGTTCGAATCCCTGCTGGAACGGCGGGAGAATTTTCTTCTCCAGGGTCGACTTTCTGTGCTGACTCTTATTTCGGTATCCGTTCCACCCCCGTGTTACCACAGTAGCACGTAAAAAATCCCGGTCATTCTGCCCAAAGTGCAGGTGTCAGGTTACAGCTAAACACGCATACATCTTACGTATGTGGATTTTATTGAACCGTGCTTCGGCATTGGTCACAACTTGTCCCTAATATGTCAAATGACATCTGAGGACATTAAGCATCAACTCATCATCACCAATGTCGAAGCATGGTTCAATATAGCTTTACGTTCACGGAAACCAGAAGGCTCGTTAGGACGGATAGCCCAGGACGGCCACCTCGACTCTCACACAGCTCCTGAACTATGACACGCATTGGTAAGTAAGTAAGTAAACATGGTGCTTAACGTCCACAGAAACCATAAGGCTTATTAGGGACGGGGGGGAAGAGGAGGTCGGGGAAGAGGGAACTATGGAGGTCGGGGAAGAGGGAAATTATATACCTATCGCTACACTGTCACCACCAGAATGATTCCTGCATTAAGATGGGCAGTTGGAAGTGATGGACAAAGTCACAAGACAGTGTCCACAAACCACAACCTTTTTGAAGAGAAAGGAGAGCCGAAGCGGTATCGAACCGAGGTCCTTCCGCTTACCAGCCTAACGCCTTACCGCTAGGCCAAACCGGCTCACAACACGCATTGGTCTCCGTTTGTCCCTAAATAGGCTAATATGTCAACCGACACATTAAGCTCTATATCATCATCGCAGCGTCGCTGGACAGCTGCGCGGAGGTAAGGAGTGCCCCTTCAACGGCGTGACAGTTTTGAGGAAGGTGCCAGAAAGCGATGCTTGCCGTGTGCAGCTGACACAGTCGGCGGGGGGAGGGGTTTTCCTGGTGAAGTACCTGAACAGTTTGATTTTTGTGTGTTTTGCTTTGCTAGCTTCAGATTGCGAATCTGCCTCCCCCATCCGATTGATTTGGAGTGGATGTAACACGTGGTTGGGTGCAAAGATATCAGTGGCCGGTACCAAGGACTGAGAAACACAGGACCAAAAGAAGAAGAAAAAGGTCTGTCATCGAATTTTAATGCCCTGATAAATGCACAAAGTCACATCAGCAAAATCAAACTGCCATAAGCAAATGCCTATTTCAAAACTTTTATCATATATATATATAAATTATGTAAATCCTTCTCAAGTTACACATATTTCAAAGCTTTTATGTATGTAAACTTTTTCTCAAGTCAAATTCACAGTCAGTCCCTACACAAATGTAAAACAAAACATACACAAACATCAAACACAAATTTTCGAAGAACTAGCCCCACCAACAATGCCCTCGCTAAAAAAATCATGCAAGGCTAGGACATGCTGGTATCATCAACCATTCCATCAAAAAAACATTTTTTTTTAGGAATACCAGATTTAAAAGAGTATATATAAAATTAAAAAGAAAAGAAAAGAAGGACTGACCACAAACAATAAACATTAAAAACAACACTTTATATAATTGCGTAAAACGTAAGGGCAAATACCAGTGCCATATGGCAGCAAGCTGCAGATACTCTCATCTCTTAGCTGCTCAACAATGGAATAAAGATGGGGGTTTTTTTGTTTGTTTTTTAAAGTCAGAAGAATGGACTGTTAGCAGAAAAGAGATTTTAGACAGAAAGCAAAAATCAAACCACAGAAACAAACAAAAAAACAAAAAATGCCATTGAATATGAATAATGGACATTGTTACAGAAAAGGAAAGTTACAAAATGTTAGAAACACACACACACACACTATATATATATATATATATAAAAATTAAACAAAAACAAAAAAATCAGTTTCAAAATAACAAATGCACCATAAGTCAGTTACTCACTCAAAGACAGCTACAAGGCATCGCACACACAAACACACACGGGTGCGCATGCACAAATAAACAAACGCAAAAAGAACACACGCAAAAAGGAAAAAAGACCAAAACATCAAACCCAAAAGCAAATACACCTATACCCATCCCCCACCCCTAAACCACACACAAAAACGAAGAAGGTTGAATGACGCAACTATCCAGCTATTTACATACATTGCGTCTTAAATAATTACAATGTTAGTGATTGAGCGAGTAAAAAACAAACAAAAAAATGTAGCATCCAAGAAACAACAATTAATCAGTTCGAGTAAATCATCAGTCTTACAGCAAAAGAGTCTTATAACAATGCCACCGTGCGTTAAAGGCATTTTTATGAAATGTGATTTTTGAGTTATATTCTTCTAACTTGTATTTTAGCTTAAGCTGTTTTATGAACACAGAGATCTGCATACAGATTGCTCAAATTTACATCGATAAAGGTACTGCTTTGCCAATAGAATAATGAGGTCAAAAATGGTGTCAGTAATAACTGTGCTGTCTACTCCAAACAATACAAGATTTTATGTAATCTTAATATTACACACAGCTCAATGAGAGCTAGAATAACTTTCATATTATAATTTCTCTAGTAATCTTTTATTTGTAAAAGCATATTTACCGCCTTTATAGTATTACTCCTTCAAGTATGTTTTTCTTTCTATTTCATTGTGCTAGTCATAAGAATGTGACACAAGGCGATGTGTCTGAAATTGTGTTTTTGCCTTTCAAGCTATTCCAAGAACAGGCTTGATAGCGTAGCGCTAATTACTGAGTGAAGTGCCGCGAAGCAGTCTCCGTCCCCTTTTCTAAGGCAGCATGTGTGTCTAGTGTCACTCAGCCCGGCTGGACCACAATGTAGATAGGGCCCGCGTCACGTGGGCTATAATCCTCCGCCCGTCCTGCTCTATTCAACATGACATTTCTGATGTAAACAAACATCCCTAGTTGGAGAATGTGAATAGATAAATGATAAGTTCTATTCGATCCAGTTTATTCTTGTAAATGTATTAGACTTAGATTAATTATGGAATGGCTGCACATGTCCTTTCTTGGCCAGCTATAGTATTTATAATGTTCTTTGATAGATAGTCATATTTAGTCTGTACTTATGATTGTTATATTTTTGTACCGGTATTTGTATTTTTGAATACTGTTTTGTTGTGTGCTGCATCTGAGGCTTTGTGATGCTCATGTGTGAGATAATTACTGGAGATGTGGATGACTGCATTATAATTGTCAGATGGTCGAGACAATGAACTTTGGTTACAGCAGTCTGGGTGGAGCATGCGAGGCCGCAGCTGATGACCGCTTGTTGTCCAGAGATTTTAGTCCTGAGGTTCGTTTGACTAATTGTGTTTTGTAGACCTGTTGTATTGCACCACATGTTGGAAGTTATTAGCCACCAGCCACTTGCCTGGAGGTGTATTGCAATTGTATGTGTGTATGGTTAATCTTTTGCTGATTTATTCTTCTGATTGTATTGATCCGGGACAAAACCATCATGATCATTACTGGTATTTTACTTCGATAATGCATCTGTGTTTTTGAGCTGTTCTTTTGTTGTTGGCACTGTTGTATTGTTGTTGAGAATAGTACACTGTGGACCGATAATCGGTGCGAGTATTTTTGGTATTTTTTTTTTTTTGGTCGGGTTATTGTTTTTCTGTTATTGTGTGCGTAGCAAGGTGTTTGCTGAGCTGGCTCCTGTTCGCGGCCACTACTGAGTTTTTGTGTATTTTTGAGTCAAGAGACTAGTTACTATTATTGTTGACAACTTGTATGATGTCACTGTTATTTGTATATTTGTATGTGTAATATTTTCTCTGGTGAAATTCCAGGTTGGTCCATGTATAATAAAAGGAGGAACTGACGTGTTCCGTATCCACTTTCCCCTTACATCCCCAGGGGTTAAGCAAGAAATGGCATCGCTGACAGGATGAACAGACCGACCAACCTCAGGATGCGGGAAGGCCCATGATGATGTGGCAATAATGCGGTGATGTACCATTTTTTTCAATGATGTAGATGCGGATGTGTGTTCTGGCAGATTTGTTGTTTTGATTCTGTTATGAGAGATTTGATCATGTCTGATGATGAAAATGTTGCCGGATTGAATAAGCAAGTAAGTAATTTGGTGTTTTATGCCCAGTCAACCATTACGGTTATCTCAGGGTGTTACACATTTTGTCGATACACAATATCTGTTAAAAATATGTCCATGTTAAAAACTCATACGTATTCAGATTAAAAAAGAAAGAAAAAGAAGTGGGTAAAACACAAACTGGAAACCTTTTTTGCCGGACTGAGTCTGGAGGGCTTGGTGCATGAGCTGAAGTCTCTGCAAGGCTTGCAGAGGATTGCTGTTGTCTCCAAGGAGAGGGTTGTGGGGACGTTTACAGGTGACAGTCAGCAGCTGTCTGTGAGGGACTTCCAGGAACAGGTCAGGGTGGCACGGGTGGCGCAGGTGTCTGAGAAGGAAGCGGATAAGCTGCAGTTCCTGTGGTCACACCTGTCCACAGCCGTCAAGGAAGAGCTCCAATGCCACCCAGCAGAAAACAGGCACAACAGCAGGATGCCGTTATAGCAACTGTTATAGCAACTGTTTTGCCACTCGTCAACAAGGAAAGAAAGCTGGAGAAGAAAGACGATGACAAGGATGGACCGTTGTGCCTGCGTATTAGTACAACAGCTAGATTGACTGGAACTAGACCAAGGCATCCTGTACAAGGTGGCTCATGACAAAGCAGGGGAGCATCTGCGCCAGGAGGCCACCAAGCAGAAGCTGAGACACAACAAGGGGGTGAAGCATTGGAAGCCATAGGCATTAGGTCTTGTACGAGTTCACGCTGTGAGATGTTTATTCATTTGGGGTTTTTTGGTTTTCACAACCAGTAGTAATTAATTAATAAAGCGCCTACACTGCGGCTCAGTTATTTGTTTTCACACTTTTTTTTAATGTCTTTATGTAGTGGTATATTCAACCTATGTGTCTTGTTTTCATTTATCTTGTTTTCATTTAAAATGTATGTATACATATCTGTATGTACGACAGTATGTATTACACTCAGTAAACATTTGTTTTGTTCTTGTACCTATCTTTGGGATTACATCACATTTTGCTTACAGCATTTTTTTTACCTTTAATTGCTGTAAGTATGACTTACCCATTATTGGTATCGACTATTACCCCTGCAACATTCGTGGATTGTTAATTGTTCTGGGGTTATAGTAGTTTGAATGATTTTGTGAGCATTGTTGGTGGATGATTTTTGTGAACGTTGTCGATGGGTTGGCATTTTTGGGTTTAGACACCCAGTGTCTTATCTGTTATGCCGCGTGCACCAGTACTAAGATCTACAAGCACTTTTTTTCTGGATGTACCTGATTGTCCGTTTAATAACACATCAAGTAATCATTAGCGTACAGGCATAAAGCTCGGCGACTGTACTCAGATATTTTATGTGTTGGGATCTTGTAATTGGTATGCATGGTGACTTGACTGTCATCAGGGATCGATGAATACTAATATCTCCATTTTGGTACTGGAAAATCTCTGTAATGGAACTTCTTGTCCTGGTTGGTTTAGACACTGGTGGAGAAGTATACTGGGAGGAGACTTGGCAGCAGTAGCTGCAGCAATCTTGAAGGGAGACGGCTTCAAATGATGTCCTATTTTTTGTCGGTGGTCTGTGTTCGGATGAAATGGTTTTCTGATTGTACTTTTTGTACGGGCGTGCCCAACAAGCACTTGCTTTTGTATTATTTTATGTGTGACTCCTATTTTTACTGTGCAACTGCATTTAGTTGCTCCATGCGATGATATTAGTTACTGAATATTGTTGTTTTCCTTTAGCATAACAATGTAACAGTATTACCACTGAGTGTTTGAAAATGTCCCGAGCACACATTTGAAAATGGCAGCTAACATTGTTGCAGCAAACAATTCTGACACACATTCGGATGGCACTACTTGTGACAAAAAGAAGTACACTGGGTACCAAGTGACAACATTAGAAGGTCTCTCATCTGTGGGTTTGTAACCACAGTTGCTTCTGAAAATTCATCTGCCTTTGTACCATTTACCACCTTGAGCATACAGCAAGAATTTGTCAGAACTTTTCTTTGCGAAGAAAAAGAACAGCACTTCAGACAGATCTTACAGACCCTCTCTGGAGTCATAACTGAGGAAGCGGCTGTTATGAAGAAGTATAAGAAGAAGGACCTTGATGATGCCGCGCAGGCTACACATGGAACTCAAGAGTAAACTGAATTTCTGGGTTGCAAGGCCCATCTTAAGTGATGCATTTTTATGAGTATTGTTACTAATAGTATTAGGCGTCTGCCTAGTTTATTGTTAGGGTAGTCCGACAGGACTGTGCTTTTTTTTTTAATGTCTTAGAAATTCTGGGTAGTTTATTCAGTTTTGACAAGTGCTCACATCAGTTCTGACTACTGTCCAGTGACAGTTTTCTTTTCATGACTGCTTTTCCATGTGCTATTCGTGTGTGATGCTGCCTGTATAAATTTACAGATAGCATATGACTTTGCTTGTGATTACTGTATTAATTAGCAGCCATTAAACTGTAATAATACATCTATATATATATGTGCTATTTTTAATTAGTAGAATATGTATTAGTATTGTTATTATTGTGTGTTGCAGCGTTTCTGTACTTTTTTTTCCTTCTACATTATCATTTAGGCGTAATAAACCGTTCCTTGAACCCTACCTTGACCTTTGCCTCTTGGTGATGAATAAGAGTGCAGTCAGTTACAAATGCATGATTGGAAAAACCAGTGCTATATGGCAACAAGCTACCCATACTGCCTACCAACTATCATCTCCCACCTGCTCAACAAATGCTGCACAAAAGAGCCTAACTCTTAACACGAAAGATGTTTAAGAATTTTCTGGAAAAAAGTCAGGAGAATGGACCACTGCCGGAAAAACAACCTGATGGAATGTACAAGAGGACTAAGCAGAAATGAGATTCCAGAGGTATGTGTGTGTGTGTATGTTTTAGTGTAGTAATAATAATAATTACTTAGTACACCGCTTTATAATTATGTACCTGTTTTAAATTATTGTGACGTCTCTGTTTTATAAGTTATTTTATGTGCCGTTTTACAAGTACTTACTTTATATTAGTGTAATTTATTAAGACTGCTTGTATATGATATGTTAGTAAATGTAAATGGTATATATTATGTACATGTATGTGAAATAATTATGTACCTGTTTTAAATTATTGTAACGTCTGTTTTATAAGTTATTTTATGTGCCGTTTTACAAGTACTTACTTTATATTAGTGTAATTTATTAAGACTGCTTGTATATGATATGTTAGTAAATGTAAATGGTATATATTATGTACATGTATGTGAACAAGCATGTTGAGCTCGCTCAGTGAGGAATAGCACTATAGAAAATTTACGTATTATTATTTAAAAAAGGAGGAAAATGGAATTAAATGACAGCCCTAGATTCCGGACAGAGAGAGGACATCAGACGTCCCTGGCCTCCGTCGGGTGGGAAGTTGGTAAACTGCAGCCAGAAGAATTAGCCAGCTAGTGCACACACAGAATGACCAGATGGACGTTGATAAAACTGACTGACCAAGACTTTGAGTGCCTATGAGGACTGGACCCGGCATGGTGACTGTGAGGAAGACTTCTTGTCAACCCAAGCAGGCCGCCATGCTACAAGTTCCACACTGGCAGTGTTAGAGGCACCTCTGTTCCAGAGCTGGCAGAAGATAACCTTCCGAAGAAGTGCGCTGCTGTGAATAATACCTATGCGTGGCCATGGAAACCAGACTGTGCTGCAGTCAAGAGTCAGTCAGTTAGTTATTGCATTTTAACGTCTCCTAGCTGCAACAAGACATACAGAAAAGCCTCGCTCTTAACAAAAAATGTTTGAGAATTTTCTGAAGGAAAAAAGTCAGGAGAATGGACCAGGCAGAAAAACCAGAGAGGAGATAGGAAAGGGGAATCAAATGACAGCCCTGAGAGTCCAGACAGGGGAAAGACATCCGACATCCTTGGCCTTCCTTCAGGGGGAACTGTGCAGAAATAAATCAGCTTGTTTACTCTGCTGCATATATAGAGTTCGGACGCATGATTTTCTGTATGTTGCGTACTTGCATTGCTGTCTGAGAATACCTTCAAAATGGCACATCATGTAATTGCAACATAGGTATAAACAGCGAGTCTGAATGGTGTTTGTGGCTGATGGGGAAGATGCATAGCTGTTCCACAAAATACAACAAATTCAAAATCCTGCATGAGACCAAAACAAAAAAGGCAATACAATTCTTTGAATATTTCAAGTCTGGAATACTTCTGAGGACATTATAATATATATACATGTATACATACGATATAATACACCACCCCCTTCATTCACCAAGATCATTTTGTGAGAATGTGACTCAGCTGAACAGTTTAGAATCTGTCTGATGGGACACAAGATCAGTCTTGCTGACAAATTCCATGTTAGGGTCAAGGAACTCTTTGTTGGAGTGCAACTCATTCCTGTGGAATGTGGAATCTTTCTGATGAGCTACGACACCAGTTTTGCTCACCATGCCCCATTTAAGATAAAGCAATTCGTTAAAGGGAATGGTTTGAAAAATGACAATCACTCTTGCTCACAATGCTAACACTGACATGGCGCAGCTTATATCTGTGGAAGAAGTCTGGAAGCCTTCTGATATGACATCACTCTTGTCCACAAGGTTAACGTCGACATAGTGCAGCTTATCTCAATGGAAGAGTCTGCAAGCCCGATATGACGTGACTCTTGTCCATGAAGTTCATGTCAGGACAGTGCAACTCATTCAGTGGAACACTTGGGAATCCCTCTGATGAAATGTCACATCACCACTGTTTACTATTACATCAATACACACAGGCACAGTGACTCAACAGTCTGGAATATTTCCAGTAAAAAAAAATGACATCACTCTTGTTCACAAACCTCACATTGAGATAGTGCAGCTCATTCAATGGAACTGATGAAACATGACATCACTCTTATTCACAAAGTTCATGCTGCGATAATGCGGATCATTCAATGGAATTCCTTCTGATGAAAAATGACATCACTCTTGTTCACAGAATTCACATTGAGATAGTGCAGTTCATTCAATGGAACTGATGAAACATGAATCACTCTTATTCACAAAGTTCATGTTGAAATAATGCAGATCATTCAATGAAACAACCCGGAATCCTTCTGATGAACACTGACATCACTCGTTGTCACAAAGTTTATGTTGGGATAGTGCAGCTCTTTGAATTAAACTGATGAAAAATGACATCACTCTTGTTCACAAGATGAAAAATGTCATCAATCTTGTTCACAAGATGAAAAATGACATCATTCTTGTTCACAAAGTTTACACTGAGATAATGCAGCTCATTCAGTGGAACAAGCTGGAATCCTGATGGAAACATTTGTTCACAAAATTCACATTCAGATAGTGCAGATCATTCCTGTTCACAAAATTCACATTCAGATAGTGCAGATCATTCCTGTTCACAAAGTTCAAGTTGAGATATTGCAGCTCATTCAATGGAACAATTTGGAATCCTTCTGATGAAAAATGACGTGTCTTGTTCACAAAGTTCATGTTGAGATAGTGCAGCTGATTAAGTGGAACAGTCTGAAATCCTGATGATGAAAAATGACATCACTTTTGTTCACAAAATTCCCACTGAGATAGTGCAGCTCTTTGAATGAAACTGATGAAAAATGACATCGCTCTTGTTCACAAACTTCATATTGAGATAATGCAGCCCATTTAGTGGAACAATCTGGAATCCTTCTGATGAAAAATGACACCACTCTTGTTCACAAAATTCATACAGAGATATTGCAGCTCATTCAGTGGAACAGTTTGGAATCCTTCTGATGAAAAATGACATCACTGTTGTTGACAAAGTTCATGTTGAGATAGTGCAGCTCGTAACAACACGACCGGGACTTGCCTGTAATGTTGGATTTATAATTCCCGAAAGGGTTCCTCCTGTAGTTAAACTTCCTGAAGTTGAACTCCTCCTCCAGGGGCCGAAGAAGCTCGTACATCTTGACAAAGTCCTTTTTCTTGGTGGGCATGTCAATCTTGGACACGCGGAACAGCTCCCTTGAGTGCATTTCAAATCCAATCTGCTGGACGTTCTTCAGCGAGTTTTCCTGGTAGATTGTCTTCAGCACGTCCCACTCTGAGTATTCAATGTCAATCTTCACGTAGTTGATAGGGCGCTGAAACGGAAGAAAAAATCAGAAAGAAAAGAGTTTTCAAATGACAACTACAGTATTTAGTTCCAAACATATAAATCGTTAAAAGGAACACTAGTATGACAATACAAAACATATAGATTTTCAGGGTAAGCCCATTTTTCAAAGCAACAAGAGCTAAATGGTGATAAATGAAAATGTACCCTATCCAGTTGTGGTTGTGGTGTGTTCAATGCCTGGAGTGTTTGCAAGACTCTTTTTCACAGTACTTAGTGTCAACATCACTATTCAGTGTCAACAAGCCTATCGTCTTTTCAGTTTTCAGCCTCAGCAGATGTCTTGATGCACATACACACACCCATGGTTCATGGTTATTATAGTTTTCATTAAAATCTAACAGAGCAGAGGGTAGAAACGAGGCTTTATAACAGTTGGTATTTGTTTTGGGGAGTAAAAACTGACCATTCCTGTTGCTGCGTCTGCTACCACAGTGGTGTCCAATTTGGTGCATACAAGATCATTTAATGGTTACATGAGTTTCTGTACAAATTTACATGAGTTTTTTGTACATCTTTATGTGAACTTTAGTGCAGTCTTTTCTTACGGAAGAATGACGACTACTTACCTCTTCAAGGCCTTCCTCGTGTATCAGCGTGCCGAGAGTCTTGAGTTTCCAGCCAGCTGTGTTTTCTCCGTTCTTGGGGCCAATACCAATTCTCTTGAACTCTATGAGTGAGCTTCGCTTCCCACTCATTTCTGCAATACTGAAACAAAACAACAAAAAGCACTGACCAACTCTTGCAGCACTGTTCTGTCCATTCATTTACATAATACTGCAACAGAAACCACACAATGAGCATCGTTCTCTGTCCACTCATTTCCACAATACTGCAAAAAAACACAACAACGAGCTTACACCGACTCTTGTTCTGTCTGTTCATTTCCACAATACTGCAACAAAAACCACACAATGAGCACAGAGTGACTCTTGCAGCACTGCTCTGTCCATTCCTAGAGATCTGAACTATGCTGGTGCTCTGGAACTCTGTGACTGATTCTCCATATCTAGTGCCTGGAGACTGTGTGTGTGTGTGTGTGTGTGTGTGTGTGTGTGTGTGTGTGTGTGTGTACTGTGTGTGTGTGTGTGTGTGTGTGTGTGTGTGTGCATACATGCATGTGTGTGTGTGTGTGTGTGTGGGGGTATTGTGTGTGCATTAAAATCCAGCGTCCTGAAGTGTGTGTGTGTGTGTGTGTGTGTGTGTGTGTGTGTGTGTGTGTGTGTGTGTGCATGCACTTGTATGTATGTGTGTGTGTGCATGTGTGTGTGTGTGTGTGTGTGTGTGTGTGTGTGTGTGTGTGTGTGTGTGTGTGAGTATGTGTGTGTGTGTGTGTGTGTGTGTGTGTGTGTGTGTGTGTGAGAGAAAGTGTATGTGTGTGTGCACGTGCATGTGTCTGTGCACTGGACTCTTTGTTGTCTAAATACATGTCCATGAAAACAAATCTGTATTCGCAAAGGGTCAATACAGGCTAGATGCACCAAGCGCCCATTTTTGTTTTCACTCATTTATTAATGAACCAGGTTCCACTTCATCCAGCAAGCTAACGACCTGTGGGACGTACCTGGGGTCATAGGCCAACACCTTACAGCCATAGATCTTGGACACCGAGTCATCAAACTGCCAGTCATGTCCGATTCTGTTCCAACAGACACAGCCAGGTATGTTGAAATATAGGAAGCTGTTCAGTACGCAGAAGTTTAATGACATGGCAACACAGGTGGCTGACCCAAATGACATAACACAGGTGGCTGATCCAAATGACATAACACAGGTGGCTGATCCAAATGACATAACACAGGTGGCTGACCCAAATGACATAACACAGGTGGCTGACCCAAATGACATAACAGGTGGCTGATCCAAATGACAACACAGCTGGATCACCCAAATGACAACAAGACAGGTGGCTCACCCAAATGACATAACAACACAGATGGCTCACCATATGACATGACAACACAGGTGGCTCACCCAAATGACATAACACAGATGGCTCACCATACGACATGACAACACAGGTGGCTCACCCAAATGACATGACAACACAAGAGGCTCACCAAATGACACGACAACACAGGTGGCTCACCCAAATGAAATACAGCAAGTAACTTGGTGTTTTACGTCCAGTCAAAAATTAAACACAGGTGGCTCACCCTAATGACATGACAACACAGGTGGCTGACCCAAATGGCATGATGACACAGATGGCTGACCCAAATGACAACATAGGTGGCTCACCCAAATGACATGACGACACAGGGGCGGAGGAGGGAGAAAGGAGAAGATAAGCAGACATTCCAACCACCGTCGTGAGGGTGACCCAGGCGCATGTCGTTGTTGCACCTGACGTCTTTGTTCTCCAGGTACCTGCAAGAGATGAACAGGTCCACTTCAGTTTAGTGTGCCACACAATTAGCGGCTGGTTCATTCCAGTGAAATACACAGGAGCACATGCACACAAAAACCTGTGCAAACAAAAAGTGAGCACAGCTACAACTAGGGTCAATTCAACAGATATGATGCACTCAGAATACTGTGAAATTATCTAGACCACTCCGAATCTGTATTAAAAGTTCATCATCAAAAACATAGTAATAATAACAACCACAGTGACAACAGTGAACACCTCTTAAAGAGCATTTCAACACCTTCCACACAGCCTTAATCTACAACTACAAAAACAGGTAGATCAAACAGAAGTAGCAGCGGAAATGTGTTGTCACTCTACATCTTTTCCTACCTGGAAACATGACTGAATGAAAAGCAGAGGAAATGCTAGCTGAATGAAAAGCAGAGGAAATGCTATATGTACACAGCTCTCACCTGAAGAAGTTTTCCTCTGCCTCTGCTTCCGTCATGTTCAAGGTGACCTTGGGACGTGGCAAGGTCTTGACATGCAGCTGGGGGATCATGGGTGGGGTATGTCTGACCTGAAATCACAGATATTACTAGTAACTGGGGTTAAAAAAAAATCAGTTAAAAAGATCACAGATATTGCTCGCAACTGGGGTATAAAAATCACAAAAACGATCACAGATACTGCTAGCAACTGGGGTGAAAACAACACAGCACACTGCTAACAGCCTGGGTTAAAAAGAACAGTAAGCAGCTAACAACCACGACCTGTGTTAAAAAACACACACCCAGTACTCTGCTAACACTGAAGCAAGGTTTGTAGCCTTGTGTGGCAAAAACAACACTGAAGCAAGGTTTGTAGCCTTGTGTGGCAAAAACAAACAACCCCTATTGTAGGCACTGACCTGAAACAACAGCTTAGCGCATTAGGCCCCAATTTAGTGCCTCAGCCTATTAGTATTAGGCCCTAACTTGATACATCAGCCCCCAGTTTAGTGAATGCATGAGGCCTCTGCTTAGCGAAGGCATCAGGCCTCTGTTTAGCGAATGCATCAGGCTCCAGTTTAGCGAATGCATGAGGCCCCTATTTAGTGAATGCATCAGGCCCCCGTTTAATGAATGCATCAGGCCACTGTTTAGCAAATGCATCAGGCCCGCGTTTAATGAATGCATCAGGCCCCTGTTTAGCGAATGCACCAGGCCCCAGCTTAGTGCATCAAGCCTGAGTTTAGTGCATAAAACACCAAGCATCAGGTACCTGCTTAGTGTATCACTATCAGGCCCCAGCTTAGTACACCAGGCCCGTTTAGTGCACTAGACCATAGTATAGCTAGCATCTCAGGCCCCAGCTTAGTGAGTGCATCAGGCCCCAGCTTAGTGAGCGCACCAGGCCCAGCTTAGTGAGTGCATCAGGCCTCAGCTTAGTGCAGCAGGCCCCAGCTTAGTGCATCAGGCCCCAGCTTAATGAGTGCATCAGGCCCCAGTTTAGTGCACCAGGCCCCAGCTTAGTGAGTGCACCAGGCACCAGCTTAGTGAGTGCACCAGGCCCCAGCTTAGTGAGTGCATCAGGCCCCAGTTTAGTGCACCAGGCCCCAGCTTGGTGAGTGCACCAGGCCCCAGCTTAGTGAGTGCATCAGGCCCCAGTTTAGTGCACCAGGCCCCAGCTTGGTGAGTGCACCAGGCCCCAGCTTAGTGAGTGCATCAGGCCCAGTTTAATGAGTGAACCAGGCCCCAGCTTAGTGAATGCACCAGGCCCCAGCTTAGTGAGTGCACCAGCCCCCAGCTTGGTGAGTGCAACAGCCCCCAGCTTAGAGTTCATCAGGCCCCAGCTTAGTGCACAAGGCCCCAGCTTAGTGAGTGCATCAGGCCCCAATTTAGTGCACCAGGCCCCAGATTAGTGAGTGCACCAGGCCCCAGCTTAGTGAATCAGGCCCTAGCTTAGTGAGTGCACCAGGCCCCAGCTTAGTGAATCAGGCCCCAGCTTAGTGAATCAGGCCCCAGCTTAGTGAGTGCACCAGGCCCCAGCTTAGTGAGTGAACCAGGCCCCAGCTTAGTGAGTGCACCAGGCCCCAGCTTAGTAAGTGCACCAGGCCCCAGCTTGGTGAGTGCATCAGGCCCCAGTTTATGCACCAGGCCCCAACTTAGTGAGTGCACCAGGCCCCAGCTTGGTGAGTGTATCAGGCCCCAGCTTGGTGAGTGCATCAGGCCCCAGTTTAATGCACCAGGCCCCAGCTTAGTGAGTGCATCAGGTCCCAGCCAAGTGCATCATGCCAGGCCTAGTAATATTAGAGTGTTTTTAAGTAAGTAGGAGTAAGAGCTGTCGTTTTATGAAAACGATGCTCTTTTCACTCTGTAATTGTAAAATGTAACAAAACTCGAACGAGATTAATAAAAATTTAGAAGAACAGAACACAAGCCTGTACCTGTCTCAGTTAGAGATAATATATGAATTGCCTCAAATCCCAGCCCCAACATTAAATGTTCTGAACTACTTTACCGTTTTTCAGTCTTTCTGGCCTCTGCTTATCCTTTACCTTAGGTTTGGGGGTGATCTTTGGCAAACCAACGCCAAAATGTTCTGGGTCCATCTGAGGCAGTATCTCATTCTCAGTGGAAGGTCTTCTCCTTGTGAGGTCAGAGTACAGAAAAAAGTAGACCAGGAGGAAGACGAAGATAAAAGTGGTACAAAGGTACAGACAATGTCGTCTGTGCAGGCGTCTCATCACCATGGTCTTTGTGCTAGTCCCAGATTCACTGATCACCAACAGACTGTAAAAAAACACACAGAAAGGTCAAGCTGAAGCAGCCACGTATAATCCTATTCAAAGATGAAGAGCTAAGGAAACAAGTAAGTATTATACTATTCATTGCCAAACAGGCCACCTCAAAATAAAAATAATAAAAATAATTAACCAACACAATAAAAGGTAGACATTTTTTTGTTTTTTTAAAAAACATTTGAGGTTAAATACATAAAGTGGTCAATACATCCTGTGGACAGTGTGAACTGCCAAGATATGATGCCATTAACATAAAATCAAACACAGTTTAAAATTTAAAAACAAAGAAGATTCTTTTGTTCAAAGCACTTGCATAACTGCAACACGCAGTGACACACACACACACACATGGTCACACACACACACACACACACACACACACACACACACACACACACACACACACTCATGTTGTTCTTTCTATGGCACTTAGACCATTATAGTTTAGAGGAATGCAGCTGATATAACTATTGCACAATCTCACACACACACATTATGACATACATATTGTCACTCTCTCTCTCTCTCTCTCTCTCTCAAACACACACACACAGGCAAACGCACACACGCACGCACGCACGCTCGCATGCATGCATGCACGCAAGCACGCTCAGGAACTGAGGTCCAAGTTCAATACTTCTCAGTATTTGCCAGACCATTTGCACCCAATAGCTTTCGAGGAACAAAAAATCCCAAAGCAGAATCCGCCTACCAGAGACAGCTTTAACTCTTGTGAAACTACTTCTGTACATGTCTAAATTAACGTGGTTGATCTACGTTGCATACGTTTGCTACTGAAGGCATACACGTGTGGTGTCACTCAGACTGGTCATGCAGTGAAGTCACATTCGCCTTTCAGCTGACGAACAAATTCATCCATTCGCTCCTTGTCTCGGCGGCTAAAAGCTAACTGGGGGCGCTAACTTGACTACGCTGATTGACCAGTCAAACCAGTTTGAAGCGTATCCACTTGTTGACACATGACTGGACCTTTTGAGTAGGCTCTACAGACCGAGGAATCGACAAAAATACAGCCCAGAATTTATAGAAAGCATGCTTGAAATTCAAAAGAAGCTAACAAATTAAAGAAATACAAGCGGGCTAACTTACAAACATATTTTGTCTTTGCCAGATACTGCACTCCCGCTGCAAAAATCACCGGAGAAATTTCTGAACTTGCCGAGAATACGCACTTTATCGCCATATTGTCAAGGGACAGCACGCCAGTTGAGAATTTCGCTTTTGTCGTTCCTTCCCGAAAACGAAAGTAGAACTGCTGTCAAAGGCCAAATTCCAACCACTGGTTTACGACAACAGGAAGGCGCCAGAAAGCGAAACTCGGAGTGTGGGAGTGTGGTCAGAGGCTTGTAGCTTGATCTATACCTGATCTTTAACCCCAAGATCAAGGGCTGTAGGGAGCTTGCTTAGCCTGGCGATATGGCATGGCGTCTAGTGGTAAGCAGAAGGACGTTGGTTCAAATTCGCTTCGTCTGTCCTCTCTTTTTAAAATTTGAGACTTGTGGACACTGTCTTTGTGATTTAAATTTGCCCCTCACAATTAATGAAAAAATTAAAACGGATCTCATCACTTTCCATCTTAATGCAGAATCATTCTGGCGCATTGTGCCCTAGATCTTGCTAGGGATCATGCGCCATAGAAATGTCCATTATTATTATTATTATGTGAGCAAGTGCTCTTTGTACGTTTTTACAATAATCCCACCCCGGTTATCAGATCCATGCAATTTTATTACTGTACTGGAGCAGACGACGCTTTTGCCACGTTTTGAAGCTCGGCGTGTAACGCCACATGGCCTAGTTCACACAGCCGACCAGGCGATAGCTGCCAGTGCGCGCCATTTTTAAATCTGTTTTCTCCCTTAATATTTTGACCGCTTGTTTGTTTACCTACTCTTTTTTACCTAGTCCTTTTTATGCACTAAGCCATGTGTAATATAATCTGGCATCTTAGAATGTTTATCCAACGTTTATTTAGACGCAGGATCGAGCTTAATCAGGAACAGGGTGCCTCGTTCGTTCGTTCGTTCTGTTTTTGCTTAATGTCCTCAGATGGTAAAAGCATATTAGGGACAATCTATAAAGGGTGCCTCGGTGAGTTGATGCTTAATGTCCTCAGATGTCAGTTGACATATTAGGGACAAGTTGTGACCAATGCCGAAGCACGGTTCAATAAATCTTTACGTCCACGGAAACCAGAAGGCTCGTTAGGACGGACAGCCCAGGACGTCCACCTCGACTCTCACACAGCTCCTGAACTATGAAGGGTGCCTCTAAATTAAGTAAACATGGTGCTTAACGTCCACAGAAACCGTACGGCTTATTAGGGACGGGCAGGGTGCCTCTCTAGGTCCATTCTTTTTATAGCCGTCGTCTGCATGGCGCGTTCTCTGTTTAGTACTAGTGAATAATAGTGAATCATTGTTTTGACTCGATTAAAGTAATTCTGTGTCGATCAATGCTTTGTCGTATAGTATTTTGCTTAGCTGACTTCATGTTTAGTGTTTATTTTGGGTTGAAATTAACTTATTAAATATTGTGCACTGTAGGAGCTAAGTTGTATTCATAGACTACTTGATATCACTATCACTATCACAGTATCAGCGCTGCTGCGACTAAGATAATGCGCCCCAGGCGAAAGTTTGCACCAATTGTTTTAGTTCTAGTCTTTGAGTGTCTCTTGCTTCTCTTACAGAGCGTTGTATTGTAATTGTTATGTACCATTTTAACTGTGGGAGCGTGCACTTTATTCTGATGTAAGTTTTATTGACATTAGTATTTTGTACATTGTGTTAGTTGTGATTTCGTTGTCTGAATCTGCTTATAGACAGGCGCAAACCACGCTTCCCACTCTTGTTGTAAATAAAATAAGTCATGTGTACATTTTGTTTATACAGTTTAAAAGATTGTAACTGTAGCTTTTATTTGATGTTTTTCATGTTTTAATTGGTTTAGTTATTGTAGAAAAAACTGTATTTGTGCATGCCAAGGAAACACAATTGTCAGCCATTTTATGGTCCAGAGGGCTGATTTTATTGTAGCGATAGCGTGTGTTCCTTGCGGCCCGTGCCGTTCTCTTATCTATGCGTGCGAGTGAGGATTTTGTGTGTGATGAAAATTGTCTGCGGCTGAGCAAACAAAACCCGATTGCTGCCGTACGCCTGCTGTGGTCGCATTTTTACTGACTCCCCTGCCTGTGTCCTGTCCTTCTACGCAACTCCACCACTCCATTACAATTATTATTATTATAACAGTGTAGTGTTAGGTATAGTCTCCCTCTTCCCCCACCTCCTGGGTTCTTGGTCCCCGCCAGTACCTCTTCAGAGACAACTGGCTTGGCGTTAAACAGGTCAAACCATCTACACTGTGCAGCATAGGTCTGAGGAAAGAAAGTAGCTTTGATGTGAGCTAGTGTTAATAAAACTTGCACAGAGGTAAAATGGTCAGAATCTTTCCTACATTTTGACACTTTTTTTTTTTTTAGTTTTTTTTTTTTTTTTTAACAATTGCTAACCTACATTTTGAAGTAAAGAAAAATCAATTACAAAGAAAATAGATATTTTTCTACAATCCAGCTTGCAGGACTGAGCAGACTATTTCACTGAAATAATGTCCTCATAACATGGTGTGTGGCTGCCAATGTGGTGTGCATTTGTCAATGTACAATCGCATATATTATCTTATCTATGCATATGCAGAAGTTGGAGTCCGACCCAACACACACACATTCATACATACACCAAAACCCAAATTCAAGATTACTTTTTGGGTTAAAAATCAAAACGCTTTAATTGTGATGAAAGACAGCAATAAACATGCAACTAACACAAATCAAGTTTCATTTCCATGTAAAAATCAAAATGCTTCAATTGTAATGAAAGACGGCAATTAACACGGAACTACAATTGTAACACACAAAGACATGCCAATCTCAGAATCTGAGGAAAGGTGTATGTGTGTGTGTGTGTGTGTGTGTGTGTGTGTGTGTGTGTGCGTGTGTGTGTGTGTGTGTGCGCGTGTGTAATATGAACAAAGTTGTGATGTGATACATCACAGGCACAAGAAACAGCTACATCATGGTCACTGTAAACCAGAGGGCTTATATATATGCATTTTTGTTAGAAGACAAAACAAAAATGAACAGCAACAAAAAGCAGATGATCAACCTATTTTTTGTTACAGCAGTCTGACTGAGGACAGTCGTATGAAAGAAGCAACAACTCCCGAAGCTAACAAAATCTTGTGACTTTGCGCAAATCAAACAATGGCAAATGTCAGTAAAACAAATTTTTAAAAAATAAAGTGAAATCAGAACATAAAACTCAATGAAAAAAAAAACACCCAAAAAAACAATTGCACAGGGCTAAAATAACTGACTAGATTTAAAATAGCCCACACGTCACATAAAAGCTTGTAAAAAATAAAAATATGAAAGAAAAAGGTGGGGTGGTGTTGATTCTTGCACTCATCACAATCAGCAAGAAAAAAAAAGAAGAACTTTTAGCTTGCTAGGAGTTATCATTATACATTCCTGCACAGCTTATTTTTAAAAATTTCATTTCAGTGGAATCAATCAAGTTTCTTCTAAGCAAAACATGAATCTGCATATCAGAATTTGTCCATGTCTAGAAACACACAATCTGCAAATTTTCAGGGTATTCGCTGTTGTCAAGCTACAAAACGACACTTTATTTTTTTAAAGTGTTGTTTTATTGACAAAGGCGATTACCCTGAAAATGTGCATGTTGCTTGTTTGTGTCCTAATAAGTAAGCGTTCTTTGAACCCTTTATGTGTTTGGATCTTGTTTTAGAACACACGCAGTCTTTCTTGTTTTGGATTCATGTCTAGAAACCCCTAGTCAAGTACTAGAATGCCCAGTTTCAGCTGTGTGATGGTTTCAGAATAATCACCTTGTGGCCTGCAGCGCATCACTGCAGAAACTGAGATGCTGCAAAGAATGCCTAGTGATCACGCAACTGCAAACGCGAAGTTGGTGAGTTGTAAATCATTTGAAAAAAAGAAAGAAAAATATTATAGCACCCACAACAGAATGAAAATCAACAAAAAAAAATTAAAAATGTAACACCATCGTACATGTTTATGCCATCAACCTGAGGATTATTAGTAACATTTACCTGTATTTGACAAGTGTGTGTGTGTGTGTGCACATGCGTGCGTGCATGTGTGTGTGTGCAGGTGTGTGCACACCTACATGTGTTTGTGCATGTGTGACAGTAAAAAAAACAGATTCTAGTGTCCTGCCAACCGTACAGGATTGTGTGTAACAGTGCATAGCACCCACAATAAAAGATCAGTCTGTTCCTAAATTAAGTATTTAAATGTCCCAACGTGAAACTTGACGGAATCAAATCCAAGCGCAGTATTGAGTTGGAATGTGAACTAAAATTGCAGGTCTTATATGGACACAGACCTAGTTCAACTGAACCTTTGGTGGCTCTCCTGAAAAAAAGAGAAAAAAGGATTGAATTCCATGCAGACAGCCACAGGCTCATAGTGCTTTGTGATGATGATGTAGAAAGGGAGGGGACTGTGGGAAAAAGGATGCTGGGTGGCGGATGAGGGGGCAGTTTGTTGTGTAGGTAGTATTCCAGTGTACATATACGTGTGCAGATGTGTTCCAGTGTACATATTTCAAGGTTCATACAGTATCTGTGAGACAAAAGTCATAGATTTTGAAGGACCCCCCACCCAAAAACCTCATGAAATTAGAAACCTACTACCAACTAGCAAAAAAACCCACTTGATTTCAAAATGCTTGATTTCATGCTGTGTGTGTGTGTCCCTGTGTGTGTGTGTCCCTGTGTGTGTGTGTGTCCCTGTGTGTGTGTGTGTGTTTCCATTTGTATGTGTGTGTGTGTGTGCATGTGTTTGCATGTGTGTACACACTTATGTGATACTTCATCACTCGGGTTTTTAGAGGGAACTGTACACCAGATAAATCCTCCTCCATTTAGGTAAGCTCACTTTCAACACAGTGTTCACAGGTAAGGTGAAAAGAAAGAGGATGCTACAGACTGACTTAAAATCAAAATTGTACGACAGATGAATGAGGTATGGTGAGGTTCACCTGCACAGAGACAATTGTGTAAGTATGTCAAATGTGTGGCAGTGTCAACTCATCAACATCTAATAACAGCAACATACACAGTAAACAACTACTGCAACAACTGTCACCTCAACACAAGGTAATCGAAATGCAATCATAAAAACAATCCTGTACATCGAACAAACCTATTATTCAACATGATCTGCAACACTGCATTCAAAGGATTTAACCACCGCCCAAGGTTACATCTACTCTAAGCTAATCAAAGTCAGTGGGGTAAGTGATCACCTGTACACCTGGGTGCCAATTAACAGCAGGTGATTCCCATGTGTCCAACATGCATTCAGGTATAAAATGTGCATGCTTAATTTCACCCTATCATTCAGGTACAAAATGTGGATGCTTAATTTCACCCTATCATTCAGGTACAAAATGTGGATGCTTAATTTCACCTTATCTATCATTCAGGTACAAAATGTGGATGCCTAATTTCACCCTACCCATCATTCAGGTACAAAATGTGGACGCTTAATTTCACCCTATTATTCAGGCATAAAATGTGGATGCTTAATTTCACCCTATCATTCAGGTACAAAATGTGGATGCTTAATTTCACCCTATTATTCAGGCATAAAATGTGGATGCTTAATTTCACCCTATCATTCAGGTACAAAATGTGGATGCTTAATTTCACCCTACCTATCATTCAGGTACAAAATGTGGATGCTTAATTTCACCTTATCTATCATTCAGGTACAAAATGTGGATGCCTAATTTCACCCTACCCATCATTCACTGATTCAGGTACAAAATGTGGATGCTTAATTTCACCTTATCTATCATTCAGGTACAAAATGTGGATGCTTAATTTCACCTTATCTATCATTCAGGTACAAAATGTGGATGCTTAATTTCACCTTATCTATCATTCAGGTACAAAATGTGGATGCTTAATTTCACCCTACCTATCACTCAGGTACAAAATGTGAATGCTTAATTTCACCCTATTATTCAGGCATAAAATGTGGATGCTTAATTTCACCCTATCATTCAGGTACAAAATGTGGATGCCTAATTTCACCTACCTATCATTCAGGTACAAAATGTGGATGCTTAGTTTCACCCTATCTATCATTCAGGTAGAAAACCAGGATGCCAAATTTCACCCCACCCATCATTCAGGTAGAAAATATGGATGCCTGATTTGACCCCACCCATCATTCAGGTAGCAAACTGGGATGCCAAATTTCACCCCGTGTATCATTCAGGAAGAAAATAAGGATGCCTATTTCACCCCATCTATCATTCAGGTTGAAAACAAGGATCCCTATTTCACTCATTTATTCAACAGAAATCATGCATTGGACCTGGATGCCTGTTTTTGTGTGGTCTGTCCGCAATAATTGTTCAGGTTGACAGGGACCTGGGCAGGCATATTTTCAACCCAGCTATCCAGCTCATGAGGAGTTGTCTGAAAACTTGGAGACCTGACCTGACATGGCAATTAAGTAAAAAAAATAATTATGTATGCACACAATAAGTTAATTATGTATGCACACAATAAGTTAACTATGTATGCACACAATAAGTTAATTATGTATGCACACAATAAGTTAACTATGTATGCACACAAAACGTTCTATCAGCGATTGTGCAACATTTTACTAGCCTGCACCAACTGTGAAAGCTCCTCACCATTCTGTCTGTGCACTGGTGACCACGGTGCTTCAAAGGCGCAATGACAGAGAGGTGGTTAATAACGACTTCATGAATAGGCAAACACAGAAGATTCTTACCAAAATCTGACAGCTACCTTTGCTGAGCAAGCTTGATCTAGATCATGATGAAGACACAACCAGTAGTTCTTGCAGCCACACTGCAAAACCCAGTACCGGCAGTTCTCATTTCTGCTGAGAACCGTCAGAGACTGGAATGACCTGCCCCAGGAAGTCACCGAGGCCAAGACCATTGACACATTTGTGTCAAAAGCCTCCAGACTGCAGCAATCCAAAACATCTTTTTTGTTGCTGTCGCGCTGCTGACCCTCCGTAAAGTGACAGAATAATCAACACGATGATTGCGGTCGCTTCACAGGAAGAAGAAGAGTAATAAATGGTAAGCTGAGTTTATAAGGGAGAGACAGCCTCGAAGACAAGACCCAGGCTGACTTATCTCATCACTGGTGCTACCATAGAAAACATGGAAGCCGTAAGAAAACTAATCAGAGAAATGCGAATGAATGTGAAGCGGATACAGGATGTCCTTGACAATGCATCCAACGCCACAGGCTCAGTTCAATGTTGCCTTGCGTCCACACAAACCTTAGGCACAGGGTGCCCACCTTGACTTTCACACAGCACCTGAGCTCTGAGTGTGAGTTGTGTTCAAGTTCAATGTTGCTTTACATCCGCAGAGACCATAAGGACTGTTAGCGAGTGTGAGTTGTGTTCAAGTTCAATGTTGCTTTACATCCGCAGAGACCATAAGGACTGTTAGCGACGGGGAGCCCAGGATGTCCACCTCAACTTTCACACAGCACCTGAGCTCTGAGTGTGAGTTGTGTTTGAGTTCAATGTTGCTTTGTGTCCACAAAGACCATAAGGTCTATTAGGGACAAGGGAGCCCAGGACGGCCACCTTGACTTTCACACAGCTCTTGATCTCAGAGCCACTGGTTTTGATCCAACACAGTCACAGACCCTGATGTTTGCAAGTGACACACGCAAGGTAGGTCATGCATGCTGTGACAAATGAGCGAAAGATGGGCAGGATGCAAAGGTGCAGTTTAATGCTGCACAGATTCAAAGGCAGAAGTCTACATCACTGGTTTACGCAGCAAGACTCCGATCAACACCCACCTGGCTCCTGAGACCAAGTAGCAGCATGGACGCTCCCCGGAGACTCTCCCCTTGTAAAATTCACCTAACTGAACTGACACCTGGCCTGAAGGGGCACAGCGGTGAACACAGTTATTGCTGACCACTGCATGCACCGCTGTCCGCCTCAGGTATTTGAGGCCTGACACCAGCACTGCCAAAGGAGAGGTCTTCACTGACTCATGCTGCACCATGTCAGTACAAATGCATGCACACGCTTCCATACCAACAACAGATTTCCTCCGCATCAACAGGGCGCAGCCAGAGGCATCTCTGTTATTCTCCAGACCTCCCCTCATCCCCTGTGATTAGTTCCTATGGCAACAGACAAGTACCAAAAACCAGCTTTGCAGAGCTGAATCTGCTGGCTGAGAATTCATGAGGCCATCGATATCATACAACATGAAACCATGGTGTTTGTGGTTTGGAACAGGTGGTCTGAACGGATGGCAAAATGTGTGGCAGTTCAGCCCTCATCTGAAAGTTGGCATGACCAGTAGGCCAGTCAGTGTTTCAAACCATCTGGACTGCCCTTGTACTAGACTGGCATGCATATTTTTGGATCACCTCTATCCAAAGTGCTCTCTTCATCCCATCAGTCCAACACAGTGGTGAGTGTGGATGCTCATTTCACCCCTGCAGCTATGTTCCCGAAGTTTATGAGAACAAGGAACAATCAATCACTGTACAGGATATTTAAGTGATATATATATATAGTTCATGTGTTTGTGACAAATGGAGCGCCATAAGATGTAAAGAACTACAAGCTTAAGCATTACATTTTTTCCCTTCATTACATTACATTTTTGCATACATGCAATCAAATTTACCAACAGTGGTTATGTAGGCTGAATCTGACTGGGGGAAAAGAAAGAAAATGTCACAACACAAATCATTTGGCAAGAAAACGAAAACAACAACAACCCAAAGCCAGCAACAGAAACGATAAAACGACAGAAAAGCACACACAAAAAGACCATCCAAATGGTGTGATTCAATGCACATGTAGTATTAGAACCAATTCAGTCACACTGGCCTGCTGTCATGGTAACACGCTGATTACCCAAGAACCTTCACAAGAGACCATCTGTACTTTAAGGCAACTTATCAAATAGTATGTCCCTGTCACAATTTGCACAGTTCCAGAACCTCTCTGTATGCATGTCCACTTGCCTTAAATGACCACTTGTTCCCATGACAACTGCACAGTTCCAGAACATCTCTGTATACATGTCCACTTGCCTTGAATAACCAATTTTCCCTATGACAACAGCACAGTTCCAGAACCTCTCTGAATGTCCACTTGCCTTAAATGACCACTTTTGCTTCAGGTGCCCAATGACGTAACTCATTCCCAGCTCTTACCAGTCTTCGGACATCCGATAAAGTCTTCAGCAAAGACAGTCTCATTCAGCCACAGGACATGACAGCAGTATTTACAGCAGCAAAAAATTCAGGACCGGGCTCAGGATCAAGTGTTTTTTACACTTGGCCATCGCAGCTGGGTGTGAGGAGAGGGCCAGGCTGAGCAGTTTGCATTCCAGTGTACATGTACATCACCTGCCATCTGGAACAGTGGTCTGAAGTATTTCAGACAGACGTATGCATTCCAGTGTACATGTACATCATCTGCCATCTGGAACAGTGGTCTGAAGTATTTCAGACAGACGTATGCATTCCAGTGTACATGTACATCACCTGCCATCTGGAACAGTGGTCTGAAGTATTTCAGACAGACAATGTGTCTGGAGTGATAATGATGCTGCACTTGTGTTTGAAATTGATTCAAATTGTCGAGGGAAACAACACAGCCAGTGCCTGGCCTAAGCCATTCCAGCCACGCACACCTGGGCCAGCCTGCAGTGTAGAGCCCATTATACCTGTCCTGATTATACCTGTCCCGATTAAACTTTGATCTGTCATGCTTTTTAATGCCAACTTTTAAAATGAAGATTTTTAGTTACAGCTTACACCTCACTGCAGAAGTCTACTGCCTGCAACCTGTTAGGATAGATTTCTCAACTTAAGAATATTTCTGGTTATAAGCTTAACTGTCATAATGGAAGGCTAAGGGTGTAACTTGATAATACAAACTTCTCCACCCAAGAACATTTCTGGCTTATAAGCTTAACCTCTATCACAGAAGGCCACAGGTGCAACTTGATAGTACAAATTTCTCAGTGCATAAATATTTCTGGTGATAAGCTTAAAGTCTGTTATGGAAGGCTATGGGTGCAATCTTGGAAGGCTACAGGAGCTAAATGATGGTACAACTTTCTCAGTGCATGAATATTTATAGTGATAAGCTTACTGTCTATCAGGGAAGGCTATGGGTGCAAGCTGACAGTACAAAATTCTCAACCTATCAATGTTTCTGACTATGAGCTTAACCTCTGTGTGCAGCTGCAGTTGAAACTTTCCAGCAGAAAAAAGGTTAGCTAGTTCCAGAGGATGTTGGTGGTCATTCAGACCGGCAGCAGGCCCTAGAGCAATCAAGCATATCCTCCCAGCAGCACACACAACCATCACAGAAAAAGTGTAGAATGACCTGAGGTAAGTAGGGAAGCAGACTCCTTGGCAGCGTTTTGCAAACATCTGAAAACACACCTGTTCCATGAATGAATCTGCAACCATATGTCCTTCCCCTTTTCTTTTAATTATTATGACTTTCTCTCTACCCCCCCCCCCCCCCCCCCTTTCAGCATACTGAGCACTCAAGTTAATGGAATCATGCATTATAAAAGTAGACATCATGACTGAATGGCCACTGAAATGTTACACTGTCAACATCTCTGTGTATGTCTCCAGCTGCTGAAGCTGCGCTGTCCAGTCCAGCTGCTTGGTCCCCGGAGTGTGCTGGAATTTCTTCAGTTCTTGCTGTCTGCTGCCACGGACACATTAACGGGGAACAAAAGCAAAGACGCAAGTTGGCCAACAAATTTGAGAAAATGTGCAAGTATTTCCATACGCTGGATTTGTTCTATTTGTAGTTATGACACAAAAGAAGTACTTTGCTTGCTGTTGCTCATGGTTATGTTTTTGTGATTCTTAACCCCTTCACTGCCAGGACGTTACTTGAAAATTACCAATAAAAGTGCAAAACTTGCAACCCGTAAGCCTTTCTGTCTTCTTTTCGTGCTGGCATGTGAAAAGGATTTTCATCAAAATGCTTAGCATTGACAGTAGATGTGTTGTAGGACGAGAAAATATACCCTTGCAAAATATGTATCTGTGCATCTTTCAGCCTGGAAATGTTATTGGCCGAGGCAGTAAAGGGGTTAAATAAAAGCTTTTAACAAACAGAACCAGAAATTGAGTGAAAAACTGCTGCAGGTTTATCTTTTATATCCATTCCTGTTTACAGGTCATGTGATATTGCTTTTGTTCCCCTTTAAGCTGTGCTCTTCAGCCTGGCTACCTGGTCCCTAGGTTTGGCGAACTGGTTTACCTTTTCTCTGGTTCCCCTTTAAGCTGTGCTCTTCAGCCTGGCTACCTGGTCCCTAGGTTTGGCAAACTGGTTTACCTTTTCTCTGGTTCCCCTTTAAGCTGTGCTCTTCAGCCTGGCTACCTGGTCCCTAGGTTTGGCGAACTGGTTTACCTTTTCTCTGGTTCCCCTTTAAGCTGTGCTCTTCAGCCTGGCTACCTGGTCCCTAGGTTTGGCGAACTGGTTTACCTTTTCTCTGGTTCCCCTTTAAGCTGTGCTCTTCAGCCTGGCTACCTGGTCCCTAGGTTTGGCGAACTGGTTTACCTTTTCTCTGGTTCCCCTTTAAGCTGTGCTCTTCAGCCTGGCTACCTGGTCCCTAGGTTTGGCGAACTGGTTTACCTTTTCTCTGGTTCCCCTTTAAGCTGTGCTCTTCAGCCTGGCTACCTGGTCCCTAGGTTTGGCGAACTGGTTTACCTTTTCTCTGGTTCCCCTTTAAGCTGTGCTCTTCAGCCTGGCTACCTGGTCCCTAGGTTTGGTGAACTGGTTTACCTTTTCTCTGGTTCCCCTTTAAGCTGTGCTCTTCAGCCTGGCTACCTGGTCCCTAGGTTTGGTGAACTGGTTTACCTTTTCTCTGGTTCCCCTTTAAGCTGTGCTCTTCAGCCTGGCTACCTGGTCCCTAGGTTTGGTGAACTGGTTTACCTTTTCTCTGGTTCCCCTTTAAGCTGTGCTCTTCAGCCTGGCTACCTGGTCCCTAGGTTTGGTGAACTGGTTTACCTTTTCTCTGCTGCCATGGGATAACAGTAACAATATGCCTCCTGCACTCTGTCTCCCCATCTCATGGCAACCACTAGGCAATGGACCATTCTTAACAGTCTTCATAGGGGAGGTGACGTCAGGTCAGGAAATCAGAAAGTGATGTTGGGTACAGCACTGACCTGTTGTCTTTCTTACTGAGCTAGTTTGCAGCAGGTCGTGAGATCAACTCTGCTCCCTACTCACTTTGAACTGTTTTTTTCTTTTCTTCTGTTTTGCCTTTTTCTTTTCTTCTCTCTCTTGATTGACCACTCATTTTTCCTCTCAAAGTCTCAGCCAACAAAGGATATATGTGAAAGAATATTTTGTTCTTACCCTGGAATAAAAAAATTATGTGATACACAGCTGTATGCATGCATGTGATTTACACCTTTTCGTCGGCCTTTGTGGTTGCTCAGCCATTTGCACAAACAGACCTACATCGCTTTCGATCTTGTGACCTGCTGTGACCTAGCTCATTAAGCATGACCCCGGGTCAATGCTGTCCCTCCGCAACCTCACTTTCAACTTCATGACCTGCTGTGACCTGAATTAAATGGAGTCTGCAAAAATGCCAACATTCAAGATCTTGCCAGACAACCAGATTTAAAATGAATCATTACATTAGTACATACAACTTGCACTTGTAAAGCAAGTGAATATTTAAAAAAACAACGTTTAACATGAGGAGATAGTGCTCTGTTGACTCTCATTCAGAAATGTGCGTAGTTCCTGAGAAAATCTCCATATTACTTGTATGCGCCAGAAGAAGGTCTAATGCAGATCACTACACACGCAACAAGGTCTCACGCAGATCAGTACACAGACATGTCTTTTTTCCCTTTACAAGTCAGCAGTGGGGCATTCACTCCAGCGAAACGTTCCTAACTGAACTTGGGCTGAGTGAGGGATGGCACATCACGCTTGATTGTCCCAGGATGGGTGGGGGCCACATTTGCCTCCACTCTGCGTTAGGGCTGAGCGTGGTTCACATTCCACTGTGTGTCATCTGCTGTTTGGAACACAGAGCTGCGGTTTGGAAGCACAGGAGATGGATGACTACATCTGGAGTGATAAAGACATCACACTTTCTGATTCAAGTCTGGTTTAGGTCACAGACGCAAATGCTGCAGCCTGTGCCCAATCCGAGTCACGCAGAGCATGGACCCCACCCTGGCTGCAGAGTGAATGGCCTTGATAATCAACTGAAGAGGAAATAAGGGTAACCATGGTAATGACAATAATAATAATGGCTACTGATAAAAAAATTCAACAACATTTGATTTACACTGTATTATCAATAAATCATAATTTGCAGCAAGCAGACCAACAAAAACAAAATGGTAGCAAAGTAAATAAGCAAGTAAGAGCTAAATATTTAGAATTTCCTTTTAAAAATTGACAGCAGCAAGTACAATTTACAAAGCTAAAATTAAACACATGGGCGGATTGTTCAGAGGGAGGATGAAGAAAAAGAAAGAAAGAAAGAAAGAAAGAAAGAACACAAAAAATGAGGGGCAAGTTTGTCCACAACATTTTATACATTAATAAATTCTGTTTGTGAATAAAAAACAAAACAACAACACAAGTTTGGCAACTTTCAACAACAAAACAAATGTGAACACAATCAGTTCAGCTCAGCTTAAGATGACGCCCAGGGTTAGCCTGAAGGCTACATGCTTTTCCCCGTCTAACTTTACCATCACTATGTGTTTAAAGATACTACAACCCCTGACAGCTGTGCTAAACGCAGGTCAAAGTAGACTTAAAAGGTAGACAAGTACTGAAGAGCTCCTCATCACAAATCCCTCAAGCTGTAACCATACACGCATACAGGTCAGCATATATATAATGCATATATAATCAACTGCAGCAGCCAATGTGAACAGAGTTTGTGTTCACTACTATCAGTTGAAACAGTGGTTGAAAGTTCTCGTGTTACTACATATGAGCCAGTATACAAAGAAGATAGACAAGAGACAAAGCATTGCTTCTTTGTTCCCTTGCAAAGTGCGACAAACACGCCACGTCACCTACTGCCCATGCATGGGCGGTTTATACCCCCTACCCCTCTATGCCCAATTAGTCTTGTGGCTCACCACCCTCAAAAGGTCTTCCGGTCCATTTTCTGGTAGTGGTACTGAGTGTAATTTGGCTCTGCTTATTTCACTTTGATGCATCGCAATTTTTTTTCCCCCCACTGGCTTGTATTGTATTTCCCCCATTGTATGTACTTATTATAAAGCAGTTTCTGCATGTTTCACGTCTAAGAATGTGGCGGTATCAGGGTTCACGTTAACTGGTAATTTCTGGTATTTTACGGGTTAAGATCGATCAGCATATGCCAGAAACAAAATCAGCAGTCAGACGTACCGTCTGTTATTTTACTCAGCTAGTTTTCAAAGAAAACCAAAATGCAGCACACATAGTGTGCATGTGGGGCATTATATGTAAGTGTTCCAGGCAGGAAAGGAGGCAAGGTGGTTGCTAGTAAAGCTCTACTAGTCATAATTATAGATGGGACCAGTTCAGTGACTGACTGGTTTCTGTGAACCACTTTTGCCATCTTAAAGATGCTGCACAAGTTTTAAAAATGTCTAGTGTGACCACTGTGTAAATTAATGTATTTTTCATTTTATGTGTCATTTTGTGAACATAATGGCGTTTTTCTTTCACATGTGTAGAAAAAAAGAAGAAAGAAAAAGAAGAAGAAGAGAAAATAAAGAAAGAAACAAATGAAGAGATTGCTCTGTTTACAATCCAAGATCATTCTGCTCCTCATTTTGTATCTGTGTATGTGTGCGTGAGCGCATGTGCGTCAGTGTGCATGCATGCGCGTATGTATAAAAATAACTTTTCAAACAGCCATCATTCCTGGGGGCGGGGATAGCTCAGTGGTTAGAGCGCCGAACTCGTGATTGAAAGGTCGCGGGTTCGAATCCCTGCTGGAACGGCGGGAGAATTTTCTTCTCCAGGGTCGACTTTCTGTGCTGACTCTTATTTCGGTATCCGTTCCACCCCCGTGTTACCACAGTAGCACGTAAAAAATCCCAGTCATTCTGCCAAAAGTGCAGGTGGCAGGTTACAGCTAAACACGCATACAGCTTACGTATTGAACCGTGCTTCGGCATTGGTCACAACTTGTCTCTAATATGTCAAATGACATCTGAGGACATTAAGCATCAACTCAACAACAACAACAGCCATCATTCCTTTTCCCTGCTGTGTACGCACCTACCAGATACTTTGTCAACATTCTAATAACTTCCTGGTGAAACTCTTACACCAGTTGTAAGAGTGGCTATGAAAGGGTGTTGTAAGTGATGCACTCCAATTAGGGGTCATTTTCCTGCCTCCTGCACTATATTCACAAGCATGAGAAAATCTGTGCACCTCCCCCCCCACCCCCTCCCCCCGCGCATCCCTTTCCCTCTGGCTCCCATAACTAGGACCTGTGCTGCCCTGTGGGTTTCTCAGTATCAGCGTCTGTGTAGCATCCAACGGGGATGTGGTGGGGTGGGGTGGGGTGGGGGGGATGGTTTATAAATAAGCGGCCTCACTTCTGACTTTCTAACCATTTTTTATTGCACGGCAGCTCTGAATGTTGCTGGACATGTCTTTTAGTTATGTCCATGGCTGTGGTTGTTGGCAGTGCTGGCAACGCTTGCAAAAAAAGAGAAAAAAGAGCGGGTTCCCAGGTACGATGATGCTGGTGCACCTGTCAGCATCTGCCACCTTCTGTGTTGGCTGAGTCTGTTCACACCAGCAACTCATGTTCTGAGCATTGGCACTCTGAGCAAAACCAGTCTTCCCACTCTGGCTGGTTCACATCCATAACTGATGTTTTGAGCGCAAACCGGCCCTCAGCGCAAAACAGATCTTTCCACACTAGCCGCTGCTGGAGTAAAAGCTCTGTCTCCACTGGACGCATTCACCATGTTCACAACATCAACTGATGGATCCTCCTCCTCCTGACAGTGCTGGACAGGTGTGTCTGTAATATCTGGCGCTCACCTGATGACACAACGTCTGCTTGCTTCGTCTGCACATTACCGTGCTGCGGCGTCGAGAGCTGGCTGTAACGTCCTCCTGAGCATCTTCTGGCTGTGACGTCCTCCTGAGCATCTTCTGGCTGTGACGTCCTCCTGAGCATCTTCTGGCTGTAACGTCCTCCTGAGCATCTTCTGGCTGTGACGTCCTCCTGAGCATCTTCTGGCTGTGATGTCCTCCTGAGCATCTTCTGGCTGTAACGTCCTCCTGAGCATCTTCTGGCTGTGACGTCCTCCTGAGCATCTTCTGGCTGTGACGTCCTCCTGAGCATCTTCTGGCTGTGACGTCCTCCTGAGCATCTTCTGGCTGTGACGTCCTCCTGAGCATCTTCTGGCTGTGACGTCCTCCTGAGCATCTTCTGGCTGTGACGTCCTCCTGAGCATCTTCTGGCTGTGACGTCCTCCTGAGCATCTTCTGGCTGTGACGTCCTCCTGAGCATCTTCTGGCTGTGACGTCCTCCTGAGCATCTTCTGGCTGTGACGTCCTCCTGAGCATCTTCTGGCTGTGACGTCCTCCTGAGCATCTTCTGGCTGTGACGTCCTCCTGAGCATCTTCTGGCTGTGACGTCCTCCTGAGCATCTTCTGGCTGTAACGTCCTCCTGAGCATCTTCTGGCTGTAACGTCCTCCTGAGCATCTTCTGGCTGTGACGTCCTCCTGAGCATCTTCTGGCTGTGACGTCCTCCTGAGCATCTTCTGGCTGTAACGTCCTCCTGAGCATCTTCTGGCTGTGACGTCCTCCTGAGCATCTTCTGGCTGTGACGTCCTCCTGAGCATCTTCTGGCTGTGACGTCCTCCTGAGCATCTTCTGGCTGTAACGTCCTCCTGAGCATCTTCTGGCTGTGACGTCCTCCTGAGCATCTTCTGGCTGTGACGTCCTCCTGAGCATCTTCTGGCTGTAACGTCCTCCCGAGCATTTCGAGTGTGTAGGAAATGCGTAGCATTGACCTGATGGCACAAAGTCTACTCACGCTACACATCACTGTCCACATGTGCCACTGAGAACAGTTGTGTGTTTTCCTCACAAGTTTGTTGGACACATGTGTCTGCAATATGTGGTGCTCTCCTGATCGTATGCCTACTGACTCTGTACACCCCTGTCTGCATGGGCCCATGATAACAACTGGAGCATTATACATCGGTTGTAACGCTTTCCTCCTTGGTGCGATGAAGCCAAAAAGTGGTTTATGTAATAGGCAGCGCTGACTCAATGACTAAACCTTCTCTCTTTGCACATAGTGCCCATGAGAACAGTAGCGGCTTCAACCAGAACTACCTGCTGTACTGTTTCCCTCCTTAGTGTTTTGGTGGAGGTAGGGGTGGGGGTGGGAGTGGGAGAGGCGGGGGTTCTGAAACATGTAGTGTTCCTTCGGACAATGTCCACATGTGCCTTTCAAAATTCCTGTGGCTGTACTGCCCATGTGATCTGAAGTGTTGAGGAGCTTGAAATACTAACTGTGATAACAAAGCCATGGACATCACACCATCAACTACCTGGAGGAGAGGGGTGGAGAAGCGCTCAGCAATCTAGCTTGAAAAAAAAGAAGAAGAGGCCATCATCAATCATATGACCGCTGAAACTGTTTCACAGGTAACTTCTGGGAGAAGGGGTGGAGCACACGTGGTCTTTCGTGAGCCAAGCACATAGATATTGTATTGAACTAAACTGAACTGTGCCTCTGAGAGAGCTGCCTGGGCTTCAACCGTGAGCATCTGCTCAAGCCGTGGGTGCTTAGGACATGCATCACACCTCAGTGGTGCAGCAACTGCTTAGGACATGCATCACACCTCAGTGGTGCAGCAACTGCTTAGGACATGCATCACACCTCAGTGGTGCAGCAACTTTGTCACCCTGCCAGTGAATAGCCTGTGAACTGACACTGGTATCTTTATGCTCAGTGTAATTTGGTCTCCCATTTCTAAAGCCTTCCTGCTTTACCAGCTGATGGTCTGTCTGGTGCGAACAGCTACTGGTGCTGAGAAAGAGAATATCCCCTCATGCCAGAAGCATTCTCATTCTGTCAACAGCTACTGGTGCTGAGAAACTGAACATCCCTTCACGCCAGAAGCATTCTCATTCTGTCAACAGCTACTGGTGTTGAGAAACTGAACATTCTCTCATGCCAGAAGCAGTCTCATCCTGTCTTCAGCTCCTGGTGCTGAGAAACTGAACATCCCCTCACGCCAGAAGCATTCTCATTCTGTCAACTGCTACTGGAGTTGAGAAACTGAACATCCGCTCATGCCAGAAGCATTCTCATTCTGCCAGCTGACAGTCTGTCTTCAGCTACAGGTGCTGAGAAACTGAGCATCCCCTCACGCCAGAAGCATTCTCATCCTGTCTTCAGCTACTGGTGTTGAGAAACTGAACATCCCCTCATGCTGCACGCTTTGCCATTCTGCAAACGGATGGTCGGTCTGCTAACAGCTGTGGCATTGACAAAGCCATCACTCCCTCTTGTTGGAAGCTTTCTCAGTCTGCCAGTTGGCAAACATTCTCAGCATTTATTGGTAAAGCAACAGCTAAAATCCCTTCATGCTGAAAGCCTTTTTTATTCTACCATTTGCTAAAAAAGAGAGAAAAAAAGAGAAAGATTCTCAATGTCTAATGGTGTGGTGAAAGCTGAAATCCCTTCAAGCTACAAGCCTATTTATTCTGCCAGTTGTAGAAAAGAAAGATTCTCAACATCTAATGGTGTGGTAAAAGCTGAAATCCCTTCATGCTGAAAGCCTAATAGTTCCACCACTTGTTGAAAAGATATTCTCAATGTCTAATGGTGTGGTGAAAACTGAAATCCTTTTTATTCAGCCACTTGCTGAAAAAAATCTCAATATCTGATGGTGTGGTGAAAACTGAAATCCTTTTTATTCAGCCACTTGCTGAAAAAAATCTCAATATCTGATGGTGTGGTGAAAACTGAAGTCCTTTTTATTCAGCCACTGGCTGAAAAAATTCTCAACACCTAATGGTGTGGTGAAAACTGAAATCCTTTTTATTCAGCCACTGGCTAAAAAAATTCTCAACACCTAATGGTGTGGTGAAAACTGAAATCCTTTTTATTCAGCCACTTGCTGAAAAAATTCTCAACATCTAATGGTGTGGTGTAAGCTGAAATCCCTTCACGCTGAAAGCCTTTCTATTGTGCCAGTGGCTGAAAAGAGAGATTCTCAATGTCTAATGGTGTGGTGAAAACTGAAATCCCTTCATGTGAAAAGCCTTCTAATTTTGCCAGTTGATGATCTGCCAGCAGCTTGCAGTACTAAAGGTGTCGAGAGCTCCTCAAGGCGAATGTCTTCCCACAAGGCCGCTGACTTCCTGAGGGGTACGGAGACGTCCATCGACTGGCACGGCTTTTGGCAATGTCTCCTAGCAGCTGTGGCTGTTGGCAGCGTTCAGAATCTCTGATGTCATGGTGGCAGTGACCTCTGCTGCAGGGTCACTGCCAGCGCCGTCAGTGCTCTGCTTGATCACAGGCAGCGTTCCATTCTGCTCAGAAATGACAGCGGCACAATCCTTGACCCTTTTCTCTTGGTCCACATCTCCGCTAACACAACCGTGAGTGCGCTGCGACAGCTGGTGTGGGAGGAATCCCGACAGATCCTGCGGCTGCTGATCCTCATGCTGCAGCCAGCTGCACTGTTGTATGGCCTCGCAGCTCGCAGCCTCTCTGACTGCCTTTTGCAGTTGGTCATCTCCATCATCTCCTGTAGAATCTTCACGGCTGAGAGGTTTGGAAACGGACTGTGAGGTGGCCTCTTTGTGTGCATCTTCTACATCTGCTTCATGGGAAGACTTCCCTTGCGCACAACTTTTTTCCCCTTCTGCACTTTCGCTGCCCACAAGTGATGCAGAAGGCCAGCTTCCCGGTTTTTGATCATCGTCAAAATGTCCTGACTGTTGCTCCAGTGAAGCCTTAACCGCTGTCTCCTCATCTTGCCAGCTTTCTTCGCTGCGGCTTGTCAATGTTTCGCTGATGCTTGCGCCCTGTGCTTGGTCATCTGGACTTTTATTCAAGCATTCCCAGACTGTTTGATAGCCAGACTTCTCTTCGGATGGCTCAGAGTGGGGCAGGGCACGGCGGAGAAGGCACTCCTCACTGGCTGTGGCAGGTTTGTCCTCCACGCTCAGCTCCTTGGGCTCTGTGCCCCGGCCGGTTCTGCTGCTGTCCTGGCTCATGCCTGCTTCCTCTTCGTCGCACTCAGTCAGGCTCGATACCTCTTCAAGCTGATCCTCAATCAAGCCTGGTTCGTCTCCGTGGCAAGCGTAGGTCACACCTGGTTCCACCCCATGGGCCATGCCTGGTTCCCCTTCACAGCCCATCTCGGTCAAACCTGGTTCTGCTTCACTTTGCTCCTGGGCCTCCCCTGGTTCGGAATCCTCGCTTTCCCCTCCCCACTGCGCCAGGCTCTCACAAGCGGACACCTCCTCTGCGCTGCAGCCATTTCTGTTGCGCTGGGACGCTGCCTCCTGGTTGGCTTCACCCTCAACACCTTTTTTGAGCGATGTGCCTGGTTTACTTCTGAAGGCTGCTCCCTCGCCAACGGAAAGGTTGTCCATCTCCTCCACCTTGTTCCCATCTGCAATGGGCTCCAGCTTCTTGGGGTTGCACAGCTTTTTCACCTGCAAAGTGAGGAGTGAGACAGCGATGTAATCTGTGTACAGATATGCTCATTATGATGGGGCTGGGTTGATGATGGCAGCAGCCCCCCAACCCCCCCCCCCGCCATAATTGAACAAAACACTATTCTGAATGAACCTCACATAGATAACTCCCTTTACCCCCCCCCCACCACCCCCAACCGAAACACCCTCTTATACCAATGTCAAATAATAGGTAACTCCTTCTAACTCCACCCCCCCAAAAAAAAACCCACAACCCACAAACAAAACCACAACAAAAAACACACCCTCCCTTGCCAGCTTGAAATCACAGGCAACTCCCTTTACCCCCAGCCACCAAACAAAACACCCCCCTATACCAGCCTGAAATAATAATAGATAACTCCTTGCACCTCCCCCCCCCCCCCCCCCCACACACACACAAACCCACCCTCCTGTACCAGCCTGAAATCATAGATAACTCCCTCTACCCTGATCCCCCCATCCCCTTCTGAACAAAACACCCTCCTGTACCAACCTGAAATCATAGATAACATCCTCTACTCCCACCCCACCCTTACTAAACAAACACCCTCCTTCACCAACCTGAAATCACAGATAACTCCCTCTACTCCCACCCCAGCCTTACTAAACGAACACCCTCCTGTACCAACCTGAAATCACAGGTAACTCCCTGTACCCCCAGCCACCCACCAAACACCCTCCTATACCAACCTGAAATCATAGATAACTACTGCTAACCCCCCACTCCACCCACCCACCCCCCCAAAAAACCCAACCTCCTGTACCAACCTGAAATCATTGATTACTGCTAACCAAAAAAACAACAACAACCTCCTGTACCAGTCTGAAATCATAGATAACTACTGCCACCCACCAAACAAAGCACCATCCTGTCCCAACCCGAAATCATAGATAACTACTGCCATCCACCAAACAAAGCACCCTCCTGTACCAACCTGAAATCATAGATAACTACTGCCATCCACCAAACAAAGCACCCTCCTGTACCAACCTGAAATCATAAATAACTACTGCTACCCCTCCTCCACCAAACAAAGCACCCTATGTACCAACCTGCAGGGTCAATTTGCTGCCAGCCCTGACTGATTTTATAACACCAATCTTGAAGCACAGTTTCATTTTGACCCATTTGATTTTTTGATTAAAAAAAAAAGGCTAGTCCCCTGTAAGATAAGCAGCATTTATTCTGACTTTGTGGGCAGACAAACTGGCCTTGTCAAGTAAATTAATGATCTTCACCAAACAAAACACCCTCCTGTACCAACCTGAAATCATAAAAAACTACTGCTACCCCCCCCTCCACCAAACAAAACACCCTCCTGTACCAACCTGAAATCATAAATAACTACTGCTACCCCCCCCTCCACCAAACAAAACACCCTCCTGTACCAACCTGAAATCATAAATAACTACTGCTACCCCCCCTCCACCAAACAAAACACCCTCCTGTACCAACCTGAAATCATAACTACTGCTACCCCCCCTCCACCAAACGAAACACTCCTGTACCAACCTGAAATCATAAATAACTACTGCTACCCCCCCTCCACCAAACAAAACACTCCTGTACCAACCTGAAATCATAAATAACTAAAAACACTCCTGTACCAACCTGAAATCATAAATAACTACTGCTACCCCCCCCCCCCCCCCCCCACCAAACAAAACACTCCTGTACCAACCTGCAGGGTCAAGAGGTGAGCACCAGGGTCAACTTGCTGCCCCTGACTGAGCATGAAGACGATGATGGCATCGGAGACCTGGCAGACAAAGCGGTCGATCCAGGAGATGGGGTGTGGGCGGATGAAGCCGCTCTCAAAGAAGCCCAGGTGTCCGCCGTGCTTGGTGGTCACAAACGCTGCCTGCTCGTGGCTCTCTGCAACACCGCCCATCTCACCACTGTATTCGCCTTGTTGTTTTGTTTTGTCGTTTTTTTCTGGGGGGGTGTTGTTGTATATTGGGTGGGGGTGCGCGGGTGGGGGGGTGGGGGGGAGGTGGAGATATTTTAATGCCATAAATGGTCATTTTCCCACAGGAACTTTGCATTACTTTCGTTCACCCTTTGAAAACCCTCTGACCACTACAGGCTGTCAGCCCTCTGGAACAAAAAAGACAGGGGGGGGGGGGGGGGGGGGACTTTATATGCATGTAGTCCTGTGCAGAAGTACAATCACAGTTTGTCGCTCCTTGAAAGTCCACCACATACTTGTAGAGAAGAGCATGTCTTCCACCACTTGACACAAACACAGATGGGGAAGGGGTGGCTTGTATGCTGAAAGTCCTAGGTCTGAGCATCGGGGGGGGGCATATCAAGACACTGTCACTCCAGTAAAATCCATAACACACTTGTAGAGAAGAGCAGTTCTTTCATCACATAACCAGGGCCCATATGTCATAAGAGCAAACAGCTCCTTTAACCGTATTTATCTTCTAAATGGAGACAATGCTGAACGAAAAACTGGCATACGGAATGCATAACAGTATATCTGGCCAGCCTAAACACACTTAAAGTTATGGTCTCATTTTTTTTACATTTAAGCAGCCTAAATGCTGTGTGCTGCTACTAATGACAGACGCCACTATTGAGAAGAAAACACTTTAATGAACAGATACCAATCCCACATACCACTGAAAACAAATTATTAAGAAATTATCAAGACACATCATACTCAACACAGACAGTGCAGAGGAGACAGGAAAATCTCAAATGGGATGGGGTCACTAACATCCGCTACAATGGAAGTGAGCTTTGATTGAACTTTGAATTTAAAATTGACAAGGCTGCTGTCATGCAAAGTCCAATCAGTTTCGAGTTTTCAGTGTCATGCCTGCTGCATTGTTGGTAAATTAAGGGACTAAGGGACTTTCCCTATCTGAAAATAAACACAAACAAATAGCTATTTTGGAGCCCTTTGACAACTCTTGCAGGTGAAGGGAAAGCCAGAGTTACTGACACTTTAGTAAATGGGGATTAGGGGCTATACGCCTTTAATATTATTTATTCATCGTACATATGAGCTCAGATCATTTTCAGTTCTGACCACAGGAAAAGGGGCTATGAGCATGAGCGGTGTCATCTCTTGCAGCTGTGTGTACAAACCTGAGTAGTCTCTGGCATACTTAAGCAGTGGTGTGGGAACTATGGGGTCGTCTTCAGAGTTCAGCAGGATAAGTGGTATCTCAATCTGTACAATCAATCATTACAGCAATCAGTCAGCAAAACATTAGAAAGAGGAGAAAAAAAGAAAAAAAAGAGGAAAGCTCTCCCCCACGCCCCCCTCCAGGATTTTGAACAGTAAACATCAAACTCAACAAAGCAGCAGTGTAAAATTCCACAACAGGCATGAAAATAATGAAAGAAAACATAATTAGCTTATAGCTATATCAACACCCTTAACTCAAAACAAAATAGTTCTATTTATACAGGGAGAAGATAGACTGATAGAGAAATGAATTTAATGCCCAGTCAACCCTAATGGTTTATTAGGGTAAAATACATAAGAGATTAATCATAATAAAAATAAAAGTATTTTTAAAGGACAAAATCTTGTCCCTAGAAACAATCCTAAGCATGCGTGCACACACACACACACACACACACACACACACATGTACAGAGGCATCTGCACACAGGCACTTTGACTATACAAAGCTAAATATACACAGCTTAAAAGGGGCAGCAAACGCAGGAGACTTGAAATGGACAAAGACGCATGGAACAGAAAACATGGCAGGTCTACTATTTTTGGAAAAGAAATGTGTTTAGATTAGATTTGAATGAGTCCAGAGTGGGTTTGTCGGAGAGGAAGGGGAAGGTCATCCCATGTTGATGGACTGAAAACAGAAAAGGCATGGGAACCAACAGTGGAGAGTCTGGTGTGAGGGATCTGGAGGCTGAAAGTATGAGAAGCGGAGCAGAGAGCATGGGAGGGTGTGTAAAGTTGAAGCCAGTCACAGAGATAAGACAGAGCAGCGACTGTGATACATTTTTAGCAGAGGGTGTTTATTTTATACTGAATTCTTTGTTGGATTGGAAGCCAGTGGAGAAATTGAAACAGAGGTGTTATGTGGTCAGTTTTGCTCTTTTTTTCAGTACGAGGCGACCAGCACAGTTCTGTATTACTACAATAAGAACAATCTGTGAAAGTAGTCTATGGTTTACATAATTTTTGTTTCCCTTTTTTGGCAATTTGACAGTGCTAAACTATTTTCTTTCCTTGCGGAATACAAAAAGGTTGATTTAAAAAACTTTTTTTCTTTCCTGAAGGCATTTAAAAACTTCTTGGTGTGGACAACTCTCATATGACAATCAATATATGCAAGACATTGCAAAAGAAAATCAAACTCATCTCGAAAAACAGATTACACTTCATCACCATACTGCAATAAATGTACACAAGTCATCACGACCCAACATAATGATCACACCTTTCGCCCAACAAGGCATGCCATGAAGTTCACAAATATTCACTCCACAACAATAAAAATAAAACTAAGTTTGCTGTAATTTCTGACACCTTTTTTGTTTTGTCTGGCATCTTGTTTTGCTCCATATCTTCTGGTACCAAACTAAAAAGATTTTGTACTGTCCTATTATAAGGAAAGAATAAAGAAACAAACAAAATGAAAACAGCATCATCCATTTAATCCATTTGTGTGTGTTACTCTTTTGAGAACACTGGCAGCCATCTTTTGTTTTTTTAAATCTACAATTTTCTGGCTAGTTCAATGTAGTAATACACCATCTCCACAATACTTGTTACTGGTGAGAATAATAATAATAAAAGAAGCAGTCTGAAGTAAGTACAGGTAACTCACATTGCCAATGAAA
The DNA here is from genome assembly GCA_963584105.1 of Alviniconcha strummeri. Lineage (NCBI taxonomy): Eukaryota > Metazoa > Mollusca > Gastropoda > Provannidae > Alviniconcha > Alviniconcha strummeri. The sequence goes on along the minus strand of OY757558.1, from coordinate 10,450,735 downwards.
TTGCTGCAGCTACAGCTTTCATAGTAGTCCACAACATCCTGGTAGCCTTGTAGTTTACTGCACACAACACAGTGCTTACATCATCACGGTACCACATAACATAAACTGTATGCAACTCCCATAGTAGTACAAAACACTGGAAAAAATAAAGAAAAATATGTTCTTCATTGTTACCTGGCTGATTTGTTTGCTTCCTGTATGGTGTTTTACAGAAAAGATAAGAATTTGAATAGCGCAAGATGATGAAAACAGCAAAACCGAACTGTTAAAAATAACTAATGCCAATAGGATGTCTCTTTTTGTTGCTGTTGTTTTGTGAGTGTACCCTCAAATCTAGGTTTTTTGTTTTACTTGCAAACCCTTTATTTAGTCACAAAAGGTCCATGCTCCATTAAAAAAATTAAAGGGTCAAACACAATTTTACCAGGTATAATGCAAATCCAAGTCCTCCAGGGTGGTTGCAGAGAAGATTTTCTTGATGTCAAAGCCAAACTGCCTGCGGACTTCTTGGGCAAACAGGATCTCACTGTGGTGTTTGATAAGCCGCCTCTGATTGGCTGTCATGGTGTAGAGATATGCCCTCCGCATACTTTCCCACTTCTTCAGAAGTTTTTTCGCTCTGGGTAACAAGGCAAAAACAAGCACAAGAGATAATCAAAAGTACAGCGGAGCCCCTCTCTTAAGACCACCCTAATGGCCTTAAAAGACCACCCAAAAGGGGCCCAAAAGACTATCCCCCCAAGGGGCCTTAAGACTATAAAACGAGCCTTAAAAGACCATTAAAAAGTGAGCCAGTTTGGCCTAGCAGTAAGGCGTTAGGCTGGTAAGTGGAAGGACCTCGTTTCAATACCGCTTCGGCTCTCCTTTCTCTTCAAAAAGTTGTGCTTTGTGGACACTGTCCTGTGACTTTGTTCATCACTTCCTACTGAAACATTAAAATGGCTCTCATCTTAATGCGGAAGTCATTCTGGTGGTGACAGTGTAGCGACAGGTATATAATCTCCCTCTCCCCCCACCTCCATACCCCCTTCCTGCCGTCCCTAATAAGCCTTATGGTTTCTGTGGACGTTAAGCACCATGTTTACTTAGCATTAAAAAGGGCCTTGAAAGACCACAAAAGGGCCTTGAAAGACTGTCCCATGGGCCTTAAGAGACCACATGAAGGGCCTCAAAAAAACACACCATGGGCATTGATAGACCACTCCAAGGGTCTTAAGAAACCACCCCAGGGGCCTTAAAAGACCACATAAAAGCCTTAAAAGACCACCCCAAGGGCACTAAAATAGACAATGCAGACAAAAGAGACACTGAAGACAACAGTGTGACTGATTAGCATCTCAATGTTTATACGTTTTCACAAGTTTTTGTTTTGTTTTTGTTTTTACACCTTCATGGTGTAATTTTATAAACGCACTCACTCATTACTTTTGCAACACAGATGCTCCACATAACCCGTGTACACTGTTGCTTCTTTTTGTTAATGCCTACACCATCATCCTGCAACTGTGGAAATGTATTCACACTCACTCATTGATGTTGTAACCCTGGCAAATGGAGATAGCACACCAAATGCCTCGCTGGTGACTGGGGTTTTCACCAAGGTATTTCAGAACAATGTTGGCACCCATGCTCAGGCCCACCAAGATCAACTTGCATTGTGGGTAGAGGTGTTCCACTTCCTGTCGCATGATGTGGAACTCCTCCCACCCTCCTGGAATAATCAATATGACAGTGACATCAAACGGGAGACTTGACTGACAGCTTTTATACAGTGCTATTCACTGCTCGTGAGTCTGATCGACAGCTTTTATACAGTGCTATTCACTGCTCATGAGTCTGATTGTCAGCTTTTATCCAGTGCTATTCACTGCTCTTGAGTCTGATTGTCAGCTTTTATCCAGTGCTATTCACTGCTCTTGAGTCTGATTGTCAGCTTTTATCCAGTGCTATTCACTGCTCTTGAGTCTGATTGTCAGCTTTTATCCAGTGCTATTCACTGCTCTTGAGTCTGATTGTCAGCTTTTATCCAGTGCTATTCACTGCTCTTGAGTCTGATTGTCAGCTTTTATCCAGTGCTATTCACTGCTCTTGAGTCTGATTGTCAGCTTTTATCCAGTGCTATTCACTGCTCTTGAGTCTGATTGTCAGCTTTTATCCAGTGCTATTCACTGCTCTTGAGTCTGATTGTCAGCTTTTATCCAGTGCTATTCACTGCTCTTGAGTCTGATTGTCAGCTTTTATACAGTGCTATTCACTGCTCTTGAGTCTGATTGTCAGCTTTTATACAGTGCTAACTGCTATTCACTGCTCTTGAGTCTGATTGTCAGCTTTTATACAGTGCTATTCACTGCTCTTGAGTCTGATTGTCAGCTTTTATACAGTGCTAACTGCTATTCACAGCTCTTGAGTCTGATTGTCAGCTTTTATACAGTGCTAACTGCTATTCACTGCTCTTGAGTCTGATTGTCAGCTTTTATACAGTGCTAACTGCTATTCACTGCTCTTGAGTCTGATTGTCAGCTTTTATACAGTGCTATTCACTGCTCTTGAGTCTGATTGTCAGCTTTTATACAGTGCTAACTGCTATTCACTGCTCTTGAGTCTGATTGTCAGCTTTTATACAGTGCTATTCACTGCTCTTGAGTCTGATTGTCAGCTTTTATACAGTGCTATTCACTGCTCTTGAGTCTGATTGTCAGCTTTTATACAGTGCTAACTGTTATTCACAGCTCTTGACTCTGACAGCCTTTATACAGTGCTAACTGCTATTCACTGCTCTTGAGTCTGATTGTCAGCTTTTATACAGTGCTAACTGCTATTCACTGCTCTTGAGTCTGATTGTCAGCTTTTATACAGTGCTAACTGCTATTCACTGCTCTTGAGTCTGATTGTCAGCTTTTATACAGTGCTAACTGCTATTCACTGCTCTTGAGTCTGATTGTCAGCTTTTATACAGTGCTAACTGCTATTCACTGCTCTTGAGTCTGATTGTCAGCTTTTATACAGTGCTAACTGCTATTCACTGCTCTTGAGTCTGATTGTCAGCTTTTATACAGTGCTAACTGCTATTCACTGCTCTTGAGTCTGATTGTCAGCTTTTATACAGTGCTAACTGCTATTCACTGCTCTTGAGTCTGATTGTCAGCTTTTATACAGTGCTAACTGCTATTCACAGCTCTTGAGTCTGACAGCTTTTATACAGTGCTATTCACTGCTCTTGAGTCTGATTGTCAGCTTTTATACAGTGCTAACTGCTATTCACAGCTCTTGAGTCTGACAGCTTTTATACAGTGCTATTCACTACTCTTGAGTCTGATCGACAGCTTTTATCCAGTGCTATTCACTGCTCTTGAGTCTGATTGTCAGCTTTTATACAGTGCTAACTGCTATTCACTGCTCTTGAGTCTGATTGTCAGCTTTTATACAGTGCTAACTGCTATTCACAGCTCTTGAGTCTGACAGCTTTTATACAGTGCTATTCACTGCTCTTGAGTCTGATTGTCAGCTTTTATACAGTGCTAACTGCTATTCACAGCTCTTGAGTGTGACAGCTTTTATACAGTGCTATTCACTGCTCTTGAGTCTGATTGTCAGCTTTTATACAGTGCTAACTGCTATTCACAGCTCTTGAGTCTGACAGCTTTTATACAGTGCTATTCACTGCTCTTGAGTCTGATTGTCAGCTTTTATACAGTGCTAACTGCTATTCACAGCTCTTGAGTCTGACAGCTTTTATACAGTGCTATTCACTGCTCTTGAGTCTGATCGACAGCTTTTATACAGTGCTAACTGCTATTCACAGCTCTTGAGTGTGACAGCTTTTATACAGTGCTATTCACTGCTCTTGAGTCTGATTGTCAGCTTTTATACAGTGCTAACTGCTATTCACAGCTCTTGAGTCTGACAGCTTTTATACAGTGCTATTCACTGCTCTTGAGTCTGATCGACAGCTTTTATACAGTGCTAACTGCTATTCAAAGCTCTTGAGTCTGACAGCTTTTATACAGTGCTATTCACTGCTCTTGAGTCTGATCGACAGCTTTTATACAGTGCTAACTGCTATTCACTGTTCTTGAGTCTGACAGCTTTTATACAGTGCTATTCACTACTCTTGAGTCTGATCGACAGCTTTTATCCAGTGCTATTCACTGCTCTTGAGCCTGAGTGACAGCTTTTATACAGTGCTATTTACTGCTCTGGAGTCTGATTGACAGCTTTTATACAGTGCTATTCACTGCTCTTAAGTTTGACAGCTTTCATACAGTGCTATTCACTGCTCTTGAGTCTGATTGACAGACTTTATACAGTGCTATTCACTGCTCTTGAGCAGATTCTTGGCACTCTAGTCACATGATTCTGAACGAGTGACTAGCTTTACACAGCGCATTTAAATGTCCATGAAAGTGGTGTTTCCACAGCGCTAACTGGATGTGGCATGGCTGGTGCCATGCAAAACTGCTGCCACATATGGTGGATCCAAAGCTAAGCACACCACACAACCATGTTCCGGTTTACAGTTATTCGAAGCCAAATACGTTCATCCAGTCCTTTTGTACATACTGGGTTATTTCAGTGTTTCCAAAATCTACTGAACTCTGACATGGACCACAGGACCTTTAATGTGCGTATGTGACTTTTTTGCATGCATGCACACAGGGGACCTTGGTTTACTATCACATACGAGGGATGTTTGTAGTCTGCACTAAATCTTGACAATGGAGAAATCTACATATTCATGATGTAGTCGGTGTAATCAATAATCACACACAGTTTCAGTTTGATCAGATATGACTTTGTCACCTTTAACTTAAAGTCTTTCACTCTTTGACACAGCTGTTACCTTGAAATACAATACAGTTAAGCTCACTGAAAGTGGTATGAAAAGGTACAGCTAATTAGTAATCAGTAGCGCCATCATGCAAAGTTTGACATTTATCACATTTAGTCAATAAAAACTTGCAAAATAAGGATTTTGTTTCAAAAAGCCTTACTCATTTGATATTTATCTGTTTGCTACCTATTTTAAGCTGCATATATTAAGCTTTGCATAGTCAGCATGCTCATGAATGTGTGCTCCTCTGGGTGTGTGTGTGTTGGATGCAGGTTCCTCTGTGTGTGTGTGTGTGTGTGTGTGTGTTGGATGCGGGTTCCTCTGTGTGTGTGTGTGTGTGTGTGTGTGTGTGTGTGTGTGTGTGTGCTTGGAATAGTCTCCATGGACAAGATTTTGCACTTTATAAATACTTTAATTATTAATTATTATTAATCAAGGGGATATTTGTGTACTGAGCCACTAGATGTGTGTTGTGCATATCCAGACAGCTCCAAGACACAGCTGGTGTGCATCAGGCCAGCTGTGACTCTTGGTCATCTTACTTACAAACTGGCCTTTTCAAGTAAATTAATGATCTTCACAATTTAACCCCCCCCCCCCCCCCCCCCCAAAAAAAAGACAAAACAGCAGCAACAACAAAAAATGAACTAAAAAATCCCCACCATCAACAACAGCAAAACACCTCAAAACCAAAACCAATCTAAAACAAAGTTGACTGCTAGCGTAGTGAAGCAAGATCCCAACATACGAAAGGTTAACACAAAAGCTGTGCAAATTTCCTGGGTATACCCCTTTCTCCGAGCAACAGACCGATAGGTAAATGATGATAAATGAAAAATGACCACTGTCTGCTTGTCCTGTTTCACGTTTGGTGCTGGGATGTCTGGAAGCCATCAGAAGGTCCTCCTGGAGTGTCTGGAAGTCATCAGAAGTACTTCCAAACGCTCCACTGCTAATAACCAAAACAGGACAAATAGACAATTTTTGTTTACCATCATTTACCTGTCAGTCTGCTGCTTGGAAAAAGGGGTTTACTCTGAAATGTTTTGCTTGATTTGTGTTGTCCTATTAAAATTAGATTTTGATTGATTGATGGTTGCTTACATAGCGCTATTATCAGCTCTCTTGAGCAGACTCAGTGTGCTCGCAGGTCATTCTACATGAGTGACCAGCTTTTTTATAGCGCGTTTTTTTCGTTGAATATCCACTGAAGTGGTGTACTTACAGCACTGGCATGGCTGGTGCCACATGAAACTGCAGCCGTCTTGGCGCAAGTTCTGTGTACACCATACAACCATGCACCATTTCACTTCATGCAAAGTCACATACGTAAGGTGTATGCGTGTTTATCTGTAACCTGCCACCTGCACTTTTGGCGGAATGACCGGGATCTTTTAAGTGCTACTGTGGTAACACAGGGGTGGAACGGATGCTGAAATAAAGAGTCAGCACAGAAAGTTGACCCTGGAGAAGAAAATTCTCCCACCACTCCTGCAGGGATTCGAACCCACTACCTTTCAGTCACGATTCCGGCGCTCTAACCACTAAGCTATCCCCACCTCAAAACAGTGATACACTATGCAGGGAGTGGCAGATGAACCAAAACACCAACTGTCCACATAGCCCTGCATTACTCCCATTCATAAACTCTGAGCACATCAACAGCTGCTCAACTGAACGAAACTGATGAGCGTTCCAGCTCCTACCCACCGTAGCTAAAGATGCGTGGAGCCGTGAGACGCAGGCTGAAGAGACAGCCAAGGTGATTGAGGACAGCAACGCGGTACCCGCAGGACTGCGCATGGTTAACAAGTGCCCGGATGTAAGAACTTTCACTGCTGCTGCCAAAGCCAGGGCAGACCAACATGCAGTAATCATCTGTTGAGAGACAACATGCAGTGATCATCTGTGGGGAGACAGCATGCAGTGGGTACAGATTTAGAGGAACAAATGCCCTCAGTAAGCAGGTGGCCCAACAGCCTAAAATACGAGTCATTAAAACCCAAATATTGTGGTTTTGCATCCTGGTCTTGTATGACTATGTCAAAATTAAAATTTGAGACCACCCATTTTGGTTTAGAGCCAATTTACTTTAATATTGAATGGAAAAAAGTGACTTAAGTTGAAAACTTTTAAAATCAGAATGAAGACAATCCCGGAATATGGTAAAGGAATTTCCACATGCTAATTACTGTTAATCTAATAATCCATGGAATGGATCTGGCAGTCCAATTCCAGCCAAACCATAATTTCAGTCTTCAAATTAGCAATTATTTGAAAGGGGAAAAAAAAGAGAAGAGATTTGCTGCCTTGCAGGGCAAAATATAAGTCCTTAATGTAATGCTGAATTTGAAGACAGTATACAAAACCTCACACGACACTCTGACTTATAATGATGTAGCATCATACCAAGTTTGGTTAAAAAAAGGAGATATGGTTGAGATAAAACAAACAGATATTCAGAAAAGTGGATCCAAATCCAGTATATCAGATCCCCCCCCCCCTCCCCCCCGCCCCCACAGCTAGCGGAGGTATTTAAACAAAAACATTATAACAGAATCCCAGAGCTGACTGCCTCATTGCACGTTCTCTGATCTTGTTGCAGAATTCCACGTACCACTGAAACGGTGATTGGCAGTTGGCTGGTATAAGTCAAAGGTCAAGGTTGACCCATCCTGTAGGGTCTTTGTATGCCGTGTACCACTGGGAACAGGGTCACGCATTCGCCCCATTTTGGCGTAGACCACTGTCTGAAGGTGTCCATTCTTGCCCCAGAGCAAGGGTGGAACATATCTAAAAAAAATACAGCCAAAGATATTATACACCAAGACAGCTCAGTCCTTCTTACAGCTCTGAGCATTTTTTCACTTCTGAAGTATATAATCCACCTCACGAGGAAGAAAGCTACCAATTTTAAAATCTTGAAATTGCAGTGTTAAATTTATATCACTAATTCAAACCCATTTCTGGCACTTGCTAAAAAGAAGACAAAATTAAAATTGATGTGATGAGAAACACAACAGCGTATCATAACCAGTGCAAACACTAAATATTACAAAGAGATGCCATCAGACCAACGTAATGTTACTAGGCAGAACATATAATTACTCAGAATGATGAACACACACACACACACATACATATGGGTTCTTCTTCAGTGCTGGTCCTAGTTAGGGGGAATCAGAGGTCAAAACTGAAATAGCTTGCAGCTTATCCCAATTAGGCTTGTTGTGTCCCACATACATCCTATTTTAAGGCACAATTAAAAGAAAAGCAGTTAGGACCCCGACTGCAAGTTAGGATGGCTTTGAACATGTCCAAGTGGAGAGCATAACGCATGTTTCGGTGTGACATAAAAGTATCATTATGTAATATTTAGAACAAGAACCTTATTATTTCATAGAAAGGTTTTGAATAACAATCATTAGGAGTAACTAAGTGCAATTTTTAAGAGGGTTCATCCACTTGAGAGTAGAACAGCCTACCCGCAAAACTGTGGCACTGAAACATGCGTGACATGGAAAGAAAAGTTTTTCCTTCAAGATCAAACAAACACCGTGGATCATGAACAAGTATTTATTCTTGTTAGTTTTTGATGCTGTGGACATATTCCAAAGTAATATTGGAACACTTCCTCAACTTCAGATGTTCTTTGAATTGTAACACATGTTTCGCGTGACATGTACCGCATGTTTCACATGACATTCAATAATCACTCCGGTTGGAAACTGTTAAAAGCATGTACAATTTTTTTTTTCTCCAGAGTATTTGTACACATTACATGTATGTAAGCATTTGTTTTGAGTTTGACATGTTTTTTTTTTTAAGTTTGACAAGTTTTGCTTATGTGAAGAAGAAAAAAAGGAAGAAAAAAGAAAGAAAGAAAAAGTGATGAGCAGTACTAGTAATGTTTACATGAATTGACTGAAACTTAACATGAAAATTTAATCAATCATCTGTTCTCAAGCAAAACAATGACAACTTCAAGCAACTTTTATTCTGCAAAAAACACAGCTGCATTTGACACCGGTCTGTAGTGGCTTAGTTTTGCAAGCTGATCAGCAGGCACCCAAGGGATGTCATCAGTTGCAGGGAACGAGAAGCTGCTCTGATTTTCACGCAGGAACTTTATCTGCACTTCTCCAGATGAAACCTTGTAGTCTAGAAGTAGAACCTAGATTTAACAGAGCCAACAAGTGAAATCACAGTACAAGTTGCAGTCCATAACACATCACATTCAGAGACAGCAATCAAAGTTGGAGGAAATGGAAAAACAATATGCAGTAAACTAGTACATATATAGTTAATAGTATGCTGCCTCAGACCCCTGTCTTTTTCATGAATGCTAATGCACCCCCCCTCCAACCCCACTCCAGGAAACAAACAAAAACAAAACAAAAAACATGAATAAGAAAAAACAACACAAGTAGTAGTACAGTTCTAGTCGACTCAGTATATTAATATTATTAATATTATGTTGAATTCTTTCCAGCTTAAATTAGTAAAGTTTACTAAAAATGAACAGAACAAAAACAAAAGACCTCTGCAAGTACACCATGTCACTACTAAAACAGGACAGAAGAAACAATAAAAATTCCAAACAAAAACTGCAAGCACACAATGTCCGGTTAAGTTAGTATTGTTTCTAATCCTAAAGAAGATGGTAAATTTAAATCAAAAGAATCTCAAAGTTACATCATCATTAATACTATAGCACAGTCTCCGTTTCATACATAAATCAAAACAAAGGAGGGAAGATTTGTTCAACGCACGTTCTGCAACACGATGATACAACGCACGTTTTGTGTGACGGAATCAACTTCCATCCGGTTCCATGTCACCAGAAACGAACGTTATGTTTTGACCAATGCTTCTCTCCTTGTTCATGGACTGAGAAATAATTTGAAATGACTGCAACCATGACTAAACATGTTTGTTTTTGATCCTACGTATACCTACTTTTTGGTAATTGTGGTTCCTAACCACAAAATAATGATTCGGCAAGAGACGTATGTTTCATGTGACGAAACGGAGATGAGCCTGCAAGAGGGTGCATCGAACACATTGAACGCTGTATTTATAAATAAAGAGTGCTACTGTATAAAATACTAGTCTGAAATGATCAAGTAACTATAACTGCTTGGAATTTCACCTACCTGCGTCATTGGTAGCCTCCAAATTGGGTGAAATCGTGTGCTAGCAGACAATGATGACAGCCCAGCGACGCATGTTTCTCCTGCATCAGAGTGTGACGCGCAGTGGTAAAAGTACCCTTTCACAAATTCCATGCATATCACGTGACACAACGTCATCAATATGTGTGTAGATGCCCATGGTACGTTTGAAAATTGCAGTTAGAAGATTTTTTTTTTCTTTGTTGGATTTGTTTCGCGAATTTTTGTTTTTGCCATTACGGACGTTTCACCCATGATGCAAAATTTTCATTGCACTTTTAATGCATTTTAGGAAATAATACGGCAACTTTGGTGTTCAGATCTCGGCATCGATAGTGCTTTGTTATTTATAGCAACAGTGTTTTCCCCGGTTCGCATCGTTGATCTTGTGCAAGTTGGAAGTGAACACGTGTTTCATGACATGACGGGTCATGAAACATGCGTAATGCTCACTTTCAACCATCATTATTGTACACAGACATACTCAGCAGGCCTGAAATTAGCTTTCTGGTGCTTTTGCATGTTGCAACTTTGCAAACAAATTAGATATGTCTGAATATTTTCGTCTGGTATGAAGTAGCTTCCAACACAAGCAGTAGGGTATCGCCATTCCCGTTTTTGACCATCATTTTTGTGTGACATGGGAGTATATTTTGCTAATAAAAAATAAACAAAACATTTTTTTCCACCAGATTGTTCTCATTGCTTCTTGGGTGTATAACAAAGGGAATTTTATCCATTTGGTGTGAAAAAAAGGAACTGGTTTACAACAAAACTGTTGCAAAGTGAGTGACTACCAATTAGGACCGCCACTGAAGAAGAACCCATATATACACACCCCTCCCACCCCCATACCCCCAAAAACAAACAAACAAAACCAAAACCTGAATGTAATGTCTGAGGGATTCAGAAGGGGGAACTTTAAGCTGGGACTTGGTCAAGTGAAAAACTGAAATAACAAACTTTATACACAACTTATTTCTTGTTGTTGTAACTTTATATTTGTTGGATGTTTGGGAATAGAATTTATGATAAGCCTTATGTATACATGTTCCTTTAAAAAACTAAACTATTTTTATTGTCTGGCCTAAAATTCATAGGTCTTATTTGCCCACAGTATTTACTGCCTGGCTTGCGAGCATCACACAGTAATCGTAACTGGTACATAAAACTGACCATGGTCAACCATCTCATGCAGACGTGACCTTGGTGGATTCAGCTGATATACTGTATAAATCTACCTTGTATTAACTCACATGCCTGGTGAGGTCACCATGATTCAGGTCTCTGTTGTTGTTTCCCTTTTTATGCACAACTTATATAAGCCCAACACTATTATTAGTATTAAGATGATTAACTTCCTTTGCCGATTGTTTATATTATGTATCAGTATTAAAATATTCTTTATACTTTTGACTGGTTTGCCCCAATATCGGGTTGGCTGGTCATTAAATATGAATTATCTATGTAGTTTTAACTGGGGTTTATTGAACTGACCAACTTCCCAAATTTATACACTGTCAGTGTCACAGATTGCTTGAATACTTTGTCATAGGACTCACCCCTCCATTACTGAGAAATGACTACAGGTACTCTAGCCTTTAGGTACAGGTACAAGCATCCTTCACATGCCAATAAACATTTAACTCTTTGAAATTTGAGTAAAATCAAAAATAAGTCATACAGGTCAACGCATATGTTTGAAAGTAGTAGTAGTAGTAGTAGTAATTGGATTATAATGTCCTGTCATATAGTGTCAACCACACAGGGTCATATCAGGCCAGTCAAAACTCAGGTCATAAGCAAATACACATTTCTAAACTCTTCTCTACAAAACCAATCACTTAATGTTACAACAATAAAAGACATTTACAATGACCTTTGACAGTCAAAATATTACATGACCCACATCTACACATACTGGCATTAACACTTTAAGTTAAAATGGAGAAATTAAACTGTCATTACGGTTCTCGCAATATAGGACAAGAAGAAAGGATGGCCTGAATAAACTCGGAGTTGCGTGTCTTGGAATAGAGACTTGGCGGTAGTGATGGGCTGGCAAGGTTCAACATGCGGATCATGCCATACAGGCACAGGCCTACGAATGCAGCAACCAGCATGGACATCTTGGCAGCAGTACTGCTGATCCCCCCCACCCCAAACGTTGATGCCTGCACAAAAAGGGAATTATACAAAGATAAGGCTTACAAATGTGCACAGTTTTAAACTTAATAGAAACACCCTTTCTGAATCGTTAATGCAAATACCAGTATTAAATGACTGATCAATAAGAGTTAAGACTGACCAGTATGGACAGTTAAACCCAGAAGAAGTGTGCAATAAAATTTTTAAATAATCACTGAGTCTATGACTATAAGATTGTGAGAGTGAGAGATGAATTCCTCAAAAACCACAATAGTTACACCTGGAGGCTCTTACTAGTCTTACCTTTTTGTTATTTTTTCAATAATTTTAGTAATTTACACAGTGACAGCGAAATGATTAGCACTGGTAAGACCACTGCCAGTCACACTAAACCGTATGACACTCAAGATGCAAAACTACCGTAAGATATGGTCAGTCATTACAAAGTGGCAGTGGCTTCGTACTCTTACAGATGGCATTGAATCGATTTATAGATCTAGCACTTGATAAATCATTAAATGTATGTAGTGTTAGTGGCAAAGACTTATGAACGCTAGATAGTGGATGTTAAATCATAAATGGACCAAAGAAGCTTTGCTGCAGAAAACAAACAAACAAAAAAGACCTTGGCGTGCTTTGTGGGAGCCAACGGTAACTAACACTACAGCTTGGCATCAGTAATGATGAAGGTAAAAATTAATGAAGAGCAGGTAGCTGGGAATGGACGACGGAGAGCAACACAAGAAAAATACTTAAAATGAATGAAAATATACGTGATAAATGTACAAATGCCGCAATAAATACTATAAATACCGATTTTTTCGAAACCCTCCCTCGAATTCACTGAACAGTTAAAGTAAGGAGAAAATATTCAAGTTCATCAGCTGATCGGTTGTCGTCTGGATGTGACTCCGTTTGAACGATGTTGGAGTGATGTCCCTTCAGTTCCATAGAAGATGGCGCATCGTCGGCAACTTTCGAAGAACCTTGCTGTCTGCTACAATTTTTTTCGAGGACAACTTGTGAACTCCACAACAGACAGACAAAGAACTCATAATATTTTTGGTAAGTAGAAAAAGTTTGATCGCAAAATGCATTTATCAATCGAACGATACAGAAAGCGTCAATTGATCTTGGAAATTTGCAGCCGATAACCTTTGCAGACGATGAGATCAACTTTGTGGTCTAAAAATAGCGGGGTCGCCGGGTCGTTAGCCTTGATCCACCGGGCAGAGGAGGAGTGTGGACGGTGTTTGCAATGGGAAAAACCTTTGATCGAGTCAGTTATATGTTTTGCAGACTTCGTTGCAACAAAACTTTGC
>OY757558.1:10422260-10434760 GCA_963584105.1 Alviniconcha strummeri | reverse complement strand
TATTATGCATACCTTTTTGGTGACCTTCACCTTCTTTCAAAGGGATATCGTCATCAAATGCTGAAATTGACAGTTGCATGATTCTGGTAATTTTCATATGTGGTCAGTGTCAAACTTCCACGCTTGATTGTTAAATACACGAGTTAAATTAGGCTATTTTTATTTTTTACGTATATTGAAGGGAGATAATTGACATAATCCATGACTCGACAAAAACTTTAAAATTAGTGTTTTCTTTGTCACTGATTAAATGAGGTCTTTTGAGGGTTGCCTGCTTATAACCTCTACTGTGTGTTCGGCCTGCTCATGTCAGTTTTGATGACCTTGACTTGTTAAGGATGGGGGAGGTGGTTGCGCAGGGGTAGGGGGTTAGTGTAACTATATCTAACACTGCTCGCTGCAAACATACCACCAGAATGATAATACACTAAGGTGGGTAGCCATGTCTTTGCAGGTAGCGTTTCAACAGTTATTGGGGAGGAACGTGATCATCACCAGCATGCAAGGAACTGCTTGCAGAGTGGGCATACACAGGGGGGACAACTCTGATTTTGAACTGAGTTTCTCTTCAGTGTGTGTTCTCTCCACTTGCAGACTGTGCTTCTCTAGCCAGATGGTTATACCCTTTGACTCATGCAAACTTCTGCATGCATGCATGTCATCACAGCATTTCAGCAAGCATTTATTTAAAAAACAAAAAACAAAAAAACCCCAGCACACTAACAATAAAACAAATGAGGTATGTTGCTAATCAGAGTTCAGGAGCTGTGTGAAAGTCAAGGTGGATGTCCTGGGCTCCCATCCCTAATAAATCTATGGTTTCTGTGGCTGTGAAGCAACACTTCAACAACTATGTTGCTAATTTGTCCCTAATAATTATGTCAGCCTGATGTCCGAGGACATTAAGCCCCACATCATCGTATGTTGCTAATGTCATCAAATAATTATTTTTATGTTTAATCTCAGTGGTGGCATTGTCATGATGCCATTATTGTTTTTTGTTTGGGGTAATCTTAGGTGTAAGCGCCTTGCAAATGCTCTTTTAGATTATATTACATAGCATCTCAACAGCAGGAAATAGGTTAATGCAGTAACCATTCTGATAGTGAGAGATATGACATATGTATGTTATATAAGGCTTTCCTCAAACTGGTTGAAGACATTTCCTCGGCGGACACCGTAAGACAAAGCATTTAAGGTATGTGTGTATGATGTTGGTATTAGTTACAAGTGTGTGAGGTGCTGAGCATTTAAGTTTAGTATGACAATATTGGTATTGGTAACAAGTGAGCAAGGTGTTGAGCTCTCTGTGTTCATATATATATATATGATCTGGTTTTACACAATATAAACAGTAAATCGCCAGCTTTCACTCTTCTTTCGCTGTACTATTTCCATTTTGTTTACCTGAGAATAAACGCATGCTTTCACCTTTAAAACGTGTGAAAAAGAGTATTTTGAATTGTTTTGCTGTTTGGTTCAGTTGCATAGTTGCATATCAACCCTCAACTACATGTATATTACACACACATTCTAGTGAAGAAAATTTAACATGGACAGGGGACCACAGGGTGTCTGAAAGGTCAAAGGGCATGCACGCAAGTTGATGACTTTCTCTTCATAGCTGATGACTCTCCTCAGCTGCTTGCAAACCCAGTCTGGGACTCGTTCACTCTACCCACAGCACTGAACTTGTGGGGGGTAAATTCTGAGAGACAAGCTGTGAAATGGGTCATAAATAAAAACAAATTGACATATCATTCTGTGGCAATGATCTACATGTATAATGACCTCTCTTCTAACATGACCCCCCCCCCCCCCCCCCCACACACACACACACTTCAAAACAGTACCCCCCAAAATAAATAAACCATAAAATAAACCATACACACACACACACACACACACACACACACACACACACACACACACACACACACTCATAAAGAAGAAGAAGAAGAAGGAGGAGGAAGAAAAGAAGAAAAAAAGGCTAATCTTCCAAAGGTTCTACCAAACACACACACACACACACACACACACACACACACACACACACACACACACACACACACATACACACTCATAAAGAAGAAGAAGAAGGAGGAAGAAAAGAAGAAGAAAAGGCTAATCTTCCAAAAGTTCTAACACACACACACACACACACACACACACACACACACACACTCATAAAGAAGAAGAAGGAGGAAGAAAAGAAGAAAAAAAGGCTAATCTTCCAAAAGTTATACCACACACACACACACTCATAAAGAAGAAGAAGGATGAGGAGGAAGAAAAGAAGAAAAAAAGGCTAATCTTCCAAAAGTTCTACCACACACACACACACACACACACACACACACACACACACACACACAGATTCCAAGAAAGTGCCCGCATCTGACTTCCATAGGAAGACCTGCTGTCAGACCCACTCCAACAACACTTCACCTCTTACAATATATGTCCTCTGATCTCCGAAGGAATGCCGGCTGTTGAACCCACTCCAACATAACGGACCCGCTCCTGCTTTTATATGTCCTCTGATCTCCAAAGGAAGACCTGCTTGAACTATGACATGCCCTTGGACAATGTCCTCCAAAGGAAGACCTGCTCCAACCCATAAAGGAAAGTCTGCTGTCAGACCCACTCCACTCCTGTGAAATGTTCTCCAACCTCCAAAGGAAGCTTGAAGATCTGCTGTCAGACCCATTCCAACATAACAGACCCACTCCTGCTTTTATGATATGCCCTCTGAGTCTGACAGCCAAAGGAAGACCTGCTCCAACTCATGGTATGTCGTCCAATCTCCAAAGGAAGATCTGCTGTCAGACCCACTCCTCTCTTATGTTCTCTGACCTCCAAAGGAAGATCTGCTGTCAGACCCACTCCAACTCCAATGATATGTCCTCTGACCTCAAAGGAAGAACTGCTGTCAGACCCACTCCTCTCCTATGATAATGTCCTCTGACCTCCAAAGGAAGATCTGCTGTCAGACCCACTCTACTCCTATATATCTCTGACCTCCAAAGGAAGATCTGCTATCAGACCCACTCCTCTCCTATGATATGTCCTCTGACCTCCAAAGGAAGATCTGCTGTCAGACCCACTCCACTCCTATGATATGTCCTCTGACCCCCAAAGGAAGATCTGCTGTCAGACCCACTCTACTCCTATATACCTCTGACCTCCAAAGGAAGATCTGCTATCAGACCCACTCCTCTCCTATAATATGTCCTCTGACCTCCAAAGGAAGAACTGCTGTCAGACCCACTCCTCTCCTATAATATGTCCTCTGACCTCCAAAGGAAGATCTGCTGTCAGACCCACTCCACTCCTATGATATGTCCCATGATGGTAAAGGAACTATAAGGAATAGCCTTCTCAAATCATCTCCAACAAGTAAAAGAAATCTATCACAACAGAACTTGATATCAAGGATTTTGTCGGAAGAGGCCATATTTTTACACTGAATTTGTAAACTGAGTTTGTCAGTGATGATCAGTAGGACTGGATACGTATGTGTACATATTGCTGATAAGTGTGTAGTGACTAGCAGTATGATAGCATGTGCCTGTGGTATGAGCGAATGGTTGAATGTGAATGTGTTTGCAGGTGAATGGATGAGTGAATGGTCAGCGGATGGAATGAATGTGATTGTGTTGCAGAGCTCTGAGCAACATAGGTTGAAAACTGAACTGTTCTCAGTTGCTATGAAACACACACACACACACACACACACACACACACACACACACACACACACACACACACACACATATATATATATATACTACGATAGGAGTGTGTGTGAGAGAGACCAGAGAGACAAGGGAGAGAGAGACCACAGAGAGAGAGAGAGAGAGAGAGAAGACAGGAATAAAGAGTGTCCGTTTGGAAGACTGCTTTGGACTTCAGTTTGACTGGCCTGAATGGATTGGGAGGGCACAAACAACAAGCAAACAACAACGCACGAACCAACAACATTACAAGTGTCATGCCCTGCTTCTTGCATGCCTTGGCCCCTTTACAGTAGGCATGAGATGTTTACACTTCTGGCACTCATGGCACAAGATCAAAGAGGCTACTTCAGGGAAAGTGATAGGCCAGCCGTGAAAATAAACCAATCAACTGACTAAGCTCCACCCTAATTTTGCTTGAGACTTTGTCTCATTAATATACAGCTGCTGATTGGCTGGGATGTGTTTCCTGTGCTTTTTGACTGACAGAGTAGAGTGGCCCATTGGCATTGTCTTGTACATCCAGTCCCACTGATTATCTCTCACAAAACTGAACAGTTTAAAAATTCAAGTTAGTAACTGGATTTTAACATCCTGTCAGCTGCACAGGGTCACCTCAGGACAATCAAATTCAGTCATAAGCAAATGCACACTTAAAAAACATCTCATATATATTTTCTCAAGTCAGTCCACAAAACAAATCCCTACACAAACAAAACAAAACATGTATACACGGACATCAAACACAAATTGTTGAAGAGTTAGTCTCTTCAATGTTACCTCTGTTAAAAGAGCGCATAAGGCTAGGACATGATGGTATTGTTGACCATTCTAATTTATTGACACCAGACTGAAGAAAAATATAAAAGGAATGGACAGAAACAATACAACTTATTAAAATCTATACAAATGCATAATGGCAAATTTATACCAGTGCCATATGGCAGCAAGCTGCACATACCATGTACCATCTGTCATCTCCCAGCTGCTGAAGAAGAGCCATGCTAAAAAGCCTAACTCTTAATGAATTTTGAAACATGTTTTAGAGTTTTAATATAAAAAGCAAAGAGACTGGATCATTAGCAGAAAAATTACAAGACAGAGACAGTAAGAGGACTAGCCAGAAACTGAGAGAGATCATACAAAAGAGGAATCAAATGACAGCCCTGAGATTCCAGATAGGGTCGGGGGAGGGGTGGAAAGGGGAGAGATCAGACATGCCCAGACTTCCTTTGAGGGTTACAAAAAAAAATAAACAAAAACAAGGAATTTTCAAAAGCAAAGTCCTTGATTGTAAGATCCAAACACGTAAAAGGTTCAAAATAACGCTATTTATTGGGACTAAACACAACCTGCAATATTTTGGGGTAATCCCCTTTATCAAGCCACAAAACAACACTTAACAGTTAAAAAGTGACAAACAATGAAAACTGAGATGGAGAGCTAAACCCTCATTGTAAGTTTTGAGTATTTTCTCTCTCTCTCTTTTTTTTTCCTGCTTCTATTTTTTCTTTTCAACCTGTTGGACAAAAATAATATTCTTTGAGAATGCTAGTACCTTTAAAACAGGGGGTGGGCAAAATAACATCTTCTCTAGAACAGTCCTTCTGTGAGCTGGTAGTTGGATTTTAACATTCTGTCAATCACACAGGAATGAATCCTGGACTGAAACAGTCTCCCCAGATAGGTTGTCTAAATATAGAACTCACACTGGGCTCTGGCTTAAACATCACAGTCACTGGTTACAGGTCATGGCAGCAAAGCTGTTACAGCCTTACTGTGGTAAACAAATGCTAAAAGTATGTCACCATTCTGCATACACTGGTAAGTTTGGATAGCCTAGTTGTTGCTGCCTTACTGTGGGAGATACTGAAAAATATATCACAGTCAGTAGTAGGTCATGGTAGTATAGCCATTGCAGCCTTACTGTGGTACACACTTAAATATATATCACAGTCACCAGTAGGTCTGGGTAGCATAGTTGCTGTACATAGCCATACTGTGGTAATAACGCATCACAGTCACTGGTAGGTCTGGGCAGAATACCTACTGCTACATAGCCATACTGTGGTAATAACGCATCACAGTCACTGGTAGGTCTGGGCAGAATACCTACTGCTACATAGCCATACTGTGGTAATAACGCATCACAGTCACTGGTAGGTCTGGGCAGAATACCTACTGCTACATAGCCATACTGTGGTAATAACGCATCACAGTCACTGGTAGGTCTGGGCAGAATACCTACTGCTACATAGCCATACTGTGGTAATAACGCATCACAGTCACTGGTAGGTCTGGGCAGAATACCTACTGCTACATAGCCATACTGTGGTAATAACGCATCACAGTCACTGGTAGGTCTGGGCAGAATACCTACTGCTACATAGCCATACTGTGGTAATAACGCATCACAGTCACTGGTAGGTCTGGGCAGAATACCTACTGCTACATAGCCATACTGTGGTAATAACGCATCACAGTCACTGGTAGGTCTGGGCAGAATACCTACTGCAGCCTTACTATGGTAAACACGTAAACTTCACAGTCACTGTTGGTCAGGGGACTATACCTGTTGCAGCCTTACTATGGTAACCACTGAAACATGACACACACTGGTAGTGGTAGGTCAGGGTAGTATAGTTGTTGTACATGTATAGCCTTGCTATGGTAAACACAAAAACACCACAGTCACTGGTTAGCCTAGGTAGCGTACCTGATGCAGCCTTACTATGGTAAACATTAAAACATCACAGTCACTGGTTAGTCTAGGTAGTATACCTGCTGCAGCCTTACTGTGGTAAACACTTAAACATCACAGTCACTGTTGGTCTGGGTATAATACCTGCTGCAGCCTTACAATGGTAAACACTAAAACATCACAGTCTCTGTTGGTTAGGGTACTATACCTGTTGCAGCCTTACTATGGTAAACACTAAAAACATGACAGTCACTGGTAGGTCTGGGTATAATACCTGCTGCAGCCTTACTGTGGTAAACACTTAAACATCAGTCACTGTTGGTCTGGGTAGCATACCCGTTGCAGCCTTACAATGGTAAACACTAAAACATCACAGTCACTGGTTAGTCTCGGTATAATACCTGTTGCAGCCTTACTATGGTAAACACTAAAACATCACAGTCACTGGTTAGTCTCGGTATAATACCTGTTGCAGCCTTACTATGGTAAACACTAAAACATCACAGTCACTGGTTAGTCTCGGTATAATACCTGTTGCAGCCTTACTATGGTAAACACTAAAACATCACACACACTGGTAGTGGTAAGTCAGGGTAGTACAGTTATTGTACATGTATAGCCTTACTATGGTAAACACAAAAACATCACAGTCACTGGTAGGTCTGGGTAGCATACCCGTTGCAGCCTTACTATGGTAAACACTAAAACACCACACACACTGGCAGTGGTAGATCAGGGTAGTATAGTTGCTGTACATAGCCTTACTATGGTAAACATTTAAACATCACAGTCGCTGTTGGTCAGGGTACAATACCTGTTGCAGCCTTACTATGGTAAACTCTAAAACTGTCACCGGGTAGTAGGACACAGGTAGCACTGCATGCCTGTGTGGCTGTTGAAGCCTTGGGCTTGGCCAGGTAAGGTGACCTGAATTTCTCACAGGAAACTGATAGCACAACGCACTATCTGCACTGTCCATGTGTTGACACACCTGAACCGAATGCAATAAATTCATGAAAAAATCTGACTGAAACACAACATCATTGATGGCACTGCCAGACAAGGTCACCAGTTTATGTATTATAACTGTGAGCATCCCTTTTTCTCTCCTCTATTGCCAGGCAAAGTCCCCAGTTCATGTATTACACATGTAAGCATCTATTTCATCATTTTAGCCACCTTGAACATTGAACATTATTTTCATGACTGTACTCTGTCCCTCTCATTGACTCTGAAAGTCTGAAGGTTGTATGGGTGATGGCTGCTGTGTGTGTGTGTTGCTTTGCTGTGCTGTTAGAACTAAAATATATAACCTGAGTATGAAAATGTGCACTGTTAGTGTTATTAGTGCTAACTTGAACAGACTCACATTGACATTAGTGACTGCTGCATTACTGCTATCAGTTTAGTTTTCCGGAATTTTTTTGAGTATCATGCTTTCGGGTTCTGGTGGTGAATCAGCCAACTTACATTGTTTGTTTTCTCACTAATATAGCAAAAACTTGGAAAAAACAGGTGTAATCACAATTCCGGAAAAACTACACAAAACTGAAGAAGAAGAAGAAGAAGAAGAAGAAGAAGAAGAAGAAATAAAAGCGGTCTGTGAACATTCGTAAAAACAGATACACACGTTCTGGTGATGATAATGCAATGGTAATTTCCTTTGGGTGTGGGCGGTGCAAAAAGGTGGTGGGCAGGGGCGGGGCTGAGGGGGGTGAGTGGGGGGGGGGGAGGGGGAGTCACTTTGGGAGGGACGGGTAGACTAGAAGTGAAATTGCGCACTAATTATTATTTTTCACTGTATCAAATAATTTTTGACCGAGATAAGAAAAATCGGCAATTCCACGTGGATGGTGTGTCATCATTTCTTCTGTTCCGCGGCCACAATATATGAGAGGTGAATATGGACACGTCCCCCCCCCCTTTTTTTTTCTTCTTCCAGTTACTGTGCGAATTTTTCACTGAGGTCGCATCACGTGTGGATGGTACATCAGTCCTTCTGTTCTATGGCAACAATCGACGATGCCACAGAGTACAATCATCATGCCACTGCTTCCTTCTTCTTCAGTACAGGCGATAGTTTAACGCACACACACGCCTTCAGTAATAATGAAGTTGAGTATCGACCTTTGCCCTTGGGGGAAGGGGAGGGGGGACTCACAGAATCGGGGTCTACACTGGTACATCAACGTTCTACATCTTTTCCTCTTAACGGCACCATTCGCACCTACCTCGTTCCTCGAAGTTCAGAAAAACTGGTCGCCACACATGCAAGCTGACTAGTGTTAGTAACCCGTTTGTTTCTCATGAACTAAATGCTCAACAAAAGTGGAAGCAGACAGCTAATGGGAGGTAATCCACATAAATAGGAAGAACAACTCTAGTCAACCACTACAGCTGTGCTGTCTGGTGAAAATCGATTGTACTCGTTCGATTTCGTACGATGTGTGGAATGCTGCTGGCATAGCACCGTCTGTGCAGAAAATGTGAACGAGACCGCCTCTGTCCTGGGGAACCGGCCTGCAGACTTACTTTGCCTTTGGTCAGTGCCTTCGTGTGCACAGTGTTAGTGAGAACACCGCGTGTTGGAAGAAGAACTTCGGATGTGAAAAGACCTGGTTAATAAGCGGCCGGTGGTTTGCACACAGACACCGAACAAGGTGACAGTAACAGAGATTGTGGTTACTCCGAGACGAAGAGTTAACCAGGCTAGTCCCGTCATAATCAGAGCTTAACAGTGAGGTGAAAGTGAGGAGAGTCGGTGGCGCAGCGCTTCAGAGCGCTTCTCTCGAAAGCCACTGAGGAAAAAAGTTTATATATGATCAAAGGTGGTCACCAGTTCGATGGGTGACACTGAGAAAACTTTACGTACCCCAAGATTTCGCTTGAGTCAAATTCAGTACAACATCAAAAGTGCCACAAAAGTCCTTCGGACGAGACTATTATTTCAGTAACGATTTCCCCTTTGTGCATGTAGGCCTATGCGTGCAAACGATCACGTTACGAACCGTGACAATGTATGTAATTTTAAAACGGCCAGACGGTCCCAACGCAAGTGCCAGTCCATGCCAGATAATATACGGAAGCAGCGCAGATAATGTACGGAAGCAGGGGCCGTCTTTTACCGGGTCGACCAATAGTAATTTTTATATACATGCATGTATATAATTGGTGGTGCCCAATAATAATGTGATGTCAAAATGTGAAATCAGATTGTCATATGGCAATGCGAAGTTAGAATGGTTGAAAATCTCAGAGTAGCTAGGAAAAAAGAAAAAGAAAAAAGAGAAGAAAAAAAAAGAGAGAAGATTATATATATATCTATAAAGCAAGCAACACGTGTTTGCAGGTGAAAATGTTGCCGTGCTTTTTGTGTGTTTTTTGTTGTTGCTTTTATCTCACCTTTCTTAGGTTTGTGTGTAATGCTAGTTTGCCCTTCTTTCCCAATGGCCCTATACCACCTCCTTGCCTTGTACTGTCTCCTTCAGATGGGATTTGGCACATTATTACTCTTACTGGCTAACTCTCTGGATAGGGGTTCAAACAGTGGAATGAGGATGATCAAAATTTGTGTACAGTGTGTAACCCAGTGGGAGTTTGAGGCTGACTGGCTGATGCTTTGGGCTGTAAATCCAGCAGCCAAGGGTTAGGATGTGATGGGTGAAAGACACTTTTTCAATTTTTCTCAGTCAGCACTTGTGCAGAATCCCCAGTGCCTGTCACACTTTTGTGTGCTCAGCAGACATTTTGAAGATGGTTGTGCATGTTAAAGATCCCATGTCCATTTTTTGATAATAGAAGGCCTAACAGCTGGTGGTGTGGAAACACAGACAGTACATAATAGAAGACGAAAAAGTGTGTGTGTGCATGCATGCGTGTATACATGCATACGTGTGTGTGTGCATGTGTGTGTGTATGTGTGTACTACTTTCTTTGTTTTATTTCTGAAGTGACCACTATTACTAGCATTAATATTAATATTGCTCCCATTTTGTGTATCTTTCCCATTGATCAAAGAATGCTTACTAGTGAATGTATCTATTCTCCTGTGCTGATCTTCACCAGACCTGTAGAGTTTACTCCCTTGGCAGCACACCTAGACCAGGATAATGGCAATGGCAGATGGGACACCACGAGGGACGGAAAAAACAGTGCTGTGTGTTGGGCTGGTGTGTCTGGACATTGTCAAGGTTGTCACTCAGTTTCCGTTGGAGGACACAGATCAGAGGTATCATAATATATGTAATATCTATTATAGAAATAAAAATGAGTTGTGGATGTACAGTTTAGTGCTTGTTTGTGTGTCTGAGAATTTTCAGGGTTCATGTTAACTGGTAGTTTCTGGTATTTTACCGGTTAGAATCAGCATATATATATTATATATATTATACACTAAAAAAGTTGGCAATCGGTCAGATGTACCAGCTGTTATATTGTTTGACTGGTTCTCAAAAAGCAGCATCCTCAGTGCTGTCCCATATTTTGATGTAAATCTCAGATGTAAATTCATCCTGATGCGACCTATGCAATGACTGGGCCTTAAAAACCAGTTGCCTGCTTTCAGATGTGAAGACTGTCTGTGGAGTAAGGGAGGGAATGCAGCCAACACGTCCTCAGTGCTCTCCCATCTTGGAGCCCCTGCTGAATACCTGGGTACCCTGGCCCGGGGGCCTTATCTGCAGTGAGTTCAGGGCCATATGTCAAGGTTCCAGGCGAGATCAAAAGATCATGAGATCTTAGAGGAGGGAGGTGGAGCTGGACCTTCAAATTTGCCCAGAAGAGGTCATGAGTAGGGAGGTGGAGCTGGGCTGAGCAAGTTGGACTTCTTTTGCTTCGAGTTGTCCAAGTTGTTCATCAACACCAGTGCAACGGACATTGTCTTTGTGACTCTGTCCAAGCACAGCAGTTGAAACAGCAATTGAGCAGTGCACAAGTTGCTGGGCAATGGCGAGGGGACACCGCCTTAACACTTCCATTGTTCTGGCGGCGGTCCACAGTCTCTCCAGATTTTTTGGGGCAGTTTCCGTGGTCGAGCCTTCACTGTGTCATCCCCTTTGCGCTCTGTCCCCATCCCTAATAGGCCATCTCACCTCCGTGGACGTTAAGCAACAATAAAGCAAAGGCCATATTTGTCAGTAATTCACTGTTTGGTGGGGGCGCCTTTCCTCCATCATATATAGGCTGATGGCTTAGGGGAGATTGGTCCAGATTGGGACTGAAATCTGAGAAAGTGCAAAAAACATGGGTTTAGTGGTTGAAGCATTGGAGTTTGAGCATGCATGTGTCTGATGAAGAGCACAGAGCATGGGAAGGACTGTAACATCAGTGTGTATGGAACAAATATGGGGAGCAGGGATAGCTCAGTGATCAGAGCACTGGACTCACGATTGAAAGGTTGCAGGTTTGGGTCTGGGCAGGAGTGGCAGGACAATTTTCTTCTCCAGGGTCAGCTTTCTGTGCTGACTCTTATTTCAGTATCCCCCATGGTGTTGCAGTAGCATGAAAGATCCTGGTCATTCTGCCAAAAGTGCAGGTGGCAGGTTACAGCTAAACGCACATGCTGCAGCACCCTACATATGTGGCTTTGACATGGTGTGTGGTTGTATGGTGTACACAGAATGCGCTGAGACAGCAGCAGTTTCATGTGGCACCAGTCATGTAACAACCAAACAGCTCTGTACATACGCTACTTTGGTGGATATTCAAAACGTACTATAGAAAGCTTCAGTCGCTCATTTAGAATCACAAGGGACAAAAGCACAGTGAGTGTGCTTGTGAGCAGGGAATAACACTATGTAAAAAAATGATCATCATCAAATATGACAATTTTTCTTTCTTTCTTTCTTTTATTTAAAGTGTTCTTAGTGCAGTGAAATTCGACTGATCCAGTGTGATCAAAATAGCAATACTTGGCAATAACTACAACAAACAAAACATCAACAAACTTAGAAGAGAGAGAGAGAGAGAGAGAGAGAGAGAGAGAGAGAGAGAGAGAGAGAGAGAGACAGACAGACAGACAGACAGACAGACAGACAGACAGACAGACAGACAGACAAGAGACA
>OY757558.1:10417260-10419760 GCA_963584105.1 Alviniconcha strummeri | reverse complement strand
TGGTCTTTCTTTAGGGTGGTCTCTCTTCACTGTGGTCTTTCATCAAGGTGGTTTCTCATCAGGGTTGTCTTTCTTTAGGGTGGTCTCTCTTCATTGTAGTCTTTCATCAGGGTGGTTTCTCATCAGGGTTGTCTTTCTTTTGGGTGGTCTCTCTTCATTGTAGTCTTTCATCAGGGTGGTTTCTCATCAGGGTTGTCTTTCTTTAGGGTGGTCTCTCTTCATTGTAGTCTTTCATCAGGGTGGTTTCTCATCAGGGTTGTCTTTCTTTAGGGTGGTCTCTCTTCATTGTAGTCTTTCATCAGGGTGGTTTCTCATCAGGGTTGTCTTTCTTTAGGGTGGTCTCTCTTCATTGTAGTCTTTCATCAGGGTGGTTTCTCATCAGGGTTGTCTTTCTTTAGGGTGGTCTCTCTTCATTGTAGTCTTTCATCAGGGTGGTTTCTCATCAGGGTTGTCTTTCTTTAGGGTGGTCTCTCTTCATTGTAGTCTTTTATCACGGCAGTTTCTCATCAGGGTGGTCTTTCTTTAGGGTGGTCTCTCTTCATTGTGGTTTTTCATCAAGGTGGTTTCTCATCAGGGTGGTCTTTCTTTAGGGTGGTGTCTCTTCATCGTAGTCTTTCATCAGGGTGGTTTCTTATCAGGGTGGTCTTTATGGTGGTCTCTTCATTGTGGTCTTTCATCAGGGAGGTTTCTCATCAGGGTGGTCTTTAGGGTGGTGTGTCTTCATTGTGGTATTTCATCAAAGTGGTTTCTTATCAGGGTGGTCTTTCTTTAGGGTGATGTCTCCTCACTGTAGTCTTTCATCAGGGTGGTTTCTCATCAGGGTGGTCTTCAGGGTGGTCTTTCATCAGGTTGGTCTCTCTTCATTGTAGTCTCTCATCAGGGTGCTTTCTTCATTGTGGTCTTTCTTCAGGGTGGTCTCTCTTCACGGTGGTCTTTGATCAGGGTGGTCTCTCACCAGGGGTTTCCTGCATTATTACCTTGCCGCCCATGGGTTGCAGGGTCGACCAAACGTGGAAGCGATCAGGAAAATGCTGCTGCATATCGAGGACCACAACTCTTGCTGCGAGGAGTCCAGTCGAGTGATTACCTCCCTTGAAATTGAGAAAGTCGCCCGTGCTGCAGAACTCAGTGAGTGCAGACTGTCATCATCTGAGCAGACCATCATCATCTCAGCAGACCATCATCTCAACAGATCATCATCATCTCAGCAGACCATCATCATCTCAGCAGACCATTATCATCTCAACAGACCATCATCATCTCAGCAGATCATCATCATCTCAGCAGACCGTCATCATCTCAGTTGACTGTCATCATCTCAGCAGACCGTCATCATCTCAACAGATCATCATCATCTCCGCAGACCGTCATCATCTCAACAGACCATCTTCACCTCAGTAGACTGTCATCATCTCAGCTGACTGTCATCATCGCAACAGACCATCATTACCTCAGCAGACTGTCATCATCTCAGCAGACTGTCATCATCTCAGCAGACTGTCATCACCTCAATAGACCGTCATCATCTTGGTAGAGTCTTACCATCTCAGCAGACTCATAATCTCAGTGACCCTTGTCATCTCAGCAGACTCATAATCTCAGTGACCATTGCCATCTCAGCAGACTCATAATCTCAGTGACCATTGTCATCTCAGCAGACTCATAATCTCAGTGACCATTGTCATCTCAGCAGACCGTCATCATCTCGGATACGTGTGGCAGCTCCTGCCAATGACAGAAGTCCTGTCAGGTAAGAAGGCTGACAGGTAGTCGTTTGTGAACCTTGAAAGAGTTCTGCCCAGTATATTTTGTGCTGAGGTGACTCTTTGTGGCTGAGAGAATGTTAAACTCCAGTACTAATGAACTACTCGGGACGGTTTGTCCTGAGGTGGCCCTCTGTACTCGGGGGATAATGTTAGGCTCCAGTCACTCACTGCCCAATGCTTTTCCTCTCTTCTGGTCAGGGGGTCTCATGCCACACGCAGACTACATCTTTGTCAGCAAGGAGGCAGCTCAGGGTGCTGGGTTCACTGACAGACAGACAGCTGTTGAAGGCTTGGTGTCTGACTGCAGACAAGGGTAAGTTTTGTGCAGCGGATGTTTGATGTCTGACAGCTGTTGAAAGATTGGCGTCCAACTGTGGACAGGAGTAAGCTTTGTGCAGCTGATGTTGTTGGATGTCTGACAGCTGTTGAAGGCTTGGTGTCCAACTGCAGACAAGGGTAAGCTTTGTGCAGCTGACGGTGTTTGATGTCTGACAGCTGTTGACGGCTTGGTGTCTCACTGTAGACAGCGGTACGTTTTGTGCAGCTAATGTTGTTTGATGTCTGACAGCTGTTGAAGGCTTGGTGTCTGACTGCAGACAGGGGTAAGCTTTGTGCAGCTGATGTTGTTTGATGTCTGACAGCTGTTGAAAGCTTGGTGTCTGACTGCAGACAGGGGTAAGCTTTGTGCAGCTGATGTTGTTGGATGTCTGACAGCTGTTGACGGCTTGGTGTCT
>OY757558.1:10384760-10412260 GCA_963584105.1 Alviniconcha strummeri | reverse complement strand
CATAGTTTCAGAAAACCAGCTCCTTTTGTGACTCTTTGATTTGTCGGACAAAACATGTTTTGAGGAAGCTAGTTGTTATGATGAGTTGATGCTTAATGTCCTCAGATGTCATTTGACATATTAGGGACAAGTTGTGACCAATGCTGAAGCACGGTTCATTAAAAGCCACGTACGTAAGGTGTACGCGTGTTTAGCTGTAACCTGCCACCTGCACTTTTGGCAGAATGACCGGGATTTTTTACGTGCTACTGTGGTAAAACGGGGGTGGAACGGATACCGAAATAAGAGTCAGCACAGAAAGTCGACCCTGGAGAAGAAAATTCTCCCACCGTTCCAGCAGGGATTCGAACCCGCGACCTTTCAATCACGAGTCCGGCGCTCTAACCACTGAGCTATCCCCGCCCCCTCAAGCTAGTTGTTAAA
This sequence comes from Alviniconcha strummeri, assembly GCA_963584105.1. Lineage (NCBI taxonomy): Eukaryota > Metazoa > Mollusca > Gastropoda > Provannidae > Alviniconcha > Alviniconcha strummeri. The sequence continues at coordinate 10,411,837 of OY757558.1, read as the reverse complement.
AAAAGAAAAGAATGGAAGCAAAAGTGCATGCTGCCCTCAAAATGCAGCAAATTTGCAAATACTTCACCTACAGGATTCATTTGGTTTTTCCTTCAGTATTTACAGAGTTGTTCCATCCATATTGACATGGATTTGTTCCATAAATAGTTACACAGTTCCAGTAATATTTACATGGTGTTGTTCCATCAATACTGACATGGAGTTGTTCCATCAATACTTACACAGTTGTCCCATTAGTAGTTATATGGTGTTGTTCCATCAATATTTACACAAAGTTGTTCTATCAGTACTGACATGGAGTTGTTCTGTCAATACAGTTGTTCCATCTGTATTGACATGGAGTTGTTCCATCAATACTTACACGGTTGTTCCATCAATATTAACACAGAGTTGTTCCATCAATATTAACACAGAGTTGTTCCATCAATACTTACAGTTGTTCCATCAATAGTTACATAGTGCTGGTCCATCAGTACTTACACGGAGTTGTTCCATCAGTATTTACATAGAGTTGTTCCATCAATATTTACACAGAAGTTTATTTTATATTTTTGCTTCATATTTGAGCTCCTTAGGGGATAGCCAGGGTAGTGTGCTCTTTTCAGAAAAAGGCTGGCTCATGACATCATTAATGATTATCTGATACCTGTGCCACACAGTCCAGCCCTGTACAATAAGTCACTGTTAATAATAATGTACATTTATCATGCGCTCATCGATGCCCTGAGCGCTCACATGATACATATTAATCTAAATATGATATTCTATACACATGTAGGGCATAGTCCTACCAAAACAATTTACATAAAGTATTATATATATATATTTTTTTTTAATGCACTACACACACACACTGACTGTAGCAGAAACTGGGTACTGATATTAGTTAGGATGGAAATACTGTGAGAAGAGGAAGGTTTTCAATTTGGCTTTAAAAGATGACAGGGTTGAGCAAAGTGTCTAAGGTTTTGTGGGAGTGAATTCCAAATGTGGGGTCCAAAGCAAGAGAAGGTGCGAAAGCCATGAGTCTTGCGTTTGCATTGCTGGATTTCCAGCATGCTGGTGTCAGATACAGGGGGGCACAAAATGGCAGCATTCATGGCGGCATATTTGTGACTACCAAACATCAATTTTTAACAAAGATGGTCAGAAATGGCATGAACTACTGGCGTGTTGTCTTTTTTGTTGTTTTTTTGGCTCCATTTCTGTGGATAAGGCCTGCCATGCTTCCTGTTTCGACTGTGTTGTGAAGAGGTTGTTTCTTTCTTTTCCCCTTGAGACAAACGTGTTGTGAAGAAGAAATTTGTATCTTCCGAATGGGTTTTGTTATACTGTGCTAACACTGTAACAAAGACCAATCTTTTGCACATGCTTTGTCCTTTTTGTGGAAAGTATAAAATTAATATTCAGTTATTACATACAACAACCCCCTTCTGATGTCCTTCTTGGTCAAGTGTGTGTGTGTTCTTCATGGGCATTGTGTGTGTGTGCGTGTGTTCTTCATGGGCATTGTGTGTGTGCGTGTGTTCTTCATGGGCATTGTGTGTGTGTGTGTTCTACATGGGCATTGTGTGTGTGTGTGTGTTCTTCATGGGCATTGTGTGTGTGCGTGTGTTCTTCATGGGCATTGTGTGTGTGTGACGCGATTTTATGAATGTGTGTATGATCCTATGAGTATGTGCATATGATCATATGTGTGTGTGTTCATGTTTTGCTAAGCTTTGTATAAAATTAAGGTATATTTTTTTTGTTTTGTTTATACACCATTTTGCCAGTGTATGCTCTTCTTCAGTGAAGTTGCTTTGAGTCTCTGAAGGCACTGTATAAATTCCCTGTTATTGTTATGCGTGAGTGAAATGATGAACACACAGAATGGCTATTTGCATATCAAGTTGTATCAGCTGATGCTGATGTTGCTGGTATCTTACAGCACATTTTACCACTCCATTACATCCACCGTTACCCAACCCAACAGCGCCATCAAAGTTAATACATAACAAATGTCAATGATAAAACTTTTTACTACAGACTTGTCAGTATTCAGAAATACAACTTATGAGAAAATTGCACAGCAAATTCTTCGATGGAAGAAAATACCTCAGCTGAATCAGGATCTGGACATGGAAACTACGCATTTGTTTTTAAGGGGGTGGGGGATTTCTATTTGATTTCTGAGTCAAGAAGACCCACCAATTTTTCACAGGGACAAACAATGCGATGTTGACAATGCAGTGCAATACACTGAAGCTGAAGGAGAACAAACAGCGAGGTCATGTGCAATGTCACTCTGAACCAGTGACTAAAATGACTTCTTGATGTTCATTGGCTGCTGCCTTTCATTTCATCCAATCACACGAGCTGTAAATGAATGTGAACTGTGTGTGCTCATTTATCGCAGTGGTGCAAAAGGCATGGCTAATCTGTATGCCAAACTGAAAGCAAAAGCGTTCTGAAGAATCAGCCAATGCAGATCCATATCCAGAATGCCTCGAGCCAAAAAAATGGCTCATAGTTCACAGGGTTTTAAGAGTACTTATGTAGCTACGACAAGGACAGCCAGACAAGGAAGTGCTGTGTTTGCACAGAAGTGATCTGGTCATGCTGTGTTGCAGCATGACCAGATCGTTTCTGTTTAAGCTTCTGAAAGCCAAATCTGGACTGTGTTCAGTGAACTCTCAGCATTCAGTGCCGACAAGACATCAAAGACAAAATTCCTACTGGGTTCAGTGAACAACATTCAGCACTGATAAGACGTCAAAAAAGCAGTGACCACCAGGGTACTGTACCAGCAAAGCAGTGCTGGGCTGCTTAAGGTTCCATTTGTTGGAATGTATGTAATTGTAAATGTGGTATTTGTCAAGTTGTTTGTCCAGTGCAGTGAGTTTAACTTAAGTTAAAGAGTGGCGCTTTGTAAAAAGTATTTATCATTAAATTGCAAGGCATGATTCTGCTTTGGAAAAATTATCTGTCATTAAATTGCAAGGCAGGGGTGATTCTGCTTTGTAAAAAAATATCTATCATTAAATTGCAAGGCAGGGATGATTCTGCCACCTAGAGTTGTGAAAAATGAGGATCCAGCCTTGTGAAGGGATGTTCAAATCCAAGACCTCACTCATGCTCCTGCACATGGAGTCTCCTGTTAGCATCAACTACCCCCTGCGCCGACTGATATTTCTTTCAGATTACATGCAGTACAAGTGCCACCATCAAGCAGTATAAAATATTTTGCTTCAACAGGTTCCCGCAAAAATGCCAACATGAAAAGTCTTTGCTACAGCTGGACAAACTCTCATTACACCGACTCACATTTTTCAAGTGTGTCAACCAAAAAAGCAAGAACAACAGACAAAGCAGAGGGTAAAAGTTTTGTGTGTCATAAAGTGTGTCCAGGGTACTGAGAAAAATGCTGATTTAACACCACACTTCCCGAAAGCTGCTCAGGGGCTGCCACGTTTCTTGCCCCATACTCCAACGGCAGTGCGCCCACCATGGGGTTGAAACTCACTTTCATGCTGTTCAGTGCAGGGGTTGCAGCGGGCTCGTACTGTGTCTGTTGGCTGTCCGCTAGACTATGCTGAACAGCATCGAAACTTCTCACTTTATTCAGCGCAGGGTTTGCGATGTCCTTGTACGGTGTCTGCTGGCTGTCTGCTAGACTATGCTGAACAGCATCGAAACTTCTCACTTCGTTTGGCGCAGGGTTTGCAGCGTCCTCGTACTGTGTCTGCTGGCTGTCCACAAGATTGCACTGAAGGGCACTGAAAGTTCTCATTTTGTTCACCGCAGGGTTTGCGCCATCCGCGTACTGCGCCTGTTGGCCATCTGCCAGACTAGGCTGAATGGCACTGAAACGTTTCACTTCCATGAGCGCAGGGTCGACGGTGGACTCGTCTTGCTTCTGCTGGCTCTCCGCGAAACGATCCTGCGTCAACCTCCACAGTGTGTTCTTCTCCGAGTAATGGTTGCATGGCAACGGCTCCATCTTGTGCACCTTGCGGCGGTGAGCGGCCAGGTTGCCCGTGCTGGAGAACTTGCGGCCGCAGACGTGGCATCCGTACGGCTTCTCTCCGGTGTGCACGCGCTGGTGGTCCCGCAGGCCCCTGGACCGCGTGAACGCTGCGTCACACTGCGCGCACTTGTAGGGTTTGAGGCCCGTGTGGGTGCGCAGGTGGTCGTTGAGGCGAGACTTCTCACGGTAGCGCATCCCGCAGACCTCGCAGACGTGGGGCCACTCGTCGTTGTGGTAGACGAGGTGCTGCTGCAGGTTGTTGCGGAAGGGGAAGGTCTTGGGGCACCTGGGGCACTGGAAGCGCTTGTTCTGCTGGTGGCGCATCATGTGGGTCTTGATGCGCTTCACCTCCCGCCCGCACAGCTGGCACACCGTGCTCTGGCAGTTCTGCCGGTGCATGTACAGCTTCTTGCGGTCCGTGAACGAGGCCCCGCACACTTCACACAGCCTCCCTTCATCCTCCGTCCCCTTCCGCCGGCCCCGCCTCAGCCCTTTCCTCCGCCTCCCCACTGCCCTCAGCTCGCTGTCACCCGCCCCCTCTTCCTCATTTCTGGCCGTGTCCACGCTGGCCTCTTCCTCGGAGTTGCTGCTGGCACTTTGAGAGTCCGTGCTCTGATCGGATTTTCTTTCCTGCTGCTTTGTGTTGTTGCCTTCCATGCTGGAATCGTCCTCAAGAGCTTGCTCCGTCCTCTTTCTTTTCATCGCTGCCGTGTGCGTCACGCCCACTGCTCGGAACTCACAGTCAGCGGTGTTGCAGAGTTCATCCCCCTTCTTCCTCACATATGCAAGCTTCTTGGCGACATGGAAGTGCTCTGTGCCAGGCACGCAGATGCCGTGCTGGGTGTAGAGGTGAGAGATGACCGCCTGGCGTGACGACATGGTCTTGCTGCACTGTGAGCACACAAGGGAAGCGATGTTGTACTTTGGCTGACGACCACGCTTCCGCTTTTCCACCGGAGAAGATGATGGCGGCGTTGGCGGGGACTGCCACTCACCTTCCTTGCTCTTCAGCCGCCGCGGCAGCGGAGGTGCACCCTGTTTTTTCCGTCTCACTGGAGGAGAGGGCAGAACCAGTGGCCGCCAGTCTGCATCGTCATCGTCAGGGTCGAGGATATCTTCTTCCATGTCTGATGGGGGGCGTGCGAAGTGGTCCTCCTGCTGGGAGTCTGACCAGTCACCGTGCTCGTCGCCTCGGGCAGCATGGTTAGCTGCAGAGCGCAAATCCCACTGCAGGTGGCGCTCCCTGTTGCAAGAAGTCTTCCTCTGATGTGTCTTGTTTTGATTGGTTGGTGTCTTCCTCTGGCTTTCTGTCTTGTCCTGATTGGCTGGTGTCTTCCTCTGGCTTTCTGTCTTGTCCTGATTGGCTGGTGGCTTCCTCTGGCTTTCTGTCTTGTCCCGATTGGCTGGTGGCATCCCATGGCTGCCTGTCTTGTCCTGATTGGCTGGTGTTGTCCCATGGCTGTCTGTCTTGTCCTGATTGGCTGATGTTGTTTCACGGCTATGCATCTTGTCCTGAATAGTTGGTGCTGTCCCCTGGATGTCAATTTTTTCCCGATTTGCTGGTGTCATTCCCTGGCTCGCTGTCTGGTCATTCTGTACACAACAAATGAAGAGAAATTTACAGGCATTAACTGCTGGGTCCTAAAACTACTATTTTAATTGTAGGTGTTAAAAAGAATCTTCAGTTGTAGGTGTCAGTAAATGTCTTCAGGTGTATTACAGGGGTTAAAAGCAATCTTCAATCAGGTCAGCAAGCTCTGGATATATAATAATACTACTAATAACGGTCATTTCTATAGCGCTGTGTCTCACCCAAAAGGGTAATCGCAACATGCTTTACAAGATCTACAAAAATGTATACATAAAAAAATAATATATTATCACATTGTATTGCTTGCACACCACACCCGCACACACACATAAACACACATTTTGGTCACTGGTTGAATTTATCCTATTGCTCTTTGCAAAATGCTCCTGAACATGCATATAATGTCCACATACACACACACTGACACATACACACACACACTGACACATACACACACACTGACACATACACACTGACACACACACACTGACACACACACACACACACTGACACATACACACTCACACTGACACACACATACACACACTGACACACACACACACACACACACACACACAAACACAGAGTAAAACACACTGTGGAAGGCAGGCCATGCTCAGCCGTACTCTGGAGCTGAGCAGAGCATGACTCACATCCATTCTGTGTCGGCCTACTGTAAACGCAGTGTACTGCACCCAGCCCAAGATCAGCCCCCAAATTTTCTCTTGTAGAAATGGCTGCACAGTACTCCTTTTAGATGAGTTAAAAAACGGTACTGTAAAAGACCAAAGACATGACATGCCAAGAGAGCTCTTTCCTCCTTATAACCTACTGGTATTAACATTTTTTTTTTTAAAGAAGAAAAAAGGGGGGGGGGGGGGGGGGCGGACGGGCGGGGGCAAGGATAGATTTCTCTTGGACTAAACTGGCTAGGCCACCCATATGTTCTTCACTGTCAACAACAGGAACACATAGACCACACACACACAGACCATACATACAGAGAGACCACAAATACATAGACAACACACAGACCACACACACAGACCATGCACACATACACCACATACACAGACCACGCACACATAGACCACATACACAGACCACACACACATATACCACATACACAGACCACACACACAGGGACCACACATAAAGACCACATACACATAGACCACACATACACACACACACACTTACCACAAAGACCACACTCACAGACCACACACACACACTGACCACATACACACAGACCACACACACTGACCACATACACACAGACCATACACACAGGGACCACACACACAGGGCCACGCATACAGACAACATACACATAGACCACACACACACAGACCATCATACACACGGGGACCACACATACAGACCACATACGCATACATAGACCACACACACACAGACCACAAATACTTAGACCAAACACACAGACCACACACAAAGACCACACACATTGACCACATAACACACACACACCACACATACAGATCGCACACACCTAGCACAAATACATAGACGACACACACAGACCACACACCGACTACACACACATAGACCACACACAGAGTGCACACACACAGACTACACATACATAGACCACACACACAGACCACAAACACATAGACCACACACAGAGACCACAAAGAATTGCCAGAAAGAAGATGTGTCAAAATTATCCCATACTATGTCATTCCCTTCCCTTAATTCCCCCTTTGATTTGTTTTCTCACTCATAGCAAAGACATATGCTGTGTTTATGTGATCAACCATCAGCTGGCCACTGAACCAGACGTAATGGGTCTTAACCCCCTGTGTGTCTCTAACATTTCAGCGTAGATTGCATTGTCTTAGTGTAAGAGTGTCTTTGGCAAGACAGCATTGTCTCTGGCAAGATGGCACTGTCTCTGGCAAGACAACAATGTCTTTGGCAAGACATCATCTTTGGCAAGGCAGAATTGTCTTTGGCATGGTAGAATTGTCTGGCAAGACAGCATTGTCTTTGGCAAGGCTGCATTATCTTTGGTATGACAGTTCTGTCTTTGGAAAGATAGAATTGTCTCTGGCAAGACAGCATTGTCTTTGGCAAGGCTGCATTGTCTTTGGCAAGACAGAATTGCCTCTGGCAAGACAGCACTGTCTTTGGCACGACAGCACTGTCCTTGGAAAGACCATGTTCTTGGCAAGACAGCATCATCTTTGGCATGACAGCACTGTCTTTGGCAAGACAGCATCATCTCTGGCAAGACAGCATTGTCTCTGGCAACACAGCATCATCTTTAGCAAGACAGCATCATCTTTGGCATGACAGCATCATCTTTAGCAAGACAGCATCGTCTTTGGCATGACAGCATCATCTTTGGCAAGACAGCATCTGCTTTGGCAAGACAGCATCATCTTTGGCAAGACAGCATCATCTTTGGCATGACAGCACTGTCTTTGGAAAGACAGCATCATCTTTGGCATGACAGCACTGTCTTTGGAAAGACAGCATTGTCTTTGGCACGACAGCACTGTCTTTGGCAAGACAGCATCATCTTTGGCAAGACAGCATCTGCTTTGGCAAGACCGCATCATCTTTGGCAAGACAGCATCATCTCTGGCATGACAGCACTGTCTTTGGCAAGACAGCATCATCTTTGGCATGACAGCACTGTCTTTGGAAAGACAGCATTGTCTTTGGCATGACAGCACTGTCTTTGGCAAGACAGCATAATCTTTGGCATGACAGCACTGTCTTTGGCAAGACAGCATTCCCCACTGACCTGGGACTGGCCACAGTTGCGACACATCAGCTGGAGGGGCGACTGACAGACTTCGCACACTGCCATGGATGATGGGATGCAGGAGGCAGATTTGTCATAACTGAAACAAGCAGAACTGAACGGTGAAGAGTTCAGGGTTAGCCTGAAGCAAAAAATGTGAGTTAGTTCATTGGTTCTTGATTTTAACATCCCGACAACTGCACAGGGTCACCTCAGGCAAATCACACATTAAAAACTCTTTTACACCAGTTCAAAACACAAGTTTGTTCTAAAATTCATTTCTACAATGTCAAAAAAACAACCATCTATCTATCCATCAATGCACAGTAACGAATGTTTTGGAACCCGTTTATACTCCATAGCACTCACCATGGGAACCTGCTTAAATTGCTTGCGAATATGAGCAAAGTGATCTATTTTATTCTGCAGGACCACACAGGAAACTGCACTAGCCAAAACTATCGCAGTTAAAAAGTAGGGAGAGGATTTGGAAAAAATAAAGGTGAATGGACTGGGAATGCAGAAATTAGAACACAGAAATTCCTGGCAGTGGGTGAAGTATGCATGGGTATATTCTGACCGATGTTTAGCTATGACCTGATAATTTGCAAGACGATGCTCTTGACAGGGAAACAGTTAAATTCACTGACCACTTCATGAGGAAGCAGGCTATTTCAAGGTCAGAGTGAAGCCTGTGTGCAACACCAATGCGGCGCCAGTGGTGGTATGATGTAGTCTGCAGGAACGACGCAGGAAATGTCAGGACGTCTGCCACAGCTGGTGAAGGTTTTACATCCAGCTGCACTTCCATTTCTTTTGGCTAGGATGTGAAAGAGAAGAATGAAAAAATCTGAGATCTAGGGAGAGAGGGAGAGAAAGAGAGACAAAGACTGAGAGGTAGATGGACAGAGAAAGGGAGATGCACAAAGACAGTTCATTCTTGGATTTGGGTGCCCTGTCAACCACACAGGGCACAGGGTCACATCAGAAACACAGAGACTGAGAAAGAATCACGCTGAAGGAAACAAAGACCAGCTGATTTGCAAGAAGGGATGGGGGCTTGGGGGTGGGGGGGAGGGGGTATGGGGTGGGGGGTAGGGGGGCAGAGGAGACCGGCGGAGGAAGACAAACACATTTGCAATGATTTTTTTTTTTAAAAAGAGCCTTTCATCAGTTGGAGAGAACCCCCCTCTCCCCCCACACAGGCCTGTAATCACACACACACACACACACACACACACACACACACACACACACACACACACACACACCAACTAATAAACTGTCATACATCCAGACCTTCACAACTTGTTCTTGTGGCACGCATTCATAGGATGGTTCTGAGCAGGCCAAAGCTGTTTCCATAGTGACTAGATTCCCAGCTGCAAGTGTACCACATCCTGTGGCAGCCAGTCAAAATGTCTCCATCATGATCCCTTTTCTTGCAAAGCTCTGAAAATCAGGGATACAGGGATCTGATTGCATTATATATAATATATAAATTATAATCCATATACTATCATACTACGTAATGATAGTTGATAATGCTAACTTATTGAAGTTATTGACATCATCCTTGGTATTCTTGTTGTTTGCTATGACAAACTGCTGTACACATCATCTGCTGCATTGGCCATTTTGAACTTGCCAGAAAAGAGACATAGACCTAACTTGGTGCTTTACGCCCCGTTAACAAGTACGGTTATATGACAACAAGAAGAGAGTAAGTAAGAAAGTAAGTGAGACAGTTCATTCAAAATATACAGCAACAAGAGATGTGGACACTATGTAATTGGGTAGCCTACGCTGTGCAAATAAATAAAGCTTAAAACATTTACAAATAGTAAAAATTATTACATCATTCTTGTACTACTTCTCTCCCGTCCAACCCGAGTTCGGAATCGGAATGACCAACCCCACTGGTGACGGGTAGACATACAGTAGTCTTCTTCTTCTTTGTGTTAGGCAGCCACCTTCCAATGAGAAGAAACCTGCTCAGAGATTTTGCTGCACTTATGGGGGGTCTGCAGTCCTATAAAGTGGTATAATGAAAAGAAAGGAAAAGAAAGGGAGAAAGAAGGTTCCAAAGAAAGGAACAAAAAATTTAGACAGGAGAGTAGGTGTTGCGTATTAACTATTTTTGGGTATCCGACTAGACCAATCCAGTTACTGTAGCAGTCCCTGGGGAGGAACCCTGACCGGCACAGCTCTAGCCTTCACTCACCCATTTTTCGTTAATAGATAATACTCGTTAGGGACCTAGTGGGGAGCAGACCCTGGTTGCAAAGGAGCATGGGGTGGGTGCTGTGCTCACTTCTTGGGGAAGACTGTACCTCTCTGGGATGGTCCTAGGAAAGAAAGTCATCTGCCTATATGCTGGGCGGTGGGATGGAATGTTGTAGGTGGGGTTGTGTGTGTCGGGTAGTTCTCCTGGGGTGGTCGGATTTTGAAGGGCAGTATCTTGACTCAATCAGTGTAGTCCGACGAAGCGATACAAATAACAGCATTAAAGATGTTGACAAGTTAGAGTTTTCACACCCAATGATCTGGTACTAGTGGTGTTGGTACTGATATTGTGGTAGACATCACGTGAGTGATCCAGAAGTAAAACACGACGAATGCTCCCTTCAAACGAAAGTTCGAAATGGCCGACGAAGTAGATAGTTCAGAAATTCGACACAGTAAACGGCTAGAAGAGTATCACCATTGAAGATGTCAGTAGGTTAGTGTTTTCACGCCCAATGACCCCGTGGAGATCGTTTGGGTATTGCAGAAGCAAAACAGTCAATCACATACAGAATGTGGGGAAACGGCTGTTCGCCTAGTAATATAGTGACATTGACATTGCCCTTTCTCAACCCACATTTTTGTCGCTTTACCACACAAACCATTTGACTTCTATGTTGTATTTTTTTTCCGGGGATGATTCCTACAACATACTTCAATTAGAAATGCAAACATCACTTTACAGATGAGAGGAATTGTTGACAAACCTGAAAATGCGAACATTAATGGTGACTGCAGCAGACGACTCTGTAGAGCTATTCTCCAAATGGCAGACTCAGTTTGGCGTTTAAGTGATGGAGTGGGTAGAGGTTGTTACATACGGCTTTGTAAACATTAATAATGTGTAAACGTTATCATATCATATTAGTCACAGCCCGTCTCCCCTACAAAAAGAAGAAAAAATTGCAAACAACAGTACAATCGAGACTAAATAGTAATTAGTTCGACATTATTAGTACCGTTTCTGGTTTGTAGATACCATTCAGACAACTCTGTGTGTGTGTGTGTGTGTGTGTGTGTGTGTGTGTGTGTGTGTGTGTGTGTGTGTGTGTGTGTGTGCGCGCGCGCGCGGGACCAGGTTTCGATTTTGATCACTGAGCTATTTTGGTACTTTAGTTAATTCTACCCGTTAGATGCTCAAACACAAAACGGCTTAATTGAACCGGCAACTAACAACAAAAAACCCACCGCTGAAAAAGTCTCAAACAGTTATAAACACACACACACTACACACACACACACACACACACACACACACACACACACACACACACACACACACACACACACACACACACAACAACAACAACAACAACAAAACAAACAAAAAACAAAAACGCCGGCTTGGAAGTCATGGGCCTACAAATGTAAGTCCATGGCCTCAGATCCTGGGGTCGAGGGTCAGGTACACGCTCGAGTCAATTTGTTTATGAGAGTTATTCCCCTTACCGTTTTTGTTGTTGCTTCCGGTAAAAATCAATTTTAATGTCTGCTACAACAGTGAAAATGGTATTTTCGACTTTTTACTCTGATCTCTCAGTTTCAGCTGTACCCAGCCGATTCTGATTTCTTTTGGCTGTTATTGACATCCATGTTCAGGTTGTAGAAAAGGTGAAGAAAATCCCAGAAGCAGGACAAACGCTAATAACTGTATAAACGACGATCGACCGAGATAGATTTTGTTTAATTTTTAATTTTTATTTTTAACATTAGATGTCATTAAACAACAGTGCAGATTGTTTATTCAAACCAGTAGAAGACATATCTAAACCTCGATGAAAAACATTCACCTGTAGAAATGTAACAAAACTGGTTGAAACTGATGTCATTTGGATTAATCACTCGGTCCTCTTCAAAGTTGTCAACAACGCCAACCTTACAACTTTGCAAGTAGATGTTGCCCCAGATCAGGCTCCACCCGAACAAAATCAAACGGCCGGAAAAAAAGAAGACTTCCTGAAGTTAAATTCCGGCATCCTAGCAAAAGCAAATGTCTTTGCTTCCCTTAGAATTAGACCGACTCATTCTGAAGCTCCTTCTCAACATCAGTAGCAGAAGTCTCACTCTGGCAACTGGCACCATTCAACAGCAACAACAACAAACACAGAACAGAGCAGCCACTTCCTAAGCCAAACAGGCTGTTAAAAGACCCCACTATTGAACCATTAATGTTCCCCGAGAACCCAGTTATATGCACCGAAGGAGAACAAGGAGATTCATGCAGGAACTTAACAAACCTTGTTATACATATGACTAAGTGCCAAAAGGTGCGCAAATCGTGGGTGAAAATTTTAACAGTCAGTAAAATCTGATCCAATTATGTTGTGTTGGTGATACGTTTAGAGAGTGTTCAGAAATGGCCCAAAAAACAGTGGACACGATATAAACATTTATGTTGAAGTGCATATGGAGATATTTGCATTAGAAGGCGATTTAAGCTCTGAAATAGGGCTCATGAAAACGGACAACGTAACAGTGACTGACTTCTTCGACGATTACGTACATGTGCACAATATGCAAACAAATTTAATTCACGAAGGATTATGAAAGAAGCATCCCTTTACATAATTCAGTAAACATTAACAGACAAATATTTAATTTGTGTTCATGATCATTTCTGAAAGATTGTGATGACTGACATCAGGCGTAGTGTAATATTTCGATCAAAAGTGTTGGTCGCTAAAAATCGTCTGCAAAACTTGGAACAGGCCGGATGTTGACGCCATTCGCTTGACCTGAGCATTGCACTGTGGAAACAGTGTTGATTTTTACCACCGAAAATGCGCTTGACTTTTTACAAAGGAATTTGTGCCATGTTCCGATATTGCGGTAATAAACGACGTTCGTCATAATACCGAATAAAATCACTTTGGAAAAAAATAATCTTTTTCGCTTTTACTTTACATCCAGGCTATTATACGTCACTTCCTCCTTGCTGCGTTTCCATGTGGAGCCAACACTGCGGCTTTTTTTGCAGAAAACAGGTACATGGTAATATTTTTTTTATGTTGACATGCGTTATCAAACAATGTTTGCCATCATTTTCACCCAGTTTTGTTGATCTACAGTTCTAATCAGTCTTTGATTCATATATATTCCTTTGCAAGTAGTATACTCTGATGCATTAGCTGCAGTTTCGTTCATGTCTTGGGGTAGGAAGTTTGTTCTGTTGGTGTGATAATAATGTGCAAGGCTCTCACTTACTACATGCTGGGGGGAGAGGTGGGGGGGGGGGGGGGGGCTCTGATGTCTGTTTTTGTCAACCAATCTCATGACCTGCAGACATTTGACAGTGTTTGTGTCCATCCATCTCATGTCCTGCACTTTTGGCAATGTGTCCATCCACCACATGACTTATACATTTGAAAGTGTTTGTGTCGATCCATCTCATGACAGTACTGTTACGTATTACTATTGACTGTGTTTGTCCAGACATCTCACGACCTGCAAATGTGTTCATCTCATGACTTGCAGACGCTTTTAACAGTGTTTGTGTTCATCCATCTCATGACCTGCAGACACTTTTGACAGTGTTTGTGTTCATCCATCTCATGACCTGCAGACACTTTTGACAGTGTTTGTGTCCTTCCATCTCATGACCTCAGACACCTTTAACAGTGTTTGTGTCCTTCCATCTCATGACCTGCAGACACTTTTGACAGTGTTTGTGTTCATCCATCTCATGACCTGCAGACACTTTTGACAGTGTTTGTGTTCATCCATCTCATGACCTGCAGACACTTTTGACAGTGTTTGTGTTCATCCATCTCATGACCTGCAGACATTTTTAACAGTGTTTGTGTACTTCCATCTCATGACCTCAGACACTTTTGACAATGTTTGTGTTCATCCATCTCATGACCTGCAGACACTTTGACAGTGTTTGTGTCCATCCATCTTATGACCTGCAGACACTTTTGACAATGTTTGTGTCCATCCATCTTACGACCTGCAGACACTTTTGACAATTTTTGTGTCCATCCATCTTATGACCTGCAGACATTTTTGACAATGTTTGTGTCCATCCATCTCATGACCTGCAGACACTTTTGACAATTTTTGTGTCCATCCATCTTATGACCTGCAGACATTTTTGACAATGTTTGCGTCCATCCATCTTATGACCTGCAGACATTTTTGACAGTGGTTTTACATCCATCCATCTCATGACATTCAGACACTTTTTAAGGTGGGCCTTACTGTCACTTGATAATACAACATTCTCTTTTGCTATTTTCTACAAATTGTTTCCAGGGTACAATTTGATACTGATGCCATTATTTTGTATTTCAGGCACCATGACATTGACAAAGACATGCTCTCCACGTGTGGTACCTAAATTTGACGATGCAAGAGAGAGCAGCAGAGCACTCGTGGACGACAAAGAGTCCAAGACAGCTGCAGACCAAAGAGCAAGAAATAAACTGACTTCCTAAGCAGACCCTGTGTGGTTGACAGGACACTAAAATCCAATAACTAACTAAACGTCATAATTTTGTTCTTGCTCAGTTTAAGGTGGAAAAGGCATGTACATATTGTAATATAAAATGACTGTACATGTAACAGTGATCATAAATTGATTCTGGAAGTGACTTGCGATGTCTCTGTTTTCATTTTCATTTTTGTTTCCTTCTGAAAGAAAAAAAAATGTAAAACTGACATGCATCATATGTTAGATTTTGCTTGATGAAAAGAAAACGATACTGTTGTCAAATATTTTTTATTCAGAATCACTGATTTTGTGTTGATGATGCATAGCTTGATGTTTGAAGTGACCTACAGTGTAGTCCTGTTAGTGTTTCTGTTTGCTTGAAAAGGAAAATGTTGTAATACTGATGTCCATCATACTTTTCTTTTGGCCTGGTGGGGGAAAAAAGGCATGTACATTAAATATTTTTATCTGAAATTACCCTTTTTGTGTGTACTGTGTTCTCTGTTGACATCCTGTGTGGCTGAAAGTGTGAAAAGTTGTGTTAGAAAAAAGAAGAAAAATTACATGATGCCAAACATCAGCTATTACAACAAATGACTTCCGCCATGCATAGGTCAGCGGCAAGGATCATATTTTGATGACATAACCATATGCCTAGAGCTCACAACATTCATGTAATGTACAATTCTGAGCACCATAGTAGCCAAGTTGCTGCAGAGTGAGGTGTTTGTGTTGTAATAGCTGTCCGTCATACTGTTGAGAACATATGTTTTTCCACTTCTGCGCAAAAACTATTGACATTATTGTTTAGTCCTTTGACACAAACATGACTTCCTATCTGGCCTTCCAAAAAATACAAATCTCATAACGACATTAAGTTAAAAAAATTCAACCCCTTCTGTCCACTTTCCTTGCACACCTTTAGGCACTTAGTCTATACATGTATGTACTATATGCAAGTATCATTTTTTCTTTTTATGATTTAGGTTTTTCATTGACTGCTTGAGTGGAAAGTAAGAGAGATGATGGATAACTAGTCAGGCTTTACCCTGGGGACAAGTACAGTGCTAGACTGGCCTAGTTGGAATGAGATACCTAAAGAGTTAACCTCTCTCTCTGACCCCCCCCCCCCCCACACACACACACCCTCCACACACACACACACACACCACCCCTCCTGTGTCCTCCGTCTCTGTCCAGGTCTTGACTGAACCTAAACTACAATCCTTGTAAACTAAAGTTTTTGAGTTCCCTCCCTCACTTCCTGTCATTGCATTTTTTAAATTTATTTTTTTAGAACTCTCAAACTCTTAAATGCTTGAATAATATAGAATGCTTGTGTGTGCTGGTGCCTGTGTGTGTGTGTGTATGTGTGTGTGTGGGTGGGTGGGTGTATGTATGTGCATGCACTTAGAATAGTCTCTGTGGACAAGATTTTGCACTTTATAAATACTTTAATTATTATTGTTATTATAATATTAACTCTCTCATACCTTGCTGCATGGCTCACAGACAAGGTAGAAAGAGGAGCTTTGACTTGAGAATGTATAGACTGTCAATGCCATAGTCACCCCTCTTTAGTTTTACAATCTCTTTGGGGATTTGGGGTGGTCTTGTCAAGTGTCACCCGGGGTTTTGCTGTACAAAACATCAGCCAATGTAGCCTACATGTGAAGAAAAATCTGAAACAAGAATGATTTCTAGCATTCTAAAACAATATCCAAACACATACAAGATTCGAAAAAAAGAAGAAGCTGTTCATTAGGACAAAATACATCCTGCAAATTTTCAGGGTAATCTTTTATCATGGTTGTATGGTGTACACAGAACGCGCTGAGATGGCAGTAGTTTCATGTGGCACCAGCCATGCCAGCGCTGTAAGTACACCACTTTGGTGGATATTAAAAAACGCGCTATAAAAAGCTATTCATTCATGTAGAATCACATGTGAGCACAGTGAGTCTGCTCGAAAGCAGAGAATAGCGCTATATAAAAGCGATCAGTAAGCTACAAAATAACACTTAGCAGTTAAATGGTGAAAAATGAGATGAGGCTGGACAGGAAAACAACATAGTTTAACCAAATACAGATAAGTGGTTTAGCTCTCCATCTCATTTTTCATTGTTTTTCACCATTTAACTGTTGTTTAATTGGCGCTTTGTAGCTTGATAAAGCGGATTACCCTGAAAATGTGCAGGTTGTTTTGTCCTAATAAATAGTGTTCTTTTGAACCTTTTATGTGTTTCGAACTATGTACCTATAAAGAATTTGTGAGCACTTAGGGCCAGTGCAGGTTGGGCGCTCAAAGTACCCATATTATTAACATTATAAACTAGAATCTGTGGTTGACAAGACCATCACAATGATGCTGTGCCATTTTTCAGCATCACAATGACGTTGTGCCATTTTTCAGCATCAGAATGACACTGTTCCATTTTTCAGCATCACACTGACACTGTTCCATTTTTCAGCAACCTTGGAGTCAATGATGGCACATTGTGAGTCGGGTGCTGGGCAGAAAGTAATTCTGCTGACTGAAGACCATGAAATCAAGGTAAGAATTGGCACTTCATTTCCAAGTAGCCAGGCTCCATTATAATTAATAAAAGGTGAAATATTGGGGGGGTTAATTTCTCAGTGCACATACTGTAACTAGTGTAAGTTTCATGTTCATCAGTAGAACTGCTAGAAGTCATGCTCAGTCAGTGACAGTCTGTTTGCATACCTGTAGAGGTATGCAGGACAAATTGTTGCAAAGTTTGCAGAGTACAGTGCTGATCCACATTTCGTGAATATCTCTGTACACAGGTTTCAAGTCTAGTTGGTTGATTGAGTGGGTGATTAATAGGATTTTCATATGCTTCTTCCTCCCCTCAAAGAAAACAACAACAACAAAAACAGTAACAACAAAACAAAACAAAAGAAGAAAGTATCAGGGAAAACAAACAAAAAGAACAATAACAAGGACAGTATTTCACTGAAAACCCCACCTTTGTAAGATACACAGCCAGTTATATGCACACACACACACACACACACACACACACACACACACACACACACACACACACACACACACACACACACACCACAACACAACACAACACACACAACACAACACACACAACACACACACACACACAACACACACACACAACTGGTTGATCACAAACTAATGCTGTTCATTGCTGAACCTTTCAGAGCGAGAAAGTGGTGGGCTCCAAGTCCAACAGCTTCAAGGGTACCGGACCCTTGCCTCTGACCGCAGACAGCCGGACCGGATTCCTGTCCTCCTTCTTTGACAGTCCTGTCTACGTGCGTTGGAGGGACGTTGGCTACCACCACGGGCTGCACAACGATGAAGAAGTTGCCTGCTTTCTCTTGAAGTAGTAGGTGTTTAACAGTTGGCAGGCTGGCCACTCTCTTCATGTGTTCCTGCCTGTGTATGATATGTCTGTGTACTTTCTCTTGAAGTAGTAGGTGTTTAACAGTTGGCAGGCTGGCCACTCTCTTCATGTGTTCCTGCCTGTGTATGATGTCTGTGCTTTCTCTTGAAGTAGTAGGTGTTTAACAGTTGCAGGCTGGCCACTCTCTTCATGTGTTCCTGCCTGTGTATGATGTCTGTGTACTTTCTCTTGAAGTAATAGGTGTTTAACAGTTGGCAGGCTGGCCACTCTCTTCATGTGTTCCTGCCTGTGTATGATGTCTGTGCTTTCTCTTGAAGTAGCAGGTGTTTGACGATGGCAGGCTGGCCACTCTCTTCATGTGTTCCTGCCTGTGTATGATGTCTGTGCTTTCTCTTGAAGTAGTAGGTGTTTAACAGTTGGCAGGCTGGCCACTCTCTTCATGTGTTCCTGCCTGTGTATGATATGTCTGTGTACTTTCTCTTGAAGTAGCAGGTGTTTGATGATGGCAGGCTGGCCACTCTCTTCATGTGTTCCTGCCTGTGTATGATGTCTGTGTGCTTTCTCTTGAAGTAGCAGGTGTTTGACGATGCAGGCTGGCCACTCTCTTCATGTGTTCCTGCCTGTGTATGATGTCTGTGTGCTTTCTCTTGAAGTAATAGGTGTTTAACAGTTGGCAGGGCTGGCCAACGATGAAGAAGTTGCCAGCTTTCTCTTGAAGTAGTAGGTGTTTAACAGTTGGCAGGCTGGCCACTATCTTCATGTGTTCCTGCCTGTGTATGATGTCTGTGTACTTTCTCTTGAAGTAGCAGGTGTTTGATGATGGCAGGCTGGCCACTCTCTTCATGTGTTCCTGCCTGTGTATGATGTCTGTGTACTTTCTCTTGAAGTAGCAGGTGTTTGACGATGGCAGGCTGGCCACTCTCTTCATGTGTTCCTGCCTGTGTATGATGGCTGTGTGCTTTCTCTTGAAGTAGCAGGTGTCTGGTGATTGGCTGGCCGGCCATCTTCGTCATCTTTACTTGCCTGATGTATGTGTTGCATACACTAAATGTGCATACAGCTTTGCCTGTTTTAGTAACCTGGACTCGTACAGTGTTACTGTAACCCCTCACCTAAGATCACCCTTACAAAATGGGGTGGAGGTGGGTGCGTGGGGTGGGGTTTTTGTCAGTGATTTACTTCCGTCAGTTACTACCACTATCAGTTTCCAGTCTTCCTTGAAATCCATTCTCTTTTCAAAAACCTTATCTTCAGTCCCATTGCCCTGAGATATGTGTGTGTGTGTGTGTGTGTGTGTGTGTGTGTGTGTGTGTGTGTGTGTGTGTGTGTGTGTGTGTGTGTGTGTGTGCGTGCGTGCGTGCGTGCGTGCGTGCGTGTGTGTGCATGCGTGCGCGCGTGCGCGTGTATGCGTGCGTGCGCGCGTGGTGTGTGTGCATGCATGCGTGCATGTGTGTGTGTGTGCATCAAATCTTTGCAGTCAGTATGTGTACATTTAAGGAATTTGCAAGCGCTTAGGGCCAGTATGGGATTATCTCCACTCTAAGTACCGATCATTGTTATATTACACAATTCATCCCGAATGAAATAACCCACAGGCTTGTTCCCGTGTACTTGATATTCTCTCCAGCTATGAAGACACAGTGGGTATCTTCCCCACGGGCAGCACAGCTTGCACGCTGTGTCAGACACCGCTGGCGGTTTCCTGCCCCACGTGTGGAAAAGGCGGGCAGCCCTCCATGGTCACCAACAGCAGCCTGGGAGTTGCTAGTCGTCAGGTGATAGCGATGAATTTGGAGGAGGTTGGCAGTCAAAGGGTTAACTTCCATGCTAATTCTGGGGGCAGCTCCCACAGTGCTTTGCTAGCCCTCAGCATGCTGGAGACGGCCGTGAAAGAAGAGGAGGAAAAGGTGTTTTTTTTTTGTGTGTGTGTGTGTGTGTGTGTGTGTGTGTGTGTGTGTGTGTGTGTGTGTGTGTGTGTGTGTGTGTCTGTGCGCGCGTGCATGTGTGCAAGAGAGAGAGAGAGAGAGAGAGAGAGAGAGAGAGAGAGAGAGAGAGAGAGAGAGAGAGAGAGAGAGAGAGAGAGAGTTAAAATCGAGTGAAAGGATGCCACATGTCTCACACAGGTTACCATTGATCAGTCGTTACAAAGGGGCTTACCCGTTTTGTACTCCATGCATTGCAGGAATTTGGCACGGCAAGCAACTCAGCAGAAGGAAGCCCAAACAAACGTGGAGAATTCCTCCATTCCAACAACAACATCCGCAACAGCAGCAGCAGCAGCAGCAACCGCAACCACAACCACAACAACAGCAACAGGCCGTCTTTGCTCAAGAGGTGTTTGGAGAGGGGGGTCAAAGTCAAGGCCAGTCCTACCCCGGGCAGACGTCCCTCTCGACCACAGCCGACCAGAACGAGTTTCCGCCGCCATGGCAACTGCCTCTCCCGGGCCAGCAAGCAGCAATGACGGCAGACTCGGACACAAGCTGCCACGACAAGCTGATGGTTCATTTTGAGAACGCCGAAACCCGGGCAAGTCCGGACTCTCCGGCCCCGCGTGAACTTCACCCCCTGCAGGACCCTGGCGGTAGAGTCGTCGGGCCTAGTGATCAGGCTCGGCTTCGACGTCATCGTCCGCCGTCACGGGTCAGCCAGCACAGCAGGCGGGGCGAGGTGCGGGAGACAGGGGCGTGCAGCTGGGCGGGGAACGCGGTCAACCTTCCCCTCGGCCTCACCAGCCGTCGCCGTCACCGTCATCTTCAACGAGGCCGAGCAGGAAGCGAGGGAGGCCGCCGCTGGAAAGCTACCAGCCCCAGAAGTCTCTGCAGTGCCCGCACTGTCGCCGGCTTTACCACAGCAGGCAAGGGCTGATCGTGCACGTGAAGCTCAAACACTTCATCCCCGGCGACAGCGGCCAGCAGGCCTTGGCCGCGGGCAAGGACATCGCCGCCGCCGCCGCCGCCGCCGCGAAGAAGAAGAATAAGCCCGGGAAAACGAGCACGGCTCGGCGGAAGAACCGGAAGTCCGGCTACACGACCTTGAACTTTGAGTGCGGCGAGTGCCGGTTCAAGACGAAGACGAAGAAGGGGCTGCAGCACCACATCAAGCTGAAGCACGGGACGCAGTTCCTGTGCGTCGTGTGCCTGCAGCGCTTCTCCAGTCGCCAGGAGTTCAGCTGCCACGTGGAGACCGTCCACGGCAAGTTCCAGCCCGTCTTCGAGTGCACGGTCTGCAGCTTGACCTTCTCGGCGAGGTCGGCGCTGCGGCGGCACGTGCACCTGAAGCACCGGGCGGGCAACGTGACCCACATCTGCCAGACGTGCTGCAAGTGGTTCGAGAGGCAGCAGGACCTGGACGCCCACATGGCGTCCTCCCACCCGGACACCAAGTCGTTTCTGTGCGAAACCTGCGGGGACAACTTCCCGTCCAAGACCCTGCTGCAGAAGCACAAAGTGGTGCACCAGGAGCGCATCACCTGCCACCTCTGTGGTGAGTAGTTCTCCTTGTGGTGAGTAGTTCTCCTTGTGGTGAGTAGTTCTCCTTGTGGTGAGTAGTGCTTGTGGTGAGTAGTTCTCCTTGTGGTGAGTAGTTTTCTTTGTGGTGAGTAGTTCTTGTGGTGAGTAGTTCTCCTTGTGGTGAGTAGTTCTCCTTGTGGTGAGTAGTTCTCCTTGTGGTGAATAGTTCTCTTTTGTGGCGAGTAGTTCTCCTTGATGAGAGTAGTTTTCTTTGTGGAGAGTAGTTCTTGTGGAGAGTAGTTTTCTTTGTGGAGAGTAGTTCTTGTGAAGAGTAGTTTTCTTTGTGGAGAGTAGTTTTTGTGGAGAGTAGTTTTCTTTGTGGAGAGTAGTTCTTGTGGAGAGTAGTTTTCTTTGTGGAGAGTAGTTTTCTTTGTGGAGAGTAGTTCTTGTGGAGAGTAGTTCTCCTTGTGGTGAGTAGTTCTCTTCGTTTCCTGGTGGTGAGATAGTTCTCTTTGTTGCCCTGGTGGTGAGATAGTTCTCTTTGTTGCCCTGGTGGTGAGATAGTGCTCTTTGCTTCTTTTGTTGTGAGATATTTTATGTTGCTCTTGTGGTGAGACCTCTTTGTTGTCCGTGTGGTGAATAGTGTTTTCCTTGTGGTGAGATAGTTTGCTGTTTGCTGCCTATGTAGTGAGCTGGTTTTCTGTTTGCTGCCATTGTGGTGAGATAGTTTTCTGTTTGCTGCCTATGTAGTGAGCTGGTTTTCTGTTTGCTGCACTTGTGGTGAGATAGTTTTCTGTTGCTGCACTTGTGGTGAGATAGTTTTCTGTTTGCTGCCATTGTGGTGAGATAGTTTTCTGTTTGCTGCCTATGTAGTGAGCTGGTTTTCTGTTTGCTGCACTTGTGGTGAGATAGTTTTCTGTTTGCTGCCTATGTAGTGAACTGGTTTTCTGTTTGCTGCCATTGTGGGGAGATAGTTTTCTGTTTGCTGCCTATGGGGTGAGCTAGTTTGCTGCCTTTGTGGTGAGCCTTTTCTGGTGGTGACTAGTTCTTGTGGTGAACTAGTTGGCCTTTGTGGTGAGCCGGTTCGCCTTTGTGGTGAGGCTTTTCTGGTGGTGACTAGTTCTCCTTGTGGTGAGCCAGTTGGCCTTTGTGGTGAGCCAGTTCGCCTTTGTGGTGAGCCTTTTCTGGTGGTGACTAGTTCTCCTTGTGGTGAGCCAGTTGGCCTTTGTGGTGAGCCAGTTCTTTTCGTTGCACTTGTAGTGAGATAGTTCCCTTTGCTGCACTTGTGGTGAGACCATTCTCTCTGCTGCCACGGTGGTGTGAATTTGTTGAATCGTTGCCTCGTCTTCCGTCCAGGCAAGAGCATTTTCCACCGTAGCTGGGACGATCACATGCGACGCCACAAGGGAGAGAGGACGTGGCATTGCGACGTGTGCGGCAAGACCTTTGTGAGGAAGGACGAGCTGCAGCTGCACGGTTTCACGCACAACCAGCAGTGGCCCTTCTGCTGCGAGATCTGCGGCATGCGGTAAGGCTCCGCCAGCTCTGTCTGCTTCCACAGCTTAGATTTTCGTCGAAAAGTGGAATTATTATTACTGTTATTATTCGTAGCGTTTGTGTAACGCTGTTCTCTGCTCACGAGCAGACTCACTGCGCGCATTGGCATGTAATTCTGAATGAGTGACTGTATCCTTGTATAACGCGTATTGTTAATATCCACGGAAGTGGTGTACTGGTAGCGCTCTTTGGGTGTTGCATGGCTGGTGCCACGTGCAATGCTGCCGTTTCGGTGCAAGTTCTGTGCACACCATTCAACCATGCACCAGTTTACAGTGTCACTTCATTCAAAGCCACATTGGTAGGGTGTATGTGTGTTTAGCTGTAACCTGCCACTTGCACTTTTGGCAGAATGACCGGGATCTTTTACGTGCTACTGCGGTAACACTAGGGTGGAACTGATACCGAAATAAGAGTCAGCACAGAAAGTTGACCCTGGAGAAGAAAATTCTCCCGCCCCTCCTGCCGGGACTCGAACCCGGGACCTTTCGATCATGAGTCCGACGCTCTAACCACTGAGCTCTCCCCGCTCCCCAAGTAAGAAGAAGGAATATTAATAGATAATAGATGGTTCTCGTAAAGAGCCTTTCTCTGACACGAGTTAACCCCTTCCCTGCCAGGTTATCACTTGAAAACGACCCATAAAAGTGCGAAATTTGAAATCCTTGTTTTCTTTTTCGCTCTGGCACGTGAAAGGGGTTTCATCAAAACGGATAGCACTGAGAGTAGATGTGTTATAGGACCGGAAAATACACTGTTTGGAGGCGCGTCCGTGCATCTTTCAGCCCGGAAATTTTACAGGCTGGGGCAGTGAAAGCGTTTAAACTCTCTTTGCTGTACGAAAACCACATGTACATATGTTTTAACAAAGAGAACCTTAAGTGTAGTATTCTACCGTAAACATAATGATCTAGCTAACAGTAACTATCTATACATGTATGTGTGTGTGTGTGTGTGTGTGTGTGTGTGTGTGTGTGTGTGTGTGTGTGTGTGTGTGTGTGTGTGTGTGTGTGTGTGTGTGCGAGTCTCTGTGTGTGCGTGCGTGTGTGTGTGCATTCATGTTGTATGTGTTGAATTTTGACGATATGTATTTGTAAAGAACGTGTAAGCGCTTGGGACCTGTGCGGGTTAGGCACTCAAAGTATTCATTATTACCATTGTATACAGACACAACTACACATCCACGGATAGGCTTAATTGTAGGGGCGTCATAATATATGTCTGGAAGACCCTAATCAGAGTATATCATATAGTTCAGGAGCTGTGTGAGAGTCGAGGTGGACGTCCTGGGCTGTCCGTCCTAACGAGCCTTCTGGTTTCCGTGGACGTAAAGATTTATTGAACCGTGCTTCGGCATTGGTCACAACTTGTCCCTAATATGTCAACTGACATCTGAGGACATTAATCAACACTTCACTTCAGAGTAAATCCAGCAGGAAAAAGAGAAGGAAAGAAGGAGAGAGTGGCACTCCCTTCACAAATAGCCTATTGGGATTTATTTTTAATTTTTAGGGCTGTTTGCGGAAACGAAGGAGGTGTAAAAGTGCAGATAGGTTGCAGGTATCGTCAGAAGGGCTCGCTGACGTCTCACCTGCGAACGCACACAGGGGAGAAACCCTACCAATGTCCCCACTGCGAGGCCTGCTTCACTCGACCGCGCGGTCTGCGCGACCACCTGCGTATACACACCGGGGAAAGACCGTACGAATGTACCGTCTGCCACCGCAGGTGGGAGTTTGGTGTCGTTTTCTGATTGTTCTTCTTCTTGTTGCTGGTTCAACACGGTGACGTTTTCTGATTTCTGATTGTTCGTCTTGTTGTTGCTGGTTCAACACGGTAAAATTTTCTGATTTCTGATTGTTCGTCTAGTTAATGCTGGTTCAACACAGTAACGTTTTTGTGAATTCTGATTGTTCGTCTAGTTGATGCTGGTTCAACACAGTAACGTTTTCTGATTTCTGATTGTTCGTCTAGTTGATGCTGGTTGAACACAGTAACGTTTTTTTTTATTTCTGATTGTTCGTCTAGTTGATGCTGGTTCAACACAGTAACGTATTTGTGAATTTTGATTGTTCGTCTAGTTGATGCTGGCTCAACACAGTAACGTTTTCTGATTTCTGATTGTTCGTCTAGTTGATGCTGGTTGAACACAGTAACGTTTTTTTTTATTTCTGATTGTTCGTCTAGTTGATGCTGGTTCAACACAGTAACGTATTTGTGAATTTTGATTGTTCGTCTTGTTGATGCTGGCTCAACACAGTAACGTTTTCTGATTTCTGATTGTTCGTCTAGTTGATGCTGGTTGAACACAGTAACGTTTTTTTGATTTCTGATTGTTCGTCTAGTTGATGCTGGTTCAACACAGTAACGTATTTGTGAATTTTGATTGTTCGTCTTGTTGATGCTGGCTCAACACAGTAACGTTTTCTGATTTCTGATTGTTCGTCTAGTTGATGCTGGTTGAACACAGTAACGTTTTTTTGATTTCTGATTGTTCGTCTAGTTGATGCTGGTTCAACACAGTAACGTATTTGTGAATTTTGATTGTTCGTCTTGTTGATGCTGGCTCAACACAGTAATGTTTTCGTAAATTGTGATTGCTCGTTTTGTTGATGCTGGTTGAACACAGTAACGTTTTTGTGAATTCTGATTGTTCGTCTAGTTGATGGTTCAGCAAAGTAACGTTTTCTGATTGCTCTTCTTGTTGTTACTGGTTGAACACAGTAACGTTTTTGTGAATTCTGATTGCTGGTCTAGTTGTTGCTGGTTCAACACATTAACGTTTTTTGAATTCTAATTATTCGTCTAGTTGATGGTTCAACATAGTAACGTTTTCTGATCGCTCTTCTTGTTGTTGCTGGTTCAACACAGTAACTTTTCTTTTGAATTCTGATTGCTCGTCTTGTTGATGCTGGTTCAACACAGCAACGTTTTCTGTGAATTCTGATTGCTCGTCTTGTTGATGCTGGTTCAACACAGTAACGTTTTCTGTGAATTCTGATTGCTCGTCTTGTTGATGCTGGTTATAGGTTCTCCAACTCCGGCAACCTGTCCACACACCGCCGCACGGTCCACAAACTGGGCCCCATTCCCCGCAGCCAGCAATCTTCCAGTCACAACCTGCGCAACATCGGCCCCAACGTCGGCCCTGCTGCTGGGACAAACCCTGACAGTAACGCTGGTACCAGCGTTGACGGTACCGACAGCAGTAACGTTGGCAGTAGCAACATCGGCAGCAGCATTGTCAGTGGCGGCATTGGCGGAGACGTTGGCAGTAACAACAACAGCAGCAGAGACATCGACGGTAACGCCGGCAGGAACGTTGGCAGCGCTGGCAGTGACATTGTCAGCAGCAACATCAGCAGAGACTTTGGCAGTAGCGTCAGCGGAGACGTCGACAGTACCGGCAGTAACATTGTCTGTAGCAGCATCAGCGGAGACAGTGGCATTAACAACATCAGTAGAAACATCGTCAGTAACACCAGCAGATACACTGACGGTAACATTAGCAGCAACACTGACAGTAACATAGTCGGTAACGGAAACAGTAGCATCAGCACCAACAGA
>OY757558.1:10363528-10379560 GCA_963584105.1 Alviniconcha strummeri | reverse complement strand
TAGCACCCTTGTGTGTTTATTATTATATCGTTTCAAGGCCTGACAGTCTATTCCAACTCCCATATGCAACTTGACTCTGACACCCCCTCCTTCCTTAAAACAACTAAAACAACAACAACAACAAAACAAAACAACACACACACACACACACACACACACACACACACACACACACACACACACACACACACACACACACACACACACACACACACACACTAAAAACCCCACTTGTTAATCCCACCCCCCAAAATAAAATAAAAATTCCCCCCACTTTCTTCATGTAAATATCCCACTAAAATATTCCTATGCCTGCACTGTAGAAGTCAATGTTCGCACATTTAAAACATGTGTGTGTGGGTATCCGTTCTGCTGTCTCTCAGATCCTCGCCCTGATATAACCGTCACGGTTGACTGGGGCGTAATAGAAGTCAATGTTCGCACATTTAAAACATGTGTGTGTGGGTATCCGTTCTGCTGTCTCTCAGATCCTCGCCCTGATATAACCGTCACGGTTGACTGGGCGTAAAACACCTACTGTCTCGGATCCTGATCGGGACATATCAAAAACACTTACAGTGAACATTTGCTTTACGTCCACAGAAGCGAAGTGGCTATTTGGGACGACGACAGGAAGGGCGGTTGGGGGGGGGGGGGGGGGGGGGGGGAGGGGGTGAATGGGGAGAGAGAGTGAAGGCTCGACCGCGCACACCGACCCGGAAGACCGAGGAGGCCGTGGACCGCCGCCAGAACAATAGAAGTGTTAAGGCAGGGTTATGTGCGTACTTGACGCCACAAAACATTCCTCGTGCAGTTGTATTGACACTTGACAATAAAGTTCTGTTGTATTGTACTGGCAGCTTCCCCTCGCCATTGCGTAACAGCTAGTGTACAACGAAGGCAACGTTGGGGAAAACTTCTGAGAGATTGGGGTGGAACGCGTATGGGCTTTTCCGAGCGCATAGATACCACCTTAAACGGAACAGAACTGAACAAACCTACTAATTACCTGAAAATAATTACTAATTATTTCTACATAGTATATATGTCTTTTGACGCTCGGTACCAACGTCTTACTTGTATTAAAAAAAAAAAAAAAAAAAAAAAAAAAAATGGATCACTAGTAATGATGTGCACAGAATTAAATTTTTGGTTGCATATAATTACTGTGAGCCTTTAGTGTTGAACTCAACGGCTTACTTGAGTCAAAAGTACATAATTACAATTATGTGCAAAAGATGACGAGTAATTATGTGCACATAATTTCATTTATGTGCTTTTGACACTAGTAGCTCGCCATAGTACTGTTGCGATGTGACCTGGCATATCCGACTTGTGTAGGTAAAACAAAGCCAGGTCCACATGTACCCTGCTGTCAGTGTACAGCCAGGGTTCAACAACAGTGTCAATGTATGCATACTTTTTCCAATTGCTTTTAGTAGGAGGACAGCAGTTCTGATGAGGCCGACTTTGTAGGGGGGTACTTCCGATGTGAAATCTACTGCAGCTTTAATCTACTGCAGCTTTTTTATTTATTTGTTTAGTTTTATGTATTCATTTATCAATGTTCCCCTCCCCTCTCTATTACAGAGGGTTAGTACACGGGTGGTAGTGGTAATGGTAGTGGTTAGGGAACGATTTTCTTTTGTGATGTCAGCGATTTGTGTGCGGATCAGAGGTCTGCTGCTGCGTTCTTACCACAGTGGATTCGTAGGGACCATTTCCACTTTATTTCGCTATGTAATCATTAAACTTACACTTTAATTTTATTTTTATTTTTATAGATTAGCATCGTGTGCTTGTATTTGCAGTTTGGGTTGCTTTTGTCGATTTTATTGCTGTTTTAGCTTTACGATGCAACCCTATCGATTTCACCCGGAATCATAATGATGGACCGTAGCACCATCACAAATACCTGTGGAAGCAACATAGCGTTCAAGCACGCACGTAAACATGAGGCGCGTCCGCACCGGGTAAATTAGAAGAAGAAGAAGAAAAAAGAGTTTCAACTGGATGCAAACGATTTTGGTTTTATTTGTGACGGCGTAAGGAACGTGGGCGGTTATGAAAGAATCGCCTGATATAAGTTTGAGTTGTCTGTTACAAACTTATGCCATTTTGAGCCCCTACGAAAAACTGTCCGATAGCTGACAGTTTCTCGAGACCTGTGGCGTAATCAGTTATATCAGAGGTTGGAGGACGGATGTTATAAACTAGTGCTCAGCATTATTTTAGTCTCACGCAAGCTCTCGGCGCTTAGTAAGTAAACATGGTGCTTAACGTCCACAGAAACCATAAGGCTTATGAGGGACGGGGAGAAGGGAGGGGGGAGAAGGGGGTGGGGGGGGGGGGCAGGGAGATTATATACCTATCGCTACACTGTCACCACCAGAATGACTCCTGCATTAAGATGGGCAGTGATGAGAGCCATTTTAATGTTCCATTAATTGTGAGGGACAAAGTCACAAGACAGTGTCCAGAGACCACAATTTTTGAAGAGAAAGGAGAGCCGAAGCGGATTCGAACCGAGGTCCCTCCGCTTACCAGCCTAACGCCTTACCGCTAGGCCAAACCGGTTCACGTCTCTCGGCGCTTTCATATTCTCTTCCTTACGTTATAGCCTGCGCTAAGTTAGCATTGCAGATCCTCAGTCGGGAGCAAGTTCTGTCTGCGAACAAAACACGTGATAAATTTGCAAACTCAGACTAGATCTTCAATTGTCGGTTATCAAACCTGGGCTATTTCCTTCCCTGGTGAGTTCACGAACCTCGGCTTTATTTTAGTGTTCAGATTTGTGACAAACCTGGAGGTTTCAGTGTTCAACTTTGTGACAAACCTCAAGGTTTTAGTGTTCAGTTTGCGACAAACCTCAAGGTTTCAGTGTTCAGTATTGTGACAAACCTCAAGGTTTTAGTGTTCAGTTTTGTGACAAACCTCAATGTTCAGTTTTGTGACAATCTCAAGGTTTTAGTGTTCAGTTTTGTGACAGACCTCAAGGTTTCAGTGTTCAGTTTTGTGACAACCTAAAGGTATTAGTGTTCAGTTTTGTGACAAATCTCAAGGTTTCAGTGTTCAATTTTGTGACAAACCTCAAGGTTTCAGTGTTCAATTTTGTGACAAACCTCAAGGATTTAGTGTTCAGTTTTGTGACAAACCTCATGGTTTCAGTGTTCAATTTTGTGACAAAGTTCAATGTTTCAGTGTTCAGTTTTTGTGACAAACCTGAAAGTTTCAGTGTTCAGTTTTTGTGACAAACCTCAAGGTTTCTGTGTTCAATTTTGTGACAAACCTCAAGGTTTCAGTGTTCAGTTTTGTGATAAACCTCAAGGTTTTAGTGTTCAGTTTTGTGACAAATCTGAAGGTTTCAGTGTTCATTTTTAAGACAAACCTGAAAGATTTCAGTGTTTAGTATTGTGCCAAACCTCAAAGTTTCAGTGTTTAATTTGGTGCCAAACCACAAGGTTTCGGTGTTCAGTTTTGTGACAAACCTCAAGGTTTCGGTGTTCAATTCTTGACCAACCTCGGTTAAAGTTTCAGTGTTCAGTACACTGACAAACCTTGGCTAAGTTTTAGTGTTTAGTTCTGTGACAATCCTCAGCTAAGTTTCGGTGTTCAGGTCTATGACAAACCTCGGCTAAAGTTTCAGTAGTCAGTTCTGTGACAAACCTTTTATTTATTTCCCTTGTGAGTTCACAAACCTCGGCAAACTCACAAACCTTGCAAACTCAGACTAGATCTACAATCGTCGGTTAGCAAACCTGAGCTTTTTCCTTCCCTGGTGAGTTCACGAACCTCGGCTAGGTTTTAATGTTCAGTTTTTGTGACAAACCTGAAGGTTTTAGTGTTCAGTTTTGTGACAAACCTCAAGGTTTCACTGTTCACTTTTGTGACAAAGCTCAAGGTTTTAGTGTTCAGTTTTGTGACAAACGTCAAGGTTTCAGTGTTCAGTTTTTGTGACAAACCTCAAGGTTTCTGTGTTCAGTTTTATGACAGACCTCAAAGTTTTAGTGTTTAGTTTTTTTGACAAATCTCAAGGTTTTTGTGTTAAGTTTTGTTACAAACCTCAAGGTTTCAGTGTTCAGTTTTGTGACAAACCTGAAGGTTTCAGTGTTCATTTTTGTGACAAACCTGAAAGGTTTCAGTGTTCAGTTTTGTGCCAAACCTCAAGGTTTCAGTGTTCAGTTTTGGTGCCAAACCTCAAGGTTTCAGTGTTCAGTTTTGTGACAAACCTAAAGGTTTAAGTGTTCAGTTCTTGACCAACCTCAGTTAAAGTTTCAGTGTTCAGTGCACTGTCAAACCTTGGCTAAGTTTTAGTGTTCAGTTCTGTGACAATCCTCGGCTAAGATTCGGGGTTCAGGTCTGTGACAAACCTCGGCTAAAGTTTCAGTAGTCAGTTCTGTGACAAACCTGTTATTTACTTCCCCTGTGAGTTCACAAACCTCGGCTAAAGCTTCAGTGGTCATTTCTGTGACAAACATCGGCTGAAACTTAGTGTTGAGTTGCGTGACGAACCTTGGCTAAAGCTCCGATGGTCAGTTCGCAAACCTCGACTAAGGCTTCAGTGGTCAGTAATGCTTTAGCTGTACGATCTTTCTTGTTACCGCCTTTATTGTGGAGTATGTTTATTGTGCATGTCTGGGTTGCACTGACTGTTCCGGGATGTGTCTATGTTTGACTGCGCTTTGCTGTTGACGTTGGATCGTCTGGTGTATGCATGTTTCAGGTATTGAATACGTTGTCCATTCTTGCTTTGAATTGCGAAGTGCTTTGAGCCAGTCTAGTTGGATTATACGCTATATAAGGGTTATACGTATTATTATTATTATATTCTCGGCCTCGTTTGCCCTGATATAACCGTACCGGTTGACTGGGCGTAAAACACCAACTTAGTTACTCCGCCTCGTTTCGCATTTCATTTCTGTAGCTGTCACCAGCACTGGGCGGTGGAAGGGTTGTGTGGAGAGCATTGGCCAACTTCTCACACTAAACTGCTGTATTCTGTGTAGATATCACATTCAGGGTACACGCGCAGTATTCACCCCGTTCCTCGGGAGGGTGGTGAGTGCACAGGAGAATTGACAAATTCGGCCGCTAAAACTTCAGTGGTCGGTTCTGATGATGATGAAGTGATGCTTAATGTCCTCAGATGTCAGCTGACATATTAGGGACAAGCTGTGACCAATGCCGAAGCATGGTTCAATATAGCTTTACGTCCACGGAAACCAGAAGGCTCGTCAGGACGGACAGCCCAGGACGGCCACCTCGACTCTCACACAGCTCCTGAACTATGTCGGTTCTGTGACAAACCTCCACTGAAGAGAGAACTGGCCAACTTGCCACTCCAAACTGCCGGACCACAGCCTGTGTACTTAGCCATTCACGGTACGCGCGCATTACCCACCCGCCTCCTTGGGCGGGTGGGAACACAGAAAGAAGAGAAACACACTCTGGACAAAATTTCACGCTCCAACGAAGAGCAGTTGACACTGCAGGCAATGGGTCGGAGACGAAGTTGGGAAAAAATCGGGAGAGAGAGAGAGAGAGAGAGAGAGAGAGAGAGAG
Organism: Alviniconcha strummeri; assembly: GCA_963584105.1. Lineage (NCBI taxonomy): Eukaryota > Metazoa > Mollusca > Gastropoda > Provannidae > Alviniconcha > Alviniconcha strummeri. The sequence goes on along the minus strand of OY757558.1, from coordinate 10,373,998 downwards.
AGAGAGCTGTACGTCTAGTGGAGTTTACGATGACAAAGTAAGTAAACATCGTGCTTAACGTCCACAGAAACCATAAGGCTTATTAGGGAAGGGGAGAAGGGAGGGAAGGGGGTATGGAAGTGGGGGAAAAGGGAGATTATATATGCCTATCACTACACTGTCACCACCAGAATGATTCCTGCATTAAGATGGGCAGCGATGAGAGCCAATTTAATGTTTCAGTAGGAAGTGATGGACGAAGTCACAAGACAGTGTCCACAAACCACAACCTTTTTGAAGAGAAAGGAGAGCAGAAGCGGTATGGAACCGAGGTCCTTCCGTTTAGCAGCCTAACGCCTTACCGCTAGGCCAAACCGGTTGTGTTGTAAAACACGAATATATGTCCATGTTGCAATTAACAGAATTCTCATTGCGCGTTCACACACACACACACACACACACACACACACACACACACACACACACACACACACACACACACACACACACACACACACACACACACACGACCTGATTGTGTCACAGTTTCACGATAAACCACATATATCGGAATTTTCTCTTTCAACAATTATATATACAGGAAAAAAATCAGACCTCAATACGGAATGCATATAACACGCAAAGCCTGCTAGATTTCCCCCATCACCCCGCTCTAAATCACTGAGTTGTTACGAAAACTGCATTTCTAATGGCGTGAACCCGTTTGGCCTAGCGGTAGGGCGTTAGGCTGGTAAGCAGAGGGACCTCGGTTCGAATCCGTTTCGGCTCTCCTTTGTCTTCAAAAATTGTGGTTTGTGGACACTGTCTTGTGACTTTGTTCATCACTTCCTACTGAAACATTAAAATGGCTCTCATCGCTGCCCATCTTAATGTAGGAATCATTCTGGTGGTGACAATGTAGCGATAGGTATATAATCTCCCTCTTCCCCCACCTCCATATATATACAGGGTTCCAGGCGAGATCAAAAGATCAAGAGATCTTAGAGGAGGGAGGTGGAGCTGGACCCTCACTTTTGCCAAGAAGAGATCATGAGTAGGGAGGTGGTGCTGGGCTGAGCAAGTTGGACGTCTTTTGCTTCGAGTTGTCCAAGTTGTTCGTCAACAGCGGTGCAACAGACATTGTCTTAGTGACTCTGTCCAGCACAGCAGTTGAAAGAGCAATTGCGCAGTGCACAAGTCGCTGGGCAATGGCGAGGGGACACCGCCTTAACACTTCCATTGTTCTGGCGGCGGTCCACGGTCTCTCCAGTCTTTTTCGGGCGGTTTCCGCGGTCGAGCCTTTCACTCTCTCGCCCCCTCCCCACTCTGTCCCCGTCCCTAATAGGCCAACTCGCCTCTGTGGACGTAAAGCAACACTAAACCAAACCAAACGCCTCCATACGATAGTTCAGGAGCTGTGTGAGAGTCGAGGTGGACGTCCTGGGCTGTCCGTCCTAACGAGCCTTCTGGTTTCCGTTGACGTAAAGATTTATTGAACCGTGCTTCGGCATTGGACACAACTTGTCCCTAATATGTCAACTGACATCTGAGGATATTAAGCATCAACTCATCATCATCATCACCTCCATACCCCCTTTCCCACCTTCTCCCTGTCCCTAATAAGCCTTGTGGTTTCTGTGGACGTTAAGCACCATGTTTACTTACGGCCCACACACTAACCCAGGGTTCCAGGCGAGATCAAGAGGAGGGAGGTGGAGCTGGACCTTCAAGTTAGCCCGGAAGAGATCATGAGCAGGGACTGCGAAAGCTGGACTTCTTTGGCTTCGGGTTGTTTCTCAACAGCAGTGCAACGGACATTGTCCTTGTGACTCTGCCCTGCGCGGAAGTTGAAACAGCAGCTGCGCAGTGCACTAGTCGCTGGACAACGGCGAGGGGACACCGCCTTAACACTTCCATTGTTCTGGCAGCGGTCCACGGTCTCTCCGGTCTTTTTCGGGCGGTATCCGCGGTCGAGCCTTCACTCTGTCGCTCTCTGCCCCCCAAAGGTAAACATGGTGCTTAACGTCTACAGAAACCGTTTTACACGCAACCTCGCTTCTGTGGACGTAAAGCAAAGTGGTCATGGTCATGGCCCAACGAATTTCTGGGTGACGTAGTGCACCAGAGCGTAAACTCGACGAGAGACGGTACAACTGCGACACACAATACAGCTATTGTGACGCAGCGAGGACCGAGGGCGAGAGGCTTTGTGTGGCGAGAGGATGCTCACAGAGCAAGTCTTTCCTGTGGCCATTACAAACCCCCTAATAACCCCGGAGCAAAACGTGCGTCTGATCCCCAACGGAATCCGGTTTGACACCTTCATTCCCCATTTGGAAGCTCTGAAGCGTACTCAAGCAGAAACAGAAAGGAAACGAACCACAAAACCAGCCCTAAACTCCAAGCACTGGTTTACGACATTAAATGGCTCTCATCGCTGCCCATCTTAATGCAGAAGTCATTCTGGTGGTGACAGTGTAGCGATAGGTATATAATCTGCCTCATTGCTGCCCATCTTAATGCAGAAGTCATTCTGGTGGTGACAGTGTAGCGACAGGTATACAATCTGCCTCTCCCCTCACCTCCATACCCCCTTCCCCCCGTCCCTAATAAGTCTTATGGTTTCTGTGGACGTTAAGCACCATGTTTACTTACTTACAAGCACTGGTTTACGACATCCTTCCTTCAACCACTGCCGTATTTAGTTAAGCCATAAGTCCCAGAAAACTGTCAGCTAACGAGCTGGTTTTTTGTTGGTGCTCAAACAGTAGTAAGTTTGTTACAAACAACTCCGATTATGTCAGACGTTTGTTTTATGTTGCTTACGCCAGCTTAAATCAATCCAAAGTCGTTTGAATCGAGACGGAACTCTTTTTTTTTTTTTACCCGGGGTGGATGCGTCTCATGTTTACGTGCGTGCTTGTAGGTTGCTTCCACAGTCTTATCAGTACCCAAACCTTTCGGAGGGCGCTGACCGCGTCGGTGGACAGCTGCGCGGAGATAAAGAATGCCCCTTCAGTGCCGTAACCAAATCTGGCAGAGTTTGGAGGAATGTGCCAGAAAGCGAAGCTCGGAGTGTGAGCCAGCCCCAGTAGCAAAGGTCCAGCCCCGTGACAACCTCAGGCGTGAGGAACTGGGACCAGGAAAGTCATCAACACCCATCTTCAGTTATGCGGATGCTGCGAAACGTAGTCCGGTAGCAAAAGCAAAAGCGAATTTACAATGGGCAGAGTTCGCGACAGCCAGGCTCCCGGGGCCGTAACTGCGAATCGGGACTACGGTAGGCCAGGCCTAAACCAAAGTCCCTGACTTTAGAGTCCCAGATTTTGAGTTAGGAAAAGTTAGCCGTAACTGTGAATCGGGAATAAGGTAGGTCAGGCCTAAACCAAAGTCCCTGATTTTAAAGTCGTGATTTTGAGTTAGGTCAAGTTCGTATTTAAGACCTTAATGCGTCGCAGCCAAACAAACACGAACCAAAGCGCAGCGCAGATTCTCTCTGCACCGACAGTTAGAAGACAGGAGAATGGTCCAGCAGATAGAGGCCGTAACAGCAAAAGTAGGTCAGGTAGTACAGCATAAACTCACTAGTACAATATCAACTTAAAAGGAAACTCCCAGGGCGGTCGTGAGACCAAAACAAACAAAAACAATAGCTACCCAAACTGAGCAGGTATTTGAACTCAGTTTGGTTGCAAAAGGATCGGCTGTTTGGAAGATGTAATAGATACGGCAATATTTTGATTCTGTGAGCCCTCACTGTGAATGTGACCTTGATGTTGAAAATGGCAATCTTTTCAAATGGCACTCCAATCCATGATGATCGATGCATAGCCATAGCAAGTTTGGTAACAAAAGGTTCATCTCGTCCCGACAAACATTAATTGAAACTGCAAACCTTTGCTGTGACCTTGACCCTGAACACAGCAATCAAATACTTGACAAGACACTCTGGCTTATGATGATCAACCATCTACTAAGTTTGGTTGCGAGAGAACCATTAGTTCAGAAGTTAATAGCAGTTAGCGTGACCACGACCCAGAAGATAGCAACCGAATGGTTTTGCACAACACTGGCTCATGATTGATTGATGATGATGAAGTGATGCTTAATGTCCTCAGATGTCAGTTGACATATTAGGGACAAGTTGTGAGCAATGCCGAAGCATGGTTCAGTAATTCTTTACGTCCACGGAAACCAGAAGGCTCGTTAGGACGGACAGCTCAGGACGGCCACCTCGACTCTCACACAGCTCCCGAATTATGATGATTGATAGATGATGTGGGGCTTTATGTCCTCGGATGTCGGGTTGACATATTAGGGACAAGAAGATGATTGATAGACGATCGATGATCGCTTACATAGCGCTATTCTCCGCTCTCTTGAGCAGACTGACTGCGCTCGGATGTGGTTCTGCATGAACGACTAGCTTTATAGCGCGTTTTTTGAATATCCACCGAAGTGGTGTACTTACAGCACTGGCATGGCTGGTGCCACATGAAACTGCTGCCGTATCGGCGCAAGTCCTGTGTACACCATACAACCATACTCCATGTCACTTCATGCAAAGCCACATACGTAAGGTGTATGCGTGTTTAGCTGTAACCTGCCACCTGCACTTTTGGCAGAATGACCGGGATCTCTTACGTGCTACTGTAGTAACACGGGGGTGGAACGGATACCGAAATAAGAGTCAGCACAGAAAGTCGACCCTGGAGAAGAAAATTCTCCCGCCGCTCCAGCAGGGATTCGAACCCGCGACCTCTCAATCACGAGTCCGGCGCTCTAACCACTGAGCGATCCCCGCCCCCATGATACACCACGATACCAAGTTTGGTTACAAAAGGTAGAGAAATTTAGAAGATATCGTCCAAGCAAAACCCGGACACAGTGATTCCAGTATCTAGCCCCACATTTGTCACAGGTGTATAACTCACAGGAAACGGCGTGGGAAAGTACTGGCCCAGTGATGTTGGCATCTCTTAAACTGATGCAAGATTTCAGAATATCAGCAGGCCTAACGTTTGATTGCCTGTTTTGCTTCATTGTATTGTTTTAGTAGTTGTTCCTGGGGTGACCGTGTGTGGTTGACAGGGCGTTAAAATCCAAGAACCTACTAACCCCAGCTGTGTCATAGAAGAGCCCCCCCTCCCCCCCCCCCCCAAAAAAAAAAAGCAAAAAAAAAAAAAAAAAAAAAAGCAACACACCCTGCACATTTGGAGCAGCAAATCTAAAAAACAAAAATGCATGTTTATAGTAGCAAATCAAGTTTTTATTTTATATTTTTTCAGAAAGCACACTTTTGCAGCTGACAATGTACACTGAAATATGAGTTTACAGCTGCAAATCTTTAACACACACACACACACACACACACACACACACACACACACACACACACACACACACACACACACACACACACACACACACATTTGCAGTTGCAAATTTAAACATAACAAAGTATAGCAACAAAATTCCACACATTTGCGGCTGCAAATTATGTTATGGGGTGGTAAATGTAAAACAAAGAAGCAGTTTCCAAGTTGCAAAATCAACTATGCACAGACACAACATCCTGGTTTTGCAGATGCAACACATCAGTCTAGAGTCTCTGAAAATGAAGCGGTCTTATCACTGTGAAACTCCCTTCTTTCTATTATTGCAACCAGAATAGTAAAATTGCCGCTGCAAAATCCACACATGCAAATCCAGAAACTGCAAATCCGTATTGTAAAGGCATGCTGAGGAAAGAGAGAAATAGATGAAAATGCCATAACCCGTACCTATGACCAGTGGCTCAACTGTCCAGGCCTTTGGTTACCATTGGTTACCACTAGTTCAAATCAAGAATTTGGAATCGTAACATACAGCTTTCTTGCAAAAAAACCCCCATTTCTCTCTCTCCCACACACAGACACACACACACAATCAACTGGTGCTAGCTGCATCATTTAATGGGCACTTCACACACAGCATTGTGAGTGTGACAAACTACAGCAAACAAAACACTTGTTGGACAGCACCAGTGGACCACCAGGCAGCACTGGACCATGGTGTCAATATTCTGTGAGAACCAGCACTGGACCATAGTGTCAATATTCTGTGATAAGCACTAACCAGCACTGGACCATGGTGTCAATATTCTGTGATAACCAGTTACGGACCATGGTGTCAACACTCTGTAATTACCAGCACTGGACCACCATGGTGTCAATATTCTGTGAGAACCAGCACTGGACCATAGTGTTAATATTATGTAATAACCAGGTATGGTCCATGGTGTCAATATTCTGTGACTACCAGCACTGGACCATGGTGTCAGTATTCTGTGATAACCAGCACTGGACCATGGTGCCAATATTCTGTGATAACCAGCACTGGACCACGGTGTCAATATTATGTGACTACCAGCACGACCATGGTGTCAGTATTCTGTGAGAACCAGCACCAGACCATGGTGTCAATATTATGTGATAACCAGCACTGCACCATGGTGTCAATATTCTGTGATAACCGGGTATGGTCCATGGTGTCAATATTTTGTGACTACCAGCACTGCACCATGTCAATATTCTGTGACCAGTTACGGGCCAGGTTGTCAATATTCTGTGACTACCAGCACTGGACCACGGTGTCAATTTTCTGTGATAACCAGCATTGGACCATGGTGCCAATATTCTGTGATAACCAGCACCGGACCACGGTGTCAATATTCTGTGACTACCAGCACGACCATGGTGTCAATATTCTGTGAGAACCAGCACCAGACCATGGTGTCAATATTATGTGATAACCAGCACTGCACCATGGTGTCAATATTCTGTGATAACCAGGTATGGTCCATGGTGTCAATATTCTGTGACTACCAGCACTGCACCATGATGTCAATATTCTGTGACAACCAGTTATGGGCCATGGTTTCAATATTATGTGACTACCAGCACTGGACCATGGTGTCAATATTCTGTGAGAACCAGCACTTGGCCATAGTGTCAATATTATGTGATAACCAGCACTGCACCATGGTGTCAATATTCTGTGATAACCAGGTATGGTCTATGGTGTCAATATTCTGCGACTACCTGCACTGGGCCATGGTGTCAATATTCTGTGAGAACCAGCACTGGACCACCATGGTGTCACAAGTAACCACTTATGGACCATGGTGTCAGTACTCTGTGATAATCATTTTCTCTTGCTTGTAATTCACTTGTGGCACCAAGGTTTTCCTTTCGAATGGAATAAAGAGGCACTTAATAGCCGCCTGTTCTCAAACAGCAAGTATTCCTGTCTGACAGCACCAGTCAGAAAGAGGCCCCTCTATGACCCCAACACTGAGGGATCTGACCTCAATCCTCTGTCTTGGTTTGGCCTGTGTCTTGATCTTGATGTGCACAAATATAAGTGCGATGTGATGACAGGACCCAATCTTGGGTATAGCGCCAACGGACAAGGGGGGCGCACTTTATGTTTTAGGGGCCGCGAGAGATTTGTGTCTTAAAGCTTTCTAATGTCTTGCTGCTAACCATTTCCTGTTCTAAGTTGTTCAAGTCGATGGCAGTCCTGGGAAAAAAGAATACTTACAAACAACAGTTTTTGTTAGATCGACTCTGTAACTACCAGCAGAACTGTCAGAACACACTGACGTCAGTATAACACCAAGGCTACATTAAAATGTTGCTATGCGCTGCATAACCATGTGGCAACCATCTTCAGACGGTCCGGTAAATGAGGCAAGTCCTTCAGACGGGATAAGCTCCTTGAATAATTAAAAGCATCCACTGTCCGGTAAATGAGGCAAGTCCTTCAGACGGGATAAGCTCCTTGAATAATTAAAAGCATCCACCGTCCGGTAAATGAGGCAAGTCCTTCAGATAAATGAGGCAAGTCCTTCAGACGGGATAAGCTCCTTGAATAATTAAAAGCATCCACCGTCCGGTAAATGAGGCAAGTCCTCTGAAGACGATGTGTGGCTGGGTACTAAAAAAACGGTCAAACCCACAATTTTCTCCCGCTGTGGAATGCAGTTCTGTTATACCGGGTGACCCATGGAATGTTTGGCTGGGGAGCACTATAACAATAATGACCACCTTCCTGTGCGTCAGACATCAGAACTGACCGGTACATATCAGATACTTTTGCCACACATCCTAACCTTATTTATGACATCACTGACACAGTCATTGGCACGAAATGGTGGCACTCACAGTGTTGTTTTTGCAACTTTCAAACATTGATTTTAACATTCTTCTTCTCTGGTACCTGTTCAACATGATGCAGCATCAAGGCTGCAGCTACTTGACTCCATCATGCTTGCTGCTCTTCCAGTCTGCAGTCAGGGAAAATAAAGAAAGAGTAAAAAATCATGTCTGTGTTTCAGCACAGAGCTATGCAAAAAACACACACTACCCACTGTGATAATGGGAGAGAAAAAAAAAAAGAGGAAAAAAAGAAGAAGAAAAAAGAAGAGAAAAAAAAAGGAGAGAGAATGAATGAATGAATAAACTTTATTTTATGAGGGAAGTGGTGATGACTCGAGATCTTTTTACATCCAGCCCTCGCCCATGAGAGAAACTACTATTAACTAAGGATACAGTCAGCTACAGTGTGTTGAGTACATGTACATTCATACAATTCATATTGAAATGGACAACAGTAAACCGAGAAACAAGTAGATAATGAGCATTTAAAAATAAATATATAAATTAGCTTGGTCTGGGGTAAACATCTATACACGTACACAGCGAGAGAGAGAGAGAGAGAGAGAGAGAGAGAGAGAGAGAGAGAGAGAGAGAGAGAGAGAGAGAGAGAGAGATTTCTATTGTGTGATTTGTGATGTCTCACTAAGCTAGGGTTCTTCTTTTTCTCAATCAATGCTACATGGAAAGTCCAGCCTGCAAGATAAATGTGGCTGTCTTCTCCAGTTCCTCACTGCTGCCATAGAGTTTGGTGCGTAGCTGCATGGACTGCTGTTAGCCACATGTCGGTTCTTGCCATCTGCAGGCCACACATTTGTTCTTGCCGTCTGCAGAAGCGGGCATCTCTGTAGTAAGACCCAGCAAGGGTGAGCACACTGCGCTTCACGAGTGGTGTGGTGGGTTTTCAGCCTGGGTATAGAGACGTTGATGCCAATGCCGTCCGCCTGGTGGACACGCTCTCTCCATCAAAGTACTACCTCCGGAGCACTCGTCCTCACCAAACTTCAAGTCATGGAGACCCCGGATGCAGACTGCAGCGAAGCGGAGGGAATGACAGCCTCGTTCTCCTTGGCGGTCCAGACGGACTGGGTGGCGATGAGGGGGTCCCAGCCGGGGTGGGCGCGCAGCATGTGACGCTTGAGGTGGCTGGTGCGGGTGTAGGCCGAGGGGCACAAGGTGCACTGCTTGGGTTTTTCCCCAGTGTGTTTCAGCGTGTGGTCCTTCAGGTGGGAAATGATCTTGAATGCTGCGCCGCAGTGGGAACACACGTAGGGGCGTTCGCCTGCAACGATACGGATCTCTAGGCCTGAAATGGCAATGAAGGTGACAGTGATGAAGGTAATACTGATAATGCCCACAGAGAAGGTGAAAGGAAGGCCTGAAAAGGCAATGAGGTTGACAGTGAAGAAGATAATACTGATAATGCACAGAGAGTAGGTGAAAGGGAGGGAAGGGGGGGGGGGGGGAGAGAGAGAGAGAGAGAGAGAGAGAGAGAGAGAGAGAGAGAGAGAGAGAGAGAGAGAGAGAGAGAGAGATGAAGGTGAGGAGGGTGACTGATGATTAAGCTGATACTGATAATGCACACAGAGAGGGTGAAAAGGAGAGAGAGAGAGAGAGAGAGAGAGAGAGAGAGAGAGAGAGAGAGAGAGAGAGAGAGAGAGAGAGAGAGAGAGCTGATATGGGTGATACTGGTTGTGATGATGAATATATACTGATAATGCACAGAGAGAGGGTGAAAGAGGGGGGAAGAGAGACGGAAGGGAAGCAACGGCCAGAGGTGGCACGTGAGACAGCAACAGAAAGACAGCATGCAGATGGTGCCATGGTGCTCTGTCTTTCTGTTGCTGTCTCACATTCCACCTCTGTCCGTAGTGCAGGGTAGTGTAGGAATAGTACAAAGTAGTGCAGGGTAGTACAGGGTAGTACAGGAGTAGAAAAATGTTCAACTTCTGCAGGCCTGGAAAAAATCTCAAACCACAAACCAAGGGAGTTAATTTGCGCCCAAAAGACATTGCACCAACACCACAAAAAAGACCTGAGTAACTTTCACATGGCATATGAGTCAATACAAAGTACATAAACTCTACCAAAGGTACATCCTCAAAAAAAGGTGCCCCCTCTTTTGGTCTCTGTTGTTGTGTTTGTGTGACATCTTTCGAACGTTAATTATCTCCATTTATTTGTTGGTTTCACACAACCGCTTTGGTTGTAACCTTATGTTCTAGACTGGAACCTCTAACAGGCTAAGTGAAAGTCGTGTGTGTCTCACAGTCTAAATGTAACCTGTCTGTGT
>OY757558.1:10332004-10363328 GCA_963584105.1 Alviniconcha strummeri | reverse complement strand
AAGTGTAACCTGTGTGTCCAACACTAGTAACAGTAACAATCTAAGTGTAACTTGAGTCTAACACGAGTGCAGCAACAATAACAGTCTAGGTGTAAACTATATCTAGCACAGTAACAGTCTGAGTGTAACTGTGTGCCTAACATCGGTAACAATAACAGCCTAAGTGTAACCTGTGTGTCTAGCACAGTAACAGTCTAAGTACAACCAGTGTGTCTAATGCGGTAACAATGTTGGTGTGACCTCTGTCTAAGACTTTAACAGTCTAAGTGCAATGTGTGTGTCTAAGACTGTAACAGTCTAAGTGTAACCTGTGTATCTAAGACTGTAACAAGTGCAGTCTCTGTGTTTAAGGCCATAACAGTGTAAGTGTAACCTCTGTGTCTAACACTGTAACAGTCTAAGTGTGACCTCTAACACTGTAACAGTCTAAGTGTAACCTATGTGCCTAATGCTGCAACAGTCTAAGTGTAACCTATGTGTCTAACACTGTAACAGTTTAAGTGTAATCTGTGTGTCTAACACTGTAATGGTCTAAGTGTAACCTGTGTGTCTAAGTGTGACCTCTGTGTCTAAGACTGTAACAGTCTAAGTGTAACATCTGTGTCTAAGACTGTAACAGTCTAACTGTAACATCTTTGTGTCTAACATTGTAACAGCCTAAGTGCAACCTCTGTGTCTAAGACTGTAACAGTCAAATTTAACGTTTGTGTGTCTAAGACTATAACAGTTTAAGTATGACCTCTGTGATTAAGACTGTAACAGTTTAAGTGTACTGTCTGTGTCTAAGACTGTAACAGTCTAACTGTACCATCTGTGTGCCTAAGACTGTAACAGTCTAAGTGTGACCTCTGTGTCTAAGACTGTAACAGTCTAACTGTAACATCTGTGTGTTTATGACTGTAACAGTCTAAGTGTGGCCTCTGTGTCTAAGACTGTAACAGTCTAACTGTAATGTCTGTGTGTCTATGACTGTAACAGTCTAACTGTAATGTCTGTGTGTCTATGACTCTAACAGTCTAACTGTAACATCTGTGTGTCTAAGACTGTAACAGTCTAAGTGTGACCTCTGTGTCTAAGACTATAACAATTTAAGTGTATTGTCTGCATCTAAGACTGTAACAGTCTAAGTGTACTGTCTGTGTCTAAGACTGTAACAGTCCAACTGTAACATCTGTGTGTCTAAGACTGTAAAAGTCTAAGTGCAACCTGTGTGAGTTCTCATGTGCACCCTCAGCAGACTGGATGTGGTGTAGGCCTTGGGACACTGGCTGCATTGGAAGGGTCTGTGGTCAGTGTGCATGGCCATGATGTGGGTCTTCAGCTCCCCGGACTGGATGAAGGACGCCCCACACCACTCACACATGTATGGCTTCTCTCCTGTGGAACACAACACAATATACTGACAAACACATCCTGATTGGATGAAGGATGCCCCACACCATTCACACATGTACGGCTTCTCCCCTGTGGAACACACAAAACAACATACTGACCAACACATCCTGACTAGATGAAGGACGCCCCACACAATTTACACATGTATGGCTTCTCTCCTGTGGAACACAAAACCAACACACTGACCTACACATCCTGACTGGATGAAGGACATCCCACACCACTTACACATGTACAACTTCTCTCTTGTAGAACACACAAAGCAACACACTGACCAACACATCAATATATTCCTGACTAGATGAAGGATGCCCCACACCATTCACATCCCACACCACTTACACATGTACAGCTTCTCTCCTGTAAAACACACAAAACAATACACTCACCAACACATCAATACATTCCTGACTGGATGAAGGACGCCCCAGACCATTCACACATATATATACAACTTCTCTCCTGTGGAACACAAAAACAACATGCTTACCGATTACTGGATGAAGGACATCTCACACCACATGTATGGCTTTTCTCCTGTGGAACACAAAACAACATACTGACCAACACATCCTGACTGAATGAAGTACATCCCACACCACTTACACATGTACAGCTTCTCTCCTGTGGAACACAAAACAATGCAATCCATCTTCTCACAAACCTGCAGCAGCAGCAACAATAAAAATGCAGTATAGATCATATATACAAATTATTCACATTTAACTAAAACAACGACAAAACAACAACATTAATAAAAACAACGCTGAACAGGAAGCATCTTGCAATCACCTCCACCTTTCGGTGCCACTGCCATCTTGCTGCACTAGAACTAGCACCCAACTAGTGAAGCCTTTAACTTGCTGCTAGAACTAGCACCCAACCAACAAAACCTCTAACTTGCTGCTAGAACTAGCACCCAACCAATAAAGCCTTTCACTTGCTACTAGAACTAGCACCCAACCAATAAAGCCTTTCACTTGCTGCTAGAACTAGCACCCAACCAATAAAGCCTTTAACTTGCTGCACTAGAACTAGCACCCAACCAACAAATCCTCTGACTTGCTGCTAGAGCTAACACCAACCAACAATTCTTTTAACTTGATGCTAGAGCTAGCACTCAACCAATGAAGCCTTTAACTCAATGCTTGAGCCAGCACCCAACCAATGAAGCCTTTAACTCGATGCTTGAGCCAGCACTCAACCAATGAAGCCTGTCCTGGTGTCTATACCTTGGTTGAGGGTTGCTTTACATCCACAGAAACCGTAGGCTTATTAGGGACGGGAGCCCAGGACGACCACCTCGACTTTCACACAGCTCCTGAGCTCTGAGTGTTGCTTTACGTCCACAGAAACCGTAGGCTTATTAGGGACGGGAGCCCAGGACGACCACCTCGACTTTCACACAGCTCCTGAGCTCTGAGTGTTGCTTTACGTCCACAGAAACCGTAGGCTTATTAGGGACGGGGGCCCAGGACGGCCACCTCGACTTTCACACAACTCCTGAGCTCTCGTGCCTATACCCGATGATGATGATGAAGTGTTGCTTAATGTCCTCAGATGTTAGCTGACATATTAGGGACAGGTTGTGACCAATGCCGAAGCACGGTTCAATAATTCTTTACGTCCATGGAAACCAGAAGGCTCGTTAGGACGGCCAGCTCAGGACGGCCACCTCGACTCTCACACAGCTCCTGAACTATGTGCCTATACCTGGGAAAACACTCCTTAAATAAAGACCCACCCCCTCCCCCCCTGCAAAGCCCTTTCCCACCTGTGTGCTTTCTGTTGTGTCGCTTGAGGTGGGACGGCTCCAGGAAGGACGCCCCACACACGCTGCAGACGTACGGCCGCTCTCCGGTGTGCTGTCGGCAGTGCTTCACCAGGTGAGAGTGTCGCGAGAAGGCGCGGCTGCACTCTCTGCACACGAACGGCTTCACGCCCAGGTGGAGCAGCTCGTGTCGCTTCACGGCGTGCCGCTTGGTGAAACCCTGTCCGCACTGCTTGCACAGGTAGGGTTTCTCACCTGTGTGGGGACCGGAATGCTGCTGGGGACTGGAGGACGATGGGAGAGCCGCGTCGCAGCCATGGGAAGCGCTGGCCTGCTGCTTCCGCACTCTCTTCACCGGCTTCTTTCTTTTCCGTTTGGAATTGGCAGAAGAATTTACGGCGGCGTATGCTCTCCATTCCGTGTCCGTCTCCGGAATGCTTCCCTCGTGGGTAGGGACACGTGGGCTGCGTGGAACTGGCTCTGTGGAGGGGGATGCGTCGGTGTCTGGTGTCACGACCCCTTCAAGAGGTAGACAAGCACCTCCCTTGGGTTTGTCTGTCCCTTGAAGGTCCACGTTTACACTGGACGATGAACTATCCACCGCATCGTCCACGAGGCCGTCGGCATTCTCCAGTTCCACACACCGAGCAGTCAGCGAGATTTTCCCCTCGGAAAAAGACACTGAGTTGCCTCGGCCCCGTGTCTCTGTGTTCTGGGTGGGTTCATCCGTCTCGACACCGGCCAGCAGGTGGCTCTGCAGATGGTTCTTCAGCTGCCTGGTGTTGGAGAAAGCAAGCTGGCATTCTGCACACTTGTAGGGCTGGTGCTCGGTGTGCGTCACCTCGTGCCGGTGAAGGTGGTAGGCATCCGTGAACGAGGCAGTGCACAGGGTGCAGATGAAGGGTCGGACAGACTGATGCTTGCGCATGACGTGCATCTTCAGGTGGGAGAGGCGGTAGAAGGCACTCCCGCACTTCTTGCACGAGTATCTGCGCTCGTTGGTGTGTGAACGGCCATGGCGCGCCAGGCTGCACCGTTTGGTGAAGGTCTGCCCGCACTTCCGGCAAGAAAAACTCTCACTTCCGTTGACTGTGATCGGCGAGTCTTTTTCAGTCTTCACTTCCTCAGGAAGAGCATCGTCGTTGTCTTCTTCTTCTTCTTCGTTAGCATCGGCTTCCTCTTCTTCTTTTTTGCAGGCTTCTACAGGTGGTCCTGTGGGTGGATGCTTCGCACTGGTGTGTCTTTGCAGATGATACTTACGATTGAAGCTGACTCCGCATTCGTGACAGGTGTGGGGCCGATGGTTGACATGGATCTGGAGGTGACTCTTCATTCTGCTACGCTGGCTGAAACGCTGGCCGCAGTTCAGGCAGGAATATACCCTCTTCCCATCCGCCCAAACTATCGCCGCCTCAACGTTTTTCTCGACCAATTTCTCGGTACCAGGGTTAGCTCCTTCTCCGTTCAACTGTTTCTCTGCTGCTTCAAAACCACTCGTTTCCTCGCTTAAACTCTCTGGCTTTTCATCCTCTCCTCTGTCTCCTTGTGCAGCGGGAAAGAGCTTTTTCGCCAGAAGCGGATGACAGCTGCGGATGTGCATGTTGAGTTCTTGGTGTTGGTCAAAGACGGCGGCGCAGGCACTGCAGGGATGTGGGTGGGAACTCCTATGCTGCAGCAGGTGGTATTTCATCATGGCTGGAGCCAGGAACTTCTTTCCGCAGTCTCGGCAATGGTAAGACACTCTGCTGCCTGCGACAACCGTTTCAACCTTGCTTTCAAATTCTTCATCATCTACCTTGCCCGTCTGCTTCTTCACCTGCTCTTTGTGAGAGACTCTTTCTTTGCCATCTCCTGCTCTCTTTGTCTGACTGCTGGTTACTACTGCTGTCTTTGTCTGACTGCTGGTTACTACTGCTGTCTTTGTCTGCCTGCTGGTTACTACTGCTGTTTTTGCCTGCCTGCTGGTTACTACTGCTCTCTTTCTCAGATTGATGGTTACTACTGCTGTCTTTGCCTGACTGTTGTTTACTACTGCTGTCTTTGCCCGACTGCTGGTTACTACCGCTGTCTTTGTCTGACTGCTGGTTCCTTTAGCTTCTGAATCATCTCCCAGATTGCTGAGGTCTAGCTGGCGGTCAGATTCTCTGTCAGAAAATGTGCCCTCTGGTTGGAGTGATGCTCGCAGCAAAGCAGGTACGGAGTCTCTGTCCTCCTCTCCGCTCGCGCTCCCAGGATGAGTCCTGCCGGTAACTTGGGGGTCTGACCTGCTTGTGAAAACATCTGCTTCCTGGAGATTATCACACAGGACCTCGCTGTGCCAGTCAGGGTCTGCAACGACTGATGCATGTTCCACCAGACCAGACCCACTCTGGCCTTCTCGCTGTTCCTGAAGCTTGTCAACAAAGTCACAGTCCTTTGCATTCATGCTGCGGTTGGCAGCTGCCGTCAGGTCTGTTGATGCCGGAAGTGTGATGCCTGAGAGATCACTGACTTGTTCCAGTGAGTGAGACTGTTGCTGCTGCTGCTGTTGCTGTGGAAGATGGCAGTGCATGCACAGCAGGCTGAGGGGCTGTTTGCAGTGGCTGCAGTGTTTGTCCAGTGAGTTGCCACCATCTTTACTGGCGTGGTAGCTGAAACAGCAACTCTATTGACTGAAGTGCTTAAAATCATCAGAAAACAGAATTTTCAGCTGTCAGTTGGCAAACACAAAAAATGGGAAAATGCAAAGTAAACTGTCATAAATTTATGAATAGTAGGCAGAATAATGGACAAAAGGATAGAGTTAGCCAAAACCAGAACAACAAGAAGACAGAAAGAGCAAAAGGACAGAATAAAGTAGGCAAGAGAATAAGCCAAAACCAGAACAAAAAGAAGACAAAATGAGCAAAAAGACAGAACAAAGTAGACAAGAGAATAAGCTAAAACCAGAAGAAGAAGGAGCCAAAAGGCAGAATAAAGCAGACAAGAGAGTGAGCCAAAACCAGAACAACAAGAAAACAGCCAGAAAGAGCAAATGGATTGGACAGAATAAAGTAGACAAGAGAGTGAGCCAAAACCAGAACAAAAAGAAGACAGAAAGAGCAAAAAGATTGGACAGAATAACAACAGTAGACAAGAGAGTGAGCCAAAACCAGAACAACAAGAAGACAGAAAGAGCAAAGGGACAGAATAAAGCAGACAAGAGAGTGAGCCAAAACCAGAACAACAAGAAGACAGTCAGAAAGAGCAAAAGGTTTGGACAGAACAAAGCAGACAAGAGAGTGCACCAAAACCAGAACAAAAAGAAGACAGTCAGAAAGAGCAAAAGGATTGGACAGAACAAAGCAGACAAGAGAGTGAGCCAAAACCCGAAAAAAAGAAGACAGTCAGAAAGAGCAAAAGGATTGGACATAATAAAGACAGCAGACACGAGAGTGAGCCAAAATCAGAACAAGAAGAAGACAGAAAGAACAAAGGGACAGAATAAAGTAGGCAAGAGAGTGAGCCAAAACCAGAACAACAAGAAGACAGAAAGAGAAAAGAGAGAGAATAAAGTAGACAAGAGAGTGAGCCAAAACCAGAACAACAAAAAGATAGAAAGAACAGAGGGACAGAATAAAGTAAACATGATAATAAGCCAAAACCAGAACAACAAGAAGACAGAAAGAGCAAAAAGACAAGATAAAGTAGACAAGACAGTGAGCCAAAACCAGAACAAGAAGAAGAAGACAAGCAAAAGGACTGGATGGAATAAAGTAGGCAGGTGAATGAGTCAATAACAGAAGAAGAAAGCTAGACAGCACAACAGGAGAGCAGGTAAAAAGAGTAAAACCAAATGACAGCCTAGAGATTTCAAACAGGAGGCAGACATCAGACATCATCAGTTAGTTAGTTAGTAATCAGATTTTAACACCCTGTCAACTGCACAGGGTCACCTCAGGACAACAGACATCATAAGGACGTGGTATGGCTGAGTGATGGAGAGAATGCACGCAGCTATAATAATAATAACTTGGTGTTTTATGCCCAGTCAACCATTGCGGTTATATCATGGTTATATATTGCGGTTATATATTCAACACACTGCTGAATTATTCATCACCTAAATAAAAGTTCTAAGCTTGGCATACACAGACATAGTGATAAAGCAACAAACACAAAAACAACTTGTTACAAAAAACAAACAAACAAACAACCCCCCCCCCTCCCCCAAACAACAACAACAACAAAAAGACACACAGCACCATTCCAGACAGAAACTGTGACTTTGGACAAAGTTCACAGAACTCACAGGTCAGATACTATTCATGTGAGTCAGAAATGCTCCTTACATTTGTATGAGAAATGCAGCAATCTGTGTGTGCGATGTGAAACCCTTGGTGGTGCCAATGCTGCACCAGGCCTTGTAGACATCTGTGTCCTGCATGTCCAGCCACACTGCCATCCTGTCCACTGTACTGTATCACTGCAACAACATTAACACTCCAGAACTTTTCATGGTTTTCCAGCAACACCACTTCAATGTGTTTTCAGCATGAAATTTTAAACGTCCAGCCACCAGCCACACCGCCATCCTGTCCACAGTACTGTATCACTGCAACAACATTAACACTCCAGAACTTTTCATGGTTTTCCAGCAACACCACTTCAATGTGTTTTCAGCATGAAATTTTAAATGTCCAGCCACCAGCCACACTGCCATCCTGTCCACAGTACTGTATCACTGCAACAACATTAACACTCCAGAACTTTTCATGGTTTTCCAGCAACACCACTTCAATGCGTTTCAGCATGAAATTTTAAGTAAAACTCTTCACTGACATTAGCTGTGGCTTGGAAGAAGTTTTTTGTTTTGTTTTTGTTTTAAAGAAGAAGAAAAAAGAAGAAGAAAGAAATCAGCATTTTCAAATTTTCTTCTTCTGTTATAGCTGCCAGTGCCACAATCACCCAGTTGATTATTTTGTCACTGGTGAAGACCTATCTGGGACACAGACAATAATAATAATAATCAATTCATTTCTAATGTGCTGAATCCCTCAATGACTATTCAAGTGTGTGGCTGAAAGCCCTATACATGAAACATTACAACCTAATTTAATAATGCATTAGGTATCTCACTCTGTCCCTCCTCCTCCTCTGCATCCACCCCCACCCCCACATACACACTGTAATCTCGCAACCCCTCACTTCCCACTCTCTTTCCCACTTTCTCTTTCCATCTCCCATCCCACAGTAAAACTGTGATGAAAGACCACAGTTATAATGAGCAAACTCTCCTGAAACTGTTTCTTCATATTTCTATGAAAATGAACCCCTAACCAAAGTCCAAAGACCAACTGTCATTTTAAGATTATTTGTGTGTGTGTGTGTGTGTGTGTGTGTGTGTGTGTGTGTGTGTGTGTGTGTGTGTACTCTGTGTGTGTGTGTGTGTGTGTGGTGTGTGACTGTGTGTGTGTGTGTGTGTTGTTGTTCTTCACTTTGAGGTGTCAGCACAGTGTTTGTTGGTTCTATGGGTTCATTGGAATGGTTGCCAGTACTTGCACCCATATTGCTATGGGCATCAAATGCCATTTGCAAGAAACTGGTTTGCTGCATGCTTCAAAGGTATACATGCACAGTTATCAATGAAGGGACACTACTCAGTCAGTATGGTCTGTGCTATTTCATCTATGACTATGAGATACATGTGTGAAATTTTGCTCCAAAAGTCAGCTGATTTTAAAAAAAATAAAAAAATTGGAATGTTTATCATCAGTATGTGCAAGCAAAAGCCTCTAATGTAGAGACAAACTTTGGCTCAACATTTTAGTTATGATTATAAAACAATGAGGAGAGCAATTCTGATCCAGATTACATAAAAAATCAAAGGTATTAATCAAAATTCAAATAAAGCATTGCAAATGACCAGTGGTGAAATCAATGAAGAGACTGAACTTGATAATCATCCACATCTACCAGGATTTTTCATCAAAGACTTGATTGCCTGTCATTTTGTTGTTGTTGCTATTGCTTGCCATTTGGCTTGTAGTAAGTAAAAGTTTCTGAATGGAACCTGAGTGCAGTATAAATCAACCTTGTACAGGGTAAACTGAATAACAATTAATAATTAATAAGTATGTGCATGTAGTTTTAGTTTTTTTAAAGTTATGAACAAACGAAGCAAACTGCGCTGACAGCTGTGCAAAGATGAAGACTCTCAGGACTGGAAGCGTCGCTGAACAGACTGCAATACAAACTCCAAGCACTGGTTTACGACATCCTTCCTTCAAGGAAGGTGTCGGAAAGCGATGCTCGGAGTGTAACGTAAGAAGTGAAACTAGGGAAAGGGAATGTGAAAATGATGTCGATTAACTCTGAACATAACACATAAACAGCGCTTGAAAGTAAGTGATGTCATTTGCTCGTAAATTTGTTATTTGAACAAATTACCAGCCCAAAACTGGATTTTTGCCCTGCAAATTCCAAATACCTTGTGGCGTACATCGAAATTACAACCAACCAAACACCGACGAGGGCGTCTCCAGGTGGTCGTAAATTCATACAGCGGAAAAGTAACATTTTAATGACAGCTGTGGCTTCAGAATATTAGGCTTTCAATTCATTAACGAAAAACAAAGGAAAATAAACATATATAGGTTATTAATTAGTTAAATCTTCAACAATATTAACAAATTCAGTTACCCTTTGCCGTGAACCCGCAAGAGACGCCGCCTGCCCTTTCTACGGAAGTGACGCTTCAGTTGAAAGACTATGTTTTCACAGTTTCGTATTATTTCTATCCTTTTTATTTATTTCTTCTTTTTCTTCTGAAGTTTGAATAAAAAGAACACTTGCTTCCGCCTGGTATTTTGTTTTTGTTTTAGTAACAAAGAATACCTTGCTGAAAAAAATGTTGCATGCAAATGAGTAAAGAAAGAGGTGAAAAAGAAAAGAAAAAAAAAAAAGGCGGAACGAGAGCGCCAGGGTCGGTTAACCTGTGCAACTGGACCCAAGCTATACGTATCCAGTGCACAGCGGCGGTGAGGCGAGTCATGCGCAAACGCCGCGAACCATAACGTTGACGGGCTTTAGTTTGTACATCCAGTCTCCTGGAAATTTTCACTCGGTTTAAAAACAAAACAAGACCTAGCATAAACTGTCTGGGGCGGCATTTTTAAACAAAATACCTCCGGACTGCTCCGCCGCCGGGCTGAGTCAGTCTCATCTCAGTTACTGATTGGCCGTGCCTAGAGGCTCGGTCAGTGGGTGTGACCGCGAAACAAAACAAAACTTTAGTTTTCAAAATTAAACTGAGGATGCATCATTGTCGAGTCAGTCTCAAGCTGATCAGTCATGTCCCGGTGTGACCGTGCGGAGGTGCACACGGCGCGTGCCGCCGCGGGCGTGTCAATGACTGACCAGTGTGTGTCAGTCTGTCACTGACTGAGTGTGCCAATGCGCCTGGGCCGTGATGCGGTGTGTCACACTCCGAGCATCGCTTTCCGGCACCTTCCTCCAAACTCTGCCAGATTTAGTTACGCCACTGAAGGGGTACTTTATCTCCGCGCAGCTGTCTAGCGACGCGGTCAGCGCCCTCCGCCGAAAGGTTCGGGTACTAATATGACTGTGGAAGCAACCTAGCGCCAAAGCACGCACGTAAACATGAGACGCATCCATTCCGTCTCGATTCAAACGATTGTGGTTTTATTTGTGCTGGTGTAAACTTTGTTGGCGGCTATAAATGACACGCCTTGTTTTATCTGAGTTGTTTGTAACAAACTACTACTGTTTAAGCTCCAGCAAAAAACTGCTCGGTAGCTGACAGTTTTATGGACACTATGGCGTAACTAAATACGGCAGTGGTTGAAGGAAGAATGTCGTAAACCAATGCTTGGAGTTTGGCGGTGTGTGTCAGTGTCAATCAGTGCCGTGAGGCGTGCGTGCGTGCGCGCGCGCGTCAGTGTGTGTGTGTATCAGTGCGTGTGCGTGTGTGTGTGCCTGTGGCACTGTGTCAGTGTGTGGTGTGTGTCAGTGTGACGTGCCGGGTAGTGTGTGTGTGTGTGCTACAGCCAGGTGTAGTGTTGTGTAGTGTGCCACGGTGTGTCAGTGTTGTGTGTGTGTGTGGGGGGTGGGGGGGGTGGGGGGGGGGCGGGGAGTCGGGATTTAAGTCGTCACGGACGGAGCCGGTAAAAGAAAGAGCTGATAGTCCAGGCCGGTTAAAAAATAATATTTTTTTATATTTTTTATTGTGGTAGGCCCAATGCGAAAGATCACCAGCGGGCACAAGGCCAAGGCCATCACAGCGTCTATCGCCTGGAGGAGAGAGGCGTACGAAGAGGTAAGAAAGTAAGTAAACATGGTGCTTAACGTCCACAGAAACCATGAGGCTTATTAGGGACGGGGAGAAGGGCCGGAAGGGGGTATGGAGGTGGGGAAGAGGGAGATTATATACCTATCGCTACACTGTCACCACCAGAATGATTCCTGCATTAAGATGGGCAGCGACGAGAGCCATTTTAATGTTTCAGTAGGAAGTGATGGGCAAAGTCACAAGACAGTGTCCTCAAACCACAACCTTTGTGAAGAGAAAGGAGAGCCGAAGAGGTATAGAACCGAGGTCCTTCCGCCTACCAGCCTAACGCCTTACCGCTGGGCCAAACCGGGTCACATACGGCAAAAAGGAACTGAGCCGCTCGTCGATTTTATAGGAGCCAATGGATCACTCAGTGTCAATCAATTAGCCTATAATTTCCACTCCGGTCATACGGAGAATTTTGTTTCTATTTACAGCTGTACCGGCTGTTTTTCAATGGTAGTGAGCTGAATTTCATCAAAATACGCAGGCTAACACCAACTGCGCACCTGTAAGACGTCAACTAATACTGATTCGAGTCAATACTAACACAAACACACGCACACGCTTGCACACCAACCATGACACACGCAACTTTATTTTAATTTTGTATTATTATTGAAGTTTTTATTTAAAAATAAAAAGTTGTGCACACAATTTGTATAAGATTCTGCAGAAATACCAAACTGAGTTTCATGAAAACTTTCCTCACAGCCGTGAAATAATATCAACACACACACACACACACACACACACCACCACCACCACCACCACCACCACCACCACCACCACCTCCACCACCACCACCAACAACAACAACAAAAAAACACTCCCCATATTAATGAACACATAATTATATAACTTCCACTGTATTAGACTTCTAGCGCTACTGTCAGGTCTTTGTCTTTTTCATCTTTCTCTTGCTTCCATGTCGAGTGATGTGCCTCTTGAGGCTGCTCTGGCGAGTAAAGCTTATCTGGCAGTCATGGCAAGTGAAGGGTTTCTCGTCCCTGTGCCTCATCAGATGTCTGGTCAGATCACCCGACTTCGTGAACCTGGCGTTACACGCTTTGCACATGTAGGGTCTTTCACCTGTGTGCACTCTCATGTGTGACGTCAAATGGCTCGACTGCGTAAAGCTGGCCGCACACTGCTCGCACATATAGGGTCTTTCTCCGGAGTGTATCCTCTGGTGTATCTTCACGTCCGTGTGCTGCGAGAAGGTGGCGCCACAGTCTGGACAGGAGTAGGGTTTCTCGCCCATGTGGGTCAGTCTGTGTCTGTTCAAGTGGCCCAGACAGGTGAAAGCCGCCTCGCACAGGTCACACACACAGGGACGCTCACCTGCGGCGTCAGGTGCTGGGCTGCTGTGGCGGGCGGCGGGCTGACTGAACGTGCTCACGGCTGAAGCAGACCCCCCCGCCCCTGGACTGGCAGTTTTCAGATTTGACACTGATCCTGTATCTGTAGCTGGTCCTGGATTACTGACAGTGGACAGATCTGACCCTGATCCTGTATTTGTAGCGGGTCCTGGATTATGGCTAGTTAACACATCTGACCCCGATCCTGAATTGATAGTTACCGCCTCTGACTCTGATCCTAAATTGATAGTGGGCACATCTGACACTGATCCTGTATTTGTAGCGGGTCCTGGATTATGGCTAGTTAACACATCTGACCCAGAACCTGAATTGATAGTTACCGCATCTGACTCCGATCCTGAATTGATAGTTATCATATCGTCTGACCCTGATCCTGAATTGATAGTTATCACAGCTGACCCTGACTCTGAATTGATAGTTAACACATCTGACACCGATCCTGTATTTGTTGCTTGCATATCTAACTCTGATCCTGGATTGGTAGTGAACACATTTGGCACTGATCCTGTGGTTGTAGCCTTCATATCCGACTCTGGTCTAGGGCTTGTAGTTTCCTTGTCTGGCAATGATGCTGTATGTGCAGTGTCTATACCTGACAATGTTCTGGATTTGTTTGCAGTGTCCATGGCAAACCCTAATGTTGGCAAATGGCTGGCAGTTTCTTGAGTCTCTGTGTCTGTTTTACTGACTACATTAGGCACCAGAGTCTTTGTACTGCATGCTGTATTTATCAAAGACTCCTCAACTTTGATTTTGTTTTTGAAAGTGTCCTTACTGTCGACTGCACCTCTTAAAGTCGTTGTCCTGATGACTGTACTTGAAATTTTGACAGTGTCTGACTCGTTCCTTTGAGAATCAGTTTCCAGCTTTATCCCATTGCAAGTACAAAGTGCAAACTCTCCTTTGACGTCAGTTGCAGTTAGAGGGTTAGTTCCACATGCCATTGAATCTGCTGCTGCTGCAGCTGTTGATGAACCATCTTCTTTGCTGGTCCCTCCAAAGAAACGTGTGCAGTTTCCAGCATCTGCTTCTTGGAGTGTTACAGGCGGTGCAAGGGTGGCCACTACTGGAGTGCTAAAAAATGCCCCTTTCGTGTTGTTGCATATCAGGTCTGGTTCCACTTTGATGTTCATTTTTGTTTCAGGAAAATGACAGAGATTCTGAGCCTTGTCATCTGTGTCAAGATTGTTGCATGGTTTTACAATAGAGTGAAGGTCACTGCAACTACAAGGCTTGCAGCTTGTGTGGAGGTCACTGCATGGTTTCAGATCTACATCAAGGTCACTGCATGGTTTCAGATCTACATCAAGGTCAATGCATGGTTTCATATCTACATCAAGGTCAATGCATGGTTTCAGATCTACATCAAGGTCAATGTATGGTTTCAGATCTACATCTGACCTTTCACAGCACGACTTAAGGCCTGTTCTATGACCACTGCATGGCTTAGGATTGGTGTCAAGGTCACTACAAGAGTGATATTTTGTGTCAAGATCAGCAGAAACCCCAGCACAGGGTTGCTCACAGAATACACCATGCTGTCCATTATATGTGAATTTGTCTGCATCCATCGTCCTTGCTGTGAAGTCTGCATCTCCTCACTGATGGGTACACTGGAACACAGGTGAGCTGCAAAAGTAATATAATCTGTATCAATGATGTATCAAAGAAGACTACTAAAGTTCAGATAAACAAAACAAAAATAAAGTAGCCCACAAGAGCACTTGCCAAGATTTTGGTGTGCATGTTATACCCAGATTTTGGTGTGTGACCTATTCAGATTTTGGTGTCTTACCTAGATTTTGGTGTACAAGGCTTACCCAGATTTTGGTGTACAAGTGTGTGACCAGGTTTTAGCATGTGACCTACCCTGATTTTGGTGTAATTATGTAATTAAGACAATCAGCTGTAGGTTTAAAGGAACTATAGCCTTCTCAAACCTTGCACACAACATACATTCTAGATGACTAGTGAAGACACTTCTGTAAACACACACACACACACACACACACACACACACACACACACACACACACACACACACAAATTATAACCAGTGCTGTCAGTATGTTAGGTCTATAATTCAATCTGAAAATGGGCATATGGTGGCTAGATTTGCCAGATTTGGGTTTTACCCTGTGCACTATCACTGGCGGAAGCTGCCACCAGTATAATTTTTGTCAAGACAAAAGGTTTGTTGCAACAAACACATGTTTGATTATCGGCACAAAAGTATGCTTGTCACAACAACATTTTTGTTGTGACAAAATTATGTTTGTCGCAAGCAATTTTTTGTTGCAACAAATATTTGTTGAGACAAACATGTGTTTGTTGTGACAGAAGTATGTTTGTTGCTACAAAACTTTTGTCACGACAAAATTATGTTTGTTGCGACATATTTTTTGTAACAAAAGTTTTGTCATTTTTGTTGTGACAAACATAATTTTGTCATAACAGAACTTTTGTTGTGACAAGCATACTTTTAGCATGTTTGTTGCAACAAATTTTTTGTCACGACAAAAAAGATACTTATGGCAGCTCCCGCCAATGATAGTACACAGTTAATCATTTAATATTACTGTAGCTAGGCAGGCCTAGTTGGATGTTATACCTGAAGTTTGGCACGGGTGGGGGTGGGAAGAGCGACGAGGAGAAGGGGCTGTGGGGAAAGGCATGCGGGAAAGGGACCGGGGAAAGTGGTGCATGGAGGGGACTGTGGGTAAAAGGATACAGGGATGGGACCGGACTGTGGGGGGAACAAAGACCGGATGCAGGGAGAGCGGGACTGTAGGGAAAGGGATCTCAAAGGTGGTACCCCAAAGGGCACTAAGCTTAAATGAAGCAAGCTATTGATGTTAATACTGATGATCTGAGTGTCACACAGGCCGACAACATTGTGTTTTCTACTCACCAAAGCCGCCACGTTGACGCCCACCAGAGAAAGTTGAAGCACAAAGGGGACATAATTCAAATAGATAACGATTGTGAGGTCGACCGGAGTACGCCCCCTGCACTGGTCATTCTTCACTGTACCGCGTTTGATGGCTTGTGATCGTCCTGTTTGCACTGGTTGACTTTTTGGGATTTTTTTTTATTACGGACATGGCATTTTCACAGTACATTGTTATTTTTTATTGCTTGCATGAGCAATAACTAAATAAACCTTATACGAAACTGTGCCCCATTATCCGACGCTGAATGTTGGGACCTGACTGCGGCTATTCAGAATTTTTTGTACTCGTAAGTTTTGTTTTGTGAGATGGCAGTGACATATAATTTGAAGAAGTCCTCATTTTGATCAATCGTTGGTCTGCGTGCGTATCGCAGGGTATGAATTTTTCTTTTGAGTGCTGTCTTTGCAGATGTGGTCAACGAAGTATGATTATCGGCACGAAAATTTGCAAGCAGCCATTTTGGGGAAAGAAGAAGCGCGCGCAGTCTCGCATTTTGACAGTCGGATGAGTAACCAGACGAGCAGACGGCCAGCGACAGCTCGAACAGCGAGTTGCAGAAAAATTATTTCAACTTTTAAAGATGTGTATACTCGTAAAGTTATCCTTTACCTGGTACTAAAAAATGTCGACTTTCCGCCAGACAGACACTTCCGTGCCCATGTACAGTCTCCCCAGCGATGAGCCCGCTTTTCTCGGCAAATAGGAATCAAAATAAATTGCAAGATAACGTGCTTTCCCGAAAGGCACACAAGGGTAAAGGGAAGGGAAGCAGGTGAACTGGGTCTAAGATTAGAACCCCCCCCCCCCCCCCCCATGACAGCTAGGGTTCCGAAATAAAATAAAACTTAAAGACGGGTTAAAAAAAAAGAAAAAAAAAAAGCAAACAACCCCCCCCCCCCACCCCCACCCCCATTTTAATAGTGTCAGTAGTACTTTCCTTGTCCTAGTTGTAGTGCGTACATGTACAAAAGAGACCTGCTTATCAATCAAACCCAAAGACGTCCATGTATTCCATTTCCAGACAACCCAGACACTAACTTGACTAAGCCTAACCAACATCGGTACATGGAGATTATACAGTGAAGTGAGGTCAGCTGTTTACAAGGGATCTACTTCTCGTTGTAATGTCCCCCAGCAGAACACTCAGGAGGTCAGCTGGTATGAATTGTACACTGACAAATTTGATTATATTCAAATTTCAGTGTGGTGAGATGTGAGGCAGAGAGGATTGATGATCAAGTGTCTGACCACCTTTTAGTGCCCCACAGCATGGGCAGTGGCATGCAATCTTTGGAGGTCTTATTTTTCTCCATTTTTGGAAGGTGGATACCACTATAAATGCGAGGGACGTATCATGGCAGAAGATTGTCTGCACATATTTTGCAATGCACAAATATGCACAACAAAATACAAATCAGTGGTATTATATATAATATATATATAAACAAACATACATTTTATTTTAGAAATTTTAAAATTATATTTTAACACATCCCTGGTGTTCTTGCTGGTGTTACCGTTACACTTACAGTGTTAGTGTATTGAGACGCAGCCAAAGCCACCTCAGACATATATATATATATCCTGGATATTGCTACTACTGACAGAAGGGAGCATTTTGAGGGGAGAGGTGAAGGGGGTGGGGGTGGTGGCTGGCATAGAGACAAGGAGATCCAATGACATATTTGCTTTCAAACAGACTATGTACAGCATCTGACCATAGAGTAGACACTGCACTGAGAATAATGAGTTGCGCTCATCAACATAGATGAGCAGTAATTTCAGTAAGTTGTTAATTAATCAGTTAAAAAACCCCAGTGTACCATGCTGGTTATAAGCTATATATAATAATAAATAATTCTTATATCGTTATAAAAAATAAAGTGCTAGTCTCTAATGCAAGTTAAACTGTGTGTGTGTGTGTGTGTGTGTGTGTGTGTGTGTGTGTGTGTGTGTGTGTGTGTGTGTGTGTGCACCATCCTATGAGGGTGTATGAGTGCATGATCATGTGTGTGCATGCGTTTGACCATGCTTTGTATGAAAATGTTTAATGTTTGTTTGTTATATATACCATTGATTTGTATTTTGTTGTGGGTATTTGTGCATTGCAAATTTTGCATGTTTTTGTTTAAGTTGGAAAGTGCTTTGAGTCTCTGAAAGTGCTCTATAAATTTCCTTAAAAACAAAACAAAAACTCGTTGCACTGCACAAACAACTTGACAAAAGCCGCATTTACATACATTTTAACAAACTTCACCATGCATGCCATAAAATGAGTTATAAATGCTGATATACACACTCCAGATTTACAGGAACGCATATTATCATATCCAGGCAAGAAAAATGTGTATGTTACATCAACGTGTTTTATTTCAGACTTGGTTGGCACTGGCACTAGTGGCAGACAATGGAATCTGATGAGACGACCCAAGTGGAATCATTTGGCAGAACCCGAGCAGTATCTAGTAAAGTAACTCAAGTGGAAGGTGATGAGACAAGTCTGGCAGAACTTTATGGCATGGCACCGGTTGAACCAAGTCAGATGTCCAAAGTGGAATCGAATGAAATGACTCGGGTGAAATTGGATGCCATGACTGGAATGGAATCTCATGAGGTATCTCAGGTGGAACTTGTTGAGATGACCCAGGTAGAAATAGAATCCAGTGAGATGGGCCAGATGGAGACAACTGAGATGGTCCCAGTAGAACTGGGTGAGAGTGAGATGGTTAAAGCAGAGCTGGATGACCTAACACAGGTGCAGTTGTGCCAGGTGCACAAACGGGAAGCCGACAATCAGGATCGGGTGCAGGTGGAGACAGGTGAACTGACGATGATGGTGCAGCACAAGATGGAGAGGGATGCGTTCCAGTACCTTGTGGTGGACAGTGACACTTTCCATCGCTGGAGGAGCGTGGGGCGTAGCCTGTCTCTGCCAACAGATTCCAAGATTGCAGCCTTTCTCCTTCAACAGTACGTTCAGCTGAACCACTTCATTCTTTACCTAGATACATTTGGGTCTTTATTTTTCTCTGTGTTTGAAATTTCATGCATTTACTGATTTAGGTCCTTTTTCTTCTTCTTTTTTCTTGAACTTTCTTGCTCTGATAACCATACTGGTTGACTGGGTGTAAAACACCAAGTTAGTTACTTGTTTTAACTTCAGCTTTGTATACATCATACATGTATCTCTGTATGTCTGTGTGCGTTTCATTTTGCTTCCAACACTCTTCTTCCAAAGCATCATTTAAATCTGCCCTCAACACCTGTCTTTTCTCAACTTGGCTCGGAATGCTTTGCCCATGTGCGTTTGTGCCATTGGTTTTGCGTGTGTGTGTGTGTGTGTGTGTGTGTGTGTGTGTGTGAGAGAGAGAGAGACAGAGAGAGAGACAGAGAGAGAGAGAGTGTGTGTGTGTGTGTGTGTGTGTGTGTGTGTGTGTGTGTGTGTGTGTGTGTGTGTGTTGGAATTGATGAGAAAGATGTTGAATGAAGTGTTGTAGTGTGTTTATGTAATTAGCAGGGTTCATTTTGCTCTATTGTGTGAATGAAGTGTTGTAGTGTGTTTATGTAATTAGTAGGGTTCATTTTGCTCTATTGTGTATATAAAATATTATTTTGTTGACCTTATTGTATTTTGCGCTTCAGGGTCACATTAGGTGTAAGTGCCTTACAAATTTTATACTCTTTTACATTACAATAATTTACATTGCTGTTTCCATTGAAAATTGGCATTTGGAGAGGAGGGAGTTGGGGGGGGGGGGGGGGGATTAATATGATTATATGGCATACTGCTATTATTAGTAATAATACATGATAAAATAATACTGTTACTGTACATAGCAGTTAGCACAAACTGGATTTGCTTTGCCTTTGAAGGGAATTTTGTTTATTCTCAGTGTTGTGGGACTGGGGAGTTCCATGTTTCCTTCCTGTTCTTCACTGGACTAACTTACTGCTTGAACTTGAAGTAACTTGCATCTATCCACTCTTCTGTTTTTCACCCAGCACCTTTTTACTGCAGTTTTAAACTAACTGCTGTTTGTTGTCAGGTATGGTGTTGCTGATGACTTGGGTGTGATGCATGGTAATCCTGTTGTTAAGTCCCACAAGATCCAAATGCTGAGAGTAACACACTAACCATCAAAACTCCCATTGAGTTTGAAGCAAATGTAAAGTCTACCCTTAGTCTTACAGTCTTAGATCTAGAAGGGCAGTGAATGGCTCTGTTGGTAGAGCGTCCGGCTGAAAAGACAGGCTCAGTGCTGACATGGGTTTTAGTCCCAGGTGTGGCAAGAGATTTTCCTTCCAGAGTGAGCTTTCAGTGCAGACTCTCTTATGGTGTCCATACATCCACCGTGTGCAGTCGCATGCATCAACATCTGCGTGCACATTAAAAATCCCAAACACTGCAGCTGTACCATTGTTTGGCCACACAAAAATACTGCACTCATTCATTTTGGTCCTGAGTTTGTTTCGACTGTTTGGGTCATTTGCTTTGTAATGGGCTATGTGATTTGATTTGGAGAAATAGCATGAAAAAAAAAGAGTTCATCGTTATTTGTATTATTAATTTCTTAAACTAATTCAGTAATTGTTCCTATTGTTGTGGGCAGCTATGAGACGCTGCAGTGTCCCCAGCTGACTGAGTGTGTGAAGTGTTGTGGTCCCCTGACGCAGTACTGCATCAAGTGCAACATCTATGTGGGGCAGCCCTTGACTCCACCACCCTCACTTCCAGCACACAGTGCCTCTATCAGGGCCTCCTGGGACAGCCAGCCTGACAGGGCCTCTCTCGTGGCCTCCCAGGATGACTCATTGGACCGGGCCTCCTGGGACAACTTGTCCAACAGGGCCTCTCATGGGACCTCCCAGGACAACTTGGTAGCAGGAAAGACTGTCCCTGTAAACACAGCTGATGCCCAGACAGATCAGTCCCAGCTTCACCAAGTCATTTCAGTGCAGGTAGAGAAGGTTGTCTCCCTTCAGTTGTTTACCACTTTCTTCCTAGTTTTGTTTTGTTTTGTATATATTCATCCCCCCAGCCCCCCCACCCCCACTGAAGTTTTGTTCAGGCAGTGATAATGCAGTTTTTTAGTACTTAAAGGCAGAGCAATTTATTTGTCGTATAAATTATAGCACACGGGTTTAGCAGAACCGGCTGAGCTCAAGCCTTCAAGGCAGAACTGTTTATCTGTTGTATAATTATAGCACACAGGTTTAGCACAACCAGTTGAGCTCAAGCCTTCAAGGCAGAACTGTTTATCTGTTGTATAATTATAGCACACAGCTTTAGCACAACCAGTTGAGCTCAAGCCTTCAAATGATAAGCATCATGGATCTTCCATCAAATTTCGCCATGTCTGGCAAACATTAAACTTGTGATTAATGACTGAAATTTTACATAGAGTGAGATTTTACTGCTGGCCTTCCATTGTTCCAAGCAAAGCATCACTTTCACTAGTTTCAGGGATCATGTTAACTCCTGTTTTGTGTGTATTGTGCTCAGTTTTGAATTCCACATACTTATTTTTTAGATAGTGATGTGTAGTGCATCTGCAGTTATTAAAGGGCTATGTTTGCACAGTTTTGATTTGACTGTAGCAGGGGATTTAGGGAGGGGCATTTCATGGGTCAGTGACTGAGGATGGGCATTTCATGGGTCAGTGACTGAGGATGTTGTTTGGGGACATATCTTTGTATTGTATATTTGAGTATCTAAATGAGATCAACATTTTTGGAATGATGCAATTTTTTTGATGACTTTTTAAATCTTTTTTTGATCTAAAGGAGATCAACATTTTTGGAAAGACATAATTTTTTGATGACTCTTTTAATCTTTTTTTGATTTAGCCACTTTAGTTTTACCTCTATTTTACAGCTACAACTAGTTTTACACTATGTACCTCAACATTTATTGAAGATCTGTTTGGACTTGATATAACCATCATGGTTAATTGAGTGTCAGAAAACAAGTTCATTTAAATTCCTCAAACTCTAGAAAATGACATTGATTTTTTCTGCAGTCAACAGCATTTCTGAACAGATAAATCTGTTCAAATCATTAATGTCAGAGCAGCGTTTGTGAGTGTGTGCGTATAAATTACGTAAATTACGGCTTTGTTTATTATGTGACCTTTGTATTTTCAATAACTGTTGAGTTTTAAAATATAAAATATGTGCTGTTGTGCCCTGTGATGTGGTTAATGTTCAGCCACGTTTCAATTTCTCTGATGAGAGAATAAGGTAACCTTGAATCTTAAATTAGGCTGCTGGTGTCTGTTGCAGGTGGGTGGCGCAGCAGACCGACTGACAAAGGGAGAGAAAGGAACAGCAGTCGCCTCTGGCAGCTTTGACATTCTGATGAAAGCATGCGCCATGGAAGGACTGGTGGCCATGGAGGATTCGGCGTCGCCTAAAAAAGGCCACCAGACTCCAGAAACTCATTCAGTGGCAAAGACTGTGTCGATTCCAGTTTCTGCCAAAGCATCACTGAGGTCAAAGTCTGCGTCAGCACCACATCATCCACAGCCACCACTGGCAGCCAAGTCGGTGCCGATTCCAGTTCCTTCAGAAGTGCCAGGGACTGCAAAGTTTGTGCTGATTCCAAAAGGCGACAAGGCACCTTTGACGGCGCAGCCTGCGTTCATTCCAGTTAATCCGCAACAACCAGCAGCGAAAGCTCGGCCAGTGACAAAATCTCTCCTGACTCAAGAGACTCTGATGAGAGCGAAAACCCAGCTGGGTGCAAAATCCCACCAAGCGGCCAGTGTCAAGACTGATGGCGTAAAAGTTGCCACAAAATCACAGGTACGGTCAGTCATTGCTTTGAATGATTGTGGGTGTGTGGTTTGGGCAAAGGGGGTGGGGAGGGGTGGGGTGGGGGTAATGCTGGGTGGGAGGGATGGTGGTGGTGGAGGGGATGGTGGTGGTGGCGAGTGTGTGGTTGAAGTGTGTGTGTGTGTGTGTGTGTGTGTGTGTGTGTGTGTGTGTGTGTGTGTGTGTGTGTGTGCCCGTGTGCATGTGCGTGCGTGCGTGCGTGCGTGCGTGCGTGTAACAGAACTTTGGCTGTTTGCTCTGGTTGGGTGGTTTTAATTTTCTTTTTCCTTTTTCTTTCCACGGTGAACGGGCAAGTTGTTTTCATTGCATGGTTTTAGTGCTATATTTTCAGTAGGGTCACTGATGTATTTGCAACCAAACCAAGGTGTGTTGGTGTCCTTTTAGTGCTGGGTCATCATCTTTTTTGTTCGGCGTTTAGGTTGCATAGGTGTAGAAAAACGAGTCTGTAAGTTTAAACGTGTTTAGGCTGGTCCTGTTAATTCTGCGTTCCACACATGCCGATTTTTTTTAATGTCATCACCATTTGGAAGATGAACATGATGAAGAGTTTGTTGGTCTTCATATATATATACATGGATATTATATGAAATAAATACTACTAGTAATACAATAGTCACAAAGAGAAGTTAATTTTGTGCCGACCTGGGAAATATTGGCTCTCAACAGCATCGCAGTATTTAAGCTGTAGATGTGCGTGTTACTGTGTGTGAGCCGATGTGGCCTAGCGGTAAGGCGTTAGGCTGGTAAGCGGAAGGACCTCGGTTCGATACCGCTTCGGCTCTCCTTTCTCATCAAAAAAGGTTGTGGTTTGTGGACACTGTCTTGTGACTTTGTCCATCACTTCCTACTGAAACATTAAAATGGCTCTCATCGCTGCCCATCTTAATGCAGGAATCATTCTGGTGGTGACAGTGTAGCGATAGGTATATAGTCTCCCTCTCCCCCCACCTCCATGCCCCCTTCCCCCCCCCCTTCTCCCCGTCCCTAATAAGCCTTATGGTTTCTGTGGACGTTAAGCACCATGTTTACTTTACTTACGTGTTACTGTGGATTTAATTTGGTGACAATATGAAGACCAACAAACTCTTCATCATGTTTATCTTCCAAACGGTGATGACATTGAATACATATATATAATATAATGCCATATAATATAATACAAAACCATATTCTGGGGATGGTTGATTGGGCGTAAAACACCAAGTTATTCACAATATTCAGGAGTCACAGTGTTGTATGTGTTGCTGTCTGCCTACCTGCCAGAATCTAGGATCTGATAATTCACCTGCTCCTCCTTCGCTGCCAGTGTGCCTAGATCTGTGAACTGATTAGATACATTATCTGGGCCTTGTTTCAGGACGTGCAAGAGCATGAACCTTGTGCACCCGGTGCGGGAGATCAGCACGGCTGTGACGACCTGGAGACCCCAGACAACGAGACGGCTGACAGCGACCCCGAGGCCGAAGCCCCTGGCAACAGTGGTAGCGAGGAAGGGCTCACCACGAACGGGGCCAGTGCCACAGGCACGGGCGGAGCTGCCAGACCTTCTCCGGGTCGCGGCCGTCAGCAGCGCGACCAGAAACTCGAGGACCAGATCATCATCATCACCGGCCAGTCCGACAGCGAGGACGAGCCTCCCCAACCGAGGAAACGTCCCCAGCGACGACGGCGGCCACCTCAGCATCCCCGGCCGAAGGCGGAGTCGCCCGGTGCGGCTGACCTTAGCTCCCAGGTGAGCGTCGTGGTGGACGCGGGCACGGCGGGGGTCGGTGATGGGGGGCAGAGGGACGGTGACGTCGGGAAGAAGAGGAGGAGGAGGGTGCCCCACCCGGACGTGCCCCTGAAGGAGAAGGTCAAGCGGATATTCCCCTGCGAGCTGTGCGGGAAGGACATGCGCTCCAAGTACGAGCTGGAAGGTCACCTGCGCGTGCACCGGGGGGACCGCCCCTTCGCCTGCACCCACTGCGACGCCAGCTACACCAGGCCCTACCACCTGACCGTGCACCTGCGAAAGCACGCGCGGATCAAGCCCCACCCTTGCGGCCAGTGCGACAAGGCCTTCACGACGGCCAGCGGCCTCAAGCTGCACCAGAGCTGCCACTCCACCGACAGACCCTTCGTCTGCGAGATCTGCGGGCTGGCCACGAAGACCATCAACAACCTCAAGTACCACAAGCGGATTCACGACAACAGCGTCAAGCCCCACGTCTGCCCGCAGTGCGGCATGGCCTTCCGCTGGCGCTCCAACTTCCGCGACCACGTCAAGATCCACAGCAACGACAAGACGTTCGCCTGCCCGCACTGCGACGCCCGCTACATCCAGTCCGGCAGCTTGAAGCGCCACGTAGACCGCAAGCACGTCCCCAACCGGCCCCGGCCGTACGTGTGCGAGGTGTGCGGCGCGTCCCGCTACGAGAAGAACCAGTTCGAGAAGCACATGATGATTCACAACAACATCAAGCCGTTCAAGTGCGAGGTGTGCGGGGCGGCCTTCATCCAGTCCAACGCCCTGAAGGGTCACATGAAGATTCACAACGAGACCGAGGGCAAGGCCCACTGGTGCAACGTGTGCGGCGCGGCCTTCAAGCGGTTCGCCAGCGTCAAGGTGCACATGAGGAAGGTGCACCAGGACGTCGGGCAGAACGTCCTGGACTTGGCCCTGCCCGTCGGGGACACCGTTGAGATCGCGCAGTGAAGTTGAAGCGCTCTTTCGTGCATCTCCGGCAGTTAGTTGACCACTTCGTGCCCGCAGCTTCGGTGCGGTGTTAAGAACTCTTCTCATTGTTGATCAAATACAAATATGGTTCGTGTGTGTGTGTGTGTGTGTGTGTGTGTGTGTGTGTGTGTGTGTGTGTGTGTGTGTGTGTGGACTCTGTGTGTGTGTGTGGACTCTGTGTGTGTGTATATATATATATGTGGACTGTGTGTGTGTGTGTGTGTGTGTGTGTGTGTGTGTGTGTGTGTGTGTGTGTGCACTGAAAAGTTGTTAAACTAAGCAGTGGGAGGGGTGGTGGTGGTGGAGGGGATGGTGGTAGTGGCGAGTATGTGGTTGAGGTGTGTGTGGACTGTGTGTGTGTATGTGTGTACACTGAAAAGTTCTTAAACTAAGCAGTGGGAGGGGTGGTGGTGGCGAGTGTGTGGTTAAGGTGTGTATATGTGCGGGTGTGTGCGGATACGTGCGTGCGCGCGCGCGTGTGTGTGTAACAGAACTTTGGCTGTTTAATCTGGTTGGGTGGTTAAGGTGTGTGTGTGTGTAACAGAATTTTGGCTGTTTGCTCTGGTTGGGTGGTTTTAATGTTCTTTTTCCTTTTTCTTTCCACGGTGAATGGGCAAGTTGTTTTCATTGCATGGTTTTAGTGCTATGTTTTCGGTAGGGTCACTGATGTATAATTTGCTTCTGTTCACTTTTAGTAAGAAAGCAAACTGTCTTGCACACTGACACACCGTCGACACCAAACTGCGAGCATCGCTTTCCGGCATCGCTTCCTCCAAACTCTGCCAGATTTAGTTACGCCACTGAAGGGCTGGAATAACGGTGTCCATCTTACCATCTTTGACCAGAAGATATCTTCTGAACTTCTGAACCTTTTGTAACCATATTTGGTATGGTGGTGCATAAAGGATGGCTTGAGTGTCTTGGAAAAAAGACACCTTCCTTGCTGTTGTTACCATCGGCCATAACATGATTAGTTTTATAAACGATAATTTTATCTGAGGAAGGCCAGTGCTACAGGCTGATTTTGCTTGATGAGCATGTCCCTTGTTTAAAATTTGTCCACCAAGAGAAAGCTAAGCAGATCAAATTTCATTTCATTTGTTGTTCTGTTATCAGTTTGTCCGTTGCTGGAAAAAACGTGTTTTGTTGCTTGTAATTAAAATATGCAATTTTAAAAACAACAACCTTTTTTGTGTTTTGATCTTGTTCATCTGTTAGTTTTAGTCTCGGGAAAGGTTGGGGCTTGAACTGTTCATGTCAATGTGTCGGGGCGGAAAAAAAGTCTGTGTGGGTGGGGGTGGGGTGGGGGTGGGGTGGGGCTGGTGAAACAGGCCTTTGACAAAAAGGTGCAACATACACTGTCTTGACAGGCCTGAACTCTGCGAATTGGATCGAAGCCAAATACCTTCTTATCGTTACAATCAACTCTGTTCAGTTCAACAATGTTTTCATGTTGTGTCTTTTTGAAACGCGCTTCTTCCTACACTGCCTTATTAAAACTTTTATTTTTTATTTTAATTTTATATATTTGTTTAAATATTATTAATACTCTGTGTGTAGCTTTACTGTTTTGCAACCATGTCCATAGTTCCAAACTTGAATTTTTTTTTTTTAATTCTTATTTTTATATATAGTCGAAAGTGTTCAGTGAAAACAGTGATTGTTGTGGTCAAGATCACAGCAAACGTTAAAATGTCAGTTAATGTTTGTCCGAACCACTAGACCCTTTGTAACCAAGCTTTATTTTGTGATGCGTCATCGTAAGCCGGAGTGTGTTGCGAAAAAAATGGCTTTACTATCTTCAAGCCCAAGGCCACAGTTGTGGTTCACAGAAGTACTTTATTTCACACAATAAAGATATGACAGCAAAACCAACAAAAATGTAAAAGATGGAATAATGCCTCGGGAATTTTCCTGTTTTCCCCACTATCGCGGACGTGCATGTATATATATATATATATACTCTATCTCGCTGAACAAAATTCCTATCAAGGTAGTAACAGAAGCTAACTTTCTTGGGGTAATTATTGATCGAACCTTATCGAGCAGTCATGTAAAATATCTCAAAACAGCCTCAAAGCTCTGGATATTTTAAAATTCGTAGGCCACACCGACTAGGGGGCCGACCAAAAAACTCTGTGTCGCTGTCGAGCCCTTGTAAGATCCAAATCAGACTATGGGTGCATTGTATATGGGGCAGCTTCAAACAACATTATAAAGAAACTGGACCCCATCCATCACCAAGGGTTACAAATTGCTCTTGGAGCTTTTCGTACTTCCCCAGTAACAAGACTATGCGAAAGCAAAAGAAATGTCTTTAAAAAACAGACGAAAGAAAATGTCCATGAATTACGTGTTAAAACTAAAAACTTGTCCTGACAACCCAGCTTACAGCTGTGTTTTCGAACCACCAAACTCAAAACTCTTCGAAAAATCTAACCTGACTCCATCTCTTGGCCTCCTAATTCTACCACTGTTTGACGATTCTAAGACTGACCCTGATGTGGTTGATGACACCACAGTGACATATACCACTCCTTGGAGTCAATCTGAAACTCAGAT
Organism: Alviniconcha strummeri; assembly: GCA_963584105.1. NCBI lineage: Eukaryota > Metazoa > Mollusca > Gastropoda > Provannidae > Alviniconcha > Alviniconcha strummeri. Next base: position 10,335,403 of record OY757558.1, on the reverse strand, counting down.
CTGTCTGTCTTTGACAGAATATAAAAAAAGATTCTACAAACCCTGAAGTATATAAACAAGCCTTTTTGGAAATAATATCCAGACATCCAAAATATATGCAGATGGCTCAAAGGTAAACGAGAAGGTTGCTGCTGCAGCAGTGTCGTCTGTTGCTCTAAATAGCCCCTTCTCTTGTCGACTGAGAGACCATTGTTCTATTTACGCAGCGGAACTGCAGGCAATTCTGTTTGTTCTAAAACAAGTTTAGCAGTCTAAAGAAATACACGATTTTCTCAGACTCGGTCTCTGCTATGCACCCTCCTGTACCAACCTGAAATCATAAATAACTACTGCTACCCCCCCCCCCCCCCCCTGCCAAACAAAACACTCTCCAGTACCAACCTGAAATCATAAATAACTACTGCTCCCCACCCTCCACCAAACAAAACACTCTCCTGTACCAACCTGAAATCATAAATAACTACTGCTACCCCCCCCCCCCCCGCCCCCCCCGCCAAACAAAACACTCTCCTGTACCAACCTGAAATCATAAATAACTACTGCTCCCCACCCTCCACCAAACAAAACACTCTCCTGTACCAACCTGAAATCATAAATAACTACTGCTACCCCCCCTCCACCAAACAAAACACTCTCCTGTACCAACCTGAAATCATAAATAACTACTAAAAATTAAAAACTGATCATCCTCTGCTAATACAAATACAGGAACTTTTACACAAAATTAATGCAGACAAAAAGGAAACTATTTGTATGTGGGTTCCTGGACATATAGGTATTCGAGTAAACGAGGCAGCTGATAGAGCTGCAAAAGAGGCTCCTAACACTGAACCGACGGCTGGTCTCCTGACAGAGATGCAAAAGAGGCTCCTAACACTGAACCGACGGCTGGTCTCGTACCTTTTTTCCGACCTGAAACCTTTAACCTCCAGATATGTCTGTGAGCTTTGGCAGAAGGAGTGGGATGAAGCTGGTTTAGGTAAGTTTCATGACAGTTTACCAAAACTTTTAGACAAACTTATCTTTTTGTAACACAAGGAAATAAAACTGTTTTAAACAGATCACATATTTGTCACTCTTATTTGACACATTCCTTTATTTCGAGAAAAGATGAGGCTCCTGTTTGTGTTGCATGTAATACTGTACTTACAGTTAAACATATATTGATTGAATGTGCTGACTTGTTGGAAGTCAGGAAAAATATTTCTAACAGAAGTCTTTTTATTCATTTTATTGGAATGTGAGTCAGGATTTTTGTGTGTGGACTTCTTGCGAGAGATTGGTGTGTTTTATAAAATATGAAGCGTGTTACGGTAATGGTTGTGTCAAGTATTTTTAAAGAATTGTCCAAAACATTTACGCAGAACGTTTTATACTTCCCTTTATAAATGTATTTTACAAAATATGAAGCATGTTAAGGTAATGTTTGTGTGGAATATTTTTAAAGAGTTGTACAAAACCTTTACATAGAACGTTTTACAATTTCCTTTATAAATAATCAGGAGATAAACCTAAAATTGTTGTTAGCCATGATATAACCCTTTGTGGTTGACTGGGCTCAAAGAACCAACTAACTAACTAACTTCGTTTATCTGAATCATCCATTTATCTACGATTAATTCCTTTAATCAGAACAGTATGTGACAAAGAGAGGTTGTGTAGAATCCTTTCACACAGGGAGTAAATAGCGGAGGAAAGAGCGGGTGAAGTCTTTTCAACGGTACGTACCTTTTGTTTGTTGACTGATAACGATCACTGTGGTGAGACAGTTATCATTTTGATGTTATTAGTAGATTAAATTATTATTTTGATGTTTTCTTCTGTCCTATAATAGTATATTTAATTTCTTTGCAGATGGATTTTTTTAACCTATCTATTTGTGTGTGTGTGTGTGTGTGTGTGTGTGTGTGTGTGTGTGTGTGTGTGTGTGTGTGTGTGTGAGAGAGAGAGAGAGAGAGAGAGAGAGAGAGAGAGAGAGAGAGAGAGAGAGAGAGAGAGAGAGAGAGAGAGAGAGAGAGAGACAGTTTGTTTCTTTATAGCTTCAAAGGCGATAAAAATGGTGTGAAATCCGTGTCCAAATGATGCACTTAACAAACTTTTCTACCTGCCACACACACACACACACGCACGCACGCACGCACGCACGCACGCACGCACGCACGCACGCACGCACGCACGCACGCACGCACGCACGCACGCACACACACACACACGGAAAGGAAAACATGGCAGGTCTATTGTTTTGGAAAAAGAAATGTCTTGAGGTTTGATTTGAAGGAGTCCAAAGCAACAATGGGAAGTCTGGTACGATGAATGTGAAGGTTGAGAGGATCAGAAGCAGAGCGGAGAGTACGGGAGGGGGTGTAAAGTTGAAGACATGCAGTCACAGATATAAGACGGAGCAGTACGACCGAGTGTTTATCATGTAATGAATTATTTGTGGGATTGGGAGCCAGTGGAGAGATTGAAACAGAGGAGTGATGTGGTCAGTTTGACGATTTTTGTTTGTTTTTGTTTTTAGCATGAGGCGAGCAGCACAGTTCTGTATGCGATGAAAGCTATGGGCAGGAAGCAGGCAGACCAGAAAGGAGAGAACTGCAGTAGTCGAGGCGTGACAGAAAGAGCGAGGTTCATAGTCAGATGAACATTGGAACTGTGTCGAACGCATGTGGGTCATGAAATGAGCAGTTGATAGGCTTTCGTAGCAAGGAAGGCAATGAGGGTGTAACTGTCGCGTAGGAACCCACATGGAGATTTATGTCCCTTTAAAATAAAAAATAAAGAAAAAGTGTGGGGATATTTTTAAAAAAAGAAAGAAAGAAAGAAAGAAAGAAGAAGAAGAAGAAGAAGAAGAAGAAGAAGAAAAGAAAAAAAAAAGAGAAAAAAAAAGAGCGAGATGACCACTTTCATTGTAGCCTCGGTGTAAAGACACTTCCGGACAGAACTAACTCGACGCAGCTGGTAGTAGCAGGCTTCAGAGGTTTGGCTGTAATGAAGTTCTCCAGCGATCACGCCGACCAAGACAAATGACCTGAGATGCAAATTATCGGCAGCTTTGCTATAAGTCCTTGTGTTTCCCAAGAAATAAAAGACATCTGGATGAAAAAAATAAAATGAAAAATAGCCTTTGAAGTTTTATGCATGTAACTCGTTCTCGTGCAGACAGACGTCACAAAATAGTCCCACACTTTCATACTAAGCTCTTTGCTCTAATTTGTATCCCGGTACGAAAATCCTAAGCTTGATTTTGTAAGACTGAAGTGCATTTAGAAACGCCTGCATTTTCAATTCTTGATAATAATTGCTGTTCTTTTCATTGTTTTTGCTCAGAGCAAAATAAGAAGTGAAAATATGCACACACTGAATGCTTTAGTCAACATGTGCCTTACGTTCTTAATA
>OY757558.1:10302904-10327904 GCA_963584105.1 Alviniconcha strummeri | reverse complement strand
TGAGTGGATGTGTGATAGGTAAATTAAATGTGTCAAAAAGTATGCGTGAGTTTCTATACAGTGTCTTTTGAGTATCATCTTGTGAGGTCATTACATTTAGGCAGTATTCTTCTTCTTCTTCTTCTTCTTCTTCTTCTTCTCTCTCTCTCTCTCTCTCTCTCTCTCTCTCTCTCTCTCTCTCTCTCTCTCTCTCTCTCTTTTTTTTTTTTTTTTTTTTTTTAAAGTATACACACGAGCATGTGATCCCGCGTGTAAAAAATATAGATCAGCTGAAACTAACCGTATGTCCGGAAAAGGAATTTGATTTGTTCATTATCTTTTGAAAAATGAATACCAAGAACCCTAAAAATTCCAGACCCCCCTCCCCCCCCTTCATATCTTAATAACCGTACGTTTGGCATTTTTCTTGCTGCCAGTCCTTTTTTTTTTTTTTTCATAATCTATCTTCAATCGGGAGATAAGAGCAAATTTATCTAGTGTCTTTATACTTTCTTCGAATGTGTGTTTATTATTTGACTAGTCGGCTTTTGGGGTGTTTAGGAAAACTATTATCAACCAACTAAATGGTAGTATTTTGGGGTGTCACAACTAGCAAAAAGCCACTTAATCAGGCAATGTGGATGATGTTCTGCCATGGACATGCATGCCTGGCAAACTGTCACATAACTGTTGTGGATAGTCTGCTATAGGCTTAACAGCCTCATCCAAGATGTGCTGGATAACCTGGTACGGCCGTAGCTGACCCACTTTCAAGAAGAGCTGTAGGTAACCTGCTAAGACTGTAACTGACTCGCTTTCAAGAAGAGCTGTAGGTAACCTGCTAAGACTGTAACTGACTCGCTTTCAAGAAGAGCTGTTTTTAGGTAACCTGCTAAGACTGTAACTGACTCACTTTCAAGAAGAGATGTAGGTAACCTGCTAAGACTGTAACTAACTCGCTTTCAAGAAGAGCTGTTTTTAGGTAACGTGCTAAGACTGTAACTGACTCGCTTTCAAGAAGAGCTGTAGGTAACCTGCTAAGACTGTAACTGACTCGCTTTCAAGAAGGGTACGTGTAATATATGGTCATTTTTTGTAATCGCTTTCAAAAAGAGCAATAGGCAATTTGCTATTAGTAGCCTTAATGTCAGCCAAACAGCGTGAAACGTGTTCAGTTGATAGAATGCCTTCCTTCAGCCATTGTTTGGAGATATGCAGTGCCTCTTCCTGGGTACAGCTACAGAGCCGGGCGACCCTGTCACTGTTCGTGTCCTGGGCCTGCATCTGGGACAACAGCAGCTGCTTGAAGCGCTCCTCGCGGCGTTTACGACGGCGTTCTAACAGCATGTTGAGTGTGTAGAGGAACGGATTGATGGCCGAGTTGAGAGGAAGGACAAAGATGGCGAGAGCCACGTTAACCTCGCTGGGGATGGGAGTCCCAGCGGAAGCCATCAGCCCCAACACGCCGATAGGGAACCAGCAGAGGAAGTCGGACACAACGACGGTGATGAGTCTGCGAGCTAAGGTCAGATCTTTGCTGCCCTTGGACGTAGTGTCGTTATTTCGCATTTTGTTCTTCTGCACTGACTGGTAAATTAGTAGCTGCCCCAGAGCAATCAGCATAAAGACCGCGAAGTTCAGGACTATCATGACACCGAAGGCGTAGCTGCGTCCGGCAAAATCCTTCCTGGTGACAGGAAGCGGTATGCAGATACCGGTCTGACTGAAGAACCGCCAGTGTGACGTCCAGGGCAGTAACGGCACGGTGGCAATCACCAGACCAGCTATCCAGACCAAGGAGGAAACCATAAGAGCTTTTGTTCTGTTAAACCGAAGATGGCTGAATGGGAAACGAAGCACAAGAAATCTGTCCAGCGTGATGAGGCAGATGATAAAGGCTGACACTTCACTGGATAACAGAGACAGGAAGCCGGCCGTTTTGCAAGCAGTGCTGTTCCGCCAAATGACGTCATTCCACAGGTATGTACCCAGGTAGCGGCGGTCTGCCACACCAATCAAAGCGAGGTACAAACCCATGAAAAAGTCCGAAATACACAGATTCGCCACAAATACTGCAAAACCCATCTTCTGATTGATTTTTGTGACAAACAGTCGAATAAATACACTGATCAAGTTTCCAGTGAAAGCTGAAACGGTGAAGACGGACAGAAAGATTCTATAAAGGTTAGAGCGAAGCAGACTCTGGCACGACGAGATCTCGTCCGACGGCGCCTTGCAGTTGGCAGGATTAAACCGAAGGGGCAGCGTGGCCGGGCAGCACAGCTTGTAGTTGTCGGCAAAGACAGACTGCAGGTCGTCCAGCCCGTCAAACACGCCTCTGGGAAAGAGAGTGAGTGGACAGCCACGCAAATCCAGCACACGCAGCTGCTGCAGAGCCTGAAAGCCGTCACCGAGCACACGGTCCACGCCACAGTGGCTCAGGTTGAGGGTGTTCAGGCTGGGGAAGACGCTCAACGCAGACACGTCCATCTCTGGCAAGGACACGCCACTCAGGTCCAAGGTGCGGAGGTTAGGAAACGACGCTGAAGACAAGACGCGCTGTTTGAAGACAGAGGTCAGCGGATTATTGGCCAGCGTCAGGTGTCGCAGGTTGACGAGACCACTTAGGTGGTGGTCAGTGACGGAGGACAGGTGGTTGTGACGCAAGTCCAGACTCAGCAGGTTCGGCAAGTTCAGCTGGGCGAAGTCCGTGATGTTGCATTTGGACAGGTCAAGATATATCAGCAGCAGGTTTTTGGCGACGTCAGCGTAATTCAGACCGCTACCGTTCGCCTTCAGGTAACGTAACTCGGGATGTTTATTGACAGGAAACAAGCCTCTGCACACAAAGGCCAGTCCATAGCACGTGCAGTCTTGGGGGCACGTGACATTACACAACCATTCATCGTCACGCTGAGGACACTGGTACACGCCGTCACACAGCTGGCTTGCATGCACGCACACAGTGGATCCCCGACAACGGTAGAATCCCGGACACTGGTAGCTGTCACAGTCCACCTCGTCCTCGTGGCCAGGACAGTCGTAGACCCCGTTACACAGCACGAAGACCGGCAAGCAGTAGCCGTTGTTCGGACACTGGAAGTGAGTCTCCGGACACACAGATGACCCGTTGACCCCGCTGCTGTTCAATGGACGCACGAAGGTAGCACCGCGACCATCGAACTGTATGAGGGCTGGCGGGGGCAGCGTGATGCTGTTGTCGATGTCTTTACGCAACGGGCCGCACACCAATTCGTCAGTGATATCATCACAGTCTGGCACGCCGTCACACATCAAAAGCAGGTCCACGCACTGAGAACAGTGTCAGCGACACACATTAGAAATTATCATTGGCAGGAGCTGCCACAAGTATCATTTTTTTCGCGACAAAACATGTCTTTTGTCGCGACAAGCCACAAAACGACACTTAAACAACAGTTAAACGGTTAAAAACGACGAGGAATCAGAAAGAAACCTGTCTTTTTTCTTAGTTGATCTGTTGTCGCTTGTGGGCATCTTACTACAAGCAACAACAGATCAACCAAAAACAACAACAAAAACAACAACAACAAAACACAACACACACACACACACACACACACACACACACACACACACACACACACACACACACACACACACACACACACACACACACACACACACAAATACCCCCCAAAAAAACAACAACAACAACACACACACAAAAACAAACAAACAAAAATCTCAGTTTCCATCGTTTCTAACCATCTGACTTGTTTAAGTGTCGTTTTGTGGTTTGACGAATGGGATTTCCCCGAAGATTTGCATATTGTGTGTCCGTGTCATAAGAAATAAGAACTCTTTTGAACCTTTTTGAGCTTGGATCTAACATTTTGATATTTGTAATTAAGTGCCACTATTAAATTACCTGTTGTTATCTATGGTTGACCAAGAGTGGTTTGTGAAAGGGTGAAGTGTCAGTAAACGTGACAGGTATAATTTTCGTGCGAAAAAGTCTACGTTTTTGTACACATAATTTTGGTGCTAAGTAAACCGAATTTTAATGGCCAATCAAGGTCTTGTGGGCGGTTGGTGTTCTGTAGCCGGCCAATCAGATGTGATAATAGATATGCCCTCCTGAGGTTAGCTGGTGGACACTGACACAAACACAGAACTGAGGCATTCATCGGAGAATAAAAGTTTTTGTTAGGTTTCCAAAACTCTGCTTAAAAAACAAACAAAAAAACAAACAACAACAACAAAACAAACAAACAAACAACAACAACAACACACAGACACAGACACACACACACACACACACACACACACACACACACACACACACACACACACACACACACACACACACACACACACACACACCTCTCAATAACAAAAACAAACAACAGCAAAAAATAAATAACAAACACAACGCTTAACTCGAAGTGCTTTCTGCAAAGTTCGACTTAATTAAAAAACAAAACAAAAATCAAACAAAACAATTAAGGACAACTCCAGCACGTTCGACTGAAGCGTATTCGACTGTATGTACCTTTTTATATTACATGTATTTTCAACAATTGTTCTTGGTTTTTGAAGTATGCAGTATTTGTTATTGTCCTCTTTGGTGTGATATACGTTTAGCTACGTAGTGAATTTCTCTGATGAGATAATAACGTAATCTTAGTAATAACGTAAAATACATAAATGTAACCTTCAACAGGTTAGGTCAAAAAAGAAATACATTTTGAAACAGAGAATCAAGTCATGCATGTATCTCTAATAGTTTCTGAGATATGATCCCTCAGATATCAAGAAATTCATGCGTTAGAAAAAGAGAGAGAGAGAGAGAGAGAGAGAGAGAGAGAGAGAGAGAGAGAGAGAGAGAGAGAGAGAGAGAGAGAAAAAGAAAAAAAGAAAAAAAAAAGAGGCAATTTTTGCATGTCTCTAACATACAAATTTTTATTCTATATACCTACAACTTCTAGTATTCAGTTTTTGCACTAGCTGACTCCTCACTCAAATATTTCAAGTGCAGAGTGCCAAAGGTGCGAAGATGGCTTTTTTTTTCTTTCTTAATTTTTTTACATTGTCCAATCTTGTCTTTCGTGGTAGTACCATAAGATCCATTATAACTATAGAACGGAAATAGCTGTAGACATTCTGGTACCAGCATGTTTAGCATTAATCAGAGTATGCATACAGTCTTACAAAGTATGATGTAATCTTTAAATATGTAAACATGTTTAAATAAGAAAACAAAAAGCAGAAAGGTATGCAGTATCCAGTGGCAGAAGCAACAATCCAAACATTAACGTAACTCTAGAATAAGAAAGAAACAGAGCTAAGGTTCTGATATGTACAGACTCATCATAAATCAGAGAATGCAGATTCACAGTCTAAGGAAGTGTGAGGTGAAGTCTACATAAATTATGTAGGTAGACACGTTTGAATGAGAAAACGTATCCGAAATGTACTGATGACCAACTTGAACTCACACCTCCTGTCCTCCTATATGATGTAATTATCAGCCTGATTTATTTTGTTACTAAGAAAAGCAACATTTACACTGAAATATGAACAGCCTTTACTTTTTATTTATTTTCTTCTTCCTTTTTTTCCTTTTCTTCTTCTTCTTCCCCCCCCCCCCCCCCCCCCTTTTCCTTTTTTGTATTTGCTATTCTTCCAGTTTTCTTGCCATTGAGAATCAGAATGTATTGCTTGACATTAGTGTGTGTTCGTTTTCTCTCTTCCTGTGCGTATGATGCATGTGGTTCCTTACTTTTATTTCGCGTTTTACGTTTCATGACCATCTAGATCTCCTACGTCTTTTGCTCTTACCTCCTTCCCCAACTTGGGGTTCCCCGCCCTTCTAGTAAAATCATAGTGTTAATGTGGGAAGCTTGTTGTAGCTGGCGTTTTATCTCATGGATCTTAAGAAATATATGTATGCATACTGAATACAAAGCGAACACAGAAATAAAATCAGTAGATCTAACATTACACCAACACGGAATACCGATTCATTACAGCCGTAGCCAGTACGGGTGGCAGTAGTTGTTAAAAAAACAAACAAATTCCGCAGAAGCAACAGCAGCAGCAACAACAAGAACAACAACAAAACTACTCATCAAGCTCTGGAGGTAGAGGTATCTATTAATTTTCATTCCGCCTAGTCCGATAACGTCATGTCGAAGATGCATTGTCTGCTTCCTAAAGCAGTTATCGTTCCTGACACGTAAACAAAAAGTGTGTTTTTAATCTTTTACTTCCTTGACTAGTGTGTTTTTAATCTTTTACTTCCTTGACTAGTCTTAATAAAAGTCAGCTATATAGAACATGACCTACACATCACATTCTGCTCTTTTCTGGGTTATGGGGAAAAGGCAAACTATGTGCACAAACGCTTGCGCCGATACTTAAAGGAACTCTCCTTCGGAGGCAAAACTTCTCGTGTGTTTAGAGGAGGTTAAACGAACATGATCATCATTAAAAGTTTTGTGATTGAACGTGCCATTGATTTGATAATGATTTTAGAAGAGAACTTTCCCAGACAGTGTTACTAACAATGTTTTCACGAGCTCTTTCCCGCGTTTTAGAATGACATCATTGATAGGATACCGGAACTTCTCAGTTTTGTGTACATGTCACGTAAATTAATTTTTGTAAATTTTATATAATCTGGACTGTCTGTGTGAAATAATTTTATTTTCCTAACCTTTCTATGGGAAACAGCACAAAAAACTTGGAAATAAATTGATATCGTTTGAAATTGCCATGACGAACATGAGCTAGGAACAGAGCAGTTGAAGAGAAGGAATAGCCTACCTGCTGATTCGTGCAATGAAACTGTGAAGTGGCGTTGCAGGGAGTGAAGACACAGAAACGTTCGTCACTGCGGTCACTGCAGTCAGAGCGGTGGTCACACACCAACGTGTACGGCACGTGCTGCACGCCGTTGTTACACGTGAAGGAGGGCGGAAGTGGCGTTAGGGGAGCTGGACAGGAAACGGAAGTGGAGAAATCAAGAGCAAAGCACGCGCTGTGTACGTCACAGGCCAGGTAGACGTGGGTCATGTGACCATCCTGGCACTCAACGAAAAGCGCCTTAGGGAACAGGTTTGTAGACAAGTTAGATTCCAGCAGTTGGGGGCTGTTCTTGCTACGTTGTTCCAGCACTGGGATGCCGGTGTCTGGAGGAAGGTCACACAGAAAGTTCGCCGGAAAGGCAGCATCCCGATCGGTCTTTTCCATTCCATTCCGTCCCAGAAGCACACAGTCAGGTGTGACGTAGTAGCTTGCTGGCATCTTGCTGGTGTAGTGAGCAATGGTGCCATCCATGTGCCTCCACATATTTTTGTATCTGTACAGATGTAGGCCACTGATCAATCACGTCAGTCCTGGCTGGTGTCCTGCTTTGTGTTTGCACAGAGATGCGGAGAGAGAGAGAGAGAGAGAGAGAGAGAGAGAGAGAGAGAGAGAGAGAGAGAGAGAGAGAGAGAGAGAGGGACGGGGAAAGATTATACTTTATTACACGAGGATAAAGATTTAAGCATAAGTCGGCTTTTTATAGAAATCTGTCCTTGATGACAAACATAGCAACACTCAATACTTCAAACAAGAATACAAATAACTGCGGCAAACTAAACTACATCTGAAGAACAAAAAAATAAAAAAATAAAATATTACTGTCTAAAACTCCGCAACATACAAAATAAGCAAAATAAGACAGATACAAATCTGATATATTCAAGAGAGAGAGAGAGAGAGAGAGAGAGAGAGAGAGAGAGAGAGAGAGAGAGAGAGAGAGAGAGAGAGAACTCGAACTCGAAAACTTTATTTTCCAAGGATTGTAGTTTAGGTTCATTTAGACCTGTCTAACAACTAGTCCTTGCTAAACTACTGAATAAGTGAAACACACACACACACACACACACACACACACACACACACACACACACACACACACACACAGAGAGAGAGAGAGAGAGAGAGAGAGAGAGAGAGAGAGAGAATTTAAAAAGAATAAAGGAAAGCGACAGAAGAGCCAATATCTGTATATATACTGTAAAAACAACCAAAAAACAAAACAAAAAACAACAACAACAACGAAACAAACAAGCAAGATTGGAAGTTAAACAGATACACGCATTAAAATGATGGTCACAAGGAAGGTGAAAGTGAGTACAATAACGGGTGAAAATACAGATATTGAAAGTTGACAATTTGGCTTAGTTTTGAATGAAGACAAATATTTCTAGAAATAGTTCTGCAGATATTAATATGCGTTTGCCACTTTAGCTGCTCGTCTACAGTTACTTCAAGTAGGCGATGTTTTAAAACCTGCTCTATTGGCGTGGTCTCGAAGTTTAGATTTAAGGAGAGCTGTTGTTTCTGGTGTTTCTGTATCGTCGCCATCAACATACGTTTTGTTTTGTTTAGATTCAATGCCATCAGATTTCTACAACACCTTCCAGATATATCATTTTAATTTTGTTGTAAATCCCTACGTATATTATCTACATTGTCGTTAGCTGTGTCAAGGGTGCCAGCATACACAAATAAATCACATTGCACTGACGGACGTGTGAGGCACATAGGCACGTCATTAATAAAAATGCAAAACAAAACAGGCCTAGGATCGATCCTTGAGGCACTCCGGTTGTTATAGACGTTTCTTGGAGTATGTGCCATTTATAAGTACGCATTGTAGACGACCCTGTAGGTAAGATCGTAAGAAATCTATACTTGCCATGCGTAAGTTGTACGAGGATAGTTTCTTAAGTAAAATATGATGAATCAGGCCAAATGCCTTGCGAAAGTCGAGAAACACAGCACCTGATATTTGACGATTGTTGAAAGCTGAGAGCCAAGTATCAGTTAAACGGGTTACCACAGTTTCACAAGAATGTCCACATCAGAAACCAGACTGGAAGGAATGGAAAAGATGGCGTGTTTCTAAAACATCCGTCAAATGTTTATGAATGCGTCTTCCTAGTGGCTTTATCAGAACAGACAGAATCGAGATAGGGCGATAGTCATTCAGATCAGCGGTGATCGTTTTTGTTTTAGGGAGTGGAATTACTTTAGCTCTCTTGAATGCAGTTGAAAAAAACATTCTTTTGTATGCATAATTTATAAAGATATGTAAGTGTTTCAGCTATAATAATAAGGAAGGGCAATTTTTAGAAGTTTAACACTAATACTATCACAGCCTGTTGATTTCTTATTATCCATCTTTGAGATAGATATTCCTACTTCGAACACAGATAATTCTAGGAGGAACTGAAAATGTGGCGTTTTGAGAGGTTCGATCACTGCAGAAGCTTAGTAACTTATCAGGACAACTATATTGAGACCCCTCGGTTCGATCGTCTGGACAAGAACTTGGAGACTACAGGTACAAACGTGCGTTAAAGCTGTCTGGTGTGAGTTGTGATGGAAGATTATTGTTTACATGGTTGTGGCCTTTAGTGAGTGTGTTGATCGCTCTCCACATGGATGATATATCTTGTTTTTTGCCCAGACTTTCCAGTAGACAGAAGGTCAGTTCTGACCTTGACAGAAAAAAGGTGTCTGTGTGTGGCTGTTCAATGTAGATGGATGCACATGAATAGGGAAGTGGGGGGTGGGGGGGGGGGGAGCATAAGAGATTTAGGAAATAGTATTTATTATTTATTATTTTTTGTATCTGAGTGGACGAGCGGAGATTGGTGCGCGCATATATGTGCGCTCGCGCGCGCGCATGTGTGTGTGTGTGTGTGACATATAGTTATTGTTTGATAGGCGATAATGGTAGACTACAATATTTAAGATCCTGTTTGTTTGAAATATATGTTAGTGTGGGTTTTGCCATAAGATGTTTGTACAGCGCAGTGAGTTTAACTCTGGTTAGAGAACAGAGTTTTATAAGAATCAGTTATTATTATGATAGTTGCATTATTGCCTGCAAGGTCACTAAAATATTTCTTCTTGGCCTCCCTCACAAGGTAACTGACATGGTTGCGTCGTTGCTTATATTCCACAAATTTCTTTTGCTTCCTAAATTTGTCTCTCGGTAACATGACTAGATTTATATCAGTGTTCAACCATGGTGGGAGGGTTTGGTGTCTTGAGGGGGGCATGCTTATTGATAACATCAAGAAATAAGTCAATCAAGCGTGACAGTGCCAAATTGGGGTCACTAAAATTGTACGCATTTTCAAAGAGGGTTAAGTGCAAGTCCATTAGAAATGCTCTTTCGTCAAAGCCTTCAGAATACGCTTCACAGTTTTGACAGATAAGGTACAACACACTGGAAAGTGATCGCCTATTCCTGTGGCAGGCACAAGAATATTTGATACGATGCTAGTATCACTTGTGCAAATATGATCAATTAGCATTGAAGAATGGGGAGTGATTCTCATTGGTGACGTAATCATTTGGTCTGGGCCAAATAAGGAGTTAGTGTTTTGCATGTCAGTATTAAAATCACCTAATAGGACAACATTCAACTTACAGTCCTGTGCCCTGTCCATCATTGTAACAAACTGATCATACCAGTCAACCGTTGCTGCTGGGTTTCTATAAATATAACCAACTAAAGAGAGAGAGAGAGAGAGAGAGAGAGAGAGAGAGAGAGAGAGAGAGAGAGAGAGAGAGAGTTGATTCAGTAAACAAAAGCTTTAATAACAGTCGACGGAAATGACAAGATGATCAAGGCTCAGGCCTCGGGCATGATGATTTGAAGGTCCTCTGGAAGAATCTCTCATATCCTCGGATCTACAAATCTTCATGGCCGAGGTCTGATCCTTGATCATTTTACAGTACTCTCACAGGTAAGGGACGGATCTCTCCACTGGTATCATTCCGATGAAGAACGGCTCGTCGTCCGAGCTGAAGAGCAGCTGCCTGACAGCCGTCATCTCCTGGTACGAGCTGAGACTGGCCAGGTGGCCCCCTTCTTGCCGACACGTCTCCTCGGCCGCCTTCCACGACACGCTCACATAATTCCACACGGGAAAGCTCGGCGGAACCGGCTTCTCCAGTCTCTGGAAGCTGCGCATATAGTAGCACCGTCCGCCCACACTCAGACGTCCCCTGCCGCACCGTGGACTGTTGTAGGGACACTGCTCCTCGTCCTCCCCCCTCGCGCACTCCGCCTGCAGGTTGCAGGGGAAGTGGTGCCGGAAGTCTGGCCAGTTGGCCACGGAGCAGTTCCACGTGCCGTCGGGGAGCCGGAGGGGGCGGGCTGAACGAGGGTAGAAGGAGAACTGGAGCCTGAACCCAGAAACAGCCTTATAACTAGCAAGGGATGAAAAACGCACGTAGAAAACCCCAGAGTCAAGGTCGTAGACCTCTGGACCGGGAATAGTGTTTCCGCACAAAACCCTCAGCTCCCTTGAGAAATCGTCGCTGTCGTGAAAGCTGACATAAGCGTTGGGTTCACAACTGTGGAATCTGCCGGGAATGTCCATGTGAAACACGCTGACCATGATTACGTGACCAACTGGAATAAGAAGTTTGATCGAAGTGTCCATGGACAGAAGATATGACGTCACACCGTCCCAACCCGGAGTTGATATTGTACCTATAATTAGCAATGATGATACATAACAGTGAAAATTACAACCGGTACGTTAATGAAGGCACAAAGTAACTGATCAAGAATGATATGTTCTGCCGTTTACAGTGTGCACTAAGAGGTAGAGTGTCTACGATTTGCACTCCCCACAGAGGGCAACCCAGTGTGTCTACCAACTGTCAACTTTAGGGCTGGCCTCCTAATTATTCCTGAAGACTACACGTGTATGGCGGATGTCATACGTTAGTCATGAATCCGGACAAAACATCCCATGATACCTCAGCTGTGGCTCCAGAACTGTATACAAGTGTTGTGACGCGTGCTTGCCTTTATTTCTATTGGGATGTCGATTTATTTGTCGATGACTTCGTTCCAAAAACCAGTGGCGGTATGATGATAATATCATTTCTAAAGCGCACTTTCTCATAGGAGCTCACAGCATTTTACGATTACAACATTGATAATGGCAAAATACACAAGCGTCACAGGCGCACTGAGTCAAGCAGATATAGCTTGCTCATCATCATCATCATCGTCATCATCACCATCATCATCACACACGCACGCACGCACGCACGCACGCACGCACGCACGCACGCACGCACGCACGCACGCACGCACGCACGCACGCACACACACACACACACACACACACACATCGGTATTGGCGAAAGGTGCTGATTATATGTATGTGCTGATTTGAAGGAAGAGGCTGGAAGAGAATCTAATGTCTTTTGGAAGTGTGTTAAAAAACAACAACAAAAGCAAAAACGGTTGTCTTTCCGGGGAAAAGAAACAAGTAGACAAAGAAGTGAAATAAGCTGTAAGGAAAGCAAAGAATGTGTATAAAACTAAGATTGAGTCTGAGTTTGCGGGTAGCAGTCTATGTCATACTTGATCCAAACACACGAAAAGGTTTAAAAGAACGCTATTTATTAGGACAAGACAAAAACCAGCAAATCTGCGGGGCAATCCCGCTTGTCAAGCTACAAAACAACACTTAAACAACAGTTAAACGGCCAAAAACGATGAAAAATGAACCACTTATCTGGCTTTGGTTGAGCTATGTTGTTTTCCGGTCCAGCGCTTCTAGGTCAACCGAAAACAGATAAGTGGTCCGTTTTTCATGTTGTTCAAGTGTGGTTTTGTAGCTTGACAAAGCGGATTACCCTGAACATTTGTTGGTTTTGTCTTGTCCTAATAAATAGAGTTCTTTTGAACCTTTTATGTGTTTGGATATTGTTTTAGAACGCTAGCAGTCATTCTTGTTTAAGATTTTTATGTCATACTTGGAAGGGAATCAAGAACGTAGCTTCTGTTAATAATAACAGCAATCGCCATGAACAGATTAAGGGTTAGTTTTCTTTTTCTTTTCCCCCAGCAGATCTGTTAGAATTAAAAGAGTCTTTGTTGCCTGAAAGAAACACTGAAATTAAGGAAGTTGTGAACACGTTCTTGCAAGGGATTAATCTGAATAAGTGTTTGGGTCCTGGTGGTATTGATGACAGAACATTGACATTTTGTGCTGATCAGCTCAGCGGCGTTCTTGGACACTTCTACCAGGCTTCCATATGCCGATATTTTATATCCTGTCTCTGCAATATATCCACTATTATTCCTGTCCTGAAGCCCGGTTGCACTGACATCGCTTGTGATGAAAACTCTGCAAAAGACTGTGAAGTCATTCATTCTCTCTGCTGTTCAACCTATGCTTGATCCACTAGAGTTTGCATACAGTTCAGGAATCGGTGTTGAAGATGCCAAGCTGTTCGTTTTGGGCAAGGTGTCTGTAAGAACTTGGAGCTGCCGCAGTCTCATGCTCTAATCTCCTTCGCTGACTTCTGTTCCGCTTTTAATACAGTGTAACCTCAGAAGTTGATTTTGAATAGTATTTTAGTCTTCAGCATGACATGGCTTTCTGGATAGTCGATTCTTTAACAAACAGATGTCACCAAGTGTTTCTGAACATGCTGGCTTCAGCACGAGCTGTCACTTGTACTGGATCTCGCCAGGGGGGGTGTTCTTTCTCCCCTCCTCTACATTCTGTATACATATGACTGCCGCAGTAACCAAGAGAGCAGTTACTTGGTTAAGTTTACCGATAACGGTGTTTTACTTTTTCTCCGTCTGGGAACACAAGATGGTCACGGTACAGCCCTCGATGACTTTACAGACAGGTTTGACAAGTCGTACCTTCACCTGAATGTGAACAGAACTAAAGAGACGATGGCTGATTTCAGGAGATAGGGACATACTCACAGGGCGATCCAGATACATGATGAAAAGGTGGAAACAGTCCATTGGTATAAATACCTCGGAACGATCTTCGAGGACACCACGAAATGGGGTCTTAACACCGGTGCCATCACTGAGAAAGGGAACCAGAGACTTCATCTGCTGCGGAAGCTCAGATCTTTTAACTTTGATCCAACTATTCTTAAGATGTTTTATAACTTTTATCGATGACATTTTGACCTTTTCCTTCATTTGCTGGTTTTATAATCTTACATATATGCTTGATCTGTGACAGACGGATTTTACACTAAGTGGAATCTATTTTATGGGACCCCGAACAAGCCCTGTATGGACAGTTCGAACGCTTGCCCGGTTCAGATCATTGGCATACGAAAACAATGGAAGAGGATATATATATTTTCCCACTGTAGTTCAACTCCTCAACAGGGCATGATCACCCATCTGAGCTGTCTTACCCATTCTGTATGGTTTTACCAGGGTAGCTGTCTGATTAGGATTGAGTGGTGTGTATATATCCAGCGATGTACGTGTGTGTGTTGTGTGTGTGTATGCGTATGTGTGCGTGCGTGAGTTCGTGCGTGCGTGCGAACGTGTGTGTGTGTGTGTGTGTGTGTGTGTGTGTGTGTGTGTGTGTGTGTGTGTGTGTGTGTGTGTGCGTGCGCGCGCACGCGCACGCGTTGGGATGGTAGGTGTCCGGTGAGGGGGGCAAGGGGAATATATTTTCTGCTGTAACAATTTGTAGTATGGACTTTCTTTTTTGACTTTAATTTTATATAATTATAATCCCGTATGTCTGTTTATTATTATCATTTTCAATGTTTTGACGTTGCTCTGATGTGCTTTTTACAATCTGCTTAAATTAAATGAATGAACCTTAGCAGTTAGCTGAATTGCCCCGTGAGGGGTGATTAAAGTATACTGATTTGACTAAAGGGGTGATTAAAGTATACTGATTTGACTAAAGGGGTGATTAAAGTATACTGATTTGACTAAAGGGGTGATTAAAGTATACTGATTTGACTAAAGGGGTGATTAAAGTATACTGATTTGACTAAAGGGGTGGTTAAAGTATACTGATTTGACTAAAGGGGTGATTAAAGTATACTGATTTGACTAAAGGGGTGATTAAAGTATACTGATTTGACTAAAGGGGTGATTAAAGTATACTGATTTGACTAAAGGGGTGATTAAAGTATACTGATTTGACTAAAGGGGTGGTTAAAGTATACTGATTTGACTTGACCTCTAGAGCAACATAAGAGAAAGAATGCTCCCCCCTCCACCACCCCCCCAGCTCTTTTATCTTAGTCATAACTGTGACTTTTGCTTTCAGTCCAACCAAAAAACAAACAAAACAAATTCCTGACATCGACAGCTACCTAGCCTATGAAGATAAAATACTCAGTTTTGAAGTATGGTCCACCTTGCCTCGACGGATGGCTGCCACGATGTTCAGATGTGGTTAATTTTACATGTACCCCAAACAGCTTGTCTCTGCTGTCAGATCATCGCTGCCACTGTCCTTCCGTAACTGGCTGAACTTGTCCAGCGCTCTTCTTCGAATGATAGAACTTTTCACATCCCCACCTTCTAAGGAAAACAGCACCGTGGTCGTGCTTTTTGCTTAGGCATGCCTTTGAAACTCTTCATGTCATGCTCTTCTAGGCCGTGTGTTCTTTACTGATGTGTGTGTGTGTGTGTGTGTGTGTGTGTGTGTGTGTGTGTGTGCGCGCGCGCGCGCGCGTGCGTGTAAGCGCGCGATCATGTGTGTGCGTATGTTTTACCATGCTTTGTATGAGAATGAGTTTGTTAATTTTTGTATGTTTTGTTTGCACAAGTTGTATGTGGGTATTTGCAGGTTGCATGTTTTTCTTTAAATTGTAAAGCGCTTTGAGTCTCCGAAAGCGCTGTATAATTCCCTATTATTATTATGACTACCCGACATATTAGAACGTTCGTCATCATAAAGGATGAAAGAGATCGACCGTCAACAACTTAGCCAACTTGGGAATCACTGAAAGAAAGAAAAAAAAAAAAAAAAAGGGGGGGGGGGGGGGGGGGGGGGCATGCGGGGTGGAGGTGAAGCGAATATGGGCTCTAAACTAGCGCGAAGATATCGTCTCGATTTGAACTGAACGGAGAAAATGAGCTCACCGTTGAAAGGACTGGCGAAGTCGACGTCCAGCAGGCTGGCGGAGGCGGGGAGAAGGGAAAAGTGGATGACGAGAGAAAACGGAACGTATCTTCGTGCGTCATTGATTACCAGTTCAAAGGTAACGTTGGACCCAGGTCTGCTGAAGATGCGTTGCTTATCCGGGCTCCACGGGCCCTTAAAGTAGAAGTAGCATAAACTGAAGAGTGTTCGCGACTGGCGGCGGCTGTCCTTATACCTTGCAGCGACCTCTAATTCGTTACAGTGTCCATTCCAATGGACGATCGTGACGGACATCAAACGGTCCGGTGGAAGCGTTATTTGCACCTGGCATTCGCGGTAAATATAACTGACCGGGTCTGCACCAGACCAGTTGCGTGCCGCTAGATCTGCACTGTCCATTGACAAGCTGCCACTTGCAGCAGTGAAATGCAAAACATCTTGGCTCAGAGTGCAGTCCGTCAGCTGTTGTGAGGAGAGGACAAGGTATGGCTGTGTTGACGCCTCATCCGGCGGACGGCGGGTGGCGACAGAAGCATCAGCTAGGAAATCTGGGGTGTGCGTGAATCAGAGTGCAGAATGAAGCTAGGGAACTAGTGATAATGACTGATCGTCTTGGTCTATCCCTCCTGAGACGTTGTCAAATGAAGGAAACATACTACTGCTGTATCACAGTGCTGCTGCTAAACTGTCACTGCTGCTGCTCTTACTGCTACTACTATTTCTACTTCTACTTCTGTGACAACTGGTACTACTACATTCACTACTACTACTACTATGTTTTGAACTGGTCTGGAAGAATCTATAATGCGGGTTCGATCCCGAGGACACCGTGTGCAGTTCATAAGACGTTAATGGTAGATTGTATTGCACCTGTCGCAGTTTAAAAACGAGCTCCAAGCACACTACCCCATCACATTAGTCACGCGACAGCTCAGAAATACACTCACAAAAAGCAAGATCTGGGCGATGCAATTGCATATAACGAGACATCAGTATAAATAACGTATATTAATACAACTGTGTAATTGTGTTTAAATCAGATTTTGACTGAACTCAAATACACTATAGCAACCATTGAGAAAATCCCACACATTCGTAAAACCCCAAGAAGTAGCTAATAGCCTGTTACCTCTGGAGTGATGGTAATAACTTGGATAATCGTATTCCTGGCTTTAGTTTTCATATCAATATGGACAAAAAAACAGCAAAGAGGGGGAATAATATCAACAGAAGACTGTACATCTAAATACTGCTTTCTCCTGCTACTACTACTACTGTTGTTGCTATCAGTCTGCACAGTGTGTGTGTGTGTGTGTGTGTGTGTGTGTGTGTGTGTGTGTGTGTGTGTGTGTGTGTGTGTGTGTGTGTGTGTGTATGCATCTTTTGCATAGTTACGCTTGAACCCTTGTCTGCATCATGTGTTAGCTTTTTCTTTTTTCCTTACATCCATGTTTGTTACTGATAACATTTCCATGTACATTATGTGTGTTATACTATGCTTGTTCAGCGCTTTGAGCCGCAGGGTAGGCACTTTACAAATTTCCATTATCATTATTATTATTGCTACTATTACAGCTACTACCATGATTGTTTCATTCCATTATTCTCTGTAAAGAAAGAATTTCATTATTATTATTATTACAACTGCTACTGCTACTGTTATGTTGCTGCTGCTATTACTGATAACATATTTTTGTGAGGCTTTCAAAAGGGGAGAACTGAAACATTCACAGACGCAGTACATGTAATCGATTTTCATGCGTGCTGCAAATTTGTCAGGTCTTCGGAAGACTCCCTCGCAAGCAGACACTCCGAGGCGTGTTCAAGGTGAAGGACGCCTTTGCTGAGCCATTGCTTAAACACGTACAGAGCATCATCTTGAGTGACGTTACAAAGCCGGGCACTCTTGTCAGTGTCCGCGTCTTGAATGTTCACGCGAGACAAGAGGAACTGTTTCAAGCGGTCCTCTCGTTGCTGACGACGACGTCCCAGCACTACGTTGAGTGTGTAGAGGAAGGGGTTGGTGACGGGATTGAGGGGCAGCACAAGGATGGCAGTGGCAACCCTGACCTCACTGGCTGTGGGGATCCCATTCCACGACAACAGTTCCAGCACACCGACAGGGAGCCAGCAGAGGCAGTTGGACACCGCCACAGTCAGAAAGCGACGAGCAAGGATCAGATCATTGTGGGCTTTACCCGTAAAGTGGCTAGCGCTCATTGCCTTTTTCTGCACGGACCAGTAAATGAACACTTGCCCCAGGGCTACCAACACAAACAACACCAGGTTCAGGAAGACCATCACCTGGAAGGTGTCCTTATGGCCAGCAAACTCTTTCCTGGAAAAGGGCAAGGGAACACAGATGCCGGTTTGACTGTAAACTCTCCAGTGTGACGTATGGAACAACAGGCGCACAGTAGCAATGGTAAGGCCGGCTGTCCACGCCAAAGCAGAAGCTAGAACAGCGGTGTTCCTGTTGAAGCGAAGCTGGCTGGCTGGAAAATGAAGCACGAGGAATCTGTCCAGAGTGATGAGGCAGACGATGAAAGCCGACACTACGCTGGACATCAGAAACAGGAAGCCGGCCGTTTTGCAAGCAACGCTGTTCCGCCAAGTGACGTCATTCCACAGGTACGTACCCAGGTAGTGGCGGTCTGCCACACTAACTACGGTCACGTAGATTCCCATCACAAAGTTGGAAATGCACAGATTGGCCACGAACACGACAAAGCCCAATTTATGCTTAATTTCGGACATAGCTACTTCAGCAAAAATAACAACAGCATTCCCAGCAACGGCTAAAACAGCGAAGACAGACAAAACGACCCTGTAGATGTTAGAGCGAAGCAGACTCTGGCACGACGAGATCTCGTCCGACGGCGCCTTGCAGTTGGCAGGATTAAACCGAAGGGGCAGCGTGGCCGGGCAGCACAGCTTGTAGTTGTCGGCAAAGACAGCCTGCAGGTCGTCCAGCCCGTCAAACAAGCCTCTGGGAAAGAGAGTGAGTGGACAGCCACGCAAGTCCAGCACACGCAGCTGCTGCAGAGCCTGAAAGCCGTCACCGAGCACACGGTCCACGCCACAGTGGCTCAGGTTGAGGGTGTTCAGGCTGGGGAAGACGCTCAACGCGGACACGTCCATCTCTGGCAAGGACACGCCACTCAGGTCCAAGGTGCGGAGGTTAGGAAATAACGGTCGTGGTGCGAGGTGGCGCCTGAAAACTGAGGTCAGGGGATTGTTGGCCAGCATCAGGTGTCGCAGGTTGGGGAGACGACTGAGATGCTGGTCAGTGATGGAGGTCAGATGGTTGTCACTTAGGTCCAAGGTGAGCAGATTGGGCAGACTCAATTCAGTGACTTCAG
This sequence comes from Alviniconcha strummeri, assembly GCA_963584105.1. Taxonomy (NCBI): domain Eukaryota; kingdom Metazoa; phylum Mollusca; class Gastropoda; family Provannidae; genus Alviniconcha; species Alviniconcha strummeri. The sequence goes on along the minus strand of OY757558.1, from coordinate 10,308,607 downwards.
TCAGACCGCACCTGGCTAGGCTGAGGTAGATAAGCAGGCTGTTGTTACTGTTGGGGTAATTTAGGCCACTGCCTCGGGCATCGAGGTAACGTAATTGGGGATAGAGACTAACGGGAAAGAGGTCTCTGCAGACAAAGGCCAGCCCGTAGCACGTGCAACTTTGGGGGCACGTGACATTACACAACCATTCATCGTCACGCTGAGGACACTGGTACTCGCCGTCACACAGCTGGCTTGCATGCACGCACACAGTGGCTCCCCGACAACGGTAGAATCCCGGACACTTGTAGCTGTCACAGTCCACCTCGTCCTCGTGGCCCGGACAGTCGTAGACCCCGTTACACAGCACGAAGACCGGCAAGCAGTAGCCGTTGTCCGGACACTGGAAGTGAGTCTCCGGACACACAGATGACCCGTTGATCCCGCCGCTGTTCAATGGACGTACGAAGGTAGCACCGCGACCATCGAACTGTATGAGGGCTGGCGGGGGCAGCGTGATGCTGTTGTCGATGTTTTTGCGGAACGGGCCACACACGTCTTCGTCACTAGCGTCAGCACAGTAGGGCACGTCGTCACACTGAACGTCCAGCGGAACACACTGTCAACCGGCAAACATATAAGTATGCACTGAGCGCAGCAACGAACAGAGGAACAGGACCAATTCTCGTAAGGTAATGAGAGAATCTAACGATCTTGATTCAAACAAACGGTTAAAACCGATGCTTTCATAATGAAAAACACACACATTTGTTGGCATTGACAACAGACAAACAATTTACGATGACAATGTAGAACATAAAAAGGTAAAAAGAAAAACATATGTATAAATATCAACAACAAAAAATCTTTACGTAGAAGTTGCCAAACACACGACATTTATCGCTAAAATATTAGTTTTCTAATGTTCATTTCAATCCCTTGCGTATTTTGATCTTCTCTTTTTCTTTTTCCTCTAAACACGGTCATATTATTTACGGTTAATACTTTGTTTAACGCTGTGGATTTGTTTAGATTGTGGCTTTTACCCACCTGTGAATAAAATCGTCCCGATCAGACCTACATGGTAGCCGGGTCTTTACAAACCAGTTATTTAATTTCTTAAACAAGGTCTTGGAATTAAAGGTACTCGATTGCTTGATATCTCACGTCGTGTCGACTGCGAAAATCTACCGAGAGGAAACTAAATTATCATACCAAGTCGTAATGATGACGATGCTGACATATCAAGACGATAAAATTGCCTACCTCCTGATTCCTGCACTGAAACTGTGAAGTGACGTTGCAGGGAGTGAAGACACAGAAACGCTCGTCACTGCGGTCACTGCAGTCAGAGCGGTGGTCACACACCAACGTGTACGGCACGCGCTGCACGCCGTTGTTACACGTGAAGGAGGGCGGAAGTGGCGTTAGGGGAGCTGGACAGGAAACGGAAGTGGAGAGATCAAGAGCCCAGCACACGCTTTTAACGTCACAGGCCAAAAACGTGCGAGTCACATGTGCATCCGGGCAAGTAATGAATGACGAATTATTCAACCAAAGTTCCCCAGAACGTATCTCAGAGAGCTGTATGACACTTTCCCTGCGCGTCGCTGATGTCGTGTTGTTCCTGGTGAGGGGATGTTCACATAGGTAGCTCGCGAAATGTGGTTTCTGTCGCTGATATTTTGTGATTCTGTCTTCTTCAAGAAATACGCAGTCAGGTACGGCCAACCGTCTTGCTGGCATATTGCCGGTGTAGTGGGCGATGGTACCGTCCATGTGCTTCCACATATTTTTGTACCTGCACAGTTGTGCATAGTGTATTCGCTTCATGTATAAACCATGTCCCTCAACACATCATAGTTATTTTCAGTCGTTCGTGTTCTTTTGTTATAGTTTTGCCATATTTGTTTCGTTGACCGCTTCAGTGGTTGCATGGCTTACTATTTTTATTTTTCCATCATTGATTTTGGATGTTGTATTTGATTCTGTTACTGTTTGTTTGGTCGGGTTTTGCTTTGCCAGTTTCCTACCGCAGACGTCTAACCTTGTGCAGCGCTCTTTCCACCTCGCCACCTGGTCACAGGTTTACCAGCCGCGACCTGTATCTACGTTGTCGGTCTCTTGCCAGTCGAGCTAAACTTAAAAAACACACAAAACTCTCTCTCTCTCTTTTTGTCCTCCGAAGATAAATGGTAGTGACTCCAAATTATCTCTGCTTTGATTGCGTAATCTCGAAAAAGGAAAAGAACTATGAAGATATCAACACCATTGTTTCATTCTCAGTTCTTCGTTACTTTCGTTCAACGGGCTGCTTATAACAGCACATGAAAGAATGTATTTATTATCTATTAGCACAAAAGAAGGCGGCACACAAAACACATGTCGCATCCCGTGTTCTCTTGTTGTGTATATATTCCTAGTCATTCTTTTCAGTTTTGTCATTCTTGTCATCAGTAACTACTTCTAGAGCCATTGTTTTCTTCGACTCTTCCATCATATTTCTATAATCTTGCGTCAAATTAATAATATCGTAATGACGTCAAAATGATTTTGCCATTATTTCATTGAGCCAAACACATCGGATGGCATGGGGGAAATTGGTCCACTCACTCGGCTGGGGGAACTTCAGCCACCCAAACACCGCACTCAATACTATGCATCAACCCCTACAATTGAACGTTTCCCAACTGCTTCATAATGGATCGACCCACAAACAAAACAACAAACGAGTGATTGTTACAAGTAGCGTGTGGGTAGTCCTGTCCTACTTTGGGAGCCTTGCTATTCGCTTGGCAGAAAAAACATAGTGTGGGTTGTATGAAAAGCAAGAACCGAATACTGTTGGCAGATCTTGTTTGTTTTGAAGTTCAGTGTTTGCCACGATCTGGCCACTTAATAATCTTCCTAATTTTGGCATTATGATGACGTCGTTTTAAATCTGCGTATCCATTCTTAACAAAGAATTATTTTACATCAGCTTCTTCTTGTCTGTTTTCTTCTTTTTCTTCTTCTTTTATTATTATCTATTTTTCTTGCATTTGACGAAGACAGTTTTCTGTCCAAAGCGCTTGTGTTTCCTTGTATTACGTCGTATAGGTGAATACATTTCCCTAGTTATGTTCTGTCAGTTTTGTCAACCTCACCAGTAGTTGTTCACTCATTCCCCAGAAGAAGAAAATGTTTTCTTTCATATTCATGAAATCACACGGGTAGTTGCGTTGTATACTAGTCTGCGATTTGTCGAATGTGTCTATAAACCACAACGAGCATGTGTTGATTGAGCCAGTGTGACAGAATCGTGTCTCGAAGCGTGCATGGGAATCAAACGTACCCGTTTGGATGAATTTCCCCCAGGCCACCCTAAAATGTTCGAAAGAACGCTAGACATCATTTCATTGTTCGTCTTGGCAATTTCAAACACTATCAGTTTTCGGCCTGGAAGTTACCCATAAGCTCAGGTAACTGTATCTGTTGTCTGCTACAGTGATTACTGTAATTAAGTGATGCTAAAGGGCGAAATCGTGTCCACACAACTGATCCCCATTTTCCGGAGCTCTTACGGTCACATCTGCTAAAAGGGAATGAAAGCATGACGTGTTGCACACGCATGCTTTCACACACACACACACACACACACACACACACACACACACACACACACACACACACACACACACACACACACACACACACACACACCATCAGAGAGAGAGAGAGAGAGAGAGAGAGAGAGAGAGAGAGAGAGAGAGAGAGAGAGAGAGAGAGAGAAGAAGAGGAAAAAGAAGAAGAAGAAGAAAAAGAAAAAAGCAACGAAACCAAAAACAAAATACTTGTACTACTGCGAACCTGTGTAACGATAATGCTGTCAGTTGAACGGCACGATGGAGGCCCTTGACACACAAGTGTCGACTGTCCTGTTCTCCACGATATAATCTGTTTGTTTTCTGACTGGCTGCACGATCATTGTCTCAGATTGTTTGGATTTTCCCCTAAACGGAAAAATAGTGCCCATCGTGAAAGATGACACCTTTTCGCAACAGATTCATTTCTAGATGATCACTTAACTTGAAACAGCGTTAGCGAAGTCGTTATATAAACAAGTACGATACCAGAAATACCAGAATTCTTTTATATCCCACTATGACACAGATCGAAAACACACACACACACACACACACACACACACACACACACACACACACACACACACACACACACACACACACACGCACACACACACACACAGGAAGAATAAGGGGGAAGAAGAAAAAAAAAAAAAAAAAAAAAAGAAGAAAAAAAAAGAAGAAGAAGAAAGAAGTTGAAACTGATTTTGAAATCAATTGTATGGTATAGTTTGCAACAAACAATTGCTTTAGATTACATTAGATGGAAGTCTTTCCTGAAATTATTAAAGAAACATGACCTGTTGTGGTTGTTTCTTTTGACTTCACATAACCATTTAGAAGGATGTCAATGAAGCAACTTTTGGTTAAAAACAGGTTAACATTAGTAACCATTCACACCTCTTTTGTTTCTCAGGAAGCTACATTTTGTCTCCGACAAAACAGAAGGGGGGAAATGTACACGCCACAAACATTTAGGAAAGTTCAAGTTCGAAAAATGTTCCAAAACGAAAACCCTGTTGACAGAGAAAGGTCAGACTGACTTCTCCACACAATCTCTACCCAACCACTTTGCAGCAACGCTGCCAGTCTGGTTCCCCAATAAATGCCTTCGTTTTGCTTTGGGTTTTTACTTGAGTCTAGAACTGAAAACGGCTTTAGTCAGTCTTCTTGACGTTTTCTTCTCCCTTTGTGATTGTTACGCTTCAATGGTTCGAATTTCTTCTGCAGTTCGTCTCTTTTACTTTCTCAACAGGACATTTTTTGTTTTCTGTTCCATTCTTTTCTTTTTCCTTTCTTTTTTATTTAAAATCTTTTCACATAATTGATTATACACTGATCTTACAGTTATCATGCTAACAACATGCATCAATATAAATTATAAATATTTATTAAAAATAAAATAGTTCTGGTCTGTGTACTGGTGAGCTTCTTTGCCTTCCATGAGTGGCCCGGTTTGAACATGAAAATCTAATGTTCAGTTTTCCTTGGGACATCGAAGGGACATTACTTTTATATCCACCTGTAGCCGTGTCTGAGCATGATAAACTGATGTTCAGTTTTCCTTGGGATATCAAGGGGACATAACTTTTATATCTACTTGCAGCCTGTGCTTGCATCGTCTTTGTCTTCTGTAACTGTCCTTTCATGTTCTTCCCTTCTCTGTATCCCTTCGAAACCGTATTCAGTTTTGAAGCCCCCCCCCCCCCCCCCCCTCTCTCACGATCAAATGGGTGGCTGGAACAAAAATATTTTTCTTCTCTTTCGTTCCTTTTTAAGGACGTTTTCACCTTGCTTTGCTTTCTTCCAACCCACATACATTTTATGGATTTCGGCACATGTATTATTTTGGTCTCAAGAGCAACGCACAGTGCATTTAAGTGTATTTTCTCATTCATATCCTACCAGTGAGGAAAGAAAAAGCATAAATTGTTTGGCGTACGTCTATTTTGCGACCTTTTGGAATGTACCATTCTTTTCCCCTGCAAGTAACACAAATCATTTACCTAAAAAAGTGATAGTTTTAGTAATAAGCTAAAATGTCACTCTAATGGAATCAAGGCACCGCTTTGTGTAAGATGGGAAGTTTCACGAAAAG
>OY757558.1:10267904-10297904 GCA_963584105.1 Alviniconcha strummeri | reverse complement strand
TCGAATGTCTCTACGGGTGCATGGGAATGTCTAACTGCTTCGGGTATTCTAATCTAATCAAAATCACACCATTTAAATTATTGACTGTATGCTGTTTTATGGGTAGTACTTAGTACACTCTTCATTGACTATTTTCTCGTTTCCCATGTATTTATTGCCTTGTAAAATACAGCCGCATTTTGATTTAATCACAATTATACAATTTAATTACTTTACATTTTTTAAATGGATCATTTCATAATCGTTCTTGTCACATGCAGCTGTGATCCTCTTTTCAAATGCATGCATTCCTCAGCTGCATATTACGAGACGGTGTAATGCTGTATGATAAAGGTGTGCGGCTGTGCTATGCTTGAGTCTCGTTCTTTTAGAGCTGGGACAGACGCATAAAATAAAATGTATTATTATTAACATTATCATTGCAATCTGTTCGAACTGTGGGTTTACGGAGAATGTCTGCAACATATGCAGGGAGCCGGGATAGCTCAGTGGTAGAAAGCCGGACTCGTGCTGGGAAGGTCGAGCTCGAATCCCCGGCGGGAGAATTTTCTTCTCCGGGGTCAGCTTTCTGGTACTCGTTCCACCCCCGGGTTACCGCAGCAGCACGTAAAAGATCCCTGTCACTGTGCCAAAAGTGCAGTTAGCATGTTACAGCTGAACGCCCACGCATTCTACGTATTCCAGTAGTATTTATTACTTTGTCTCAAAAAGAAAGAAAAAAGTGTGTCTCTGTGTGGCTGTTGAATGCAGATGGATGTACATGAATATGGAGGGGGAAAGAGGGCGTGGGGGGGGGGGGGGGGGGGGAAGAGCATGAGAGATCTAGGAAAGAGTATTGATTATTTATTAATTGTTGTATCTGAGTGGACGAGCGGAAATTGGTGTGCGCATGTCACTGTGTGTGTGTGTGTGTGTGTGTGTGTGTGTGTGTGTGTGTGTGTGTGTGTGTGTGTGTGTGTGTGTATGTGTAACATGGTTATTGTTTGGTAGGCAATAATGGTAGACTACGATAGTTAAGATTATGTTTGTTTGAAATGTATGTTAGTGTGGTTTTTGTCACAAGATGTTTGTACAGCGCAGTGAGTTTAACTCTGGTTAAAGAACAGCGCTTTATAAGACTAATGATGATGATGATGATTATGTGGCTTTGCATTAAAACCTAGCGCATGGTTGCATAGTGTACACAGATGGCAGCCGTTCTACGTAGCACCAGCTATGCTACAAACTAAACAGCGCTGTAAACACTTCAGTGGATATTCAACACGCGCTATGGTCACTATAGCTATTCAGCTATAGTCACTCGTTGAGAGTGGCATACGACTAGAGCGCAGTGAATCCGCTCGGAAGATGAGAATGGCGCTATAGTTGTCATTGTGAAACGCTTCGGGATCATCTCGAGATGAGGCACTCAGCAAGTGTTCATATAAAAACAATATGCGACACGCGACTTTCCTCAAGGTTCCAGGCGAGATCAAAGACCAAGAGATTTTAGAGGAGGGGGTCCACCCCCCTCCTCTAAAATCTCTTGATCTTTTGATCTTCAAGTTAGCCCAGAAAAGATCATGAGTAGGGAGGTGGAGCTGGGCTGAGCAAGTTGGGCCTCTTTTGCTTCGAGTTGTCCAAGTTTGCTCGGTCAACAGCAGTGCAACGGACATTGTCTTTATGACACTGTCCAAGCATAGCAGTTGAAACAGCAATTGCGCAGTGCACAAGTCGCTGGGCAATGGCGAAGGGACACCGCCTTAACACTTCCATTGTTCTGGCGGCGGTCCACGGTCTCCGATCTTTTTCGGGCGGTTTCCGCGGTCGAACCATCACTCTGTCGTCCCCTTCCCACTCTGTCCTCGTCCCTAATAGGCCATCTCGCTTCCGTGGACGTAAAGCAACAATGAAGAAGAAGAAGAATAAGCGACTTTCATTGCCCATCGTATGGCTGTTGTCTGACAGCGAACTGCTCGATGGTGACGTCAAAGTCTGTGTGCTCCCATTGCAGATCGTGCATCTGGCATATATGTCAACGCACGATAGTGGATCCGAGCCTTTCGGCATGCAGTCACACTTTTTGGACGTCATCGTTTGCCCATCTTTACAAAGAAGAATGTTCATTCTATTCCTTTTCGCTGGTGGACAGAAACCCTTAGCAACACGAACATGTATACATGTGTAGAAATACGCGGAAGGAGGCATAGCTGTAGAATGGCGTGGAATGAATACGTAGCTAGCTGCTGTAGAATGGCGTGGAATACACACAGCTCTAGAATGACGTGGAATGAACACGTAGCTAGCTGCTATGTCATGGTGTGGAATAAACACAGCTCTAGAATGACGTGGAATGAACACGTAGCTAGCTGCTATGTCATGGTGTGGAATAAACACAGCTCTAGAATGACGTGGAATGAACACGTAGCTAGCTGCTATGTCATGGTGTGGAATAAACACAGCTCTAGAATGACGTGGAATGAACACGTAGCTAGCTGCTATGTCATGGTGTGGAATAAACACAGCTCTAGAATGACGTGGAATGAACACGTAGCTAGCCGCTGTGTAATGGCGTGTAATGGCTGTGTAATGGCTGTGGAATTGCGTGGAATGAACAGTCCTAGCTGTAGAATGGTGTGGACTGAACAAGCAGTAATAGAAATGCGTGAAACATACACAGATGTTGAATGGCGGGGAATGAACATGTGGCTGAAGAACGGGGTGCAATGAACGCATAGCTGTAAAATTGCGTGGAATGAACACGTGGCTGTAGATGGCGAAGCGCGGGATTGTGACAAACTTTCTCTTATTCTCTCTCAACCCCCCCCCCCCCCCCCCACCCACCCACCCCACTTAAAAAAAAAAAGTTTTGCATAATCATTCCGCAATTTTGAGAGAGAGAGAGAGAGAGAGAGAGAGAGAGAGAGAGAGAGAGAGAGAGAGAGAGAGAGAGAGAGAGAGAGAGAGAGAGAGAGAGAAAGAGATGGATGGATGGATGGATGGTTTATTGTATAATCACTGGATTGACCATAACAATATTGTGGGTGAACGATGACGAACATGATTTAGTTCATAATACATTCAGGCGTATTACGCATTTAGCAAAACCAGAGAGAGAGAGAGAGAGAGAGAGAGAGAGAGAGAGAGAGAGAGAGAGAGAGAGAGAGAGAGAGAGGCAGGGCAGGCAGACAGACAGACAGTTTTCTGTGTGAAAAACTGGGAGGGTCAAGAGAGAGAGAGAGAGAGAGAGAGAGAGAGAGAGAGAGAGAGAGAGAGAGAGAGGAGAGAGAGAGAGAGAGATGGCTTCGGTTGTCCTCACAAATAGGGCGCAGAAGCATCCACTGGTATCATCCCAATGAACACGGCAGGAGTGTCCGTTTTGTACAGCAGCTCTCTGACCTCAGACATCTCCTTGTACGAACCGAGACTGGCCAGTCGCGCTCCATTCTTGCGACAGTCTTCCATAGCACTTCTCCAGGTTATTTGTTCGTTTGCGTGGTGGAGTAAGGTCGGTTTACCTTTAGTCATTATGTTCCAAGTGTAACTGTAGCAGCGACCCCCGATGGTCAGAAGTCCCGGGCCGCAGAGGTCACTGGTGTAGGGGCACTGCTCCTCGTCCTCCCCCCTCGCGCAGTCCGCGTGCAGGTTGCAGGGGAAGTGGTGCCGGAAGTCCGGCCAGTTGGCCACGGAGCAGTTCCACGTGCCGTCAGGGAGCTGGAGCGGGCGGGCTGAACGAGGGTAGAAGGAGAATTGGATCTTGAAACCCCTGAAAGACCCGCTGATACCCCATGAGTGGAAGAAGAGCGTGAGAAGGTTTGACTCGTACAACTTCGGGCCGGGGATCGTGTTGCCGCATAAGAAATCCTCCATTACTAATGCTCTTGGGTCTGTCGACAATGCGACATAATGGTCATCACAAGCGCTGTAGGAGCCTGGAATGTCCATATCGAGCACGCTGACCATGACCACGTGACCTTCTGGGACACGGACACTGGTATTAGTGACCATGGCGAGTACGTAATACGTCACTCCGTCCCAGCCAGGAGTCGCTATAGATCCTGTAAAAACCAATGGAAACACACGATGGATGATACTAAGGCGATTAGTCTTTAAGTCAACCGTAAAGATCGTATCTGCTATGGCTGATAGACGAATATTTTTTTTGTAGGAAGATTGTTCTGATTTTGTTTATAGCACTATATTATAAAGCGTATTGTTTGTACTCCCCCCCCCCCTCCTCTTTCTTAACTGTTTCGTCTCTTGGTGTTGGAAATCCAATAGACAGCACCAGCGTTGTTTCCCGTGGTGGGATACCGGGGTCGAAGTCATTAACGTTTTCTCAAGAACTATTAAGTCCAAAGATATTATAAGGGCTAGGCCGGAATATAGCCTGGTATGCTTCGCCCCCTACTATGGATTATGCCTTAGTAATTTTGAGCTTCCCGATTCATTCAGTACAAATGGCAGCACTGTTGCAGTTGAAAAAAAATTACCGGGTAAAAGGGAAGGAGGGTGGACGAAAGTGTTTTTGGATCGTTTTTCGGCTGACCAGAAGATCGCAAGTTCGTGGGGGGTGGGGGATGGGGGGTGGGGGTGGGGTGGGGGCGTTTTGGGGCATCCTATAGCATGAGCAACAAGTTATTGCAAGTTATTGCTTGTTGCCAGACACATTCTTATTACGGGCCTCCAAAAATGTCTATAAAGTTGGCAGTGTAAGATTCGCAATTTCATTGTCACCGCCTTCCATTGCGAAGAAAGTACGCACCGGAAGTAAATGCCTCCTAGGGGCTTAAGCGATGCCGGGCAAAAGTCAAGGGAGTTAACAACCCCGCCTGAACCGCCCAATAGAGATATGCTTGTTACTGACTGTTTTTAACTTGCTTGCGTCGGCTGTTGACTGTGTTGTGTCCAGAAATGTAATCCAGCTTTTGACTTGTAATTTAGTGATTTTTGTGTTGAATGTGTGACCGTTTGAGTTTGAATGTGGTTGACTGGGCTCAAAGCACCAACTAACGAACTAACAAGAATGAGGTAGATGGGGCTAAATACGTCAAGAACTAATTAACCGAATTCTCTTAATTCTGCAGTGACCTTCATAGAGAATCGGACTTTGACTTGTGGCTTTATCAATTGTGTTTCGGCCTACTGACATGACTCAGTCATTCTGCATTGTCCCGTGTGCTGCTTTGTTGTGTGAGCTGACACTATGCATTCCCTAACTACGAGTAACTAAGGAGGGATTATGGCTGTCAGTCACCAGAAGTGTGAGGGATCATGGCTGTCAGTCATCAGAACTATGAGGGATCATGGCTGTCAGTCACCAGAAGTGTGAGGGATCATGGCTGTCAGTCATCAGAACTATGAGGGATCATGGCTGTCAATCATTAGAACTATGGAGGGATCATGGCTGTCAATCATTAGAACTATGGAGGGATCATGGCTGTCAATCATTAGAACTATGGAGGGATCATGGCTGTCAATCATTAGAACTATGATAAATCGTGGCTGTCAGTCACCAGAACTATGGAAGGATCATGGTTGTGAGTCACCAGAACTATGGAGGGATCATGGTTGTGAGTCACCAGAACTATGGAGGGATCATGGTTGTGAGTCACCAGAACTATGGAAGGATCATGGTTGTGAGTCACCAGAACTATGGGGGATCATGGTTGTGAGTCACCAGAACTATGAAGGATCATGGTTGTGAGTCACCAGAACTATGAAGGATCATGGCTGTTAGTCACCAGAACTATGAAGGATCATGGCTGTCAGTCACCAGAACTATGAGGGCCGAATCATGGCTGTCGATCATTAGAACCAGAAGAATAGCAACAGAGCGAAAGTCTGGTGAATTGCGGACATAACCTGTAAAATTAATAATGGAACACGTTCACTGTATCAACTGTAATCAAATGAAACACTCTATTTTGATGGGACTGAAGTCATAGCACCACATGACGACTAGACCGAAAGTTTGTTAGAACGCAGGTCAGAACCATGGGAGGCGGTGCATGCTTGGAGCACAGCGCGGAACCACCTGCTCTGATTCAGAGTCTTACAGCATTTGGCTGTTTGATTTACTGGTTTAGTCACACGGGTGGTGTGATAATTCCCACAAAAGAGATTCTGACAGCATGTTGTTCCTTGCTTTACTGGTTTACTCACACGGGAGATGTGATAATTCCCACAAAAGAGACTTACAACTTACCATTTAAAGGAGTCGTGAAGTCCACGTCCAGCAGGTCGGTGGAGCCGGGGAGGCTGGAAAAGTGTATTTCCACAGAGAAGGGAGGTAGTGGAGAAGGCAGCCGTGTGTTTCTGTAGTGTGTGACTTCGACGCGAAGCCTTGCGTATGGAGGGACGTAGACGTACTCACGCCCCGGGATCCAGCCCCCGTTGGCCTGTACCGAGCACCCTAACATGATTCTGGGTAGTTTCTCCCTGCCATATATATATTTGTTTTCACCGACCACGTGAACATCCACATAGGAGCACAGTCCCTGCAGCCTGACGGGCTTCAGGGCCATGATGTAACCGTCCGGAACTGTGACGATCACAATACACCGTGTGGCGGCGTAGGACACGTTGCGAGGCTCCATGTGGCTGGTATCTATGGTCAAGCTGCCGCTGAAGGCATGCAGGTACAATGTACCTTCGCTTAACAGGCAGTCCATTAGTGACTCCGTCGAAAGGTTCCGGTGTTCTGGTGTCGGGGCTTGGATCGGCGAACTTCGTGTGGGCACAGATGGTTCGTGTCTGAAAGCACTGGTCGGCGAACTTTCTGTCGAACCAAAAGGTTCGTGTGTGAAAGCATTGGTAAACGAACTGTCTGTTGAACTAAACGCTTCGTGTCTGAAAGCACTGGTCGGAGAACCTTCTGTCGAAACGGAGGATTCATGTTTGAAGGAATTGGTCGGCGACCATTGTGTTGAAGCAGAAGGTTCGTGTCTGAAATCCAGTGCTCGTTGTGCCCGTTTCTCTTCGAATGAAACATTAAATGCGAACGGTTGAATCGCCAGCTCAGTCGTCGTTTTCTCTCGTTCAGCAAGCTTCGTTGACAATGACACAGATTTTGCCGTGGCCATCTGACTGAAACCGTCACGCTGTTTTGTGGAAAATACACTTGCGAACACACTGCCACCCGCAGTCTCTTGTCCACCACGAATACCTAGTTGAGCCGGACTCGATGGTATGAATGTGGCATTTCCCTTGGAAATCCAGTCCCCACCTTCCTGTGTCTGACCGGGATCTGGTATCACGGACGATAAACTGGAGCTAACCAGACGCTGCCCCCGTGTCGAGAGAGATGTTGAATAGAAGCGGGGCTGTGTTCTGTCCGGTTCCTTGTTGACGTTGCTTCGATAAGTCCAGGCCGACGTCATCACGCCAGGCGTCAGGACAGCCAACACGACAACAAGACCAGCAAGTCTTGTGACCATGTCCCAGGTCCTCATCGCCATTCTTCTGTCTTAAGATCCGTCTTCGTCCTGTTGTTGCTGGTGTAGATGCATGAAATGTTAGGAATTATTATAATTACGTATAGTCCGTTTGAGAGCGGCCTCCTGATTGGGTTTGAGTCCGCGTGTGAACATACTTTTTATTCATTCCTACTGTGTTTGGTTTTCTAAGTAAAAAAAAGAAGAAAAAAAAGAAGAAGAAGATGAAGAAGAAGGCTTAGGCAAAGTTTATTTGCGATTTGATTTGAACGTTCGTTACTTGTATTGAATTAGCTCTTTTTAAGGAACTGTCTGTCTAATTTCTGTTCTTTATGCACACCACCTGTCACACACGGACACAGGCACACACACACGCGCGCGCACCCCCAAAACAACAACAAAAAACAACAGCAACAACAATAATAACAATAATGTAACCGAGTGTATTGTATACATGTTTCGGGCCATGACCCTTTAACTTTTCTTTCCTGTCCTTTCTCTTTTTTGATTGGTTGGAAGGTTTATGGGCCCAATTATCTAAGGTGTTAAAACTTGTGCGTTGGGCCGGCAGCGTCCCGCGCATGGTTCAGGAGCTGTGTGAGAGTCGAAGTGGCCGTCCTGGGCTGTCCGTCCTAACGAGCCTTCTGGTTTCTGTAGACGTAAAGCTATATTGAACCATGCTTCGGCATTGGTATCAGCTTGTCCCTTATATGTCAACTGACGTCTGAGGACATACAGCAACACTACCTACCTACGGCAGCGTCCCTTTCTCCGCAGTGTCCCTGCAGAGGCAGGCTGTTTGTTTGCTGCTGAGGCCGGTGTTCATGTGTTCATCTCAGGGGCGAGCCTGTAAGTAGTTATTTTTCTATGGCTTGTTATTCTATTGTTTCTTACTGATGTAAATAATATATGCATGTTTATAATGTTACCATGTTCACAACGTGCCTTGATTTTGGTTCTTGAACAGGTGGGTAATTTTGGCGTCAGATTGCCGCCTGGTTGCAGCCGCCATGGCGTCAGTGTACATTGTTTGTGCGTCCAAATGTTAAGCCTTTATGCCACAGGATGACCGGTGTTTCCAAAATGTATGCAGCTAACCCTGGTTACCGGATATGTAGCTAGTATGTTATGGTGCCATTGTTGGATGTTCAGCTTGAGTGATGTTTTGCCGGTGCAAAGTTATCCCAATAAAGTATGGGTCCTTTGTCAGTCCGGCTTTTGTATGGCCGAGTCTTGCGCGCGCAGACTTTCACTCTGTTTAGCTTGTAAACCCATTCCGGGTCTTTGTGCGTGTACCCGAACTGGCCGGTGAAGCGTGTCAGTATAGTCTAGGTCTAGGTCTTTGTCTCTGTTCACTAACCGAGCAGACAGCTGCAGCCAGATCAGAGGCGGCTTAGATTTTTTGTTACGCTGCCCGCGTCAGTAAGACTCTTGACGTTGTTCACAGATATGCTGTGCTAGTTAGTAACAGTGACATGCTGTAACGCTTTGAGTAACGAGGCTGGAGCCGGTCAGTTTATGACTGACTTCCTCCCTCTCACGGCGTGGTTCCAAGTGCCACCCGTGTCACTGTCCGTCTCTTTGTGTGTTTAAGTGGAACAGTGCTGTAACAGTTATCTCACTCTTCCTGTTTAGTTAAGAATGATCTTGGTAATCCGTATTTTTCACTGTTGCTTTATTGTATACTATTATATACTGGGAGTTCATCAGTTAATTTACTGGCCGTCACTTGTATACTCACCGTGACACTGTGAGATAGGGGTTTTAAGTGCAAGTCATGCACACAGGTCATGTGCTTGATAAATTAATCATTTTGTCACAGTTACCATCATGTATTATAGTAACCTACAGGTAAAACTATTTTATGTAATTGCTGTTGTTTAGTCTTTACGTTTGCTTTCATGTTCTAAATGTTTTGTTTGCTTGTATCTTTTCCAACACAGACATTGTTTCCTGGTTGGTGTACAAATAAAAAGTTATAGCAAACTCTGACTTGTGACACTTCATCCATGCTTCCAACCTGTTTCCCTCACTCCCACCCTTTTCCCCTACAATAATGATAATAATAATAAAACAAGCAGAGCGTCAGATACGAGAATCCCTGGGTATGTAAACTGCAGTCACGACACACAGAGAGCGGTACAGCTGATCCAAAGCATTCATTCAACGCACCGTCCGTTGTTCACGAGCAGTTACAACTGTCTCCTGTCCTTGCAGTACCAGGCTGAGAGTCGATCAATAAGAAAGCTTCTTAGCGCTGTCTGCATAGACTGGCCGAGCCTGGGAAATCACAGGAACAATCCGGTCCCTGTTAGCTCAGTGGATACAGGCCTGTCTAACATCCTCAACGACCGAGCTGTACCGCTCCCTTGCTTCAGTCAAATCAGAACAAAACAACAATACTTATATGTTCTATAGCAGGGTGCGTGCAGGTGGCTCCTTCCCCTTCAGTTAAAAGAAGCGATATAAATTATAATACATGAGTGAAAACTGTTTCGAAAAAAATCTTATTTTAGGGTTCTAAAGTGCAACCAATTTCTGTAAGCTGGATTTTCGCGGAGAAACTGTAATTTCATAACTTAATTCTGAGACAATTTTAGGCAACGAGAAGCCTAGGATGGTTCATGAGTTTCCATGTGGGGGATTTAAACAGAAGATGAAGTACAAAACTTAATGCCGTTCTCTGAAACCCAATGCTGAGCGTTGTTAACACTCAGTAGCCTTACTCTTCCCACTCTGTCTAACGACTTGCCCCATACACACAAAGCAATATTGTCAAGGTCACCCTGACTAACGTGGCATCACTATGGAGTCACCTACACGGATCATGCAGACGTTAGAGAAAAATGGCTGTCGCATCATATACTTGGACAGCCCGCGGACGCGTCTATGGAGGTGCTGACTGGCTGAAGTTCAGCTGTCGGTCAGAGGGCGGCGAGAGTCAGTTCACTGCAGCAACCACGTTGTCACCTGTCTCCATCGAGTGGTGCGTGCAGCACTGAGTGAACCCAGCATTCTTTACGGAACCACCGTCAGTCTGGTCTGTCCAACGTTCCATCTCTGTTGGAGATTTATACCGTTGTGTCCTGTGGTCTTCCTTACTGCCCCCTTCACCCGCCCCACAGCCTCTCTTCCTATTAATAACAATAATTAAATATTCATAAAGCGCCAACCTGTTCATAACAACAATAAAACACGTAAAACGCGCCAACCTCTTTTGTGAAAATAGAGCTCGGTGCGCTGAACAGAATTCAGGTATAAACTACATCCACGTTGTTGAGACACCGCAAGCGGAAAGCGACAATAATAACGGCTCTTTTTGTCTCTTTCATCGTGCATCAGTAGGTACGTGTGTGTGTGTGTGTGTGTGTGTGTGTGTGTGTGTGTGTGTGTGTGTGTGTGTGTGTGTGTGTTCGCGTGCGTGCGTGTGTGCGCGCGTGTGTGTGTGTGTGCGTTTTCCATTTCCAGTTTTATTTCTCTGTGCTTCTTTTTGGTTCTGATAATGTTCGTTTATTTTCTGAATGATTGTTTATATTTTTTTTCTTCCCCTCTCGGTTGTTTTATGTATGATGCATTGATTAATTTACTGCAGATTTAAATCTAATATCTAATACTCTTTTTGTAATTAATAGCTGATTAACAACCATTGTATCATAATGTAAATGTTATGGATATAATAAATTTATTTTGCACGATTTTGTAGTTATTGTTTATATTTTTTTCTCCATCGTTCTCGCACACGCGCACGCACATAACATATATCGATTCAAGCGTGTGTGTGTGTGTGTGTGTGTGTGTGTGTGTGTGTGTGTGTGTGTGTGTGTGTGTGTGTGTGTGCACGCACATTATATATACAAGCATGTATGTGGATTTGTGTGTGTGTGTGTGTGTGTGTGTGTGTGTGTGTGTGTTTATCCGTGCATGTTGTTTCTTTAAATGTACATGACGTTTGTTTTATCTGTAATTACATAAAAGTAAGAAGACTTGCTGTGATATTGTTTGTAGAGTGAGTTTTTAACTTAGTTTTGAAGGCATGGGAGATATTTAACCTTTTATGTGACTGGACCTTGCTTTAGAACGCTAGCAGTCATTCTCGTTTCAAATTTATTTTTATCTTTAATTAAACATAATTATGAGCTTAGTATTTTTAAGGCTAACAATGGACGTCATTGTTACTTTAGTGATTACATGCACAGCAGTCGCATTTAGAAATAGCCAACATCTTGAAAAGACTAAAGGATTCAAAGTACTTAACGACATTAATAAAACGTGAATGACGAGAACTGCCAGATGACGTAGGCAGACCTTTTCAGGATGAAAGCAATAAAATGGCAGACCTTAGTCAGAGTGAAGGGGATAAGATGACAGCGCAGGCATTGTAAGTGTGAAGGGGAGAAGACAACAGTCAGTTGTCAGTGTCGAGGGGAGAAGATAATAGTCAGTTGTCAGTGTGGAGAGGAGAAGATAACAGTCAGTTGTCAGTGTGGAGGGGAGACGATAACAGTCAGTTGTCAGTGTGGAGGTGAGAAGACAACAGTCAGTTGTCAGTGTGGAGGTGAGAAGACAACAGTCAGTTGTCAGTGTGGAGGTGAGAAGACAACAGTCAGTTGTCAGTGTGGAGGTGAGAAGACAACAGTCAGTTGTCAGTGTGGAGGGGAGAAGACAACAGTCAGTTGTCAGTGTGGAGGGGAGAAGATGACCGACGTTGTCATGATGAAGTAGAGAAGATTCCTCACGTGGTTTGCTAGACTGTGGCATCTTGACTGGATGTACAGTTGTGGCTTTCAGCTTTTGGCATTTCGACTAAAAGAGCATATTGTTCATAGATGTGTGTGTGTGTGTGTGTGTGTGTGTGTGGGGGGGGGGGGGGGGGGTGCTGCGGGGGAGACTGAGTGTTTTAGCAAAGGATAGATTATAATAGCAGGTTTCTGCCTAAAACGTGTAGCAGTGAGTATTAAAGATCAAACTCTCTCTCTCTGTCAGTGTTAGTCTCAATATCAGTGTTTTATTAGTATTACTAAGTTTATTATTTGAGTTCTAAGTTAATGTTACTGTGTTTTATTATTATTACAAAATTTTGTTGTACCACTTGGTTGTGTTGTAATTGTATCAAGGACATGTTTCCCCGAAAGGCATTCGTGCCTACACCTTTATCGTCGCGTAATAAAGTTCAGTCAGTCAGTCAGTCAGTCTCTCTCTGTGTCTCTCTCTGCCTTTCTCTCTTCTGCCTTACTGCCTCTGTCTGTCTGTCTCTCTCTGTTTGTCTCTCTCTCGCTGCCTCTCCATCTCTCTCTGTCATTCTGTGTGTGTGTGTGTGTGTGTGTGTGTGTGTGTGTGTGTGTGTGTGTGTGTGTGTGTGTGTGTGTGTGTGTGTGTGTGTGTGTGGTCTCCTGTTGACAGAACGGTACAATAATATCTTCTTCCATTCACAACTGATTCTTCTGTACATTTGGGAACTTCCTTCTTGCACGGTGACAGTAACCTTGTGATTCCCAAATTTTTTTTTTCTTCTTTTTTTTACACACCCTTTGGAAAAGGTTCGGTTGTTTGCTCTAAACTATGCCTCCGATTGTTAACGTGTCACAAACTTACCATTAGAATATTATGTCTAAACATGTTTACTCTTGGAAAGCTCGATGATCTGAGTTAATGCTGCCACTGTTTACTGTGTTGACTCGGGGACAGCTCGATAATCTGAATTTGATTTAAGCGTTCAAATCATTGCTCAAATCTCTGATCATCGGCCGATGGTCGCCTTTATCTTTTTATTTATTTATGGTTTTGTTCGGAATCCACGAGGTTTTCCGCTCTGTTGCTATGCTTTAGCTGGTGGACCAAACATGGCGGACATTCTTCGGGCTTTTCGCGCGAAATATCATTTGTGACGTTCTGATTGGTTGAAACTGCTCGGATGATTGTCAGTCCGAAACCGTCCAGAGACAGCTGACTTTTCTGTCGGTGTATCGGTTGGTACGGATTATTTCTTTGATTAGTGGGTAGTTGTGTCGGTTGATCCGGCTTCAGAAGTGAATGGAATATGACAGGGACCGCACTCCATGCAGACCCCACTTGTGTGCCCTCCTTTCGTCAAGACGGCAGGCTAGTAGGTGTGGCTTGGGGTGTGGGCTGGACCTGGTGATGATGTGGGGCTCATTGTCCTCAGAAAAGCTGGATCTGGTCAGGAACTCCATAACTTTTTTATTTTATATTTTATTTATTTTGTTCATGCAGAGAAAGGATTCAAGCGTTGTGGTTATGACGATTTTATTGAGGATTTAAACGCCGTTAACACGACACCTTTTTCTCACCAGCTTGGGTTGTCCTCAAACGTTTGCAGCTCTGCATCTGTGCAAGTTACAGCGATAAACATATACAGGTGCAGTTCCTGAACTGTGGCAGCCACAGCAGTAAACCGGCCAGCTGTCTGTCACAATGTCACTAGGTAGCCTAGGACTAAATGCACCTTCACCGTTTCAGCAGAAATTGGTTGAATCGCAGCAAGATCGTAAGTTACGCAAAGATAGTGCATGCGGCGATTAGGGGTGAACCGGAAGTCAACTGGCGCCTCCAAGCGCCTGAATTGCACAGGATGGCGTCCAAACCGAAGGTTCGACATGATGGTGGCCTCTTGTAGCGTTGTCAGCTGCACCAGCAGGTGATTCACGCGTCCGGAAAAGTATTTTTTTCATTCCCGGAGGAAGAAGCAAGGTAAGTGACATATTTTTAGTACGTTTTCGTCGACTCACCCCCCCCCCCCCCCCCCCCCCTGAAATTTACTGAAATAATTCTGTACTTGGTCTGTGTGACGCCATGCTCTGTCGTCTTTTACAACAGCAGGCCGGTTTGTACACCGTACACCGATTATAGCCATATCCCGATGACGACTGTTTCTCCGTGGCGTGATTTATCAATGTGGATGTCAGGTGAACTAATGTTCGGTTGTTTGCAAGCCATAAGGTTTGAATCAGGTCATGTGCTATCATCTTTACCTAGATCTTTCAACTCTCCAACTAGATCTAGATCTTCACCCCCCTCTCCCCCAGGCCCCCCCCCGCCCCCCACTACGTGTACAAACGCACACCGCATAGCGTCGGAGCGAAACAAAGATCGTAAGCACAATTTTCAGAAATGTCTTCAATTTTGTCGAGAGATAGGCTTTTCAGGCGTGTTTTATGGCCCTTTTACGTATGGAGCTATCAGGTGGTAATTGGTAAGTGTTATTATGTGTGACTTGGTGTTGACGAACTCTGACAAAATGGTTGATCACGCCAGCATCTCCTAGCTTTATGCGTTACTGTGCACAAAGGCAACATCAAAGGGACCACCGGCTTGGAATGCATATGTAATATATAGGTGCTACTTGTGTGTTTATGTTGAGTTTGTAAGACCGAGTTGAACGTAATGTTACTTTTAAGATGCGTTTTAAAGAGTGTATTGATCGACATATGACTATGTTTCATCAGCTTGAGGTACCCTTTGGGTAGACAGCACGTAAAACTCCGATTACAGTTTACAGCTCTCACAGTTTCGAAATAATTTTGGTCCAGTCACAACATGAATTCGGTGGCAAAGCTAAGTTAATAAGTTAACATTTCTTGTTTGTATTCATTTTGTTTTGTTGTTGATTTTTGTGTAATTTATGAAAGAGGTACAGCGTGGATTTACAGTTGAAATTTGGTTGTCGGTTTAAGAACTAAAATCATTGGCATTTGAAATGAGAAAATCGTTTGAAGGAATGAGTAATAAAAGAATGACCAATGTGTAATCGGGCTGTCACAGTTTCTTCTTTTCTGTTACTAGACAACACACTGTTTTAAAACTGGGAATATATTGTCTAATTTATTCCCGGATGCGCATCCCACTCAGACTGCCACAGTTCTAATATATATTTATTTGCACGTGATTTTAAGTCTGAGAATGGGATGAGCTCAACCTTGTCGCCAACAAGGGCATCTTCAGCTCGGAAGGTTCGTCAGCTAAGGGTTCAGCCGATCCCTCCAAAACGGCCCCAAAGGGTTCAGCCGATCCCTCCAAAACGGCCCCAAAGGGTTCAGCCAATCTATGCAAAACTGCCTCTAAGGGTTCAGCCGATCTATGCAAAACTATCTCTAAGGGTTCAGCGGATCTATTCAAAACTATCTCTAAGGGTTCAGCGGATCTATGCAAAACTGCCTCTAAGGGTTCAGCGGATCCCTCCTAAAC
Source organism: Alviniconcha strummeri (assembly GCA_963584105.1). NCBI lineage: Eukaryota > Metazoa > Mollusca > Gastropoda > Provannidae > Alviniconcha > Alviniconcha strummeri. Next base: position 10,282,287 of record OY757558.1, on the reverse strand, counting down.
GGCCTCTAAGGGTTCAGCCGATCTATGCAAAACGGCCTCTAAGGGTTCAGCCGATCCCTCCTAAACGGCCTCTAAGGGTTCAGCTGATATATGCAAAACTGCCTCTAAGGGTTCAGCCGATCCCTCCAAAAGGGCCTCTAAGGGTTCAGCCGATCCCTCCAAAAGGACCTCTAAGGGTTCAGCCGATCTATCCAAAAGGGCCTCTAAGGGATCAGCCGATCCCTCCAAAAGGGCCTCTAAGGGTTCAGCCGATCTATCCAAAACGGCCTCTAAGGGTTCAGCCGATCTAAGGGTTCAGCCGATCTATCCAAAACGGCCTCTAAGGGTTCAGCCGACCCACCCAAAACGGCCTCTATTTTTTATTCTTTTATTTTTTATTAATGAGTTGTACTCCCGGTTGTCCTGATTGGCACAATACAAATTGTGAAGGAGAGTGAACTGAACATACATAATAAACACCTGGTCCAGTTCCGTTCATATCGCTACACACACACACACACACACACACACACACACACACACACACACACACACACACACACACACACACACACACACACACACACACACACACACAGAGAGAGAGAGAGAGAGAGAGAGAGGAGAGAGAGAGAGAGAGAGAGAGGATTACAGAGACTGATGTATTTAAGCCTATATTCCAGCCATCTTTTTGTGTTTGTAGGCCAAAGGCTTTGTACAGCAGCCACAGTGACAAGGAGAAGCCCCCCAGAAGTAAGCTGTAAAATGCCTGCCCAGACTTTAGCCAGTGTCAGCCAGGGACTTCCCAAAGAACAGCCCCCCTCTCGAGATTGACTCAAATGATAAGTAGTTTGTGTGCTAGAGCAATCAATGATTAAGTTTTTGTTTTGTTTTTCTATGGAAAGCTTTGTAATATGTAAGACTAGAGCTACCCATTATTATTATGTTTTGATACTTATAAAGTATGTCCCTTTATTTTTGTGACGCTTAAAGGTAGAAATCCTGTTATGTAGTGTAAATAAACTGTAATGTTTGGACTGGAAGCTGGACCACAACCAACATATAGGACACTGAATATTTACACTACCACCCTTACCACCCCCACCCCTCTGTGTGTGTGTGTGTGTGTGTGTGTGTGTGTGTGTGTGTGTGTGTGTGAGTGTGTGTGTGTGTGTGTGTGTGTGTGTGTGTGTGTGTGTGTGTGTGTGTGTGAGTGAGTATGTGTGTGTGTGTGTGTGTGTGTGTGTGTGTGTGAGAGAGAGAGAGAGAGAGAGAGAGAGAGAGAGAGAGAGAGAGAGAGAGAGAGAGAGAGAGAGAGAGAGAGTGTGTGTGTGTGTGTGTGTGTGCGTGTGTGGCTGCTTTGGTTTAGTATCCCCCTGAACAACTTGAAAAAGATAATGAGAACCTGTGGCATTTGCACTGAGAACATATGGCATTTAAAATAGATGTTGACACTGGTAATCTTGCCTATAGCTGTACCTCTATCCTGTACTTCTATTACAGGCAATCAGTCTGTCCACAGCTGGAGGCAGCTCTGTCAGGGAACAAGGCAGATGATGGGCCTCATACTAACAGACCAAAGAGCAAAGGGGACAAAGAACCATTCCGTGCCAAAATCTAATTTGTGACAGTTATGATTCCTAAGTTTTGTTTGTGTGTTTGTTTGATCATCAGTTTGGGGCTGGCTGACCAGTTGAGTGTTGGTGCGTTGTGATTTTCTCGGACACCCAAAAATGAATGTGAGGACTCAAACGTTGCATTTATTTGAACTCTACCATTGTCAGTGATTGTGTTGAGGACGGTTTAGTTCAGCTTCCTGGATTACTGGGTCACATGAATATTTACTATGATTCAGTCTATTGCCGGGACATTGAAATCGTTTAGATTACGGAAACGCTTGTGCGTGATCTGCACTGGTGTATCAGCTACTGTGCAATTTTCTATGTTTTTAATTACCTGATTGACATATATCCAAATGTTTTTAGATTTTGTTGTTGTTGTTGACAATGCTCAGAACAAGCGCCTCCTAGCTCTATGCTGTATTATACGCAAGGCAAATATTGCAGATATGTTATATACCCCCAGTAACAATTAAGTTGGGTGGTATACTGGAATCACTGTGTCCTGCTGTATGTCTAGACTTTGTTGGAGAGATCTTATCAAAACCGTTCAATCATTTGCAACCAAACTTAGTATGGTGGAGGATTGTCATGAGTCGGAGTGTCGTTCCACCGTTGCTCTCTGTCCGTCTGTCTCTGTTTCTCTCTGTCTCTCTGTTACGCTCCTTTGACAGTGATGGGACTAACTCTTTGAAAGTTCGTGTTGATATTTGTTTATACATGTATGATTTTTTATGTTTGTTTAGGGATTGACTTTTGTTGATTTGACTAGAGAAAGAGTATATGTTAAAAGAGTTTTAAAATGTGCATCTGCTTATTGCGGAACTTGATTGTCGTGGAATGTCCATGTGTGATTGACAGGAGGTTAAAATACAGTTACTAACTAACAACTTTCCGTGATCCAGTTCCAGCCACGTCGGTCTGTGACTCCAGTCTGATCAAAGCATGACCAGCCACATCGATCTGTGACTCCAGTCTGATCATGGCATGACCAGCTACACCGATCTATGTCTCCAGTCTGATCAAGGTATGACCAGCCACACCGATCTGTGACTCCAGTCTGATCAAGGTATGACCAGCCACATCGATCTATGACTCCAGTCTGATCAAGGTATGACCAGCCACACCGATTTGTGACTCCAGTCTGATCAAGGTATGACCAGCCACGTCGATCTGTGACTCCAGTCTGATCAAGGTATGACCAGCCACGTCGATCTGTGACTCCAGTCTGATCAAGGTATGACCAGCCACGTCGATCTGTGACTCCAGACTGATCAAGGTATGACCAGCCACGTCAGCCAGTTCTGACATGTATCCAGCCTTGTCCACAGCTCTTATGAACATTGTCTGTCTCCTTATGCGACGTCCCCTCCCCCACCAAGAATAAACTTCGGCCATGTCAGCCATCACTAATCTGACTCCAGCAATGTCAGTCATCTGTGACGTGACCCTTCCGTGTCAGCTGTCACTGCTGTGTGCGTCACGTCATTCCACCTAGACGTGACTGCTGACACGTCTATCAAGCCAAGCAGAATTCCACCTGGTTCAACTAGTCTTGTTGAATCCACATATTTTCGCTTTCATTACCAAGAGAACTCAAACTTAATGATAATAATAATAAGTCTTGTATAGCTATATAGCCCATAACAATTTACAAGCTCGCGACGCTGTACAATATCAACATCAGCATCCACTTGGCAATCAGAAAAGCACAAGTACTATAAATGCATACTTCAGTTTTCAACATGACAAAGTCGGACGAAACATGCAAAAAAAAAAGCACACCCTCACACACACACACACACACACACACACACACACACACACACACACACACACACACACACACACACACACACACATACACACACACACACACACACACACACACACACACACACACACACACACACACACACACACACACACACACACACACACACACAAAAGAGCACAAGTACTATAAATGCATACATCAACGCTAAAGCATTTTATACACACTCAGAAAAGTACAAGTACTATAAATGCATACATCAGTGTCAACACATCAGCATGACAATCAAAAAAGCACAAGTACTGTAAATGCATACATCAACACTGAAGCATTTCACACTCAGCCACCCACTGCATGATTATACACGCACATCCACGTCAGTTAACCGCATGAGTATCAGGATGAATTGATACTTTATTGGCAGTGATAATATAGCAGGACTGTGCTGCTGGTTGCAATCAAAAACAAAGAACAAAAAAAAAAAAAAAAAAAAAAACTTTGCAAATTAAACAACGGAAAAAAGCAGTAGTTTGCAGAGAAAGCATCAGCACAGGACTTGTAAAAGAAATCAGATTCAGAGTTATCCAAGCAGCCGCAGGAGTGACCTAACCTGCCACACGATGTTGGTCGGTTTGGGCTATGCTATGCATCGGCAAGTTTCACCGAGATCCAATTTCATTACTTGTTTAATAGTTCAGTTACTTCAAGACAGATGAAAGCTTTCGCTAAAGCTCATCTGAGTTTGTTTTGATCGATACAGTTTGAAGCATGTGAAACAAAATTATTGACAGAACCTGCCTCGCTGTCCAGGGTATTGGCCCCAGGCACATGCTGAACCTTTGCAGCCACGAAACGTTTATGTTTACTTGAACACATGTGGACTTTTGCAAATAAATGGTAATTTCCAACAGTGTCTGTGTGTGCATGCGTGTAGATGTGTGTGGGTAGGGGAGGGGGAAGGGGGGGGGGGGAGATGGGGGGATCCTCGCCGATTTTGCGCAATATGACCCGTGCCGTCTTTGCAAAAACTGAACCGAATCGCTGTTAGCAACTGGTTGTGGGCCGGTTTCGTTCTGCCAAAACCAGGCCCGTTGACATTTGCACATCGGCTTTCTTCCGGGCCGGATCTGTTAGGTTACAACCTGACATGGCCATCCACAACCAAATCGGATCCGGGCCGGTTTCGCACAATATGATCCGGGCTGTCTATGTTGAAAAAAAAAAAAAAAAAAAAAAATTGATGCGGGAAACTTGTAGCGGGCCGGTTACATTTTGCCAGAACCGGGCCCGATGATGTTTACTTATCGGTTTGCTTCCGGGCAGGATCTGTTTGGCCACAACCTGACATAGCCACCCAGAACCAAATCGGATCCGCGCCGGTTTCGCACAATATTGTCCGGGCTGTCTTTGGAAGAACGGAACGAAATCGGATGCAGGAAACTGGTAGCGGGCCGGGTTCATTTTGCGGAATCGGGCCCGATGATTCTTGCACACCGGCTTGCTTCCGGACCAGATCAGCTTGGCCAAAACCTGACACTGTCAGCCAGAACCAAATCAAATCCGGGCCGGCTTTGCACAATATGGGGCCGTCTTTGGGAGAGCGGAACCGAACTGAATACGGAAAAGTGATAGCGGGTCGGTTTCGTTTTGAACCAGGCTGGATGAGTGTTGCACATTGGCTTTCCCTGACCATGTCACCCAGAACGAAAATAGCTGCCGTGCAAGAATCATCGGGCTCAGTTCTGGCAGAAGGTAGCTGACCCGCTATCAATTTCCCCATTTCGCATTTAGTTCCGTTCTTCCAAAGAAGGCTCAGAACATATTGTGCAAAACTGGCTAGGATCCGATTTGGTTCTGGTCAGGTTTTGGCCAAACAGATCCGGCCCAGAAGCAAACCGGTGTGCAGCAATCATCGGGCCCGGTTCTGGCCAAACGAAACCGGCCCGCTACTAGTTTCCCGCATCCGATTCGGCTCCGTTCTTACAAAGATGGCCCGAATCATAGTGCGAAACCGGCCCGGATCCGATTTGGGTCTGGATGGCCATGTCAGGTACTGGCCGAACTGTGGCCAAACTGATCCGGTCCTCCAAACTCAACCGGCCCGCTGCAAGTTTGTTCTATCCGATTCGGTTCCGTTTTTGCACAGACGGCCCGGATATTATTCTGCGAAACCGGCCCGGAACTAATTCGGTTCTGGGCGGCCTTGTCAGTTTCTGGCCAAACGGATCGTGTCCAGAAGCAAGCCTGTGTCCAGAAATTATCGGGCCCGGTTCTGGCCAAACGAAAGCGGTCCGCTACCAGCCTCCAACATACACAGATTGGCCACGGTCACCGAGAAGCCCATTTTATCTTTAAATTTGGTCATAACCACTTCAAAAAGTTAACAGCACTTCCAGCAAAGGCTGAAACGGCGAAGAAAGACAAAATGGCCCTGTAGATGTTAGAGCGAAGCAGACTCTGGCACGACGAGATCTCGTCCGACGGCGCCTTGCAGTTGGCAGGATTAAACCGAAGGGGCAGTGTGGCCTGGCAGCACAGCTTGTAGTTGTCGGCATAGACAGCTCAGGTTGAGGGTATTCAGGCTGGGGAATATGCTCAACGCGGACACGTCCATCTTTCGCAAGGACACGCCACTCAGGTCCAAGGTGCGGAGGTTAGGAAATAACGGTCGTGATGCGAGATGGCGCCAGAAAACTGAGGTCGGTGATTGTTGGCCAGCATCAGGTGTCTCAGGTTGGGGAGACGACTGAGGTGCTGGTCAGTGATGGAGGTCAGACGGTTGTCACTTAGGTCCAAGGTGAGCAGATTGGGCAGACTCAATTCAGTGACTTCAGTCAGACCGCAACTGGCTAGGCTGAGGTAGATAAGCAGGCTGTTGTTACTGTTGGGGTAATTTAGGCCACTGCCTCGGGCATCGAGGTAACGTAATTGGGGATAGAGACTAACGGGAAAGAGGTCTCTGCAGACAAAGGCCAGTCCATAGCACGTGCAGCTTTGGGGGCACGTGACATTACACAACCATTCATCGTCACGCTGAGGACACTGGTACACGCCGTCACACAGCCCGCTTGCATGCACGCACACAATGGATCCCCGACAACGGTAGAATCCCGGGCACTTGTAGCTGTCACAGTCCACCTCGTCCTCGTGGCCCGGAAAGTCGTAAACCTCGTTAGACAGCACGAAGACAGGCAAGCAGTAGCCGTTGTCCGGACACTGGAAGTGAGTCTCCGGACACACAGATGACCCGTTGATCCCGCTGCTGTTCAATAGACTCACGAAGGTAGCACCGCGACCATCGAACTGTATGAGGGCTGGCGGGGGCAGCGTGATGCTGTTGTCAATTTCTTTACGCAACGGGCCGCACACGTCTTCGTCACTAGCGTCAGCACAGTGGGGCACGTTGTCACACTGAACGTCCAGCGGTACACACTGTCAACCGGAAAACATGTAAGTATGCACTGAGCACAGCAACGAACAGAGGAAGAGGACCAGTTCTCGTAAGGTAATGAGAGAATCTAACGATCTTGATTAAAAAAAACGATTAAAACCGGTACTTTTACGATGGAACAGTACCAAATCATCCGTACATTCTGAACAAAATGTAATAATTGGGACATGAAAGCAAACAATGGAAAACGTGAAAAGGTAACAAAAGAAACCAACAAAAACAATAAAATTCATATTGCCTATTGCCTGTTGTATACATATGTCGTTAAGTCATTTGTGTGCTTTGATCTTCTTTAATTTTCCTCAAAACACGGTCGTATTTTTTAAGGTTAATACTTTGTTTAACGCTGTGGGTTTGTTTACATTGTGGCTTTTACCAACCTACATTCGCCCTGATATAACTGTATCGGTTGACTGGGCGTAAAACACCAACTTACTTACTTGCTTACTTACCCACCTACATCTTCTGTGCACAAAATCGTTCCGATCATACTTACATGGTAGCCGGGTCTTTACAAACCAGTTACTTAATTTCTGTACAGTATTAGGTTTTGGGATTAAAGGAAGTCGGTTACTTGACATCTGACATCTCGACTGCGAAAATCATATCGAGAGGAAACAAAATTATCAAATCAAGTCGTAGTGATGATGATGATGATGATGAAATGTCAAGACAATAAAATTGCCCACTTCGAATGAACACATAGCTAGCTGCTGTAGAATGGCGTGGAATGAAAACGTAGCTAGCTGCTTCAAGCGTTTTAAACATTACGTCAATAGAAACGGACACGTGTACACCCTGAGTCCTAGAGACTAATGCAATTATTGCGAATGCGCCTTGAATGATGGCAACATATCATAAAGGAGGTTGTGTCGCTCGTCCATTTTGGTTTTGTTAGTTGTTTGTTTCCTTTTTGGTTGATTTTCTTCTCTTTTTGTCTTCTTTAATTCCTCTGCTATTTGTTGTTGAAAACGTTTTCATCTTCCTGAAGGTACCATTCTGTTAGTTGTCTGTGCTCTAGTTATTTAGCAGTAATTCCGTTTCTGACGTAAGTAATATGAAAAGATTGCTGAGGTATGTACCTTTTGGGGTCGAGTCTGAAATGTCACGACGCCGTCGCACAGGTGTGCATTGCAGTGCAGTGTCGTGTAACCAATGTAAGCCAAGACATAAGAATACGTAACCAGTTTGGCAACTTTTACATGGTACCATTACCTTTAATTTCGGCTGGGTAGTTATCAAATTGTTATCCTTAAAACTACAAAACCGTCTGACTGAATAGTTTAAAAACTGTCGAATTTTGGCTGTTTGTCGCAGACGTTTGCAACACGATGCCTTGTAGTCATGCAGAACTTAACATAATTGTGAGCATGTAAGGAACTAACAACAACAACAACAAAAAATATGTCGTGCTACACGTGGTACGTACTACCCTTTACATATTTCGTTCTCTGGTTATTTAGCAATGGTTTTCAGAAGAGTGTGCATGCTTTCGGGTCGTCGGCCTAGAAGTGGTGATCGATTCAAGTTGTGACGGGTGATGATGGAGGCTAAATAGGTACTATAGAGGGTGAAGAGGACAGGCCCCAGGGCATAACCTTGAGGGACACCACAGGAGAATTTGACAGGATGGGACTGCGTGTTGTTGACAGACACCGTCTTGACGCGGTCGTACAGACAGGACTTGGATCAGACGAGGGCGATATTGTGGATTCCAGATGTGTGCTCTAGGCGGGTGAGAAGGCTGGTATGGCCGATCATGTCCAGGGCAGCAGGCAGGTCGAGAAGTGTGAGAAGCGAAACGTTTCCAGGCTAGTGCGTAAGTTGAATTAGTCGTGTCTCGGTTGGTCCGGCTTCAGCAGTGGATGGAATATGACAGGACTCGCACTCCATGCAGACCCCACTTGTGTGCCCTTCTTTCGTCACGACGGTAGACAAGTAGGTGCGGCTTGGGGTGTGGGCAGGACCTGGTCAGGAAGACATATCATGCCGAGGAAGACATATCAGAGAAAGCACCAGTAAGTACAAAGAGTTCGTTTTGATAGGTATGAAACGACGGCACAATTACTCTGTGTGAAAGACGAAGAGAGCTAGAGAAGACAGAGTAAGGCTGTTGGGATATTCCGTTGATGAAATGACACGAACGCAACCACAGAACTCCGTCGTGAAATATTTTCGGTGTCAGCAATATTGTACCAACCCACATTAGCCTGCGCTGCTTTCTAGAGACAGCGCAGCCTACAGTCCCCGCCTTTCCAAGTCATGCCATTGAACTAAAACGTAGACACAACACGGCTGCAACCTCGACGTAGGCCTATTGCTCAATTTCGTGTGCCTTATTCTCTACTCGGAGTGTCACGTGACAAGATTAGCCCCCCCTCGAATTGAGTCGTCTGTTCAAATTTTCACTCCACTCAACGCTGATAGGTTCAGTTGTAGTTTCCTGTACCACCTAAGTATGTACTTATACCGTTTTATTTGCTTAATTATAATACAAAAGTTAATAAAAGAAAATTAAAAAGCATATAAATAAATAAAAACTAAGTAAGGATATACGCAGCTGCACTCGTAATGGTTCCCGTTTCGTTTACGCAAATGCTGTCACACATTTGATTTAATCTTAAGTAACACACGTACGCGCGCGCGCGCACGCACGCACGCACGCACGCACGCACGCACGCACACACACACACACACACACACACACCAGTGAAGTGCCATCATGCTTCTGAGACCAATGAAGGGCCATGATTTCTCCGTCTACCAGTGAAGTGTCACGGTTATCGTCTACCAGTGAAGTGTCACGGTTATCGTCTACCAGTGAAGTGTCATGGTCCTTTTGTTTACTAGCAGTGTCATGGTCCCACTGTCTACCAGTGTCAGGTGTTGAGATCCCTCTACCAGTGAAGCGTCATGGTCCCACTGTCTGCCAGTGTCAGGTGTTGAGATCCCTCTACCAATGAAGCGTCATGGTCCCACTGTCTGCCAGTGTCAGGTGTTGAGATCCCTCTACCAATGAAGCGTCATGGTCCCACTGTCTGCCAGTGTCAGGTGTTGAGATCCCTCTACCAATGAAGCGTCATGGTCCCACTGTCTGCCAGTGTCAGGTGTTGAGATCCCTCTACTAAAGAAGCGTCATGGTCCCTCTGTCTGCCAGTGTCAGGTGTTGAGATCCCTCTACCAGTGAAGCGTCATGGTCCCTCTGTCTGCCAGTGTCAGGTGTTGAGATCCCTCTACCAATGAAGCGTCATGGTCCCTCTGTCTCCCAGTGTCAGGTGTTGAGATCCCTCTACCAATGAAGCGTCATGGTCCCTCTGTCTACCAGAAACGTGTCGCGGTTCATTTATCAGTCAGTGAAGTGTCATGATCCCTCTGTCTTCTGGTGAATAGTCACGATCTCTTTATCTACCAGTGTTTACGAGTTACTTATTACATACAGAGTCACCTGAGGACAGTCAAACTCCACCATATTCGAATACAATATTTCAAAACGGTTCGCAGTGTGTGTGTGTGTGTGTGTGTGTGTGTGTGTGTGTGTGTATTACTTAAGATTAACTTTAGGGTGTGACAAATAGTATGTGTGTGAACGACATGGGCACCATTGTCATTGTGATTGCAAAAGTATTTTGTTCTTACTGTTTATTCACTAGATTTTATTAAGTTTTTATTTTAATCAATCGAGTGAAACTGTATATTATTTAATTACGTTTTTATGTACTTGTTATTATTTGTCAAAGGTAGACAATCGAATTACATTTTAAAGGATTAAATAAAGTAGTATTGTATTGCATCCTCTCTCAAGTCAAATACACAAAATCAATCCGAACAGAAAAAGAAAATGAAACATACTCAAACATCAAGTACAGATTTTCGAATTTAGTCCGATCAATATTACCTTCATGAAAACGTGAGGACATGCTTGTATCGTCGACCATTCCGTTTGATTTATCGATAGCAGCTGAAAGAAAAAAGAAAAAAGAAAATGGAATGGAAAGGAACAACAAATACTTCTCAAAAGTTATATAAATGCATAGTGGCAAATGTGGAAAAAAGTGGAAAGCAAATTTCTCTACACAGAGACAATAAAGTTGTATTGTACCAGTTCCATGTGGTGGCAAGCTGCACATATCGTCTAACAACTATTATCTCCTAGCTGGCAAACAAGAGTCATATATTTATATATATTTATATATAATAGAGTAATCTTAAGGAAAAATGGACGATTAGCAGAAAAAGGACAAGACAGAAAAAGGAAGCGAACTAGGCAGAAAAAGAAGAGAGGAGATAGTAAAGGGGAATCAAATGGCAATTCTGGGATTCCAGACAGGAGGATGACATCAGATATCCCCGGCCTCCTTTCGGGGGATGTCTACCAGTGATGTGTAAAATATCTATAATGAAGTGTAATGATCTCTCTGTCTGTTGTTGAAAGGCCTTGGTCCCTCTGTCTAAGAGTGATGCCTGGGGTCCCCTGTATGCCCTGGAAGTGTCGTGATCCCTATGCCGGTGAGGTGTCATGATTCCTATGTGTACCAGTGAAGTGACATGGTCCGTCTACCAGTCAAGGGTGATGGTCCTTCTGCCTTCGAGTAAATTCTCATGATCGCTCTGGTGATCTATATGTCTTCCAGCAGAGGGTCGGTTCCTCTGTCTAATAGAAAGTAGTGTTATGACCTCTTTACCTACCAGTGAAGTGTCGGAACCCATCTGCCTACCAACGAAATGTTATGATGCCTCTATCTAATAATGAAATATTATGCTCCGTCTGTCTACCAATGATGTGTCATGCTCTCTCTGTCTACCAATGGAATGTTTTGATCCTTCTTTCTACCAGGGAAGTGAGATAATCTGTCTGTCTACCAGTGAAGTGTCACCATCCCTCTGCCAAGGCCAGAACCGAAAAGGACATACATACACTTCCTTTAGATCTTTTAAACAGTTTAACCAGAATGCATTCTTTGCTGATATTACCGCACGCCATTTGACAATTTACTTAAGCACACGGACCTTAACCAGGCTCTAGCAATGTGGTATAAGCTGTTTATGGATGTCGTCAACAGCCATGCATCAATCCGTCATAAGCGAGTAAAACACCCCAAACTGCCACCCTCGTTGAATAAGACTATCATTTAGAACATGTCGGATCAGGATCGACTAAAGAAAGAAAGAACGTTTACGGAGTACCGAAACTAGTAAAACGCACTGAATATATACATTTTTAATCTTGTATGAAATGCAAAGCAATTATGTTTCACTACACTTGTGGCAAACAACAAAGCTGTATCATCAGTTTGGCGAGTTTTGAAGACTTCCCAAAGGAACACACTCCAGACACAAGGAAATTCCACATGATGCATTTAATGACTACTTTCTGTCCATAGCAGAAACACTAGTTAAATCACAAGACTCACAAATCACAAGACTCACTTGATAGCGATGAGCAGTACTACTGCTCAAGACATCTTGTTGATTTATGTCAGCAAAAGACAAAGGAACAAAGTACACCATAGCCTTCCTTGATGGTTGTCCATAGAATGGAAATATATATTTAAGGGATGGACAACAAAAGGTATTCCGGACCTTATAAAATCAGCAATTAGTTGCCTAAACTAGCTTCGCCATATATTGCGGGGTCACTAACCTATATTTGTAACTGGTGCATCGAACAGAATGTCTTCCCCACGGGATTTCAGCGAAAGTTGTTCCCTTACCCAAAACTAGAGATAACAAAATCTGAATGACAATAGACCAGTCTCACTAGTGTAGGTTCTGTCTAGACTTCTGGAAAGACCTGTTTATAAACACCAAGTCACCTGTCTGGAGACAAGAGACCTCCTGTTCCACTGCAATCGGATTTCTGCCGTAAACACTTCCTGAGCACCGCACTTGCACGATAGACAGACTCGTCGCTTTCAGCTATAAAGCAATCAGACCAGTCCAGAAATATTTTTTTATTGACTTGACAACAGCATTCGATCTCGTCAATCAGAAACTCTTACTCTCAAAGCATTTTGTTTATTTCAACAGCTCGAGATCACTGTCTTTTTTCTGTTCATACCTTAAAAATAGAAGAAGAAAATCTGAAACAAGAATGACTGCCAGACCTGTCAGGAAATGTTTTTTTGACTTGACAAAAGCATTCGATCAGGTCGATCAAAAACTCTTACTCTCAAAGCATTTTGTTTATTTCAACAGATCGAAATCACTGTCTTTTTTCTGTTCATACCTTCAAAATGGAAGAAGAAAATCTGAAACAAGAAGGACTGCCAGCTGTCAGAAGCAAAACCCAAACACATAAAAGGTTCAAAAGAACACTATTTATCGGGGCAAAAACACAACCTACAAATGTTTCAGGTAATCCCCTTTTTCAAGCTATAAATCGACACTTAACAGTCAAACGGTGAAAAACGATGAAAAATGAGAGGAAAAGCTAAATCACTTATCCGTTTCGGTTGAGCTGTGTTGTTTTCCTGTCCAGTGCTTGGACAGTTTATCATTCCATGTGGCTCACTCTGGTTAAACATCAACATCTGAAGGTCGCAAAAACACGAGAGTGAGCGCAGCCATTTTGTGCCCAGCAGTCTGTACTAGTTACGTCATAAACAAGGCCGGCGTACGTGGAAAACGCATGAAATACGACACAGTTAAAGGACCTGGTGGTGACCATGTCATGAATGAAGACAAAGAGCGCATTTCGTCACTGGAAGAAGGCCACAGGCACTTGCAAGCTCAGATTACCTGTCTCTCGGGTACACACACACACACACACACACACACACACACACACACACACACACACACACACACACACACACACACACACACCACACACACCCTCGCACGCACGCACGCACGCACGCACGCACGCACGCACGCACGCAAGCACTCACACACGCAACAACACAAACAACAGCACTACTGTGGTAAGTGAATCTGTAAAAGGAAATTTGAGTTCAAACTTGGTTATTTGCGACTGAGGAAGCTATATATAATTAGTACTGAAATCCTAATTAATAAGCAAATGCAAAAAAATAAAAAAAATAAAAATATAAAAAACTAAACAAAACGCGAATGACGTTTGATCAGCCGAAGGAACTGGAACTAATCCCAGAGAGAGAGAGAGAGAGAGAGAGAGAGAGAGAGGAGAGAGAGAGAGAGAGAGAGAGAGAGAGAGAGAGAGAGAGAGAATGAAGTTTTGCTCTTCTTGTTTTAGTCTCTTTCGTATGGCTCTCCTACCCCCTCTCCCTCTCCCCGCCTCCCCTTTGTTTTTGTTCAAAACAGATCTGCTATAGCTCTTCTCTTCTTCTTTTTTCTTTCTTTTTTTATCAGAGTAACTGCCTGCATTTTATTCAAATCGAAGATGTCAAACAAGGAAAGCGGTGGAAAGACATAAGACCACCACATGCAGCTATTGATTATTTTCTAATCGACAAAGTAAAAAGCGGCCGTGCTTTGATGATTATTCCCAAAGTGTTTGCCTGGACAACAAACCAGCACATTTCCACTAAAAACATTTTAGTTTATTGGGGGGGGGGGGGGGGGGGGGGGCACTGAAACCTT
>OY757558.1:10254722-10267704 GCA_963584105.1 Alviniconcha strummeri | reverse complement strand
GAGACACGACTAATTCAACTTACACACTAGCCTGGAAACGTTTCGCGCGCGTGTTCCATTTCCAGTTTTATATCTCTGCGCTTCTCTCTTTCTTTTTTGGATCTGATAATGTTCGTATTATTTCTGAATGATTGTTTATTGTTTTTTGTTTATTTGTTTGTTTTTTCTCTCTCCTCTCGGTTGTTTTAAGAGTGAATATATATATTATTTTGTTGCTAATTAAAACAAATCTGCTTAATAACCATTGTATCATAGTAATCACTGCTATGGCTACATATTTTATTTTTTTAAATTTCTTAGACTGATTTATTCGTATTAGTTTAGTAAAATATTTGTTTTGTACGGATTCTTTTCTGTGATGTTTACATTTCTTTTTCATATTTCACCGACGCGCACGCGCACACGCACATTCTCTCTCTCTCTCTCTCTCTCTCTCTCCACACTCACACACACACACACATTCAAGCAAATATATGTATGTGTGTGTGTGTGTGTGTGTGTGTGTGTGTGTGTGTGTGTGTGTGGAGAGAGAGAGAGAGAGAGAGAGAGAGGAGAGAGAGAGAGAGAGAGAGAGAGAGAGAGAGAGAGAGAGAGAGAGAGAGAGAGAGAGAGAGGAGAGTAAGAGGAGAGAGAGAGAGAGAGAGAGAGAGAGAGCGAGAGAGAGAGAGAGAGAGACGATGAGAGAGAGAGAGAGAGAGAGAATGTGCGTGCGCGCGTGCGCGTCGGTGAAATATGAAAAAGAAAAGTAAACATCAACAGAAAAGAATCGTACAAACAAATATTTGTCTAAACTAATACGAATAAATCTGTCCAAAAAAAGAAGAAGAAAAAAGAAGAAAAAAAAGAAGATTATAGCCATAGCACTGATTACTATAATACAGTGGTTATTAATATAAAAAAATGTAATTAGCAACAGAATTATATATATACATATATATATATAACGCTTAAAAACAACCGAACGGGAGAGAGAAAAAAAGCACAAAGAACCAACGAACCAACAACAATAAACAATCATTCAGAAAATAATACGAACATTATCAGATCCAAAAAAGAAAGAGAGAAGCGCAGAGATATAAAACTGGAAATGGAACACGCGCGCGTATGCATGCGCACACGCATCCCCGCGCACGCACACACACACACACACACACACACACACACACACACACACACACACACACACACACACACACACACGCATGCCACAGACACACACACATGCACACACACACACATACACAAGCACGCACGCACGCACGCACGCACACACACACACCACGCACGCACGCACGCACGCACGCACGCACGCACGCACGCACGCACACACACACACACACACACATGCACGTACCTACTCTAAACGAGACAAAAAGAGCCGTTGTTATTATCGCTTTCCGCTTGCGGTGTCTTAACAACGTGGCTGTAGTTTATACCTGAATTCTGTTCAGCGCACCGAGCTCTGTTTTCACAAAAAAGGCTGGCGCTTTATGAATATTTAATTATTGTAATGAACAGGAAGAGAGGCTGTGGGGCGGGTGAAGGGGGCAGTAAGGAAGACCACAGGACACAACGGTATAAATCTCCAGCAGAGACAGAAAGTTGGACAGACCAGACTGACGGTGGGTCCATAAAGAATGCTGGGTTCACTCAGTGCTGCACGCACCACTCGATGGAGACAGGTGACAACGTGGTTGCTGCAGAGAATTGACTCTCGCCGCCCTGTGACCGACAGATGTGCTTCAGCCAGTCACACCTCCATAGACACGTCCATGGACTGTCCAAATGTCTGATGCACTAGCCGTTTTTCTTCTAATGTGTGCATGACCATATGGGTGACACGTCCATGGGCTGTCCAAGTGTCTGATGCACTAGCCGTTTTTGTCCCGTTTGGGTGTCAGTCAGTCAGCCTCTTCAGTCTAGAAACGCCCGCGGGCTGTCCAAGTACATGATGCATTAGACTTTTTTTTTTTTTCTCTCTCCAAACATTTGCATGATACGTGTGGGTGCTAACCAGTCACACCCGCATAGATACGCCCGCGGGCTGTCCAAGCATCTGATGCACTAGCCATTTTTCTTTAATGTCTGCATGACCATTTAGGTGTCAGCCAGTCAGTCAGCACCTCCACACACACGCCCGCGGGCTGTCCAAGTAAGTACCTGATGCACTAGCCATTTTTCTCTAACGTCTGCATGACCCGTGTAGGTGACTCCACGGTGATGCCATGTTAGGGTGACCTTGGTTCAGATTGCTCCTCGCTTGTTAACAATATTCCCTTGTGTGTATGAGGCAAGTCGTTAGACAGAGTGGGAAGAGCAAGGCTACTGAGTGTTAACAACGCTCGGAAGTCGGTTTCAGACAATGGCATTAAGTTGCGTACCTCATCTCCTGTTCAGATCCCCCACATGGAAACTCATGAACCATCCTTGGCTTCTCGTTGCCTAAAATTGCCTCATTATTATGTTATGAAATTAAAGTCTCTCCGCTAAAATCCAGCTTACAGTAATTTGTTGTATTTCGGAACCCCAACCTAACAAAGTTTTCGATATATATATATCACTTCTTCTAATTGAAGAGGAAGGATCCACCTGTACGCACCCTGCTATAGAACATATAAGTATTGTTGTTTTGTTCTGATTTGACTGAAGCAAGGGAGCGGTACAGCTCGGTCGTTGAGGATGTTAGACAGGCCTGTATCCACTGAGCTAACAGGGACCGGATTGTTCCTGTGATTTCCCAGGCTCGGCCAGTCCATGCAGACAGCGCTAAGAAGCTTTCTTATTGATCGACTCTCAGCCTGGCACTGCAAGGACAGGAGACAGTTGTAACTGCTCGTGAACAACGGACGGTGCGTTGTATGAATACTTTGGATCAACTGCACCGCTCTCTGCATGTCGCCACCTGCTTCGTTGACCGCAGTTTACATATTCCCATAATTTCATCTGTCTGATGCTCTGGTTTGTTGGTTGGTTTGTGACAGTGTTTCGTATAAAGAACAGCAATCACACAGAAAATTTCTTTAAAAAGGAAAGAAAAAGAGGAACTAATTTAACACAAAAGAACATCTATTCAAATCAAATCGCAAATAAACTTTGTTATACTGCGCCTAAGACTTAAAAAAAATCACATTGAGAATGGATAAAGAATATGTTCACACGCACACACAAATCCAGCCAGGATCAGGCTGCTCTCAAACGGACTGTACGTAATTATAATCATGATAGTATTTCATGCATCTACTGCAGCATCAAGAGGACGAGGACGAATCTTAGGAGAAGAATGGCGATGAGGACCTGGGACTCGTTCACAAGACTTGCTGGCCTTGTTCTCGTGTTGGTTATTTTGACGTGTAGCGTGATGACGTATCCAAGCAACGTCATCAAGGAACCGGACAGAACAGAGCCCCGCTTCTATTCAGCGTCTCCCTCGACACGGGGGCAACGTCTGGTTAGCTCCAATTTATCGTCCGTGACACCAGATCCCGGTCAGACACAGGAAGGTGGGGACTGGATTTCCAAGGGAAATGCCACATTCATACCATCGAGTCCAGCTCAACTAGGTATTCGTGGTGGACAAGAGACTGCGGGTGACAGTGTGTTCGCAAGTGTATTTTCCACAAAACAGCGTGACGGTTTCAGTCAGATGGCCACGGCAAAATCTGTGTCATGGTCAACAAAGTTTGCTGAACGAGAGAAAACGACGACTGAGGTGGCGATTCAACCGTTCGCATTTAATGTTTCATTCAAAGAGAAACAAGCGCAACGAGCACTGGATTTCAGAGACGAACCTTCTGCTTCAACACAATGGTCGCCGACCAATTCCTTCAAACAGGAACCCACCGCTTCGACAGAAGGTTCGCCGAGCAGTGCTTTCAGACACGAACCTTTTGGTTCAACAGAAGGATCGCCGACCAATGCTTTCAGACACGAACCATCTATGCCGACACAAAGTTCGCCGATCCAAGCGCCGACACCAGAACACCAGAACCTATCGACGGAGTCACTAATGGACTGCCTGTTAAACGAAGGTACATTGTACCTGCATGCCTTCAGCGGCAGCTTGACCATAGATACCAGCCACCTGGAGCATCGCAACGTGTCCTACGACTACACAGGGTGTACTGTGATCGTCACAGTTCCAGACGGTCTCATCATGGCCCTGAAGCCCGTCCGGCTGGAGGGATTGTGCGTCAGTGTGTTTCTCTACGTGATCCGTGAATTTGTTTTAGATTACAGCATGAAATCTGAGAGAACCTACTTGGGGTGCCCGGAGCACTTCAACGTGGGCTGGAAACCGGGGCGTGAACACATCTACGTCCCTCCAGACGCAAGGCTTCGGATCGTCTTCGAACACGACAGATACACAATGCCTCCTTCTCCAGTACCTTCCTTTATTGTGGAAATGCACTTTTCCAGCCTCCCCGGCTCCACCGAACTGCTGGACGTGGACTTCACGACTCCTTTAAATGGTAAGTTGTAAGTCTGTTTTGTGGGAATTATCACATCTCCCCTGTGAGTAAACCAGTAAAGCAAACAGCCAAATGCCGTCTGAATATCTCTTTTGTGGGAATTATCGCACCACCCGTGTGACTAAACCAGTAAATCAAACAGCAACATGCCGTGAGAATATCTCTTTTGTGGGAATTATCACACCACCCGTGTGACTAAACCAGTAAATCAAACAGCCAAATGATGTAAGACTCTGAATCAGAGCAGGTGGTTCCGCGTTGAGCTCCAATCATGCACCGCTTCCATGTGTTCTAACACCCTTTCGGTCTAGTCGTCATGTAGTGCTATGACTTCAGTCTCATAAAAATGCCGTTTGCTTCATTTGATTACAGCTGATACAGTGAACGTGTGCCGTTATTAATCTTACAGGTTGTGTCCGGAATTCACCAGACTTTCGCTCAGTTGCTATTCTTCAGTTCATGAGCAGATCTGGCGGCTTTCGTGACCTGCAGGCAGACTTTCGCGGAGAATGTTATTTGTGGTATTCTGGTCGTCTGGTGATTGACAGCCATGATCCCCCATAGTTCTGGTGACTGACAGCCATGATCCATCATAGTCCTGGTGACTGACAGCCATGATCCATCATAGTTCTGGTGACTGACAGCCATGATCCTTCATAGTCCTGGTGACTGACAGCCATTCATAAACCAACTTGAATTTTGGGGGTGTTACATAAAAGGTCGTAACACAGCATTGGTGTTTGTTGAGTGCTGTGCGCATGAGCGTGTCCTTCTAGATTTGTCAGTTTATTTACAGTAGTGGATTTCTTTACACCGAATCTCTATGAACGTCACTGCGAGATCGAAGAGAACTTGGAAAGTAGTTAGTTAGTTCCTGACGTATTTAGTCGGTGCTTTGAGCCCAGCCAGCCACATTCAAATTCTAGCGGTCACCTCAGGACGAATCACACATTCAACACACAAGTCACTAAATTACAAGTCAAAAGCTGGATCACAGTTCTGGACACGGCACGCTCAACAGCCAAAGCAAGCAAGTCAAACACAGCCAGTAACAAGCTTATCTCTATAGTTCCGTCTCACCCAGCTATTTAGTTAGTCAGCTGGTGCTTTGAGCCCATAGCAGCCCATAGGGTTAAATCAGGACTGTCTCCACTGCTACAACCGACAGAAGGATCACACTGCCCACAAATAAACCACCAAACAGAGTGCACTTTAAAGTCACAAACACATGTCTGATTTACTGTTAAATTACACACTCACAAGTTGTGTAACTTATTTACGTATCAGCATGGGAACGTGCACAAACCGACTGACGGTGAGCAGTTATCTATTTTATTCCGTGGGCCCACACTTACATTAGACGAAACTAATGCAGTTAAAATAATATTTTAAAAAATTAAGTAGGAGAGGGGGTAGGTTGGAAGGAAAAATTATGACTGAACCGGAAAGCTCAAAATTAGTAAGGCATAACCCATAGCAGTGGGCGAAGCGTACTAGGCTATATTCCGACCTATCCCGTCTAATAATTATCTTTGGACTTAATAGTTCTGGAGAAGACGCTAATGTCTTCGACCGCTGTATCCCACCACGGGAAACAATGCTGGAACTGTCTATTGGATTTCCAACACCAAGAGACGAAACAGTTAAGACAGAGAGAGAGAGAGGGAGGGGCTGGAGGAGGGCAGACAATACGCTTTATAATTGTGTACTATATACGGAATCAGAACAATCTACATAAAAAAGAATATAAAAAATATTCGTCTATCAGCCCTAGCTGATACGATCTTTGCGGCTGACAAAAAGGCAGATATCAGTTGTTTATTTCTAATCGCCTATTATCATCCATCGTACGTTTCCATTGGTTTTTACAGGATCTATATCGACACCTGGCTGGGACGGAGTGACGTCATACCTGTTCGCCATGGACACTAACACCAGTGTCCGTGTCCCAGAAGGTCACGTGGTCATGGTCAGCGTGCTCGACATGGACATTCCAGGCTCCTACAGCACTTGTCAACGATCCTACGTCACGTTATCGACAGACCCAAAAGCATTAATAACGGAAGAGTTCTTATGCGGCAACACGATCCCCGGCCCGAAGTTGTACGAGACCAACCTTCTCACGTTCTTCTTTTACGGATGGGGGAACAGCAGCTCTTTCACAGGTTTCAAGATCCAATTCTCCTTCTACCCTCGTTCAGCCCGCCCCCTCCAGCTCCCTGACGGCACGTGGAACTGCTCCGTGGCCAACTGGCCGGACTTCCGGCACCACTTCCCCTGCAACCTGCACGCGGACTGCGCGAGGGGGGAGGACGAGGAGCAGTGCCCCTACACCAGTGACCTCTGCGGCCCGGGACTTCTGACCATCGTGGGTCGCTGCTACAGTTACACTTGGAACATAATGACTAAAGGTTATTTGCTCACACTTCGCTACCAAAATCAACACACAACCTGGAAAGCCGCCATGGAAGACTGTCGCAGGAATGGAGCGCGACTGGCCAGTCTCGGTTCGTACCAGGAGATGTCTGAGGTCAGAGAGCTGCTGTACAAAACGGACACTCCTGTCGTGATTATTGGGATGATACCAGTGGCTGCTGCTGCCCCCTATTTGTGAGGACAACTGCAACCATTCCTTCTCTGTGTCTGTGTCTGTGTCTGTCTGTCTCTCTCAAAACTGCGAAATGAATATATATAAATTATAAGGGGGGGGGGGGGGGGGGCAGACCAGACGTTTTGTCCCAGTCCCAGGCCTCACTATTGTCGGAAGTTGATTCCACGGTATTCTACAGCCCCGTCGTTCATTCCACGCCATTCCACAGCTGTTTGTTTAGCGCATTTCTGTTCTGTTCTGTTCGCTATGCACCATTCTACAGCCCCGTCGTTCATTCCACGCCATTCCACAGCTGTTTGTTTAGCGCATTTCTGTTCTGTTCTGTTCGCTATGCACCATTCTACAGCTACGTGTTCATTCCACGCCATTCTACGTGTTCATTTCACCTGATTCTACAGCTGTGTCTGTGCCACACCATTACACAGCAGCTACAATGTAGATACGTGTTCACTCCACACCATTCTACGGCTATGCCTCCTTCCTAATATTTATACAAAGCTATAAATGTTCGCGTTGTTAAGGGTTTCTGTCCACCAGCATAAAGAATAGAATGACAATTCTCTTCTTCCGAGCAGAATCACTGCGCTCTAGTCGTATGCCGCTCCAGTCAGTGAGTGACAACAGCTTAACACAAAACAGAAAACCGCAAGCCCTCTTAGTGTACACTGATGGCTTAGTAACCAAAGACCAGACAGGGTGGGGCTTCACTGTCAAACAAGGTGACACTACCATCCATGAAGACATCCATGCTGACAATGGAGGTGGAAGCAGTCACCTATGCCCTTCGCTGGATAGCCTCAAGAGCTGACAGTCATGCCACACATGCCATCATTCTCACAGACGCAATGAGCTTGCTATAAGAAGTGAAAAGTGTAATGCGAAGCCCAGACTGGAATATGTCGATGGTCGACATCCACCTTCGAAAACTCCTGTGGGTGTAGTACTACCCTGGACATATCGGAGTGACGGGAAATGACCGACAAAATAGACTGGCGGGTGAAGCAACCCTCACTAGTGCCTTGCTTCTCGGAAGATCTGAAGTGTTGAGAAACTTGAGACACTACCTGCGGACACAAAGGCAAAGACATCACATCGTCGATCGCCTGGAGGACAGGCGTGGACAGAGGAAACGCTAGACGATCTTCCTTTAAAGAACGAGAGAGGGCCATCGTCACTCAGACGAACAACAGCTTCGAAAAGAAAATTGGGAAAACGTCTGAGAGACGGGATGGAGCGCATATGGGCTTTACTGAGTGCATAGATACCATCTTGAACTGAACTGACAGAGCGCGAAGTGTTTACAACGCTGTGTGTAATATAGCTGGTGCTGCGTAAAACGGCTGCCGTCTGGGCGCACGTTCTGTGTGCACCATACAACCACGCCCTAGCTAGGCTTTAATGCAAGCAACGTATATAGGCTGCATGGGCGTTCAGCTGTAACCTGCTACCTGCACTTTTGACACAGTGACAGGGATCTTTTTACGTGCTGCTGCGGTAACACGGGGGGAGGGGGTGGGGGGGGGGGGGGACGGATACCGAAATAAAGAGTTAGCACACACATTTGACCCTTGGGAAGAAAATTATCCAGCTTCTCTTGCCGGGACTCGAACTCGACCTTTCCAGCACGAGTCCCGGCTTTCTACCACTGAGCTATCCCGGCTCCTTGCATATGCTGTAGGCATTCTCCGTAAGCCGACAATTCTAACATAAATTTTATTTAATGCGCCTGTCTCAGTTCTAAAAACGAGCTCTAAGCACAGCACAGCACAGCACCACATCATACAGCATTACACCAGTCTGATAAAACACAGCTAAAAAATGCATGCATTTTGAAAACAGGATCTCAACTGCGTGTCACAGTTAGATACTGATTATGAAAGAGTGATAAAAAAAAGAAGATAAAAAAAGTACAATAATAAAATTTTCTAATTATGATTAGCTCAAAATGCGGCTGCATTTTACAAGGCAATAAATACATGGGAAACGAGAAAATAGTAAATGAAGAGTGTACTAAGTACTACCCATAAAACAGCATACAATAAATCATTTAAATGGTGTGATTTTGATTGAATTAGAATGCACGAGGCAATCAGACACTCCCATGCACACGCGGAGGCATTAGAGCTTTCAATCTATGTCACTTAAGCAACATGAACTGGCAATAAAATGACTCATCTCTCTGACCTTCTCCTTGTGTACACCCCTTCCAGGCAGTTTCGTTCTTCTGCAGACACACGGATACTTAGTATCACCCCTTGTTAAAACTGAAGCCTTTCGCCAACGTGCCTTCTCTTAATAATAATTATTGCAGAAACTAATAATAATAAACGGAATTTCAGTGTGTCAGATCATATGGTGCAGGTATGACGCTCAAACCTGTACACGTGAAACATTACGGTGCGCACTCTAATTTAATAATGCATTATATCACACACACACACACGCACGCACGCACGCACGCACGCACGCACGCACGCACGCACACACTCTCCCTCTACACCTCGCTTCCAGGTCTACTCCCCCCCCCCGCCCCCACACACACATTCCCGAATAATCAGCAGTCAGTGAGTGAAGACAGCAGAAAAAGTACAGGTACAGCTGCCAATGCCTGTGAGAGGGTTAGAGTAGCTCAGAGTAGGCAGAGAAAGGTTTTAAGAGCAGCTCAGAAACTGGGGATATAGAACTGCAGTGTCGGATATGAGCAGGAAGGTTCTTCCCGACAAGGGAAGCCTAAACCGAGAACGACCGGTAACCAAAGCCCTTAAGTTTCCATTTTGCACAAGACTTTCCATCTGAACAGAGTACGAGCTGAAGTGTACACGGGAGAGAGACAGGATGACACCCCGTATGGTGGCACGGCACAATCGAAGAAACGGAAAGTGAAGGTGGCTATATTCAAATTTATCCTTTCTTTGAATGGCAGCCAGTGAAGTGCTTTCAGAAGTGGTCTAATGCGTTCATGTTTGTTTTTGCGGGAAACTACTTTCGCTGCGTGGTTTTGAACGTTTTGCAGCCCACACATCTGATCACAGTTGATGGCACTGAGCAAAGTGTTGGCTGAAAACAGCAGAACACATCAGCTCAACAAGGACTTTCGTCACCAGGAAATGGAACTGAGGAGGAGGAAGAGGAGGAGGAAGAGGATGATGTCCACCTTCATAGCGCATGATTCTATTAACTTCGTCAGTGCGCTAAAGGAGGTGGTGGTAGTGGTGGTGGTGGTGGTGGGGGGGGGGGGGATAATATAAAGTAATAACAAATAAATATAAAGAAATTAATTCTTCTGATCTCGAGATATGCGGAACGACTGATGTAGTCAGTATGCTTCACCGTAGACAGAATAGCGTGAACGTATACCCCGAGATCTTCAGCAAGGCCTTTGAAGGAACTCTGATGATCGTCAGCTCTCAGGTGGTTCTCTTGTGACCCGCTGACCCTTCTACGAGATCCAACCAAAAGGTCTTCAGGTTTGTTACTGTTCAGCTTCAGCCTCTTACCAGCCAGCCATCTCTCTACAGAGTCTGCACACTGCTCAACGTCAACAATCAGCTGTAGCCTCTTACCAGCCAGCCATCTCTCTACAGAGTCTACACACTGCTCAACGTCAACAATCAGCTGTAGCCTCTTACCAGCCAGCCATCTCTCTACAGAGTCTACACACTGCTCAACGTCAACAATCAGCTGTAGCCTCTTACCAGCCAGCCATCTCTCTACAGAGTCTGCACGCTGCTCAACGTCAACAATCAGCTGTAGCCTTTTACCAGCCAGCCATCTCTCTACAGAGTCTGCACACTGCTCAACGTCAACAATCAGCTGTAGCCTCTTACCAGCCAGCCATCTCTCTACAGAGTCTACACACTGCTCAACGTCAACAATCAGCTGTAGCCTCTTACCAGCCAGCCATCTCTCTACAGAGTCTACACACTGCTCAACGTCAACAATCAGCTGTAGCCTTTTACCAGCCAGCCATCTCTCAACAGAGTCTACACACTGCTCAACGTCAACAATCAGCTGTAGCCTCTTACCAGCCAGCCATCTCTCAACAGTCTACGCACTGCTCGACGTCAACGATCAGCGAACCAAAGTCAGATGGAGCTGAAGACTGGTGAAGTTGGTTACCATCAGCAAAATGTTGCTGACCGCACCTACCTTAAGTGCCTGATACAGCATAAGAGGATTGGATCGAGCACAGAATATGATCACGTTTACGAGCATTGAATACAAGTCTTGAAGCTGAGTTTTGAAACTTTGTACTTTTTCAAGAAGGCGCTTATTTTAACAGCCTGAAAGAGGTGAGTTGCAATAGTCTAACCTAAATACGACGAAGGTAGATCCAGGTTTTTATTTAGTTTAATTTTTTATAGCGTCAAGAGAAAGAAGGATGCAAAGAGGATGCAAACAGGACAGTGTCATCTCATGAATGACAAGACGACAAAGTCCTGTGAATGGACTTTCTGTTTGAAAATAGAACAATGACTTCAGTTTTGTTGCGATTTAGATCAAGTTCGGTTCTAGTCATCCAAGACGTGACGTCCGTAGTACCGTTCGGAAAGAGATTCCATCGACAGGTGAATTCTAGTGTTTGTGGAGTTGGTTTTCATCAGCGAAAACATGGTGAATGACTGTGTGCTTGCTTAGTAGATCAAAGATCGGTTGGGTGTAGAGTATGAACAGTGCAGGACCCAAGACAGAACCCTGGGGAACACCATAGACAGTGATAGGCGGAGCGTGCACTATTTATGGTGATTGCCAGTATTCTGTTAGAAACATAAGACGTACACCAAGACTGAGCTGAGCCAGAAATGCCAAACGGGTATTCAAGTCAAGAGGTATTTTTAGCTTTGAAGACTAGTTAATAATAGTTTGGTGACGAGTTTCTTTGCACTGTGCTACATTTGCTTGTGAACTGCCTATCCCATCTTGAGCCAGTCGGCACGGCGTCTTTGCTGCTTTCGGGGGCAGAACCTCCTCTGCGACACCGCTACATCAGGGGGCATTCTTCTGCGAACAGACTCTGCGGCATTTTGCAGGAGCGTGGTCATCTAGGACGGCTGTCAGCACAGAGTCCATGCAGGTCATCAGCGCTGGGGCAAGGCAGGTGGGAGAGAGGTGTGGTCCAGTCTTCTTTCAGGTCTGCGCGGTCGATGGTGCAGGTGTTTCGTGTCGGGAGGGAGGAACGGCGATGTTGAGGTAGCAGATGGCGCAGGCATGGTCAGAAGCGATGGAATGGGACACGTAAGTAAGTCGACAAGGAGGTCATTGGATGTGTGCAACAGCCAGTCCAGGATGTGGCTTTTGCCATGCGTACGTAGGCTGACTGACATCCTGGGTTAGTCTGAAACTGGTCAGGAGATCCATCACTTTGGATGTGGTTGGGTTCAGGGGGCTGTGAAAATGCATGTTAAAGCCGCTCAGGCTGATGTGTGTGTGGGGAGGGATGGTGGCGTTAGAGAGTTGCAGTGTTCAAACAGGCTGTGGAACTAATCAGTGAACAAGGAATCAGTCTGCTTATTCTTGCGGCTAAGCGGAGGACGGTAAACGCCGAAGGAGCTGACTGTCTGCGCTGAGAGAGAGAGAGAGAGAGAGAGAGAGAGAGAGAGAGAGAGAGAGAGAGAGAGAGAGAGAGAGAGAGAGATTCGGAGGGATATCTGTCAAAAGGGAAGGTGGTGGTAAGTGAGATGCGAGAAGGTTGAACCAGGTTTCGGTGAGAAACATCAGCTGTATGTTGTAATCTGTGATGAAGATTCTAATTTCTGTTCTTTTCTCGGGACTGTTGACAGAACGAGTGCTGAACAGAGCGATAGAAACATCGTTGGCTTGGCTTGAAGATGGTGATGGGCTGGTTTTTGTTGTTGTTGGTCGTGTTGTTGTTGTTGCTGCTGTTTCGGTTAACGTGCATACC
>OY757558.1:10224722-10249722 GCA_963584105.1 Alviniconcha strummeri | reverse complement strand
CAGTGTCTTTGGGATCCAGAGCTAAGCTCTTCTGAACGCCGTGCGTGTGTGCCCCAGTCTCGCTCTTGATCTCGTGACCCGCCGTGACATAGCTCATTAGGAATGACCCAACTTAGTACTGTGAAATATTTCGATTTCGTGACCCAGAGTAATCTCCCTTTTGATTATTCTGAAGAATGATTCATGGCGACTTACGTTCATAGATAACGAAATGTACGGCTGCCATCAACCAAAAAGGAAAGAAAGAAAGAAAGAAAAAGAAAGAAAAAAAAAAAAAAAAAAAAAAAAGCAGAAGAAGAAGAAGAAGAAATCTAAATCAATTGAGACACTGGATTCGGACCCAAATCGTCATGTAATCCACCGGCCTAAACAGTACCACATGGCGGTCAGACCGAAAGCTTGTGTTAACGTGACTGTGGGAGGCGTGGTTACAGTTCAGCCAGGAACTGTCCGTTTGTTGCTGCAGCCCGTATTCAGTCACTGGCGTAATGGATACAATGACAAGGCTCTACTGGTGTTCCCGTAGTTATGAATGACGTAAAGAATTTCTGTCAATAAACCCATTACGTCACTGACGAGATTCTACTGGTGTTACCGTAGCCTGTCAATGACGTAACGGATTTACTGATATGACGCAACTGGTGCGTACCTGTACAGAAATTCAAGTCTTCCATCATACCAGCAGCCGAAGCGCAACAATAAAAATGTATACACGCAAGCGTATACGCGCACATACGCGTGCATACCCCCGAATAAAGAGTGTATCCACCCCCACAATAACACACACACACACGCACGCACGCACGCACGCACGCACGCACGCACGCACCCACGCACGCGTACGCTTGTCGCAGGCAACAATAAAACTTGCTTGGCAAAATATAAACAAACAATAACAGAAACAAATAATAATAATAAAAATATATAAAAAATATAAACAAAATAAATAAATCAAGGATGGAATAATAAAACTAATAAGCCACTGAATCGGCCACTGAAACAAATAAAATGCAACCAAAAAAAACAAAACAAAAACAACAACAACACACGAACGGTTGGAAATAACTACGATGTGTTGAGGAACATGGTTTATACACGAAGCGTGTACACAGTACACAACTGTACAGGTACAAAAGTATGTGGATGTATATGGACGGCACCATCGCCCACTACACCGGCATTATGTCAGAAGGAGAAGTCGCCGTACCTGACTGCGCATTTCTTGAAGAAAACAAAATCACAAAATATAAACGACAGAAATCATATTTCGCGAGCTACCTGTGTGAACATCCCGTCATCAGGAACAACACGACACCAGCGACGCGCAGGAAACATGTCATACAACTCTCTGAAATACTTTCGGAGGAACTCTGGTTGAATAATTCATCGTTCATTACTTGCCCGGATGCACATGTGACTCGCACATTTCTGGCCTGTGACGTACAAAGCGCGTGCTGGGCTCTTGATCTCTCCACTTCCGTTTCCTGTCCAGCTCCCCTAACGCCACTTCCGCCCTCCTTCACGTGTAACAACGGCGTGCAGCACGTGCCGTACACGTTGGTGTGTGACCACCGCTCTGACTGCAGTGACCGCAGTGACGAACGTTTCTGTGTCTTCACTCCCTGCAACGCCACTTTACAGTTTCAGTGCAGGAATGAGGAGGTAGGCAATTTCATCGTCTTGGCATATCATCATCATCATCATCATAATCATCAACAATACGACTTGATTTGATAAATATTGTTTCCTTTCGATGTGATTTTCACTGTCGACATGACCTCAGATGTTAAGTAATCGAATTCCGTTAATCCCAAGACCTAGTGTGCAGAAATTAAGTAACTGATTTGTATAGACCCGGCTACCATGCAGGTCAGATCGGGGCGGTTTTACTTACTCGAACTCGAACTCGAAAAGTTTATTTTACAAGGATTGTAGTTTAGGTTCAGTCAAAAACCTGTCTAACAACAAGTCCTTGCTAAGCTACTGATGAATAGATACCAAATTACAGGCATTATTTATATACATATAGGCATGAATGAGTGAGTGAAACGTTATACATGTGAATTTCCACAGAAACATTGCGTGTTCACAGCGCCAGATGTACACATGCCATACATCATTCAGTTACATATTATGAGCATACGGTGAGCATATTGTGAGCAAATGAAGCAGAAGAACATCTGATCAGTTCATATGACTAGTATCGGAAAAGAAAACAGAAGCAGTCAATGCTTATCTTATAAAGAACAGTAAGGGAGAAGGAGGGCGGGACGGGGGGGGGGGGGGGGGGGGGGGGGGGAGGGGGGGTCAGAAGGACTGGGCGGAGTTGTATGGGTGTATAAAATAGGTCTCAGATGACCAGTCATTGCAATTGCAATTTCTGTCCGGTTACAGAAGATGTAGGTGGGTAAAACCCGTAATCTAAACAAATCCACAGCGTTAAACAAAGTAATAACCCTAAATAATATGACTAGCGACAGATGCCGTATGCTAGGCAACTTCCGCGTCAAATAGGTCAAGAGTTTTAGTTTTTTGTTTTGTTTTTTGTTTCTTGTTGTTGTCTTTTTTGTTGTTGTTGTTGTTGTTGTTGTATCTTTTCATGTTCTCCATTGTTTTTGTACGTTGCTTACTCTCATGTGCTCCCCCCCCCCCCACATTGTTTGAAGAATGTGCAAATGATTTAATACTGTTCCATTATAAAAGCATCAGTTTTAACCATTTAAAAAAATCCAATTCGTTAGATTCTCTTAACTACCTTACGAGATTTTGTCCTTTTCCACTGTCCTAAGCTGCGCTCAGTGCATGTGTTTGTCTGTTGACAGTGTGTTCCGCTGGACGTTCAGTGTGACAACGTGCCCCACTGTGCTGACGCTAGTGACGAAGACGTGTGCGGCCCGTTCCGTAAAGAAATTGACAACAGCATCAGGCTGCCCCCGCCAGCCCTCATACAGTTCGATGGTCGCGGTGCTACCTTCGTGCGTCCATTGAACAGCAGCGGGGTCAACGGGTCATCTGTGTGTCCGGAAACTCACTTCCAGTGTCCGGACAACGGCTACTGCTTGCCGGTCTTCGTGCTGTGTAACGGGGTCTACGACTGTCCGGGCCACGAGGACGAGGTGGACTGTGACAGCTACAAGTGTCCGGGATTCTACCGTTGTCGGGGATCCACTGTGTGCGTGCATGCAAGTGAGCTGTGTGATGGCTTGTACCAGTGTCCTCAGCGTGACGATGAATGGTTGTGTAATGCCACGTGCCCCCAAAGCTGCACGTGCTACGGGCTGGCCTTTGTCTGCAGAGACCTCTTTCCCGTTAGTCTCTATCCCCAATTACGTTACCTCGATGCCCGAGGCAGTGGCCTAAATTACCCGAACAGTAATAACAGCCTGCTTATCTACCTCAGCCTAGCCAGGTGCGGTGTGATTGAAGTCACTGAATTGAGTCTGCCCAATCTGCTCACCTTGGACCTAAGTGACAACCATCTGACCTCCATCACTGACCAACACCTCAGTCGTCTCCCCAACCTGAGACACCTGATGCTGGCCAACAATCCTCTGACCTCAGTTTTCAGGCGCCACCTTGCATCACGACCGTTATTCCCTAACCTCCGCACCTTGGACCTGAGTGGCGTGTCCTTGCCAGAGATGGACGTGTCCGCGTTGAACGTCTTCCCCAGCCTGAACACCCTCAACCTGAGCCACTGTGGCGTGGACCGTGTGCTCGGTGACGGTTTTCAGGCTCTGCAGCAGCTGCGTGTGCTGGACTTGCGTGGCTGTCCACTCACTCTCTTTCCCAGAGGCGTGTTTGACAGGCTGGACGACCTGCAGGCTGTCTTTGCCGACAACTACAAGCTGTGCTGCCCGGCCACACTGCCCCTTCGGTTTAATCCTGCCAACTGCAAGGCGCCGTCGGACGAGATCTCGTCGTGCCAGAGTCTGCTTCGCTCTAACATCTACAGGGTCGTTTTGTCTGTCTTCGCTGTTTTAGCTGTTGCTGGGAATGCTGTTGTTATTTTTGCTGAAGTAGCTATGTTCGAAGTTAAGCATAAATTGGGCTTTGTCGTGTTCGTGGCCAATCTGTGCATTTCCAACTTTGTGATGGGAATCTACGTGACCCTAGTTAGTGTGGCAGACCGCCACTACCTGGGTACGTACCTGTGGAATGACGTCACTTGGCGGAACAGTGCTGCTTGCAAAACGGCCGGCTTCCTTTTTCTGATGTCCAGCGTAGTGTCGGCTTTCATCGTCTGCCTCATCACTCTGGACAGATTCCTCGTGCTTCACTTTCCAGCCAGCCAGCTTCGCTTCAACAGGAACACCGCTGTTCTAGCTTCTGCTTTGGCGTGGACAGCCGGCCTTACCATTGCTACTGTCCGCCTGTTGTTCCATACGTCACACTGGAGAGTTTACAGTCAAACTGGCATCTGCGTTCCCTTGCCCTTTACCAGGAAAGACTTTGCTGGTCGTAACGACACTTTCCAGGTGATGGTCGTCCTGAATCTGGTGCTGTTTGTGCTGGTAGCCCTGGGGCAGGTGTTCATTTACTGGTCCGTGCAGAAAAAGGCAATGAGCGCTAGCCACTTTACGGGTAACGCCCACAATGATCTGATCCTTGCTCGTCGCTTTCTGACTGTGGCGGTGTCCAACTGTCTCTGCTGGGTCCCTGTCGGTGTGCTGGAACTGTTGTCGTGGAATGGGATCCCCACAGCCAGTGAGGTCAGGGTGGCCACTGCCATCCTTGTGCTGCTCCTCAATCCCGCCATCAACCCCTTCCTCTACACACTCAACGTAGTGCTGGGACGTCGTCGTCAGCAACGCGAGGACCGTTTGAAACAGTTTCTCTTGTCTCGCGTGAACACTCAGGAAGCGGACATCGACAACAGTGTCCGGCTTTGTAACGTCACTCAAGGTGATGCTCTGTACGTGTTTAAACAATGGCTTAGCAAAGGCGTCCTTCACCTTGAACACGCCTCGGAATGTCTGCTTGCGAGGGAGTCTCCTGAAGACCAAACAAATTTTCAGCACAGATAAAAATCGATTACATGTATTGTGTCTGTGGATGCTCCATTTCTCCCTTTTTCAAAGCATCATAAAAACATGCTGTTTTATTACTTATAGCAATAGCAGCAACACAGCAGCAGCAGTAGCAGTAGTTGTAGTTGTAGTAGTAGCATTAATAATAATAATCATCACATTAATAATAATCATCACATTCTTTGTATTTGTAAAGAAAAATTGAATCAAACAATCATCGTAGTGGTTGTAATAGTACAAATCACAGCAACAGTAGTAGTAGTAGTAGTAGTAGTAGTAGTAGTAGTAGTAGTAGTAGTAGTAGTAGTAGTAGTAGTAGTGGCAGCAGTAGCATTTGGATATATTGTCTTCTCTTATTAGTATTCCCTCTCTTCGTTGTTCTTTGTCGATATTTATATGAAAATTAAAGCCAGAAATACGATTACCCCGGTATCTACCATCACTCCAGAAGTAACAGGCTATTAGGTACTTCTTGGAGTTTTACGGATATATAGGGTTTTCTAAATAGCAGCTATAGTCTATTTGAATTCAGCTAAAATCTTATTTAAACACAGTTATAGTTGTATTAATGTACATCATTTGTATTGATCAATCATTATCACCGTCTTTGTATATGCAATTGCATCGCCCAGACCTTGCTTTTTATCAGTGTATTTCTGAGCTATCGCGTGACTGATGGGGTAGTGTGCTTGGAGCTTGAGTGTAAACTGGGACAGGCGCAATACAAGTACAATCTACTATTAACGTCCCGTAAACTGCACAGGGTGTCCACGGGACCAAACACACATCACAGATTCTTCCAGGTCAATTCGAAACATAGTGGTAGTAGTGAATATAGTAGTAGTAGTAACAGTTGTAGTAGAAGTAGCAGTATTAGCGCTAGTAGTAAGACCAGCAGCAGTGACAGTTTAGCAGCAGCACTGTGATACAGCAGTAGTGTGTTCTCTTCATTTGACAACGTCTCAGGAGGGACAGACCAAGACGATCAGTTATTATCACTAGTTCCCTATCTTCATTCTGCACTCTGATTCACGCACACCCCAGATTTCCTAGCTGATGCTTCTGTCGCCACCCGCCGTCCGCCGGATGAGGCGTCAACACAGCCAGACCTTGTCCTCACCTCACAACAGCTGACGGACTGTGCTCTGAGCCTAGATGTTTTGCTTTTCACTGCAGCAAGTGGCAGCTTGTCAATGGACAGTGCAGATCTAGCGGCACGCAACTGGTCTGGTGCAGACCCGGTCTGTTATATTTACCGCGAATGCTATGTGCAAATAACGCTTCCACCGGACCGGTTGATGTCCGTCACGATCGTCCATTGGACTGGAGACTGTAACGAGTTGAGGGTTCGAGCAATGTATAAGGACAGCCACCGCTCGTCGCACAGATTCTTAGATTTATGCTACCTCTACTTTAAGGGCCCGTGGAGCCCGGATAAGCAACGCATCTTCAGCAGACCTGGGTCCAACGTTACCTTTGAACTGGTAATCAATGACGCACGAAGATACGTTCCGTTTTCTCTCGTCATCCACTTTTCCCTTCTCCCCGCCTCCGCCAGCCTGCTGGACGTCGACTTCGCCGGTCCTTTCAACGGTGAGCTCGTTTTCTCCTTTCAGTTCAAATTGAGGTCATATTTGCTCACTAGTATGACCTCATATGCGTTCCGATCCCACCTCTCATGGGACTCCACGTGTGTGTTGTTGTGTATGGTGTTTATTATCCCCGCCTCAATCAGCCCGAAACTTAAATTCTGTATTGCTTTGAGTAGACTACGAGACTACTGCTGCCCGTAGCTCTATGAGCTGTGTGAAATATGACTATAGATTTGTATAAAATATGCTGGACGCAGGAAAAGGATAAAGTCCTAACTTGATCACATATTATTTTAGACTAAAATTTACAATTCTCTGTAACGAGTTTCTTTCTTTAGTGTTAAGGTTAGAAAACCAGCAAATGAAAGAAAATGTCAAAACATTCTCAGAAAAAGAAAAAGAAAAAGAAAAAAGGAAGTTATAAAATAGCTTAAGAATAGTTGGATCAACGTTAAAAGATCTGACCTTTCGCAGCAGATGGAGTCGCTGGTGCCCTTTCTTAGTGATGGCCTTGGTGTTAAGATTCCATTTCATGGCGTCCTGTACAGTACAAGTGACAACTCGCGATGAGAACAACATGTTCATAAACACTTGTTGACAGCTGTTGTTGTTTTTAAATTGACAATCCACAAAGCCAGGTCATGCTGAAGACAAATTTGAGATCAACTTCTGAGGTTGTGTGGCATTAAAGGCAGGAGAAAGGACAGCAAAAAGATTCGAGCATGATACTGCGGCAGCTCCAAGTGCTTATATATATCTGATCCAAAAATGAACAGCTTGGCATTTTCAGCACCGGTTCCTATGCCCTGTATGCAAACTGCAGTGTATTCAACACAAAGAGAATGAATGAGTTCTCAATCTTTTCTTTAGATTTTTCGTCTCAAGCGATGCCAGCAGTACAGAGGCGGAGACCATTAAGTTGTCTGGGAGCAGACTTTTCGGGATAGGAATAATAGCGGACATTTTCCAGAGACAGGGTACAAAATGTGAAGCCTGGAAGAGGTGTCGAAGAACGCCGCTGTGATCAGCACAAAATTTCTAACTTCTGCCAGCAGTACCATCAGGCCCCGGACACTTATTCACATAATCCCTTTCAACAACCTGTTCACAACTACTTCCTTAATTTTAATGTTTCCTTTTAGCAACAAAAACCTCTTTTAATTCTAACAGATCTGCTAATGCTAATTGCTGTGTTAATATATAAATCATAGGCGGGAGCTGCCACAAGTATCATATTTTATCACAAGTCTCAGTTTGTAATCCTGATTAGTTTATTTTGTGACTGATCGTCACTATGTATACTGTAGCGGTGGATGATGTTTGTTGTTTTTGTGGTTTATTTTTTGTTTATTATCATAGAAATTACAACTGAGCGCCTGTGAATACTGTTTAGCGAACAGCTGGAGTACCGGTCGCGATGTGGTGACCGTTACATATTTGTAATATGAAGTTTTGTTTGTTTGTCTTTTTTTTGGATATAAAGGTAGCGGTTGTTATTTATTGTTACGCGTCTCAAACAAAGTCTTTGTACAGATCACGCACTTCACATGCACATATATATATGTTGTAATCCAGGTGACATTATAGTTTTGTAATGATCTACCGCCAGGCGTTTGTAAAATAGGAAACGTAGGTTTTCATACAATAGTTTTATAATGTCGCCGTGATTGCGACCGACCGTTACGTTGATGTAAAAGTAGCTTCACTAGTAGTGTTTGACTTTACATTATTTATAAGAGCCAGAAGCATTCTCAGAATACCGAGAGCCGACAATACACACATGCACGCACACGCACACTCGCGTGCACATGCTTATTCAAACTACACATGCTTATTCAAACCACACATGCTTACGCACATCACACACACACACACACACACACACACACACACACACACACACACACACACACACACACACACACACACACACACACACACAAAAAAAAACGAACCCACGCACATCGTTAAATCGTCGCACATTAAATAACACTATAAATTAAGATACGGTAGGATACCTTATTGTAAACAATCGTGTCCCATTAATGCGCAGTGTTACGAAATGCGCATTATATTGTAATGAATCTGTAACTGCATGTAGCCTAATTTGCACGCCAATAACCGAGCCCTTTCGTTTGATTTAGACTACAAGCATATTTTATATTCTATGTTGCACGAAAATCCATAATCGAATGACGATAGCCCTATTCTTTTTCCTTTTTGCTGAGCAGTCAATTTTTCGTGAAAGCACAGGGCATTCCACATCTCGTTGTCTTCATTTCTGTTACATTTGCTTCTCTAAAGCTCAGGAGATATCGAATCTAACCCAGGCCCTACCCCTAATTATGAAATTAAAATAATTAATCTCGATGCAAAAAGTATACCTAAACACATATCGGACACTGAAACCGAATGCAATAAGTATGGTACTATTACATGTTCTGAGGCGTGGCTAGCTCTGCATCACACTAGTGCTCAAACAGACTTACTACATTTCCATCCACCGATCAGACTAGACCGACCGTCAAACCACAGTGGTGGTGGAGTAGCCATATACGTGAAACGACACTTATTCTGTAAGCACAGACCCGATCTTCATGTACCCGGTCTTGAAGCTATGTGGGATTGAAACCAAGATTGTCTCGTATAGACTGGGCTGATGCTATGCAAAATAGATCCATTGATGATTGTGCAGAACATTTTAATATTATATTTTTCGAGGCCGCCTGCAATTGC
Organism: Alviniconcha strummeri; assembly: GCA_963584105.1. Taxonomy (NCBI): domain Eukaryota; kingdom Metazoa; phylum Mollusca; class Gastropoda; family Provannidae; genus Alviniconcha; species Alviniconcha strummeri. The sequence continues at coordinate 10,240,364 of OY757558.1, read as the reverse complement.
ATGCCAGTAAAAACCGTTACAATTCGCTCTAAAGATGCTGCCTGGATAAATGCAGACATTCGCTGGGCTATAAAACAGAAGTATAGGGTGTTTAAAAAAGCAAAACGCAGCAATAAAGACGAAGACTGGCGAGCCTATCGGACTTATAGAAAGATTAGAGACAGGAAACTGGAATATTTAAATGAACTTGATTTAAAGGCGTCTGACCCAAAACATTTCGGTACTAAGGAATGGCGGAAACTGGTGAAACAATTTATGAATAAAAAAAGGCATATCCGAAGACATTCCTCCCATTTTTTTCAATGGTACTTTGTGTTCTTCCAGCGAAGACAAGGCTAACGCATTGAATGATTATTTTATTCAACAATCGATATTAGACACTCCAAACAAAAATACTCCGGATGTAGAGTACACTGACTCTGAAATCATTGATATTATACTTACGCATGCTGACGTACATAAGGTAATTTAATTTTTAGACAAATCAAAGGCAACAGGGCTCGATGTGATTCATAACAAATTACTAATAGGTACCGTTGACATTATTACAGAACCCTTAACCATCCTGTTTAACCGCTGTTTGAATGAAGGTATTTTCCAAACATTTGGAAGATTGCTCATGCAACTAAATAAAAAGGACCCGAAAATCTATGTAACAATTATTGTCCTATTTCGCTGTTAAATTGTATAGGCAAGGTCTTAGAATGATGTGTTCATAGCCGTGTTTTGAATTACTTGAATGTTAATAATATTATTACTCCATCTCAGTCAGGGGTTATGGCAGGAAACTCAACAGTTAACCAACTCACATTAATATATCATGACCTATGTATATCCTTCGATCAAGGAATAACTACACAATCCATTTTTTCTCTCGACATTTCCAAAGCCTTCGATCGAGTGTGGCACAAGGGATTATTGAAAAAAATAAAAGCAGTTGGTAGTATAAGAAGCAATTTGGCATTATAGTTTCAAAATTATTTACAAAATCGCAAACAAGCCGTTGTTATAAAAGGTAAAAAGTCCGAATAAAAATCAATACCTTCTGGAGTTCCATAGGTGTCTGTGTTAGGCTCCTTGATATTTTTCATATATATAACCAAAAATATTGAATCCGTTATAAAACCTTTTGGCGGAGGACACAAATGTGTCACCTGCATTGAATGATCTCGACAGAAGAGCAGCAATTTTAAATTCTGACTTGGAAAAAATTAACAGCTGGGCGAAACAATGGAAAGTTAGTATTAATGAAGAAAAAACGTAATTGTTAACATTTAAGAAAGACAGCCATCCAGTTTACTCGCTGTCATTTGGAAATATTGTTCTCGAAGATAAGCAATGTCACAAACACATTACCTCAAACTATACAAGCAAATCCTTCAATTAGCATGCTGAAAAAGTATTTGTCAACGAATTTTTGATGATGATGATGAGTTGATGCTTAATGTCCTCAGATGTCATTTGACATATTAGGGACAAGTTGTGACCAATGCCGAAGCACGGTTCAATAAAAGCCACATACGTAAGGTGTATGCGTGTTTAGCTGTAACCTGCCACCTGCACTTTTGGCAGAATGACCGGGATTTTTTACGTGCTACTGTGGTAACACGGGGGTGGAACGGATACCGAAATAAGAGTCAGCACAGAAAGTCGACCCTGGAGAAGAAAATTCTCCCGCCGTTCCAGCAGGGGTTCGAACCCGCGACCTTTCAATCACGAGTCCGGCGCTCTAACCACTGAGCTATCCCGCCCCCCCCCCCCCCCGAATTTTTGATTGATTAATGATCGCTTATATAGCGCTATTCTCCGCTCTCTTGAGCAGACTCACTGCGCTCGCATGTGATTCTACATGAGTGACTAGCTTTTTATAGCGCGTTTATTTGAATATCCACCGAGGTGGTGTACTTAAGCACTGGCATGGCTGGTGCCACATGAAACTGCTGTCGTCTTTGCGCAAGTTCTCTGTACACCATTCCACCATGCTCCATGCCACTTCACGCAAAGTCTTACACGTAAGGTGTATGCGTGTTTAGCTGTAATCTGTCATCTGCACTTTTGGCAGAATGACCGGGATCTTTTACGTGCTACAGCAGTAACACGGGGGTGGAACGGATACCGAAATGAGAGTCAGCACAGAAAGTCAACCCTGGAGAAGTAACTTCTCCCGCCGCTCCTGCAAGGATTCGAACCCAGGACCTTTTAATCACTAGCCCGGCGCTCTAACCACTGAGCTATCCCCGCCCGTCTGAGACACGAATGACACTATAGTTCCAATATATCCTTAATTTGGCTCTAGAAAGAACAAGTTAAGCAGTGTAGACTTCGACTTGCTATTAGTAAATTAAATTATGACTTATTCAGACTCCACTTGTTAGAAGACCCCGTATGTTTATGCGGATGTACAGCAGAAACATTAGAGCATTTCCTACTACATTGTCCCCTTTATAATAGTATTAGAAATAAAACCTTAGTAAACTAGACGAGAACAAAAGAAATATCAATACGCCTCTATTTGGAAACGACCAGCTACGTTTGGAAACTAATAAGATTTGTTGTTGTTTTTGCTATAGTCCACGATTATTTTGCGTCAAACCAACCGCTTGCGAATCTGTAAAAGTCTGGTTCAATTTATGTGTTTATGATGCAAGCGAAGAGGTACATGCTTTAACCCGTCTTTTGTCGCGACAAAAGTATACTTGACAAACACGTGCTTGTCGCGACAAAGGTTTTATCGTGGCAAACATACTCGTGTCGCGACAAACGTTTTGTCGTTTTTCGCGAAAAAAAATGGCGCTTGTGGCTGCTCCCATCAATGATAAATAGAAGCCATGTTCTTGATTACCTTCCAAGTATGACGTACGTAGACTGCTACCCGCAAACTTAGACTCAGTCTTAGTTTTGTACACTTTCTTTGCTTTCCTTACAGCTAATTTCACTTCCTTGTTTACTTGTTTCTTTTCCCTGAAAGAAACACCCGTTTTTTGATTGAACACACTTCCGGTCAGCATCTTTTCCCTACATAATACTGCGTGTGTGTGTGTGTGTGTGTGTGTGTGTGTGTGTGTGTGTGTGTGTGTGTGTGTGTGTGTGTGTGTGTGTGTGTGTGTGTGTGTGTGTGTGTATGTGTGTGTGTGTGTGATGATGATGATGATGGTGATTCACTCCCACAAGACCTTAGCCACTGCTCAACCCTGTTATCTTTTAAAGCCAAACTGAAAACCTTCCTCTTCTCCCAGTATTTCCATCCTAATATCAGTACCCAGTTTCTGCTACAGTCAGTGTGTGTGTGTGTGTGTGTGTGTGTGTGTGTGTGTGTGTGTGTGTGTGTGTGTGTGTGTGTGTGTGTGTAGTGCGTTTTTTGTTTGTTGTTGTTGTTTTGTTTATATAATACTTTATGTAAATTGTTTTGGTAGGACTGTGCTCTACATGTGTATAGAATATCATATTTAGGTTAACATGTATCATGTGAGCGCTCAGGGCGTTGATGAGCTTATGACAGATGTACATTATTATTAGTAGTAGTATGATGATGATGACGATGAGCAAGCTATATCTGCTTGACTCAGTGCATCTGTGGCGCTTGTGTGTTTTGCCATAAATGTTGTACTCGTAAAACGCTTTGAGCTCATGTGACAAAGTGTGCTACATAACTGTGTGTTGTTATTATTATCATTTTCATCAAACCGCCAGTCTCTTGGTAGAAGTGATCAACAAACAAATCGGCATTCCAACAGAAATAAAGACCAGCACATGACAAAAGACTTGTATACAGTTCCGGGGCCACAGGTGAGGTATCGTGGAATGTTTTGTCTTGATTCATGGCTAGGCTAAGATATGACATCCGACAGACACGTGTAGTCTGCAGGAATAATTACGAGGCCAGTCCTAAAGTTGACATTTGGTAGACACACTGGGTTGCCCTCTGTGTGGACATAAACATAGACAGGCCACCTCTTAGTGCACACATTAAACATGTCATTATTGGTCAGTCACTTTGTGTCTTCATTAATGTATCACTTATGATTTTCATTGTTATGTAACATCATTACTATCTTTAGGCACAATATCAACTCTGGGATGGGACGGTGTGACGTCATATCTTCTATCCATGGACACTTCGATCAGACTTCTTATCCCAGTTGGTCACGTGATCATGGTCAGCGTGTTTCACATGGACATCACCGGCAGGTTCTTTCGCTGTGAACCCAACGCTTATGTCAGCTTTCACGACAGTGACGATTTCTCAAGGGAGCTGAAGGTTTTGTGCGGAAACACTATTCCCGGTCCAGAGGTCTACGACCTTGACTCTGGGGTTTTCTACGTGCATTTCTCATCCCTTGCTAGTTATAAGGCTGTTGCTGGGTTCAGGCTCCAGTTCTCCTTCTACCCTCGTTCAGCCCGCCCCCTCCGGCTCCCTGACGGCACGTGGAACTGCTCCGTGGCCAACTGGCCGGACTTCCGGCACCACTTCCCCTGCAACCTGCAGGCGGACTGCGAGAGGGGGGAGGACGAGGAGCAGTGTCCCTACAACAGTCCACGGTGCGGCAGGGGACGTCTGAGTGTGGGCGGACGGTGCTACTATATGCGCAGCTTCCAGAGAGTGGAGAAGCAGGTTTCGTTGAGCATTTCCGAGTGGGTTTACGTGCGCGTGTCGTGGAAGGCGGCCGAGGAGAGATGTCGGCAAGAAGGGGGCAATCTGGCCAGTCTCAGCTCGTACCGGAAGATGGCGGATGTCAGGCAGCTGCTCTTCAGCTCGGACGACGAGCCCTTCTTCATCGGAATGATACCAGTGGAGAGATCCGTCCCTTACCTGTGAGAGCACTGTAACATTATCAAGGATCAGACCTTGGGCATGACGATCTGTAGATCCGAGGGTATGAGACAGTCTTCCAGAGGACCTTCAAATCATCATGCCCGAGGCCTGAGCCTTGATCATTTAGTGACTTCTGTTGACTGTTATTAAAGCTTTCGTTCGCTGAATCAACTCTGCCTGTATGTGTCTGTCTGCCTGTCTGTCTGTCTCTCCCCCTCCCTTACTCCTGCTGCATATATATTTTTTTATTCATCATGTTTTGTATGTGTAGGACTATATAAATACCTTGTAATTGTTTTACTCATCAGTAGCCTAGCCAGGACTGGTTGTTACTAGTCCGAGAGGTAACTTGACTACCGTGCACCCCCATCCCCGGTACTCAGCTAAACTAGCCTTAACGTGTCTCTTAGAGTGTGCCAAACACGTTACAGGTTATTTCCAAGAAATCTTTTGGGAGGCACCTGCGTTACAGCCCTTGTCGTATGGGTACCGTCTTTCACACCGACTGAAGACGCCAAATGGTGGTGGATAACCGCCTGAATTAAATCACCGACAAATAATCTTTTGTTGATCAAAATGATTAAAATCAATAATGAGTGCATGTCTAAATCTCTTCTGTACTGTCTAGAAAACAAACCAAGGGGGGGGGGGGGGGGGGGGGGAGGGGCATGTTCACAGTGATGGTTTATTTCAGTGGTTGTAAGTTGTTCATGGACTACTTTTAATGCTCTTGATCAGTGTTAGTGAGTAGTAATTTGCAGTTTCATGTGCTTCTATTCAGTTTCATTGAGAAAACTGCGACTTGTTCCGTGTCTGTTGATTTCGACTAAATTAAGTTATTTAGGTGCTGCGTATGGTATAATCGTTAATTATTCCTTGAAGTTGAACTCGTTATCACAAAGTACGTATATATTTAATATTTATTTGATTTGTAAATTAGCCAGATAAATTCAAGAAAGAGGGTCAGTGTTCAAGCATCGTGGCGAAGTTTTTTCAAATATTTTTATATATTTTTAAATGGCGGCTCGCGATGGCTCCACGGCATCGCGCATTGCAAAGATATTGACAGAAACAATCAACTTTCATTCGAGCGAAATCACAGACACAGTGACTGAATATTCTGGTGATACTGGAGTTCACGATGACTCTGATGAGTGGACTAGTGACCACGAAGCAGACATGTTGGAGGAAAATTCCAGTGAAGCAAGTGAAGGTGAGTCTTTGTTTACATTCGATTCAATGATCATGAAGAATACAAACGTAAAACAGGTTGTTTTCATGCTGTCCAAAGGAATGAATTGGAATAACAGTATGACTGAAGCATGAAATGTTTAACTCGAATTGTGTGTGTGTGAGAAACAAGATTGATCACAAGAACTGACGAAACAGAATAAAGTCCAAAATTGTCTATTTTTAGACCAAGGCCAGAAATGGTTTTGTTTTCTTTCATTCTTGATGTTAATGTAAATACCTCAATCATTCAGGAATTAACTCATCAGTATGGTTGTGGATTGTATGCAAACGAGTCACATCATTAAAATAAACATATTATTGATTTTAAGAGTTCATCATCTTCATGTTTGTGTGTGACTATCATCTGTGCGCTTGTGGGTGTGGGGGCTACTGTTTTTGTTTTGATTTGTTCTGCCCCACCAAAAATGCCATCACTCACTTGTATATATACTCGTGGCCTATACTTGTACTTTGTAACCTTTAAAGTTCAAAACCTTTAGGTTGGTTACTCAGTGGAACAAGATAAATCTGTGTGAATACTGAATGTGATTGTGAAAATGAACTGATGTTCCATTGCAGTGTTATCTTTAGAGGCTGGTATTCCAGTGATCAAAATTTATTTTATTTTTTACCTTGTTTTTGCATCATTCCTGTGATTATGTTCTCACACATGATACAGTGGAAAGTTTCCAGCTTAATGCTGCGGCAAAAAAGGTATGTATCATTTTGTTTTCTTTTGCAGTTTCAATATGGTCAAATATTTATTTGTTCCAGATGCTGATGGCCATGCCTCAGATGGTGAGGACTTCTGTTTGATCCAGCCTGTCACTGTTTTGAAGCCAGAGGAATGCTGTCTTGGCGACACCGAAATTGAATGTTTCAGAGCCAATGCTGGAAAGCCTGATTTAAAGCTTTCAACATTTTTCTCTTGCTCCTGCACCCTGGACAGTGGAAGCCCCTGTTTCCAGCAGTTCATTTCTCAAGAACTTTTGGATCTGCGCATGCACCACTTAACCCTGGAAAGAGACACAGCTGACCTCGTCATCCTGAGTCAGCTGCGCTCCAGTCTTCGGTGTCGTGACATGACGCTTGACACCAAGCGCAGGGTCAACACAGAACGACAGAAAGTGAGAGTCAATACACTCACCAGGAAAAGAACATTTGCCGTGAACCTTTGAAGTTCATCCACGGTGTGGAGAAGGACAGGCTGGGTAACCTGATCAAACAATACCGTCGCCATGGCGTGATACCCAGGCAACACGGCAACAAGAACAGACTGCCCAAGCACTCGCTGTCCTTCCAGGAAATGGAGAAGGTGGTTTCTTTTGTCACTAATTACGCAGAAGAGCATGGCATTCTTCTTCCTGGAAGAATACCGGGCTACAAGAGAGACGACCTCAAGCTACTGCCGTCCGCATGCACCAAGGCATCAGTGTATGCATGTTATGCTACAGTGTGTGCTGCTGATGGCAGTCGATGTGTGGCCAAGAGCACATTCCTGAAGCTGCGGCAGATGTACAAGCCAGAGGTGTTACCAGTGCGACCCATGACAGATCTGTGTTGGCAGTGCCAGAAAAACACCACCCTTATTCAAACAGCAGCCACCCTGACAGACCTGGAGAAAATTGAATATGCAGCCACAGCTGTCAAACACCTGACTGCAGCAACAACAGAGAGAGAGAGAGAGAGGAGTACAAGCGCGTAGTTGAGAAGGCGAAGGTATTTAAATTTGATATTACTTATAATAAGGCCAAAACAAATACCTGTACTTATGCCATGGTAACCTGATTGCCCTGGTCTACTTTTATATGCTGCCCCTAAATATATATATATTTTTTTTAAATGGCACTTGACAATTTTGATGAACCAAACCTCAAGTCTTCTGCATTGATGTCTCTGACCCTGCTTTACCTTGTGTTACTAAACAAATTTATGTTTTTGCAACAGAGAAGAAAATGCTCTTTACAGTTCATTTTGTTAATAATTATACATGATTAATATATATATGTATATTTGTATGTGTGCATATGGCATATGCTGGGTTAACTAAAATTCAAATTTTACTTTCAGAACACAGAGGCCCCAAAAGACCTTTATATTTATTGTTGGCTTATTGAAGAAACTGTTTTTAACGTACACATTCTGCTTCTACTCACCATGGCTGCAGTTTCGAGGAAGCAATGCTCCTGTATGATCTTCCGACATTTTGTTGCGTTTTTGTTTGTTTGCTTTTAAGATGTGTGCTGGTTAAATTGACATAAATTCTCTTTCAGAAGCAGTACTGAGTAGCCAGTGACCAAAGAATACATTGAAAGGATGAAAACACAATTTCTCATACATTTTGTGTGTTCTGTTTCTGCAGGAGTAAGTGCGTGCCAAGGAGCTGACACGGCTGGAGGTTCCGGGAAGCAATGTTCCTGCCTGCTCACGGGACATGATGACTCGCTATAGCTTCGACTTTGCCCAACAAGTCCACTTTCCATCAAATCCCATGCAACCAGGACCGATGTATTTCAAGACTCCACGCAAGTGTGGCGTGTTTGGCGTCATGGCCGAGGGACCGCCCCAGATGGTGCTGTTTCTTCTGGATTAGGCAGTGGAGACGGGGAAGGGCGCCAGCACCGTCATCTCGTTACTTGACTTCTTTTTAGAAGATTATGGTCTGAAGGAAGTTGCTTGTCATCTGCATGCCGACAACTGCAGTGGTCAGAACAAAAACAATGCAATGTTGCATTATTTGATGTGGCGTGTAGTGACAGGCCGCCACAACATCACTTTGTCGTTTTCGTTGCCTGGCCACACCAAAATCGGGCCCGACTGGTGTTTGGGATTTTTTAAGAGAAGATTCCGCAAAACCAGGGTGGATTGTATGGCAGACATCGTGCAGGTCGCCACAGCAGCATCGTCCACAGGCATCCTCACACCCCAGCTGTGCGGCGATGAGGCAGGCAACGTGCTCGTTCCAAGCAGAGACTGGACGGCCTTCCTGTCTGAATGGTTCTGGAAGCTGGTGGGCTTAAGAAGATCCACCATTTCCAGTTCAAAGCCAGCGGGGAGGTCCTGTGCCGTGAAAATGTGGCAAGTGAGGTCACGATCTTCAGTCTGCTCAAGGGACCTGCTGCCCTGCCGGACACGCAACCCACTATCATTCAGCCATCCGGCCTGAGCCAGCAGAGGAGAGAATATCTCTTTCAGGAGATCTGGGAATTCGTTGATCAAGACTACCAGGACTTGGTGTGCCCAGAACATCCCCTCCCTAATCCTCCAGCAAAGCTCCAGCCCCACCTGCACCCAAAGCTCCTGCCAAGCCCTCAGCCAGCGCCGCTACCTCTACTGCCACCACTTGGACCCCAGGACGACCAAAACAACAACAACAACAACAACAAAAGAAAAAGAAAAAAAGAAAAAAGAAAAAAAAAAAAAAAAAAAAAAAAAAGAGAGAAAAAAAGAGAGGCATGGCTGCCAAGAGGAAGTTATTGAACAATTTGATGCCAAGAGAACTGTAAATATCATGTGGGTGTGTGGGTGTTTGTTGGTGGTGGTGTTGTCTTAAAAGTAGGATTTATGTTGTGAAATGGAATGTTAATTATGAATGTGTGTGTGTGTGTGTGTGTGTGTGTGTGTGTGTGTGTGTGTGTGTGTGTGTGTGTGTGTGTGTGTGTGTGCGCTGAACTTTAACTTCGCACTGTCTTAGTCTCAGACATAGGACTGTATTTTACATTGGAACATTACTTATATAGTGTGCGTGTGTACGTGTGTGTGTTGGTGTTGAACTTTTACTCTGCTTTGTCTTAAAAGTAGGATGTTATGTTATGAAATGGAATGTTACTTATAAATGGGCGTGTGTGTGTCTGTGTTGAACTTTTACTTCACCCTTAGTCTCAGACAAAGGACTATATTTTACATTGGAACATTACTTATATATATATATTTATTTTTTGGGGGGGGGGGGGGGGTGGTGGTGATGGGGGGAGGGGGGTGTAGATGGGTGTATACCTCTAACTATGCTCGTTGGTGCATGTCAATGTTGTTGTTTGCTTGTTTGTATGCTTGCTGCTTTCGAGACACTTTCCTTGTTAAACATGGTGAATAAAGAATCTGAATCTAAAGCTCAAGTGAAATACTCCAGATTTTGAAGAGTGCGTGTGTGTTTTGTCATCACTGATATATTTGCGCTACTACTGCTGAGTAATACCCCTAGTTAGTTGAGTGTTTAAAAATTAATCATTGTGACAATAATAAATACCATTTAGACTGTTTTCCAGGGACCATCATCAAATATCAGGCAGAGTTTTGATTACCGACAATTAATTGTTGCAGTTTTTGCTGTTGCTGTATGTCAACAATTCACATGAAAAATGGTGACCGAAATTAACAATTACCATTTTATAAAACAAATTATTTTTTAAACAAGAATTTTGTAACCAGTGGTCAGTGAAAGGAAGAGAATTCAGAACAAGTATCCATTCGATACTTGTTCTGAATTCTCTTCCTTTCACTGACCATTTTGATACCAAACACATTATATCTGGAATTATTTTATATCCCTAGTGACTTGTTTTTGCTTTTGTTTAGAGCTGGTTTCCGAACAATCATGTTTATGGTTTCAGTGTTACTAAAACCTATATAAAACTTAAATAAGATATCTGAAATCTTCTCTTTTTTTTTTCTTTCTTTCCATTTTGATATGCTGTTTTTATACATTTAGTTTCAAGCAAAACCTTAAAGTTTCAGAAGTTACCAATATTCCTGGCTTTCTCATGCACGGTCTTTTCTTTTTCTCTCAAAAATTCCGTATCACAATTTTCACTGATTCTGCAGCAGAACTGCAACTTCCGGTTCGATTTTGGATTTCCCGGCAATATCAATTGAAACATAGCGAGCGAGGACGATCGCCTGCACTTATCTTGCGAAAGCAGTGACTTTGAAGAAGATGAAACACTACCAGTAGATGAGAGAAAACAATTTGGTCTACAGCCGTATCAGTTTGAACCATTTGCAGCAGAAAACAGATCTACTGACGATAGGCCTAGCAGTGATCAAGAAGAGACGCCCATGGACTGCGAACATGGCAGTCGCTTGGACTGCATCGAGTGGTGAGAATATTTGTTGTTGTCCCCCCCCCCCCCTTTTTTTCCCCCTTCTCACAGTCAAGGGAGTGTCAGAGGCGGTCGGAAATTCCTTTCACATTTTAAACGCCATTTTGGGCCGCAAATATCGCAATCACCGAAACAGGATTATCTCTAGCGTACACGATCGACTATTTTGCCGACATCAGCACTTAGGAAGCGTGCACGGTTACTCAGAAACTTGATCTAGATCTAATGTCTGAAAGGAGTATACGCACACTGAAGGACACAAATATGACAAAAGTCATTTTTTAGATTTTAGGTTGAAAAAAAAGAGAAAAAAAAAGAAAAAAAGAAGAAAAGACAATCAGTAGTTAATTGTGAGGCGTTATATTTAGATCTGGAAGACCTTAAACAGAGTAAAAATGAGGTGGGGGGGGGGGGGGGGGGGGGCACATTTTAAACGCGATAATAACTAGGCACAGTCATGTTTTTCATGTATGTGAAAATAACTATACTTAACATTAAGATTGAACAGGGGAGCGCCCCCCCCCACCCCCTCCCATTTTTGTTGTTGTTGATGGGATGTGTAGTGAATGTGGTATACCACGCGAAGCTCAGAGTATACTTTAGCAAAGAACATAGAGAAGGAATGGTGTTTTATTAATTTTTTTGCAACAGTTTTCTGCTTTTCTTTTTGTTACTTTTTAATTAATCTATTTGATGATACATCTTTCATTTGTGAAACAACTCTCTTTTTCTGTCAACAGGCCACTTTTCAGACATCAGTGAGGCATGCTCAACCCAAAACAGAGAACAAAACCCTGTCCACCAGCAAGAGATGCTTCTTTGAGTCTGAGACAGTACAAAATTTTTTTGTATGCTGTGAATATTTTACAAAAATGAAGAAATTAAAAACAATGGGATTAAACGTGTATGCCACATCCTGCATTTGTCTGGGTGAACACACGTTCGGCTTATATACAATCAACAAATCAAGAGAAAGCAAGATATAATTTCTACAAATTCTGCATTTTTTATTTCTTTTTCAAACGTTTATACTAGCATTGTAGCAAAGTTTGAATTATTCAAGGTTTGCATGATTAATTTCATATTTTACTGATTCATTTACTTTGACATGTGAGAGTTACATGAGCTATCTATCTATCTATCTATCTATCTGTAGGGGTGTCCACAGGGTAACCGACTTGGAAAAATGTCCAGTTGGAATCTCCAAGATGAAGCTCCCTATATATATATGAGCCACATTCATACACTGATTAATTCGCAATCATGATGCAGCGCATGTGGTCACTATCGTTAGGGTGCCAATAGAATAACCAGCTTAAATTTTCTAGTTTAATCCGTTGAATATGAAGCCCCACTGGAACGGAGAGATGCAGGAGCTTGCATGAAGGTGACTTAACGCAGGATTTTGGAATTGTGAGAATGTGTAGCTAGAGAATTTTATTCAGCCTAATTGCTGAAGCCGAATAGTTGTCATAGCGTTCTCTGTGATGCACCATGGGAGCTGTACTTTCCCCAAGATCTTTGCAGATGTCTTCAAAGCTGAAGCATGCAACACAATGAATAACTGGTGGAAGCTCTATGTCAGACTGAAACACAGAGTCAAAACTGATGTGTAAACAACATGATTTATAAGTAATGTCATAATTTTCCCTCGGCCTGTGTCTGACAGCCAGCCAAACACTGATGATATAATTACACATAGACATTTCAATTTCATGAGTAAGAAAATATATAAACCACAAAAAGCAGAATGGGTGGTTGGGGATGGGGTGAGGGGTGAAGAGGGAAGACGAAGATTGTCAAGGTCACAAGAACTAGTATGATTGAGGTACTGTTTACTCAGTAGAGGCTGAAATCATGTACAACTCGACGTGTTTCATAATAATACAACCTTCAATTTCAGCTGTTTCATTGAAACAAATGACATTAATGACAGACTGTGTGTGACATTGACAGAAAATTGCAATGTCAATCTTCTTGCCATGCTCAGACAGCACAAAACTAAAAATTACATGTTCACATTTGTTAAACAGTTTCAAAACTAATACTCTGGTAAATAAACATGCAATCATAGCATTACTGAATCACCGCAATTTCAAGTCATGATATACCTCAAAGAGATAAAAATAATATTATTGAACGTATTACCAGTTACCTGCAGCTAAGAGTAGGCAATATTAAGAGGGAAGGGGATCTAACAATACCAAACAAGTAACAGGTGTACATACTACATATAACAATAATAACAGTTACAGAGTATTAATACTAGTACTACTATTAAACTACTACTACTATTATGTTGTTGTTGTTGTTGTGTTGTTGTTTGGGGGGAAGTGGAGTGAGACTGGGAGAAAGAAGGGGAAGCAGAAGAAGATGTTATGAATTTATTGTCCTGTCGGAACACTGGATTGCGACTTCTGAATTGATAGTTTGTAGATTTTTCGAGGCTTCCATTGAAACACGTATATCACCATTTCATACATCCACCACCCGTCCATAAGGTTACAGTGAACACAATCAAACACGTAATTATAAATCTTCTTCAGTTGACCCACTTTTACGATTTTGACCTAGTTCCGGATGTGTTGTGACCTTTTGTTCAGCACGATCGACAAACCTTTTTTGGTAAAGAATATAGCGTTACAATGAACACAATCAAAAGATCATTATATGTCTGTTTTTCTTCAATTGACCTACTTTTCCGATTTTGACCTAGTTTCGGATTTGTTCCCCACGATCGACAAACTTTGTGCGTGTTTTGTTTTTGTTTTTGATAAAGAACCCCTCTCTCTGTCTCTACTTTTGTACACGCTATCGTTATTTGAACGATTCGCATTGTTGCTGATTCGTCTCATTTATTGTGTGTCTGATTTAGGCCTACACTTACTGTTCTTGCTTACATTATTTATAATCACAGTGCTTGTCTAAGCAGTAGTGTGTGTGTGTGTGTGTGTGTGTGTGTGTGTGTGTGTGTGTGTGTGTGTGTGTGTGTGTGTGCAGTATTGTCATTTGAATACTTTGTTGTTCATCGTGTATGTGGAACCATAATTATTTCTCATCATCAAATTGTTTTCCTGTCGTAGAGTTTTGGCTCTGATTTTAATATTATCATCTTCTTTATCATTACTGTTGTAGTCAATGTTGTTTTGTTTCAGGTGTAGCCTATTGGCATGTAGATTAGAAGAGACATATTGTAAGAATGGGCGACTGCTTAAAATCTTAATCGTTGCGAGTCCTTGTGTAATAAAGTTCTGAGTTCTCTGTCTCTGCCTCTGTCCGTCTGTCTGTCTCTCCAGAAAAACAAAGTAGGAAACCAGTCAGGACTAACGTGATCAATGGCCTACATATGTACAGATACAAAAATATGTGGAAGCACATGGATGACACTATTGCTCACTACACCGGCCTGATGCCAGCAGTCGACAGTGTGATACCTGAGTGTGCGGTCCTGGGACGGAATAGAATCAGAAAGACCGGTCGGGATGATGTCGTTTTGGCGAACTTTCTGTGTGACCTTCCTCCAGACACCGGCATCCCAGTGCTGGAACAACGCAGCAAGAACAGCCGCCAACTGCTGGAATCTAACTTGTCTACAAACCTGTTTCCTAAGGCGCTTTTTGTTGAGTGCCCGGATGGTCACATGACCCACGTCTACCTGGCCTGTGACGTACACAGCGCGTGCTTTGCTCTTGATTCCTCCACTTCCGTTTCCTGTCCAGCGCCCCTAACGCCACTTCCGCCCTCCTTCACGTGTAACAACGGGGTGAAGCACGTGCCGTACACGTTGGTGTGTGACCACCGCTCTGACTGCAGTGACCGCAGTGACGAGCGTTTCTGTGTCTTCACTCCCTGCAACGTCACTTCACAGTTTGAATGCAGGAATCAGCAGGTAATCTGTTCCGCTTCTTCAACAAGTCTGTTCCTACCCCCCCCCCCCCTCCCTCTTTGCTTTCTTCTCGTTACATTCTACTGCATTAATTTTATGTGCTTTTCCGCTTACTGGATTTGTTGTTTGATTCTTTATATTTATTGCCGATCAATGGCAGTCATATTGTTTAAAGAAGACTTAATTCAAATACAGAATAAAGATATAACGTCAGCTTCATGAGCTCATCAACAAGCCTTACGGCTAATACACAGTACGCTCATGTACATACATGCTAAAGAATGTACAAACCCAACTCACGCCATGTCACTGCATGATCACACAACCCCCACTCACGCCATGTCACTGCATGATCACACATCCCCACTCACGTCATGTCACGGCATGATCACACAACCCCCACTCACGCCATGTCACTGCATGATCACACAAACCCCACTCACGCCATGTCACTGCATGATCACACAACCCCCACACACGTCATGTCACTGCATGATCACACAACCCCACTCACGTCATGTCACTGCATGATCACACAACCCCCACTCACGTCATGTCACTGCATGATCACACAACCCCCACTCACGTCATGTCACTGCATGATCACACAA
>OY757558.1:10204722-10219722 GCA_963584105.1 Alviniconcha strummeri | reverse complement strand
CATCTGCTTCATCACGCTGGACAGATTTCTCGTGCTTCGTTTCCCATTCAGCCATCTTCGCTTTAACAGAACCAAAGCCGTTGTGGTTTCCGCCTTGGTCTGGATAGCTGGTCTGGCACTCGCCGTCGTGCCGTTACTGCCCTGGACGTCACACTGGCGGTTCTTCAGTCAGACCGGTATCTGCATTCCGCTTCCTGTCACCAGGAAGGATTTTGCCGGACGCAGCTACGCCTTCGGTGTCATGATCGTCCTGAACTTCGCACTCTTTATGCTGATTGCTCTGGGGCAGCTGCTAATTTACCATTCAGTGCAGAAGAACAAAATGCAAAACAACGACACTACGGCCAAATGCAGCAGAGATCAGACCTTAGCTCGCAGACTCATCACCGTCGTTGTGTCCGACTTCCTCTGCTGGTTCCCTATCGGCGTGTTGGGGCTGATGGCTTCCGCTGGGACTCCCATCCCCAGCGAGGTCAACGTGGCTCTCGCCATCTTTGTCCTTCCTCTCAACTCGGCCATCAACCCGTTCCTCTACACACTCAACATGCTGTTAGAACGCCGTCGTAAACGCCGCGAGGAGCGCTTCAAGCAGCTGCTGTTGTCCCAGATGCAGGCCCAGGACACGAACAGTGACAGGGTCGCCCGGCTCTGTAGCTGCACCCAGGAAGAGGCACTGCATATCTCCAAACAATGGCTGAAGGAAGGCATTCTGCCGGCTGAACACGTTTTACGCAGTTTGGCTAACATTAAGGCTACGAATAGCAAACTGCCCATTGCTCTTTTTGAAAGTCAGTAAAATATTACCACAGATTACACTTACCCTTGTTTGAAAGCGAGCCTGTTACCGCCTTAGAGATTACCTACCGCTCTTCTTGAAACTGAGTCAGCTAAAGCCATAGCAGACTACCCAGCATCTTTTGGGTGAGGCTGTTATGCCTATAGCAGGTAGACTACCCAGAACAGTTATTTGACATTTTGTCAGGTATGCATGCGCATGGCAGAATACTTTGCGCATTGTCTGATTAGGTGCCCTTTTGCTATTTGTGACACCACAAATACCACCTTTTAGTTATTAAATAAATTTTGATAATAGTTTTCCTAAACACTCTAACAGCCGACTAGTCAAGTGATAAACACACATTCTAACAAAGTATCAAGACACTAAATAAATTTGCTCTTGTCTCTCCACTGAAGATAGATTAAAATTTTTGTTTGTTTTGTTTGTTGGCATGGCATAATCATCTCAGATGGTTCGGCAGAATGTATTATGAGCGGTTTTGGTCATTTTGTCACACTTTTTAAACAATATGGCATTCTAATTTTCTTTTCTTTTAGAGCATCTTGCATGATGGAAAGGGACTTGAAGCATCTTTCCAGAGGGCTTCATTCGTGTTTAAAAAAATGAAAACACAAAACATTAAAGACAAAACAAAAGGATTAGTCCTGCAAAAACAAGAAACTGAAATTTCCCTCTTTTTTATTTTATTTTATCCAAGACTGTGTGTTTTGTTGTTGTTGCTGCTGTGTTTCTTGTTTGTTTGTTTTAAAGTTGGTGAGACTGATTCATCATGATATATTTCTTTCAATGTCCCTCGGAACACTTGAACGGTGATGGACTACCAGGCACTGCAGGATTACACAACATGTCTACAGAACATCTGAACAAAACTAACTCACGTGCACTTTTCAATCCGCTTACCACCCCGGCCACAGCACGCAGACAACACTTCTCCGTGTGCCCAGTGACCTCCTTGTAGCCTCTGACTGTGGCAATGTTTCTGCTGACCTTATTAGACCTGTCAGCTGCATTGGACACGATCGACCACCACATTCTTCCCGATCGTCTCCAAAATTACTTTGGTATTTCTGGTTCTACACTTCGCTGGTTTTAGTCATACATTTCAGACCGCCAGCAAATCATATCAGTAAACAGCATTCAGTCTGACCCTGCTGTCCTTCAGTTTGGAGTGCCTCAAGGTTCAGTTATTGGGCCCATTCTGTTCGTTCTGTACATTCAACCATTTTCTCACATATTACAAAGTCACTATATGCAGCATCAACGTTTTGCTGATGATTTTCAACTTCACACTGGCACACAGTACGTGGTCGTAGTCATTGGTTACAGTGACGAAAATTAATGCTGTCCAAAGCACACATATGAAGGTATACAACTGTGTAAGAAAACACAAGATGGCTTGGTGCAGTTGTTCCCCTTGAACCTGCACTCGCATGGTATAAAGGCTACATACCTGTTCCTATGAAAGGTCTTAGTTCAGGAGCTGTGTGAGAGTCGAGGTGGCCGTCCTGGGCTGTCCGTCCTAACGAGCCTTCTGGTTTCCGTGGACGTAAAGATTTATTGAACCGTGCTTCGGCATTGGTCACAACTTGTCCCTAATATGTCAACTGACATCTGAGGACATTAAGCAACACTTCATCATCACCTATGAAAGGTTCTGCAAGGTTGCTGTGATATTGTGTGTGTCGATCGCTTGTGTGTGTGTGTGTGTGTGTGTGTGTGTGTGTGTGTGTGTGTGTGTGTGTGTGTGTGTGTGTGTGTGTGTGTGTGTGTGTATGTGTGTGTGTCCCTGTCTGTCTGTCTCTGTCTCTCTGTCTGTCTGTCTTTCTGTTGCTGTCTCTGTTTGTCACTGTCTGTCTCTCTGTCTCTATCTGTCTGTCTGTCTGTCCCTCTCCTGCCGTATCTGCTTGTTGTATGCTCATAATGTACAACTGAGTGATGTATGCATGTGTGCGCCTGGCGCTGTGAACACGCTGTTTTGTGTGGAAATTCTCATGCATAAAACTTCTCATTCATTCACGCTCACACCAAATAATTCGGACAGAAGAAGAAGAACCTCAACAGGTTTTTGCTACCGGCCACTACGCCGCAGTGTGTGACAAGACTCACACAAAATTAAATACCGGTCACTACGCCGCAGTGTGACAAGACGCACATCAAGATAATACCGGCCACTACGCCGCAGTGTGACAAGACGCACATCAAGATAATACCGCCCACTACGCCGCTGTGTGACAAGACGCACACCAAGATAATACCGGCCGCTACGCCGCTGTGTGACAAGACGCACACCAAGATAATACCGGCCATTGGGCCGCCGTATGCGAAGCTTGCATACACTAAGCACGCTTATAAAAGCTTCATACCCCGTCTCCACTCTTTCATTAAACCTCTGAAGGAATTAACTCAAAAACCAAGAGAGACGGTCCCACACCCCAACTGGGTGCCTGGATAGGTCGGGCCACATACTACCAGTCGCTACGAAAGTAAGCAATGGACTGACCCCTGGCACTGTCTACCGATTCGTGACGTCACCTTCTGAACTCGGGTGAATCCGCCCGTTCTGCACGCCAGCGGCGCGACGTCCGAGTAACACTGTCCACCCGGGGTGAACACTAAGCCCGTGACAGCTCACATAGTTATATTTTAAAGCTGCATTTACACGCTTTCACAGAAGAAAAGCAACACCTACAGCATTTTAATCACTATAAAAATTACATACATCCAATTAATTACATTAATTCTAACTTGTGACACTTAGCAAGGATTATTTGTAAAACATGTTTTTGACTGAACTTAAACTACAATCTTTGTAAAATAAAGTTTTGGAGTTCGAATTCTCTGTCTCTCTGCCAGTCTCTGTCTGTCTTTCTGTTGCTATCTCTGTCTCTCTGTCTCTCTCTCTCTCTCTGTGTTTCTGTCTGTCTCTCTCTCTCTTAAAACTGCGAATTGATTCTGTAAACACATTTCCTTTTATATATAGATTTTATTCATGCCCCTGTCCCAATTCTAAAAATGACAGTAAAAATAAAACAGCAGGTTCACAGACAATCGTCTCGTCACACGCGCTATGCACTCACATTAGATGAACAGAAAACTATACGCTTTGCCCTGTTGTGATACGAAACTTATGCTGTAATTTTGATATGCTCAGATACGAAACTTCGGTTTTGATTGTCTTTGTTGTCTTGTGCTATGACACAGAAGCTGATCAGTAAATGATTGGAAACGTTTTCCTGTTGCCTCATGTGTACTTGTGAGACTGTACACCACAATATGGCGCAGTGGTAAAAGGAGAACATTATCTGCCCGATGAACGCAGCCTTTCCGCCCATTTAACAGCACAGACCCGGAGACCGTCCTGTTGCCGCTCCTCTTGTCACTACGGCACGTTTTGTCACTAAGATGATACACGTGTCACCAAGGTGACAAAATGTGTCCAGTTTTGATGCACTGCCTGCACGTTTATGTCACTCCAGCACGTTTTGTTACTACGTGGTGACAAAACATACCCAAAGGTCCACTCGCTGCACGTTTTGCACGTTTTGTCATCCCTTCGCCATCAATACTACAATCTGTCTTTCTCTTCCCTTGATTTGTGTGTGTGTGTGTGTGTGTGTGTGTGTGTGTGTGTGTGTGTGTGTGTGTGTGTGTGTGTGTGTGGCTGTGCATTTGTCAGTGGCAGCGCGCGCGCCCGCATGTGTGTTTTGGTGTATTGAGTTGTTTTATTATCCCCGCCTCAGTCACTGCTTAACTGAAATCCTGTACTGCTTTGAGTAGACTACGAGGCTATTGCTGCCCGTTGCTCTGTGAGTTGTGTGAAATATGACTATAGATACAAAAACTGAGCGAAAATGTGGTTTGGTTGTGTGAGTGGATCTCCCGTAGGTATAATATTATATCATCGTTTGATTGAATGGTTGGTATGGTTTGATGAGACAGAAGGAAAACCGTGGACTGACTTTGAGTGTGATGTTTCATTCTATGCAGCGCCTTGTATATTCTGTAGCAGAATATGTGCCTAACATGTTTTCGTTTAGGATTATTATTTTCCCAGCTACTGTTAGGCCGCTTCGACCCAGATGGTCGAACTTCTTTTGCAAACTGTTTCTGGACCCCAACCATCTTTGATCCTTTCACCGACAAAACAACTCAGAGAGAGAGAGAGAGAGTGGGAGAGAGAGAAAGAGAGAGAGAGAGAGAGAGAGAGAGAGAGAGAGAGAGAGAGAGAGAGAGAGAGAGAGAGAGAGAGAGAGAGAGAGAGAGAGAAGTATCAACAGCAGTCGACAGACGTCACACACATAACAAGAGACACAACAACAGAGAACTAAACCTCTCACGGTAACGGATAACTGTCGCCTGGCTTGCAAGTAATATAAGATGCATACAATCCTCCAAATATACATCATTTCTTAAAAGAGAAAGCGTTTGAAGCGCTGGGTACTCAGTATTTCAGCGTCCGCAGTACGCATCTGATGGATCGTCAAAACACACCTCCGTGCACGTGTGCTTGCAGACGCGCGCGCGCACACAGGTACCCCTAGCACAACACACACACACACACGCACACACGCATGCACGCACGCACACACACTCATGTGGCAGAGTGGTATTTTCAGTGTGTGATATTTGTTTCGTCACAGATGCCCAGACATTCACAGGCCTTAGTATCAATTTAATTATGTTTAGTCAAGAATATATCTTCGATTATTAACTGTATTTAATATGCTGTTTTATTAGATTTTTCATTACAATTTGGATGTAGTTTTTGATTATTAGTGCAGTAATTAATGATGAATATTGTCTTAAAAAGGAGTAAATGAATCTAGTCATATTAAGGTAGAAATTTTATGTTTCGTATCTTACAAAATTATGTTGATAGAGTTCTGTCCCATGTATAGTATAGGATTTTTAACAAGTTCAGAGTTTGTTTTCTTGTTGCAAGTGCTACAGGAGAAAAGCATGCGTTTCATGGATGTGGGCTTTAGGAGTTCTGAGCTCACAGCTCACTATATATATGATCTAGCAACAGGTTTAGTGGGCAGTTGTAGAAATTATTTATCTGGAAGAAGGAGCCTTTGTCAAATTGAGAAGGTATGTGAATCTATACATTTTTCTTAATGCAATACTGATATTTTCCCTATGGTATTTGACAGGTTTAATTTTATTACTCCTTCGCTTATTTTGTTCTATGTATTTATTCTATTATTTTGTCATTTCATTTCCTTAGCTGTTATAATCATGGTTTATGCAGCTGTGAAGTAGGTTTTGTGACTCTTTGCCTGCTATAATATTTTGGAATATGTTATGGTCAACATTACTCTTTGTAATGCTAAGAGTGCTACGGGTATTGACCATGATTGTTTTTATCAGTTACCTTGTGTTATATATTTTTTTCTGTTCCTAGTGTTTGTCTGGATGGTTTTCTAAGAAGTTAGTATTCCTGCTATTTTATAATGCTGATATAATTCCTGTTAGCAAGTTCTTATATTTATTCCTTTTGGACAGGGCTACAAATACTACTAGTCATACATCTGTCTGCCAGTGCTACTGTTACACTGTACTACAACCTTGAAATAAACAGCTACGGTCCCCCTGCTTCGCCTCATGTTTTCCCACGAACCCGCCAGGGGCATATATACATACATGCATCATAACCCGGCAACACTCACTCACAGAGAGAGAGAGTGAGAGAGAGAGAGAGAGAGAGAGAGAGAGAGAGAGAGAGAGAGAGAGAGAGAGAGAGAGAGAGAGAGAGAGAGAGAGAGAGAGAGAGAGAGAGTTGTACACCGATTCTGACCACCAGTAATTACTGTCTGAAAATAAATATATAATCATAATATTGTCTTCCTGTTTTGGCAATCAGGACTGTCTTACTGAAGGTGGATGTAGTCCTGCACATTTTGTACACAGGAACATGACAACACTTTTAGAACAGTGCTGGTGTTGAGGTGGTTTAGCCAGAACTCCAACAAGTTGTGAATGAAACTCACTCAGACTGTCACTCGTGCACATTGAATGAGTCAACAGCACTCTCTGGGATGACTAAAAAATTTCAGTCAGACGCTGCCCGGTTGGATTTTGATTATATTGCCAGAACATGAGAGAGAGAGAGAGAGAGAGAGAGAGAGAGAGAGAGAGAGAGAGAGAGAGAGAGAGAGAGAGAGAGAGAGAGAGAGAGAGAGAGAGAGAGAGAGAGAGAGAGAGAGAGAGAGAGAGAGAGAGAGAGAACAAAAACACTCAAAAACGCATCTGAAAACGCGGCACGAAACTGAAATACGGATATGGTTCAGTTCGCTCTTTTTTTTCTTCTGCTTTTTCTTTTTTCTTTTTCGTCTGTCTCTGTCTCTCTCTGTCTCTGTGTGTGTGTCTCTGTCTCTCTGTGTGTGTCTGTGTGTGTGTGTCTGTCTCTCTCTGTCTCTCTTTTGTCAGAAATGCAAAGAAATTATATTTTAGGAGACTTGTGGAAAACAACAAAGATATATCATCAGTTTGGCGCGCTCTGAACACCTTCACTACAGGGACCAACTCTAGACAGAAGGAAATTCCGCATCATTTCACAGCTGATGCGTTTAATGACTACTTTCTGTCCATTGCAGAAAAGTTAGTTAAATCATAGGACTCACCTGATAGCGATAAGCACTACTCCTGCTCAAAACGCCTTGTTGATTTCTGTCAGCAAGAGACAAAGGGAACTGACCCGTTTACCATACCCTTGATGGCAGTCCCTGAAATGGGAAAATGTATCTCTGAGATGAAAAATAAAAAGTCTTCCTGACCTGACGAAATCAGCAATCAGTTGCTTAAACTAGCTTCGCCGGATATTACAGGGTCGCTGATCTATATATTTAATTTGTGCATCGAGCAGAATGTTTTCCCCTCAGAATTTCAACAAGCAAAAGTTATTCCTTTAGCCAAAACTAGAGATCACAAAAATCTGAATGATTGAGGACCAATCTCATTACTGTCGTTTCTGTCTAGACTTCTGGATAGACATGTTCATAAACACCTAGTCACCTATTTAGAGACACGAGACCTTTTCCATCCACTTCAGTCAGGCTTCCGCCGTAAGCACTCTTGCAATACCGCACTTGCACGGTCGACAGACTCGTCACGGCTGTTCCCAGACGCCTCTTTAGTTAGAGCCAGTGCCCGAGAATCTAGGTCAGCTACGCAGGTGGCCCCACTTGAGATATCCGATAGCTGAGCGGTCCGGCCACGGACACACTGCTGCTGCCAGCAGTAAATTATAGC
Source organism: Alviniconcha strummeri (assembly GCA_963584105.1). Taxonomy (NCBI): domain Eukaryota; kingdom Metazoa; phylum Mollusca; class Gastropoda; family Provannidae; genus Alviniconcha; species Alviniconcha strummeri. Next base: position 10,211,672 of record OY757558.1, on the reverse strand, counting down.
AGCCGTCTTTCACCCCCTCCCTTTCCCAGCGCAATCTCACCACAGAGTTGTACAGAAGACCATTGAAAAGTTCTTATTTTGAAGTTTACACAGACACCAAATACGTTTGGTACAATAGTTTTAGTTTTCATGCAGCAACAAAACCATTTCATGCAAAAATCACACAAAACATCACATTGTGCACAGGACACACACAAAAAGTACGAAACGTATGCGATTATTGTGAGGTGCTGCTTTTTTTCCTCAACAAAACAACATATATACATCACAACATCAATATATCTGCTACAGGAAGCACACATTTAAAATCAGGCCCAACTCTCAAAGAAAAACTCACAGGGGGTGTAAACTGAGTATACCATTTTGGCAAGAGGGCCCTTCATGCAAACTATGAAAATGTGCACAGTACACACATAAAACGTACAAAACAAAGCAACATTGAAAAACAGCAAACATGCATCACAACATCAATATGTTCACTACTGGAAACACTCACTTAAAATACAGAAAGCACCGTGTACACTCAGCAGCCCACAAGTTAAAAATTAGAGGCAGCCGGCTAGTACTGACCACTGCTGGTTCTGACCTAGATTCCACTGATAGAGCAGCTATCGGGGGAGCTAAAAATAGCTCAGCCAGTGAGCTGCTAAAGCGCCCGATTTTAAGCCTGTGGAACAGCCGTGTCGTGGCTTTCAGCTATAAATAGATCAGATCTGTCCGGAGATGTCTTTCTGGACTTAAAATAAGCATTCTATCTTGTCGATCACAGAATCTTACTCTCGAAGCTTTCTGTCTGTTTAAACAGTTCGAACTCGTTGCCTTTTTTTTCTGTTCATACCTTAAAAATAGAGTACAACGTGTCTTTATTCGTGGCTCCTACTCGTCCGAAGGAACTGTTAAACATGGTGTACCACAAGGGTCTGCAGTCTAGGGACCTGTACTCTTCTGCATCTATATTAATGATCTACCTCTGTATATACCATCAAATTCTGCAGAATGTCATACGCTCGCGGATGACACAACACTTCATACAACAGGAAAAAGCGTTGCGCAAATTCAAAAGACGCTACAGCTTTGTCTTGATCGTATTTCAGTGTGGTGCAACGTTAATCACATGCTCATTAATCCTGTAAAAACAAAGTAAATAATAATAGACCACTCCACAACGCACCGCTTCCAGCCGTAAGCTCCGCCCCTCTGGCAAGCGACCCGAAAAGATGGCTGCAGCCGAATCCAGAAGTACTCTCGACCTCTTGCCAGAAGACCTGTCGCTGTTGTGTTTGGTCAAAGCCCGTCTATTTTAAAATAGACGGGCTTTCGTTTTGGCGAGAGAAAACTCACCCAAAGGTCAAAGCGGTCTTCTGAGACACAGGACCCTGTGTTGATAATATAACTGGTCTGCAGTTAGTCTTATCATGCCCTGCTTGGTCAGATGGGAAAGGGAAGGGACAGTTTACATCCCAGGGAGGGAGTGCCGTCGAGTTGGATCTAAAAATCCAGGTCCGTTGTCACTGTCATCGTCTACGCTCACCTCCTCTTCCTCCCAGTCCTCCTCATCTAAACTATCATATGGCATTTCGCTGTCTGAAGACTCATCAGAACTCATTTTTGCCAAATATACGTTCGCACTGTGTACGCTGAACTCAAACAAAATCGAAAATGGCGGCAAAATGGAAAATGTTGCATGACGCATTTGTGTTGCGTAATTGAATCGAAAAACAATCTAAATGACGTCATTTTGCACACAAACTGCCCAGACAGAGTTTCCTTGATGTATTTCTCGCAGAAAAATACTAGTTTTTTTTTTTTTAACTGCTAAAATGGCATGTTTGTCCATCGATTACCGGTGATCGAAATTCAAAGGAAAGAACTGCAAGGAGTTAAAGTTACCGTTACTCATTTCCTCACTGGTGTATTAGTCTGCTCTGGGCTGGTAACAAAGAGTGCCAGGCGGGCGCTACCGTGCGCAGGCACGACGCACCCACACACACCCACTATTATTAAACCGATAATGCAATGTTCCAAGTGAATGAACAATATTTCGGCCGTTATACGGCACGTATTTTGTGTTTAGCCATGTAGTCTTATACTAATAATTATACTTCCACCACATGCACACAATCATTGACTTTGACAGCTTACAAAAGAGAAAACCGAACGCATGCATAAATTAACTGGATGATACGTTTTGTACTAAGTCTGACACATCTTGGAACACACGTAGTAGTTCTTTGTTATCACGCTCGGGTTTAGTTGATCATGGGGTCGACCACAGCCTTGATCCAAGCTTTACAATCTTTCAGCCTTGTTTTTGGCTTCGGAAGCGGCTAGAATGTGACACCTGCACATTTGACATTCGTCTGACTTACACTGGCCATAGCAACAATTCCGTTTTCCTGTTGTTTTTCTGCCATGTCGAACACTGCCAACTGACCACTTTCAATGTCTGGCACGAAGGCTTGCCAGACCATTTCAGGCCTTGTCAAAAAAGGTGGCCACCTCATTATGCTGCGGCACGCGATTGGCTGAAATCTAAGGGTGTGTCTGCTTTGACTGACAGGAGTGGAGTCGTCTATTACTACACGGCAAAAGCACCAGCTCTCAGACTTTTCATTGAGACTGTCATTGGATGGTCAGAATATTGGAAACGTAACTGAACATCGCCTACTAGGTCTCATTGTCGACAACAAATTCCGATCGCAAGCCCAGATCGAACACATATGCAAAAACATTTAAAAAAAAGTTTCTTCTTTCTCAACTGCAACATATCATCAACATCGATACCAGAAAACACTTCTACAATGCTCACATAAAACCTCACATCGATTATGCGAAGTACACTCCAAAGAACTTAACTCCCTACATCGAAGGGCAGGCAAATCAATCCTTTCTGATCCTTCCCTATCTACAGAGCAAAAGATGAGAGCATCTGGAATTTTACACCTACCGCAACAGCTACCTTACAATAAAGGAATATTTATGCATAAATTTCTTAATAATAATTCCCCAAATTACCTGGCACAACTCTGTATTAGTCACCAGTCCCACTACATCAACTCCAGGAATAACCTCTACGTGCCAAGGCCAAGGCTTATTTAAAACTAGTATATCCTTCGCTGGAGTGTCCCTCTGAAACTCCCTGCCTCAGAATATAAAATCATGTATTTCTTTTCGTTTTTTACAAACGTAATCTGCACAAATATGTGACCGTCCACCACGAAATGAGTCGCTTGTCACCAAAAATTGATTTTGATGTTTTCTAATAGTATTCTTTATGCTCTTTTCAATGGTGAAAGCCGTTTTTTAATATGTCCATTAGTTTTTCAGCTACACGTCTTGAAATAGGGTTACCCTCAATAATGCAGTTTTGAGAAAATTGTCCTGAAAGTTGTCTTATTGTAAAAAGAAAATTTCCTTAGCAACCAACGATTTATCTTCACAATAAACCTTGCAAACAATAAAACAGGTCAAAACTTTGTTGGGAAAATTTTATTTATATTTCTCAAATTATGACTTTTTAAAGGGGAAAATGAATCATGGAGATCTGCATGTAGTCCTGAACCAGCCATTATATCAACTTTGACTTTTTTGCTGTAACTTAACTGCAGTCAATTCAATTATGTACTTGTGTAAAATACAGCTGTCATCTGTACACTCTCATCCGACCTTTCGTGAGGCCTGGTGTACAGGACCGTGTCTGCTGATAAGACTTTAACAAAACCGTGGGCTCATTTCAATGAAAAATGGCAGAAAACTCAAATGAAAAATTATGTTACACTGAACATTCCCCAAACCTGACATTCTCATTTATTGCTAAGACTCACTCTAGAGTAGATGGCAAGAAATGTAGACACCATCAAAAGTGCTACTGAAGCAATTTTCATTTTGAAATTTAAAACAACTTATTGTTCAGCTAAACGCTCAAGATCAGTCACAGAAAAAATGTTCTCACCATGATTATTTGTTCATCAGCAAATGATATCATTTAAATCGTGTGTACAACAGGTAAAAGAAAAACTGAACTGTAAGTTTTTAAATGAAACATTTAAAACATTTGAGTCATTCAAATAAAAATCCTACCTCAGTTGTTGACAAAATCAAACCATGAAGAAAAGAATTTTCCAACTTACAGGAGCCAGAAGGGAGTATTTGTACACTCACATCAAGAGTCACTGGAAAACACCTCTGACCCCAACACAATTTCCAGAAAGTCATCAGGCACAAACATTCCCCATTTGGAGTCTCAAAGTTCAGTTTTCACAGAGAAATATTTGTCAAAACTGAAGAAACATTATCTGATGCTCATTTCACACTCATCTCCACAGTCATCACAGGAGTCCCAAGCAGCTCATTTCAGTCATTCATTGGTGTGCTTGCCAAGATTCCCAGCAGGATCATGTCTTTTTCAGCTGAAAAACAAAAAGAAAAAACCCGAATTTATATCAATCATTCTGATCTGACTGGCAGAACAGGACATTGGATAGAAAATCAGTGTCTGAAATACTTAAAAAAGGTCCTTTGTTTTCAAACAGTGTGCGACAGACAAAGAAAAAGTGCACACATTAGTTTGTGTTGGTGTACACAAAATTTCTAATTCAGGACACTATTAACATGCTTTAGTGTATACATGTATCCCTTTGCACTGATGGTCTGACTAGTTTTAATTATTCTTTGTTTAAGTGTAAATCCTGGGCTTCATGTATTGGTTTGTGTTGATGTGTGTGTGTGTGTGTGTGTGTGTGTGTGTGTGTGTGTGTGTGTGTGCGCGCGAGTGCATATGTGTGTGTGTGTGTGTGTGTGTGTGTGTGCATGTGTGTGTGTATGTGTGTGTGTGTGTGTGTGTGTGTGTGTGTGTGAGAGAGAGAGAGAGAGAGAGAGAGAGAGAGAGAGAGAGAGAGAGAGAGAGAGAGAGAGAGAGAGAGAGAGAGAGAGAGAGAGAGAGAGACACACACACACACACACACACTAAACAACAACAAAAGCAACCTCACCTTCATTAAATTCTGCCATGTTTAGTCTCCTGGCCAAGATTTTCATCTTTGGAAAACTGTGCTATGCATCCAGGTTTTTCGCAGTGTGCTAGAGTTGACGTCTCACGAACTTGTGCTCTGAGTTTGCACTTGCACTGAAAGTTTTGAACTTTCAGCAACTCGGTGTCAGAGTTCAGTCATGTTATCCTGAATGTCACTTTGAATCTGTGACACAGAGTTGTCAACGAGGCCTTCATCGTCAGATATGGAGTCTTCTGAATCGTCAGCACACCCACCGATTGATTCAATATCACAGTTTTCTTCTGAATCTCTGTTCGAGGTTTTCACGTCCCTTCTGCTCTCATTCACCATTTCAATGTCGTCTTGATCACTTTCGTCCTCTCCATCAACGGCATCCTCTCCTTCAACAGCAGGAACTGTTGCAAAATAATCAGCAATCAAACCTCTGACGCCATCGGAATCGTTTTCGTCCAAAATATTAGCTGCACGAGCTGAATTCAAAACTTTCGCCAGCATTAACTTGCGTGTGTTGTCACTCGCCATGTTCAAACACGCTTTGCGCCGGTTGGTCCTGTAGAGTCATACGATCTTCATGGCCAGTGAGAGAAACGGAATACCCTCCTTAGTGACGCGTTGTTTACAGATTTCCCTTATTTTCAGAGTTTTCATTGGTAGGACATTTTGAGTTTAGCCAATCAAACCTGAGCTAGTTTGAAAGTGGAGACAAAGCGCTTTCTTTTCATACCAAACTTGACGGGTCCATTGCACGTTTTAGGGGTGAATGCGGTGCGTGAAACTTAGCAACTTTCCTGGTTTTTGTCTTACCTGGATAGTAGGGTATGATATGAAAAGTCATTTTTAGACAACTTCAGGCGAATAAACTGTCTTTTTGATGGTATATTTACGGAAAAGAAAGACTGCTTTTCAATATTTTGCCAAAATCTCAAAATCGATACCTGACACCCCCAACACCCATTTTCCGCTCTAGCTCCAAACAGCCCGAGGGGACTTCCGACTCATTTCGTGGTGGATGGTCACATATATGTCTGAGAATAACCTTTCGTCAAATTTGGACGGATCTGTTCGAATCACACGTTTGCCTAAAAATGTGAGTGTTGTATATATGTATGCCCATGAAAGAAATTTAATTCTGATGTTTCTGCACATGTGTAGAAACTGTGAAACTGCATTAATCAGTGCTTATATTTGTTTGTGGTATTGTCGTGTTTATTTGTGTATGCAGTATAGCACGGACTGGCTGTTAGATAGGTCCAAATGGAGCTAAAGCTACTATCCTTGAGTATTAAAGTTTTCGAGTTCGAGTTCTCTCTCTCACTCTCTCTCTCTGTCTAATCATAACAAGATGTAGACTACTCCCTCTAGTATATTGCCATCATAAATAACGAATCCTATCTGGTCCACCTCCCGTCGCTCTTTCTCTCGCTCCGACCCCTCCCTCTCCAAGAGACACCCTCTCAGTCCCTGTCTGTATGTGTGTAATGCCCAGGAACTGAATATCAGAGACTGCATAACTGGTATTGGTAGCTCTACTGAAGGAACGACCGCACGGAGTGATGTCCCCCTCAAAGTTCCAACCGCGAACCATTTTGACCGTGAAGATGCCATGTTGTGCGGCGATTAATTGCTCTGTGAAGGACACGAAAGAGGCAAGCTGCGCCCTTCATCGGTATGTCAAGTTTTTGTTTGTTCCATTTAATTCTTAGTCTAATGTTATGCAACGAACTATGCTGATGTTTATCAACTGAGCTGTCTGTTGTAGATCTAGAGTAACATTGGAGAATCTGACTTTTGTTTCACGCCCGCACAAATATATATTAAAAAATTGTGTGCTTGAATTCTGCTCGCCGTCATCGTAACTAGACTTCTTTTTTTTCTCCCTCTCTATTACTATTATTCCGCAAACGCGACCAACCACATTTCGCAGCTCATCATTATAGA
>OY757558.1:10186875-10199522 GCA_963584105.1 Alviniconcha strummeri | reverse complement strand
CATACGCGAATGCCACATTTCAAAACACTTCGCATCCTTTCTCAAGCCAAATCGACAAAACCAAACCAAACACACACACACACACACACACACACACACACACACACACACACACACACACACACACACACACACACACACACACACACACACACACACCAAAAAACAACAACAAAAACAAACCCCAAAACATCAAGCACACATTTTCGAAGTTAGACCAATCCTAACGTGAGGAAATGCTGGTATCGTCGACCATTCCGTCTGATTTATTGATAGCATATTAAAGAAAAAGGGAATGGAGACAAACCAGAAATACTTTTCAAACTTTATATAAATCCATAATGCCAGTGCCTTGTGGTGCCAAGCTGCACATATCATCTAACAACTATCATCTCCTAGCTGATAAACGAGCCATACAAAAAAGAGTAACTCTTGAAAAAAGAAAAGAAAAAAAAAAGGACCGTTAGCAGAAAATTGTAATTAAGACAACAACAACAACAACAACAACAACAACAACAACAACAACAAAAGAAAAGGAAAAAAGGGAACTAGCAGAAAAACAACAGAGGAGATAAGAGAGGGGAATTCAATGGCAGTCGTGAGAGTCCAGCCAGGAGGATGACATCAGATATCCCCGGCATCCTTTCGGGGGATGTCTTCCAGTGATGTGTAAAATATCTATAGTGAAGTGTGATGATATCTCTGTCTGTCTAAGAGTGAGGCCTGACGATCCCTCTGTTTGCCCGTGAAGTGTCGTGATCCCTATGCCGGTGAAGTGTCATGATTCCTATGTGTAGCAATGAAGTGTAATGATCCGTCTACCAGTCAAGGGTGATGGTCCTGCTGCCTTCGAGTAAATTCTCATGATCGCTCTGTTCGCCAGTGAAGTGTTGCGATCCACATGTCCTTCAGCAGAAGGTCGGTTCCTCTGTCTAACATAGTGTTATGATCCTTTTGCCTACCAATGAAGTGTTATGGCCCATATACCTACCAACGAAGTGTTATGATGCCTCTGTCTACTAACGACGTGTTATGGCCCGTCTGTCTACCAATGAAGTGTCATGATCTCTCTGTCTACCAATGGAGTGTCATGATCCTTCTTTCTACCAGTGAAGTGAGATAATCTCTCTCCCAAAGCCAAAACCCAAAGGACATACATACAGGGGTCACGCTCACTGCAAAGTTTGCGTAAATATTGCATTAAAAAAAAATATATATATAAAAAAATATTAAAAAATCGAGTGCCGTACGCATTTTAGCCACATTGCTGCGTCACCGTACGCAAAATGACAACACTGATTAAACAAGTTATGGCTCACTGGTGGCCGCCGCGTCACGCAACATTATATTTACCTGCAAGCTCTGTGTCATCTGAGCCAGGCAAGTCCAGTCAATAAAGGGCAGAATCTAGACGAAATAAACGAGTAGGCTACCTTAATTTGTGGTCTAGAAGGCGACGGTGATTACTTTTCACTCCTAAAATCTGATCCATGCGCCTTATAGTCCGTAGAGCCCTGTCTGTGAATAAAATGTGCATACTTCTCCGAAAAACTAAAATTATTAATTTGAAATCGAATCCAAACGAACCCGTATAGATCTGGAGGAAGATCGGTCTCCGTATCAGACTGGCTAGAAATCGCGTATTTTGCCAAACTGATTAGTAATATTTTCCTGGTACTCGACATAGGACACGATCTCAGACATGGAATTTGGAACGATCCAGTATGCCTAGTTTGTCAGCATATAATATCAGAATGTACTCAAAGGTAGAAGACTACGAAACCGAAAACAAAACATGCGTCAACACCGGATACGAGTGAGACAAAATGGCGGCAGCCTCGACTTCAATTTCATCTGTCTCGTTACTAAATCCCGCGGTAGACAAGAACTGGCTTTGCCGACATCGTCTACTGCAGTTCATCCTCGGAAAACGATGCCGCGTACGATGTTCCGATCTATTCAAACTTTTTGTGAATGGCAAATTTACTAAACGTTTTTACTTGGGGGGTGCAGGGGGGGGGGGGGGCTGGGGGGGGGGGGGAAGGGGCACGGATAGACCTTTTTATTATTTTGATCAGCTCACTTTATAGCCCGTGTGTGTGTGTGTGTGTGTGTGTGTGTGTGTGTGTGTGTGTGTGTGTGTGTGTGTGTGTGTGTGTGTGTGTGTGTGTTACTTAAGATTAACCTTAGGGTATGACAACTAGTATGTGTGTGAACGATACGGGCGCCATCGTCATTGTGATTGCAACTGTATTTTCGCTTTACTGTTTATTCACTTGATTTTATTTTTTATTCTAATTAAGCAAATGAAACTGTAAAGTATTTAATTACGTTTGTATGTACTTGTTATTATCTGTCAAAGGCAGACAACTGAATTTCCTTTTTAAGGATTAATAAAGTATTATTGTATTGTATTGATCTTTGTGCTCGCCCTGCTATATACGTCCTGGTTGACTGGCTAAAAACAAACAAACAAAAAAGTTACCTTACCTTAGATCTTTCTTTAGTCCACCTTTGTACACCAGCAGGGATGGCACTAGATCCTAGCAACTGTATATACTGACAAACATACTGGTAATGTTTGGTGGAATAAATCCTCAGAAGAGGCTGGCAAAACGGGGGTGGGGGTGGGGGGGGGGGGGGGAGGGAGATAAAGAAGAAGAAAAGTATAAGAACTGGTTACGGAACGGAACGGAACTACCCCCCCCCCCCCCCCCCCAAAAAAAAAAAGGAGAGAGAGAAAAAAAAAAAAAAAGGAAACAAAAATATATTAAAAAAAAAAAAAAAAAAAAAAAAAAAAAAAAAAAAAAGAAGAAGAAGAAGAAGAAAAAAAACAGAAGAATTAAAATCAATTCGTCATACCTCATGGCGAAAACGGTTATTGGATAGATTACTGCATGGAAATAATAACAGATAACAAAGATATGCAGAAAGTCCAGGGGGGAAAAACTGAAGGAAAGAAAAACGGTTTTCATTTACCCCAATGCCCTATTAAGTTATATAATAAGGAATTCTTGTCTCGAGAAGAAATGTTCGGGGAATTTGTAGAATTGTTAGCTAAGAACAGTAGATTGGAAGGGTTATCATCAGGAACAACAACAACAACGTATAATGGAATTGCTTCAGAGCAGTCAGAAATGTACAGGGACCCCAAACCTCATAACTCTTTTAATAAACTTTATTTCCATTCAAGAGGTGAAAGAAGCACTTTTTTCAGTAAGGGGGAAAAAAAAGAAGAGAAACGATTTGGATGGGATCTCTCAAAACACACTGAATTGCTAACCGACCAGTGGATACACATTCTTTGTTTCAAAAGTCTTTAAAATCTGGATTTATTCCGAGCGTTTGCAAAAAATAATAATAAAAAAATCAAAAAAATCATTACAATGCCTATACTTTAGCAAGGGAAATCCCATACAGAAATAAACAGTTATAGGCCGATTGCACTCAGTTCTCGTGTTGGAAAGGTTATGGAAAAGATCATTATTTCTAGAATGTCATAATTTTGTGAATTGAATCATGTACTTCCAATGAATCAGTCGGGATTTCTCAAAAAGCAGGTCAGCAATCGATCATCTGGTTAAACTAACAACGCATATCAGAAAACAGATTTCGAAGAGGAAAATTGTATTAGCTAAAAAAAAAAAAAAAAAAAAAAAGTAACTAAGGCTTTTTATTAAGTATGGAACTTTAGACTCCTGTTCAAATTTTAAAAAAAACATCGGTTTCTCAGAATTTCTTTTTTTAGTTGGGGCGAAAAATAGCCATGAAGTTTGTGAATTCATTTTTGTCGGCTAAAAATCTAGCCATTGGTATCCCCCAGGGAGTTGTAATTGTACTGATTTTATTCAATATTATGATTCATGACCTTCCAAAATTTCTCACACGCTACTGATGTAGTTCAATACGTGGATCGTATAGCAGCCTAAATAAATCAGGTTCACTGGTATAAAGAACTTTATTCCGTTTCGTGAAATAGTTCAACAACAACAACAACAACAACAACAACAACAACAACAACAACGCTAAGTGAATATATATTTTTAATCTAAAACAAGAATGACTGCTAGCGTTCTAAAACAAGATCCAAACACATAGACGGATAAAAAGAACGCTATTTATTAGGACAAAAAGACAACATGCGAATTTTCAGGGTAAGCTTCCTTTTTCACACTACAAAACACCACTTAAAGAACAATTAAACGGTGAAAAATGAGATGTAGGATACCTACCTGCTTTTGGTTGAGCTGTTTTGTTAAGTTGTTTTCGTGCCCAGTGCTTGGAAGAATTTCTTGGCTTTGTTTCCCTCATTTTTCACGATTAACTGTTGTTTAAGAGTTGTTTTGTAGCTTGAAAAAAGGGCTTTCCATAATGAATAATGTTCTTTTTATTCTCTTATGCGTTTGGATCAAAGAGCATACATGAAGGCAATGGCTTGTAGATTTGGTCTGAAGAGGCAAACATGATTCGGTTTAATAATGCTTAGGGACCAAAGGAGTTACCGCACTTTAAATTAGATGGTCAAGACTGATTATATAACTCTGAAGCAAAATTTCTCGGAGTATACCTTTGAGCAATACTTAAGTAAAAAGAGCATTTGGAATTTGTTTAATCTAAGGCAAGGACCGGCTTTAGTTTGCTAGAAACTATCATTAAGATTTCCTGGGATCAAGACTGACACAAAGACTCTTATTCATCTGGCAGTCACTCTTGTAAGATCGCAAATGATTTATGGGCAGGAGGTCTATCTCCCGCTCCGAAGAGCTATCTGTAGAAACTACAAAGTCTGGACAGTAAACCAGTTAAACTTGCTCTTTGAATACCAGTACATGCGACTACATTGGGGACATATATAGAAGCAGCCATCCTTCCACTTGATGAAATACGGAAATTAGCAGCAGCTAAATATATCTTTAGTTCTTCCACTGCAAATCACACAAATACAGAAGCTGAATTGATGTCTGATAAACACTTTTCAAAAAAGGCTAATATAACTCAAGTCTATTAAAATTGGCCTCGAAAACTAAAATGAATCACAGGAAGGTTGCCAAACAAATGTCATATTCTCCAACTAAAGATTAGGCACTGATGAAGGCAGACTTCGATATAAGTTATACCAAAATAAAGAAAGAAGAGAATTCTTATACTTTGTCGTATTTAGTAAAATTTCACATAGGTGACAAATATTCAAATAATTTAAAAATGGTCACAGATGGATCAGCATTACAAAATGTGCAAGCAGGTGCTGGATTTATTACAACATAGTTTGAAATTGGATCCCCCCCCCCCCCACTCACCCCCTTCTACTTAGGAGAAAGGACTCACTATATTTACTGGCGAATTAGTTGCACTTTCAGTGGCTTTATAATATTAATTTACCAATGGTGTTATTCAGTAGTCTGTTTTGTGTGGACTCAAAACCAGAACTATATTCATTGAAATCCACAGATAACGTGAGATCTGACATTATCTATGAGATAAAACATTCGGTTCATTGCTTACTTATAAAACGTACAGGGGTCATTTTCTGTTGGATTCCTTCAGATTGATTTTGGACCAACGTTTAGTGAACGCGCTGAGAGAGCAGCAAAACGAGGAGCCATTAACAATATGCAGTCAACACTAATGGATGTTCCGTTGTCTTCAAATAAGATGCGCAACATTATTAAAAATGGTGTGTGGAAAGGACTGGGATTCAGTCGATCCATCTCTCTTGTTATCCATTTTTGAACACTGTCACAAGATCCGTGTCGAATTTGGTATACAGACTTCTTCTCAACGTTATCAAAACTCAATCTTCTAAAGATTTACGTGCACTTGTAAAAAGTGCATTTGTAAAGAAAACTTTTCAGTAGATCATATTTTAGTCGTCACTTCAAGTTCTGTTGGCTCCTGCTTGGTTATCTGAAGGTCATATACATTTATCTGTACAACATCTTTCGTTGGAAAATAAGTTGTCAGTTCTTTATTTGGCTTATTGTCTGATCAACGCATCATTTACTTTGAATTATGTGTGTAATAGCGGAGCTCTTATGGTCACAAAATCAGGTGGATACCGCAGAAATGGAGTGAAGGCATGACGTTTTGCACACATGTGCTATGATTGCATCTGAATATTTTGAGCCACACAGACATCTTGACACCGACCTCCCATGGCTATGATTAGCAATGTAATTAGGTAAGCCTGCGCATACTGACAGCATCACCAAAATTATACTGTGTGTGTGTGTGTGTGTGTGTGTGTGTGTGTGTGTGTGTGTGTGTGTGTGTGTGTGTGTGTGTGTGTGTGTGTGTGTAATCAACATCACCTGTGATCTTTCACACAATCACTGTGCTCTAGGTGGACCTGTCCGGTCCAGTCGGACAGTTGGATTCCCTGAGGCTATTGCATAAAAATCTGCCAAACTGCTTATTTCGAGCTTAAACGCAAGACTTGCTACTTCCTATATCCGTCCGATATGACTTGACTACTGCCACTGTCTCCTCACGGGTACACCTAATTCATCCAGCCTCTCCAGAAAATTCTAAACTTTGCTGCAAGGCTTGTTCTCTTGGCACCCCGTCACCACCACTCAACACCTCTCCTGGAAAAACTGCACTGGCTTCCCATTTTAGAACGTATTAAGTATAAAGTCGCTTGTATGTGTTTCAGTGCTATAAGTGGTTGTGGTCCTGCCTACTTCTCTGAACTGCTGCAGGTCTACAACACGTCTCGTACATTACGCTCTTCTTCTGACAGCCGCATATTGAAAATCCAACAATACAAACGCAAGGCTCATGGCTTTCGCACCTTCTCTTGCTTTCGACCCCCCATTTGGAATTCATTCCCACAAGAGCTTAGACATTGCTCAACCCTGTCATCTTTTAAAGGCAAACTGAAAACCTTCCTCCTGTCACAGTATTTTCGCCCCCAACTAATATCGATACCCAGTTCCTGCTACAGTCATAGTCAGTGTGTGTGTGTGTGTGTGTGTGTGTGTGTGTGTGTGTGTGTGTGTGCGCGCGCGCGCGCGCGCGCATGTACGATACTGATCAGTGTCGTGCACATTCGAATTCATTGCCGTGTGTATGTGTGTGTGTGTGTGTGCGTGTGAGGGTGGGTGGGTGTCTATGTGTCTCTGTGTGTGTTTCCGTGTAGTACCTTATGTAAATTGTTTTGATGACTGTGTTCTAGATGTGTATAGATTATATTTAGGTTAATATGTATTATGTGAGCTAACAGGGCATTGATGAGCGCGCGATAAATGTACATTATTATTATCATTATTATCCATGATTTTTTCTTTTTTCTTTTTTTTATTCGTTTTCAAAAGGAGCAATGGGCAGTTTGCTATTAGTAGCCTTAATGTCAGCCAAACAGCGTGAAACGTGTTCAGTCGACAGAATGCCCTCCTTTAGCCATTGTTTGGAGATATGCAGTGCCTCTTTCTGGGTGCAGCTACAGAGCCGGGCGACCCTGTCACTGTTCGTGTCCCGGGCCTGCATCTGGAACAACAGCAGCTGCTTGAAGCGCTCCTCGCGGCGTTTACGACGGCGTTCTAACAGCATGTTGAGTGTGTAGAGGAACGGGTTGATGGCCGAGTTGAGAGGAAGGACAAAGATGGCGAGAGCCACGTTGACCTCGCTGGGGATGGGAGTCCCAGCGGAAGCCATCAGCCCCAACACGCCGATAGGGAACCAGCAGAGGAAGTCGGACACAATGACGGTGATGAGTCTGCGAGCTAAGGTCTGATCTCTGCTGCATTTGGCCGTAGTGTCATTGTTTCGCATTTTGTTCTTCTGCACTGAATGGTAAATTAGCAGCTGCCCCAGAGCAATCAGCATAAAGAGCGCGAAGTTCAGGACGATCATGACACTGAAGGCGTAGCTGCGTCCGGCAAAATCCTTCCTGGTGACAGGAAGCGGAATGCAGATACCGGTCTGACTGAAGAACCGCCAGTGTGACGTCCAGGGCAGTAAAGGCACAGTGGCAATCACCAGACCAGCTATCCAGACCAAGGCGGAAACCATCAGAGCTTTGGTTCTGTTAAAGCGAAGGTGGCTGAACGGGAAACGAAGCACGAGGAATCTGTCCAGCGTGATGAGGCAAATAATAAATGCTGACACTTCACTGGATAACAGAGACAGGAAGCCGGCCGTTTTGCAAGCAGCGCTGTTCCGCCAAATGACGTCATTCCACAGGTATGTACCCAGGTAGCGGCGGTCTGCCACACCAATCAAAACGAGGTACAAACCCATTAAAAAGTCCGAAATACACAGATTCGCCACAAATACGGCAAACCCCATCTTCTGATTGATTTTTGTGACAAACAGTCGAATAAATACACTGATCAAGTTTCCAACGAAAGCTGAAACGGCGAAGACGGATAGAAAGATTCTGTAAAGGTTAGAGCGAAGTAGGCTTTGACACGACGAGATCTCGTCCGACGGCGCCTTGCAGTTGGCAGGATTAAACCGAAGGGGCAGCGTGGCAGGGCAGCACAGCTTGTAGTTGTCGGCAAAGACAGACTGCAGGTCGTCCAGCCCGTCAAACACGCCTCTGGGAAAGAGAGTGAGTGGACAGCCACGCAGATCCAGCACACGCAGCTGCTGCAGAGCCTGAAAGCCGTCACCGAGCACACGGTCCACGCCACAGTGGCTCAGGTTGAGGGTGTTCAGGCTGGGGAAGACGCTCAACGCGGACACGTCCATCTCTGGCAAGGACACGCCACTCAGGTCCAAGGTGCGGAGGTTAGGAAAGGACGCTGAAGACACGACGCGCTGTTTGAAGACAGAGGTCAGCGGATTATTGGCCAGCGTCAGGTGTCGCAGGTTGACGAGACCACTTAGGTGGTGGTCAGTGACGGAGCTAAGGTGGTTGTGACACAAGTCGAGACTCAGCAGGTTCGGCAGGTTCAGCTGGACGAGGTCCGTGATGTTGCATTTGGACAGTTCGAGATAGATGAACAGCACGTTTTTGCCAATGTCAGCGTAACTGAGACCGCTACCGTTCGCCTTCAGGTAACGTAACTCGGATGCTTATGGACAGGAAAGAAGCCTCTGCAGACAAAGGCGAGTCCGTAGCACGTGCAGTTTTGGGGGCACGTGGCATTACACAACCATTCATCGTCACGCTGAGGACACTGGTACAAGCCATCACACAGCTCACTTGCATGCACGCACATAGTAGATCCCCGACAACGGTAGAATCCCGGACACTTGTAGCTGTCACAGTCCACCTCGTCCTCGTGACCCGGACAGTCGTAGACCCCGTTACACAGCACGAAGACCGGCAAGCAGTAGCCGTTGTCCGGACACTGGAAGTGAGTCTCCGGACACACAGATGACCCGTTGACCCCGCCGCTGTTCAATGGACTCACGAAGGTAGCACCGCGACCATCGAACTGTATGAGGGCTGGCGGGGGCAGCGTGATGCTGTTGTCGATGTCTTTACGGAACGGGCCGCACACGTCTTCATCACTGACGTCATCACAGTTGGGCACGCCGTCACACATCAAAAGAAGGTCCACGCACTGACAACAATAGTGTCAGCAACACATTAGAAATGACGACCAATTTGTGGACTAAAGCCTTGGACACACACACACACACACACACACACACACACACACACACACACACACACACACACACACACACACACACACACACACACACACACACACTTTAGCTTATACAAGAAGTAAATGACTAGAGTTTAAGGTAGAAGATGAGTTATTGTGAGCAATAATAATCTTGATGTCATTTGCTGATTAATTGCAATAATAGCTAAAATATATTAGTATAATTACGTCTATGTCGACTATATTACCTCTTGTCTGTAGCTTCTGTGTGTCCAACAATGATGTGTGAAAACTTCAGTATTGGCAAACATATGACAGGTATAATTCTCATGCGAGAGTCCACCAGTGGGGAACGTCGTCACACATCAAAAACAGGAAAGGTGTCGGTGACATATTACAAATGACGACCAATTCGTGGAATGATGTCTTGGAGACACATAAAAAGACTCAGCTGACACAAGAATAACACAAAGGGTTCCAGGCGAGATCAAGAGGAGGGAGGTCGAGCTGGATCCTCAGCGTAGAAGCAGGGAGGTGGAGCTGGGCTACGAAAGTTGGACTGCTTTCGCTTCGGGTTGTTCCTCAACAGCAGTGCAACGGACATTGTCCTTGTGACTCTGCCCAGCACAGCAGTTGAAACAGCAGTTGCGCAGTGCACTAGTCGCTGGGCAATGGCGAGGGGACACCGCCTTAACACGTCCATTGTTCTGGCGGCGGTCCACGGTCTCTCCGGTCTTTTTCGGGCGGTATCCGCGGTCGAGCCTTCATTTTCGTTCCCTCCCCTCTTCCCTCCCCCCCCCCCCCGTCCCCGTCCCTAATAAGCATCCTCGCTTCTGTGGACGTAAATCAATATGGTCACAAGAAAAATAAGTATAAGTAAATAACTGGATTGTAACCGAGATGTGGAGTTAGTGTGAAGAATGAAAAGCTTGACTTTTTTATTTATTTATTTTTTTACAGTAATAGTAATGATATTTTGAGACTGGTAATTAAGTGTCATTATTAAATTACCTCTTGTTTCTAACCTATGGTTGACGAACAGTGATTTGTGAAAAGTGCAGTGTGAGTAAACATATGACAGCTATAAATCTCGTGCGAAAAAGTCCACGTTTTTTACGCACTTAATGTTGGTGCTAGACAAACCGAATTTTACTGGCCAGTCAAGATCTTGCAGGCGGTTTGTGTTCTGTAGCCGGCCAATCAGAGGTGATAACAGATAGGCCCTCCGTAGGAAAACACCTGATGTTAAATGGAACTGACACAAACACAGAAACTGAGGGATCCAGCGGAGAATAGAGGTCGTTGTCAGGTTTCAGACTCTGCTTTTCAAACAACTAATAAAGAAAGACCGCTTAACGTCTAGTACTTACTGCAAACTTCGACTTATCCAGTATGTCTGTTCATTGTTGTTATTAGTTTAAACGCTTTTGACGTTGCTCTGATGTTATTTTCACATTTTTTCTTTTAATCAATGAGCCTAGTGGTTAGCTGAATTGCCGTGTGAGGGATGCTTAAAGTATATTGACGTGACACTCATCGACACAGAACAAGGCCGAAAGTAGTCATCTGATGTCGAAACTGGTTCAACATAAAAGACAAATACACGTAATTATTTAAATGTTAGGCGTCAGAGTGGAATCGTCACAATCTGAAACAGAACGAAGGCCCCGCGTACCTGAGCAGAATCAACACCCAAGGTAGTTGACTGTCGCTTGGAAGATGTTGCACAAACACTAGCAGTAAAGACCAGCGTCTGCTGCGATCACTCCTACCTGTCATGCGAGTAAATGCCAGGTACACACGAACTCCACCAGAGGTACATACTACATAACTATATTAGGAAATGCCCCCAGGAGTGCACTGTGTGTGTGTGGTGTGTGTGTGCGCGCGTGCGTGCGTGCGTGCGTGCATGCGAGTGTGTGCGCGCGCGCGTGTGTGAGTGTGTGTGCGCGCGCGCATGTGTGTGTGTGTGTGTGTGTGTGTGTGTGTGTGTGTGTGTGTGTGTGTGTGTGTGTGTGTGTGTGTGTTGTATTAGTATTCCTATTACACGTAATTGCATTATACAGTCCCAATACGTTGAAGTCGAAAACGCTTAAACCGAACCTTTGCTATTTGTTTAGTTCCTACCCAAGCCTGCTCTTTGTATGACTATTTTTACAAGTCAAAAACGGATGTCGAATTTCAACCAAGTCGAACATGATTTCCCTCTTTTCCCACTCGGATGAGTCGAATGCAAGCATTTTAAGTCTTTTTCATTGTTCAGTGCTCCAGAGTCCTGATTTAGCTGCTGATGACCTACAAGCATTGCAACATAAGCCACTCCAGGCAGGGTGACAGTAGTATGTTATTGTTTTGGCCAGTGTCTGTAAGGCAGTTTGGTTTCGTTTTTATGACATAATGCAAATGCTTTGTCACGATAGAAGGTTCGCAGATTATCGTGTTCTGGCTCTTGGCCCTTTTCTCTACGTGGGTGACCCTTTGTCCCCACACACCTTCTCTCGGCATATGCCACACTGCACTAAATGCCGCTCAGAAAGTGTATTGTCAGCTTTCGTGAATACAACCATGCAGCTATACACGCATGACTTCGCATAGTTACTTCTGCTGATTCCCTACACTGAGCAATTGAGGCAAATCCGAGTACACACAATGAGTGAGTCACTTGAGGGTGGTGGGTGGGGGGGGGGGGGGGGGGAGGGTTAGGTCACTCAAGGTCATTGCCTGGCAGTGGCACCATGGAAGTGGTGAAGTATGAGGATGAGGTAATGCCGCTGAGTACACCCAATAAAGGAGTCAGTGGGGAGTGGGGGTACACCTAAGGTCATTCTGTCTGGCAGTGCAACCATGGAATGACAGAACCGAATGCAAATGGAAGTTGGCTTCTACTGCCCAGTCAACTGTGACGGTCATAGCAGGGTGGAACTGATGAAAGATGAGGAGGAGAATCTAAGGGGTAACAAGGTGGATGTTGAGATTAATGGAATGAGTGGGGGATATTGTGATCAGCGAGATGGAGTGGGTTAGTTACACTTTGGAATTTAACACTCCCTTCATCCACACAGGGTCACCTCATGATGAGAATCA
>OY757558.1:10089564-10186675 GCA_963584105.1 Alviniconcha strummeri | reverse complement strand
AGACGCGCACAGTCAGGTATGAAAATGTCGCCTGCTGGCATCAGGCCGGTGTAGTGAGCAATGGTGCCATCCATGTGCCTCCACATATCCTTGTATCTGTACACATGTAGGCGTCTGACCGCGTTAGTCCTGACTGCTTTCCTACCTTTTAGAGAGAGAGAGAGAGAGAGAGAGAGAGAGAGAGAGAGAGAGAGAGAGAGAGAGAGAGAGAGAGAGAATGAATAAACATTATTTTACGAGGTCAGTGGAGAAGACACTGGGTCTTTTCAGATCCAGCCCTGGCCCAGGAGGGACTAATTCTATTAATAATACACATACACGGACTAATTCTACTAATAATACACATACACGGACTAATTCTACTAATAATACACATATACGGATAATCCTATTAATAATACACATACCCGGACTAATACTACTACTAATACACATACACGGACTAATTTTACTGATACTAGACATGCATATATAGTTCAGATACACCAAAAATGAGGTATACGTCAAAACTGTACCGGATATTAGTTCATAAGTTTAGGGCGAAGAAGCGTGGGAAAAAAGAAGAAAAAAGAAGCTAAAAACATGTCTAACAACTAGGCTTTGCTAAGCAACTAATGACTATTAAAAAAAAAAAAAAAAAATTACGAGAGAGAGAGAGAGAGAGAGAGAGAGAGAGAGAGAGAGAGAGAGAGAGAGAGAGAGAGGACTGAATACATACATAAATTTATAAGTACAAACAGTTTTGTTTTGTTTTAGTTTTTTTAATGCACACACACTAACATTCAGACGCATGTTCAGGTCACAGCAAATAAGCAGGGGAGAAAAAAAAAAAAAAAAAAAAAAAAAAAAAAGCAGAAGAAGCCAGTCTTAACATAAATGGAAAGTAAAAATGGAAAAGTAAAAACAAACAGGGAGCAGGGATAGCTCAGTGGTTAGAGCACCGGACTTGTGATCAAAAGGTCGTGGGTTCGAATCCCTGCAGGAACGGCGGGAGAATGTTTTCTAGCATTCACTTCAGAAGAGTGAGTATTGCCTATGTGTCAGTCTACTGTTGTAATTGCCCAGGTTGTGGGTTCTCTGTGCTATTCAGGTATGCACATATTAGTGTGGACAGCAGCCTCCATGTTCTCTGTTATTCTCCCATTTCGCGACTACAGGTAATGGTCTCGTGATGTTCTAATTCTCCACAACAATGCCCGATCTACACCAAGTCCTTGGATCTGCCGCAACCAGTGAACTTGCGGAATGTCCAACACTTCCATGTTCCGGCAACCATCGTACATGGCGGTCAGACGGAAAGTTTGCGATGAGAGAAGGGGGCTTAGAGCTTACTGCGGAACCCTCCACTACTTTCCCCCAGCAGACCAGCCATATCAGACAGAGACAGAGAGAACTGATTCAACAAGCAAAAAACTTTAGTAACAGTCAACAGAAGTCACAAGATGATCAAGGCTCAGGCCTCGGGCATGATGATTTGAAGGTCCTCTGGAAGACTGTCTCATACCCTCGGATCTACAGATCGTCATGCCCAAGGTCTGATCCTTGATAATGTTACAGTGCTCTCACAGGTAAGGGACGGATCTCTCCACTGGTATCATTCCGATGAAGAAGGGCACGTCGTCCGAGCTGAAGAGCAGCTGTCTGACATCCGCCATCTCCCGGTACGAGCTGAGACTGGCCAGGTGGCCCCCTGCTTGCCGACACCTCTCCTCGGCCGCCTTCCACGACACGCGCTCGTAACCCTCCTGGAGAATGCTCAGCGAAACCTGCTTCTCCAGTCTCTGGAAGCTGCGCATGTAGTAGCACCGTCCGCCCACACTCAGACGTCCCCTGCCGCACCGTGGACTGTTGTAGGGACACTGCTCCTCGTCCTCCCCCCTCGCGCACTCCGCCTGCAGGTTGCAGGGGAAGTGGTGCCGGAAGTCCGGCCAGTCGGCCACGGAGCAGTTCCACGTGCCGTCAGGGAGCCGGAGGGGGCGGGCTGAACGAGGGTAGAAGGAGAACTGGAGCCTGAACCCAGCAACACCCGTATGACTACCCAGGGACGTGAAACGCACGTAGAAACGTCCAGAGTCAAGGTCGTAGACCTCTGGACCGGGAATAGTGTTTCCGCACAAAATCCCCAGCTCCCTTGAGAAATCATCACTGTCGTGAAAGCTGACATAAGCGTCGGGTACACAGCTATCGTATGTGCCGGGAATGTCCATGTGGAATACGCTGACCATGATCACGTGACCAACTGGGATAAGCAGTCTGAATGAAGTATCCATGGACAGTAAATACGACATCACACCGTCCCATCCAGGAGTTGATATTGTACCTATAATTAGCAATGGAGTGAAACAATAACAGTGAAAATCACAACTGATACATTAATGAAAGCACAAAGTAACTGATCAAGAATGACATGTTCTGCTGTTTACTGTGTGCAATAAGAGGTGGCGTGTCTATGATTTGCACTCCACACAGATGGCACCCCAGTATGTCTACCAACTGTCAGCTTTAGGACTGGCCTCGTAATTATTCCTGCAGACTACACGTGTCTGGCGGATGTCATATCTTAGCCTAGCCATGAATCCAGACAAAACATCCCACGATACCTCACCTGTGGCCCCGGAACTGTATACAAGTGTTGTGAAGCGTGCTTGCCTTTATTTCTATTAGGATGCCGATTTATTTGTCGGAGTGGAGTGGTTATAACGCGTAATTTCTGACAGGAGCTCATAGCATTTTACGACTACAACATTGATAATGGCAAAACACACAAACGCCACAGAGGCACTGAGTCAAGAATATATAGCCTGCTCACCATCATGATCATCACACACACACACACACACACACACACACACACACACACACACACACACACACACACACACACACACACACACACACACATCAGCGTTATGCTGGAAAAAGGTAAATTTTAAGTGCTGATTTAAAGGAAGAAGATGACTGAGAGAAACTAATTTCTTTTGGAAGTGCGTCCAAAACGGAAACGGATGTTTTTCCAGGAAAAGCAGCAAGTAAATAAAGAAGTGAATTTAGGTGTAAGGAAAGCAAACAATATGTACATAACTAAGATTGAGTCTAAGTTTGCGGGTGACAATCTACGTAATGCGTGGAAGGGAATCAATAGTATGCCCCCGATAAATAATCGGGCAAAAAGTAAAGGGTACACAAACAGCTTTGTATGGATGTGACAAAGTGAACAACGCTTAGTGCCCTTCCTGTGTTATAATGGCCACGGTCGATGCATGACCTTTAAAGTTTGATTTGAAAAAAGAACAGAAATAATTATTGCTCAAAATGTGAGATTTGTATTGTCTCTATGTCTTTTTGTCTGCGTGTAGAGGCGCCTCCCCTCTCATCTCCGTCTGTGTGCGCGCGCGCGCGCGCGCGCGTGTGTGTGTGTGTGTGTGTGTGTGTGTGTGTGTGTGTGTGTGTGTGTTTGTGCGTGTGTCTCGCTCTCTCCGTCCTGAAATGACCCCTCTGTGGTTGACAGGACGGAAAATTCCGATAACTAAATAATTCTATCTCTCTGTCTCTCAGTCCGTCTCTGTCTCTCTCTCTCTCTTGCTCTAGTGCTTTTTGGTTGTTTTCTGTTTACATGCATTTTGCTGTGTATTGTATTAATTTGACGGGTTGATTTGAAATATTACGCTGTTTTCAGATGATGTTGTAAAGATTCTGCATTCTTCGTGCCACGTGAACACAAACCAACGGATGTACGTAGTCACTGTGTGTGTCTTTGTCTCTCTCCGTCTCTGTCTGTCTGTCTGTCTGTCTCTCAGTTTGTCTGTTTCTGCATCTCTGTATGTCTGTCTGCCTGTCTATCTCTGTCTCTTTGTCTCTCTCTGTCTTTGTCTCTCTCCCCCCCGTCTGTCTGTCCGTCTGTCTGTTTCTCTCTGCGTACAGCCAGCCGAAGATGACGGAAGAGCTTCAAACATACTTCGGTCAGGAACTAATCATCACAGAACTGAACGAAAAATTCACTGTTGTGACATTTACGAGAAACGCTTACTCTTCACAGCTTTTAATAAATTTAAAAAAAAAATCAAAAAAAATCAGGAGGCTCAGAAGAGGATGATGATCGAAACCGCTGCGGAACTCACCAAAAGTACAATCAAAACTCTGGCTACATCACGTGCATCGTATTCCAGTCAAAATGACATTGCATCGCATACAGACAGCTTGAACTTTGTGCTTGACTCATTGCAACTTATGCTGACAACCATTTTCAGCCGAAATGACGTCGACCTGAAAATGTCATCCATTGGGGAAGCTATTATGCAAGCAGTTCGTCCTCGTATTCTGATCTGACCAATGCAAATTGGATTGACAGTCCAGATTAACCACTGTTACAGCTCCCAAGTTCTTGGTGGACACTTTGTACTCGCTCAGCTTCAGCTCGTCTCACAACAAAATCTTGATCTATGAGACGAACGCGGCTGTTTATGAGAACAACGTAACAGTATCTGAAAGTCATTTGACCCAGTTTGTGGCACCCAGTGTTGACCATAACACGGCAACACTTGCACTGCATTTCAGTATTTGTCTGAACTTGTCCAGATCTGTCTGTTTTAGGGCTCTGATCTCTTCTCCGAATGACAGAACTTTTCGCATCCCCACCTTCAAAAGAAAACAGCATGGTGGTCGTACCTTTTGCTTAACCATGCCTCCCCTCCCCTCCGTATGTGTG
The DNA here is from genome assembly GCA_963584105.1 of Alviniconcha strummeri. Classification (NCBI taxonomy): domain Eukaryota; kingdom Metazoa; phylum Mollusca; class Gastropoda; family Provannidae; genus Alviniconcha; species Alviniconcha strummeri. Next base: position 10,181,970 of record OY757558.1, on the reverse strand, counting down.
TGTGTGTGTGTGTGTGTGTGTGTGTGTGTGTGTGTGTGTGTGTGTGTGTGTGTGTGTGTGTGTGTGTGTGTTCGCGCGCGCGTGTGTGTTCCTTATTGATATTATGTGTGTGCGCGACCCTGTGTGTGTGTGTGTGTGTGTGTGTGTGTGTGTGTGTGTGTGTGTGTGTGTGTGATGTGCGTGTATGTGTGTGTATGTGTGCGTGCGTGCGTGCGTGCGTGCGTGCGTGCGTGCGTGCGTGTGTGTGTGTGTGTGTGTGTGTGTGTGTGTGTGTGTGTGTGTGTGTGTGTGTGTGTGTGTGTGTGTGTACGCACGCGATCATGTGTGTGCGTGTGTTTTACCATGCTTTGCATGAAAATGTTTTGTTAATTTTCGTGTTTTGTTTGTTTACGCAACATTTATTTCTATGTGGGTATTTGCGCGTTGCATTTTTATTTTATTTTTTATTTTTTATTTTTTTTACAGTTGTAAAGCGCTTTGTGTCTCCGAAAATGCTCTATAAATTCCCTATTATAATTATCTGATTATAACCCGATATTTTTAAAACGTTCTTCATTATAAAGGCTGAAAGGGATCTATGATCAACAACATGGCCAACTTGGGAATCAATTGAGGTTGGGGGGCGGGGGGGGAGGAGGCGCAACTACCCTGAGAGATGGGGCGGAGCGTATATGAGCGGTCCCTAGCGCGTGGATATCGTCTCAATTTGAACTGAACGGAAAAAAACGAGCTCACCGTTGAAAGGACCGGCGAAGTCGACGTCCAGGAGGCTGGCGGAGGCGGGGGAAAGGGAAAAGTGGATGACGAGAGAAAACGGAAGGTATCTTCGTGCGTCATTGATTACCAGTTCAAAGGTAACGTTGGACCCAGGTCTGCTGAAGATGCGTTGCTTATCCGGGCTCCACGGGCCCAGAAAATAGTCGTAGCATAAACTGAAGAGTGTCCGCGACTGGCGGCGGCTGTCCTTATACCTTGCAGCGACCTCTAATTCGTTACAGTCTCCAGTCCAATGGACGATCGTGACGGACATCAACCGGTCCGGTGGAAGCGTTATTTGCACCTGGCATTCGCGGTAAATATAACTGACCGGGTCTGCACCAGACCAGTTGCGTGCCGCTAGATCTGCACTGTCCATTGACAAGCTGCCACTTGCAGCAGTGAAATGCAAAACATCTAGGCTCAGAGCGCAGTCCGTCAGCTGTTGTGAGGAGAGGACAAGGTCTGGCTGTGTTGACGCCTCATCCGGCGGACGGCGGGTGGCGACAGAAGCATCAGCTAGGAAATATGGGGTGTGCGTGAATCAGAGTGCAGAATGAAGCTAGGGAACTGGTGATAATAACTGATTGTCCTGGTCTGTCCCTCCTGAGACGTTGTCAAATGAAGGGAACGCACTGTTACTGTATCACGGTACTGCTGCCATACTGCCAGTTCTGCTACTACTGCTACTACTACTACATTCACTACTACTACTATGTTTTGAACTGGCCTGAAAGAATTTGTGATGTGTGTTTGGTCCCGAGGACACCCTGTGCAGTTAACGGGACGTTAATAGTAGATTGTACTTGTATTGCGCCTGTCCCAGTTTACACTCCACCTCCAACCACACTACCCCATCACATCAGTCACGCAATAGCTCACAAATACACCCATAAAAATTGTGTAATTGTGTTTCAATCTGATTTCGATTGAATTCAAATAGACTGTAGCAACCATTTAGAAAATCTAACGCTTTCGTAAAACCCCAGGAAGTAGCGAATAGCCTGTTACCTCTGGAGTAATGGTAATAACCTGGATAATCGTATTCCTGGCTTTAGTTTTCATATCAATATGGACAAAGAGCAACGAGGAGGGGGAATAATAACAACGGAAGAGAGTACATCTGAACGCTGCTGCTACTACTAGCTACCACTACGTCTACTGCTGCTGCTATTGCTACTATTACAGCTACTACCGTGAGTGTTTGATTGCATTTTTGTCTATAAAGAAAGCATTTCATAATTAATAATACAACCGCTGCTGCTACTGCTGCTGCTGCTGCTGCTGCTGCTGCTACTACTACTACTACTACTACTACTATTGCTGCTGCTGCTGCTGCTGCCGCTACCGCTACTGTTGCTGCTGCTGTTATTGATAAAATAGCTCCTTTTTTTTATGAGGCTTTCAGACGGGGAAAACTGAAACACTCACAGACACAGTACATGTAATGAATTTTCATGCGTGCTGCAAATTTGTCAGGTCTTCAGGAGACTCCCTCGCAAGCAGACACTCCGAGGCGTGTTCAAGGTGAAGGACGCCTTTGCTGAGCCATTGCTTAAACACGCACAGAGCATCATCTTGAGTGACGTTACAAAGCCGGACACTGTTGTCAATGTCCGCGTCCTGAATGTTCACGCGAGACAACAGGAACTGTTTCAGGCGGTCCTCGCGTTGCTGACGACGACGTCCCAGCACTACGTTGAGTGTGTAGAGGAAGGGGTTGATGGCGGGATTGAGGGGCAGCACAAGGATGGCAGTGGCCACCCTGACCTCACTGGCTGTGGGGATCCCATTCCACGACAACAGTTCCAGCACACCGACAGGGAACCAGCAGAGACAGCTGGACACCGCCACAGTCAGAAAGCGACGAGCAAGGATCAGATCATTGTGGGCTTTACCCGTAAAGTGGCTGGCGCTCATTGCCTTTTTCTGCACGGACCAGTAAATGAACATCTGCCCCAGGGCTACCAGCACAAACAGCACCAGGTTCAGGACGACCATCAGCTGGAAGGTGTCCTTATGGCCAGCAAAGTCTTTCCTGGAAAAGGGCAAGGGAACGCAGATGCCAGTTTTACTGTAAACTCTCCAGTGTGACGTCTGGAACAACAGGCGGACAGTAGCAATGGTAAGGCCGGCTGTCCACGCCAAAGCAGAAGCTAGAACAGCGGTGTTTCTATTGAAGCGAAGCTGGCTGGCTGGAAAATGAAGCACGAGGAATCTGTCCAGCGTGATGAGGCAGACGATGAAAGTCGACACTACGCTGGACATCAGAGATAGGAAGCCGGCCGTTTTACAAGCAGCGCTGTTCCGCCAAGTGACGTCATTCCACAGGTACGTACCCAGGTAGTGGTGGTCTGCCACTCTAACTACGGTCATGTAGATTCCCATCACAAAGTTGGAAATACACAGATTGGCCACGAACACAACGAAACCCATTTTATTCTGAGCCTCGGCCAAAATAACTCCACCAAAATAACAAATTGCGTTTCCAGCAACGGCTAAAACTGCAAAGGCAGACAAGACGACCCTGTAGATGTTAGAGCGAAGTAGACTCTGGCACGACGAGATCTCGTCCGACGGCGCCTTGCAGTTGGCAAGATTAAACCGGAGGGGCAGCGTGGCCGGGCAGCACAGCTTGTAGTTGTCGGCAAAGACAGCCTGCAGGTCGTCCAGCCCGTCAAACAAGCCTCTGGGAAAGAGAGTGAGTGGACAGCCACGCAAGTCCAGCACACGCAGCTGCTGCAGAGCCTGAAAGCCGTCACCGAGTACACGGTCCACGCCACAGTGGCTCAGGTTGAGGTTGTTCAGGCTGGGGAAGACGTTCAACGCGGACACGTCCATCTCCGGCAAGGACACGCCACTCAAGTCCAAGGTGCGGAGGTTAGGAAATAACGGTCGTGATGCAAGATGGCGCCTGAAAACTGAGGTCAGAGGATTGTTGGCCAGCATCAGGTGTCTCAGATTGGGGATACCACTGAGGTGCTGGTCAGTGATGGAGGTCAGAGGGTTGTCACTTAGGTCCAAGGTGAGCAGATTGGGCAGACTCAATTCAGTGGCTTCAATCAGACCGCACCTGGCTAGGCTGAGGTAGATAAGCAGGCTGTTGTTACTGTTGGGGTAATTTAGGCCACTGCCTCGGGCATCGAGGTAACGTAATTGGGGATAGAGACTAACGGGAAAGAGGTCTCTGCAGACAAAGGCCAGCCCGTAGCACGTGCAGCTTTGGGGGCACGTGGCATTACAAAACCATTCATCGTCACGCTGAGGGCACTGGTACACGCCGTCACACAGCCCGCTTGCATGCACGCACACAGTGGATCCCCGACAACGGTAGAATCCCGGACACTTGTAGCTGTCACAGTCCACCTCGTCCTCGTGGCCCGGACAGTCGTAGACCCCGTTACACAGCACGAAGACCGGCAAGCAGTAGCCGTTGTCCGGACACTGGAAGTGAGTTTCCGGACACACAGATGACCCGTTGACCCCGCTGCTGTTCAGTAGACGCACGAAGGTAGCACCGCGACCATCGAACTGTATGAGGGCTGGCGGGGGCAGCGTGATGCTGTTGTCAATTTCTTTACGGAACGGGCCGCACACGTCTTCGTCACTAGCGTCAGCACAGTGGGGCACGTTGTCACATTGAACGTCCAGCGGAACACACTGTCAACCGGCAAACATATAAGTATGCCTGAGCGCAGCAATGAACAGAGGAACAGGACCTGTTCGCGTAAGGCAATGAGAGAATCTAACAATCTTGATTAAAACAAACGGTTAAAACCGATGATTTCATAATGGAAAAGTACCAAATCATTCGCACATTTTTTTTTTTTTTTTTTTTTAGATGAATTTCATGGAAATCACAGCAAACAAACTAGAACATAAAAAGGGTAAAAACAAATCAACTACAGCAAAAACAAAAACAAAAACACACACGTTTAGCTGTTTGATATATTGTCTTGTTAATATAGATATTTGTGTGTGTGTGTGTGTTGGGGGGGTGGGGGGGTGGGGGGTGGGGGAGGAGTTTGACAGATGTTCGAAACAAACTGAAACAAAGACGTGATGAAATATTATTGGCGGGAGCTGCCACAAGTATCATTTTTGTCACGATAAAACGTTCGTCGACGTGTTTGTCGCGACAAAACATGTCTTTTGTTGCGACAAAAGCATGCTTGTCGCTACAAAACGTTTGTCGCGACAAAAAAAAAAGGAAGTCGCAACAAAACGTTTGTCGCGACAATATTTTGTCGCATCAAACATAATTTAGTATATCATTGGCGGGAGCTACCATAAGTCGGATTTTTATAGCGACAAAAATTTGTCGCGACATACACGCGTTTGCCGCGACAAAACACGTCCTTTGTCGCGACAAAAGAAGCTTGTCGCGACAAAAGTATATTTGTCGCGACAAAATGTTTTTGACGCGACAAAATTAGGACGACAAGAATGTGTTGTGTGACGTGATGTGACGTGTCGTGAGAGAAAAAGACATATCCAATCAGGATTGTCATATTATGAAGTACGCACATGCGCATAGCTTTGGCGAGAACAAGGTACGCGGGCGAAAGTGACTGAAATGGCAAGCGGACGTTTACTAGATGTCGTCCGCAACATTAATGGCCATTGTGGCACAGCTGGAAACTACGACCGATACATGTATGACTTCTTAGTTTGCAACTGTCGCCCGAGCAAGTTGCCGATGCATGAAAGTGACGTAGGGAGAGAGAGAGAATTTTGTGCTTAATGTCCTCGGATGTCATGAGACATATTAGGGACAAACTATACGAGACTCTTAATACTAATTTACGAGAGAAACTGGTTGGCTGTAAAACGGTTTATTTTGGATTAGTCCACCTCTGTCGAGGGGACCCATGTCAGGACCTAGGAGGAAAGTTAAATTTGGAAATTTGGTGCTCTAGTGGCCTTAAATTTTTTTTAAATTTTTCCTCAAAAGTTAAAATTTACATTAAAATGCGGATAAAAACCTTCCTAGGACCAGTTTAAAAACAACTATTGCTAACAGTACCTTAACTTTTTAAAAGACTGTTGGTTAAAAACATGGCTATGAACGAAAATTATATTTACTTTTAAGACATTTATTTAAGAACAACTACAGTTTTACCTGATTAGGTTAAAAAGTTTGAGTATTTAAGACTATTTGCTTGACATATCTCCAAAGTTAGCGTCTTTGTCTTTCTGTTTCTTCCCTCTCCTTTCTGTTTGAAACAAACGGCACTGGCGGCATTGGCGGCACGACGACCTGAGCTACTTAAAGGGGTGACTTAGGCTTAAGACACATAGTTCAGGAGCTGTGTGAGAGTCGGGGTGGACGTCCTGGGCTGTCCGTCCTAACGAGCCTTCTGGTTTCCGTGGACGTAAAGATTTATTGCACCGTGCTTCGGCATTGGTCACAGCTTGTCCCTAATATGTCTCATGACATCTGAGGACATTAAGCATCAATTCATCAGCTTAAGACATTCCTCCGTTAGTGCACACAAGCGTGCTAAGATGTTATTTACGCTTGGCTGCTCGTTCATTGGCTGATCGATTTCGGGTTCAGAGACCCACCCATCGTCCAGCTGTACAGTTTGAGTGGCAACTGACACCTTGTTTTCCAAGTTTACCTGCACCTCTACCGCTACAGTTTTGATTGGTACTGCCCGAGGGCTTTCTGTTTGGGTTGCCACCGTGGCAGTGAGGCGTTGTTGAACACTATGAACTACTTTTTCTGTGGCTCTTTCGATCAGTAGTTGCTCCAGTCTGTTAAGGCGGAGCTTTTCTATATTCGTTTGAATTTGGTTTTTCTTGGCTTTAGTTTTTAGGGCCCTAGCGGCCAGTACAGTGGGTTTTTTCAGTATAGCTGGGACACGAGTTTGAACTTTGTTCCCCGCAGCATCCGCGTAGCTACGTTTTGGTGGTTCGAATGTTTTTGAGACTGCGGGCTCCTCACGCCAGAAGGGGTCGTGCGGCGCAGTCTCTATCGGCTTTTTCCTATCCTCTACTTCTACGTGTGCTCGTTTAAGGGCTTCCGAGTATGGGATAAAGGTCCCAGACCGGATTCTGTTTGCGATAAGGCGCAAACGTTGTTGTGGGCAGCCTTGGTAGGCTGCCGAGTGAGGGCCTCCGCAGTTGAGGCAGCAAAGTTTGTTGGGACACACGTCAGGCGTGTGGCCCCGACTGCCGCAGCGTGTGCACACCGGCACTGTGCTCCTGCATTGTGCCTTAAGGTGGCCCAGCTTGTTGCACGTGGTGCATCGCCTGACCGGTGGCACATAGGCATGCACCACGAACTCCTGGTAGTCCAGTTTAATACTGCTGGGTAACTGCGGTGAAAAAAAGGTGATTTTGATTGCCTGGGATCGTGTGCCGTCCCGGTTAGTCAGGCGGCGCACTTCTTTTATGGTTGAGCGGTCTACCAGGAATTGACAGTCTACGTTTGTTGGTACAGGTCTGATGACCCCCTCAGTTGTTGGCTGTGGAATGGAGCAAGCCACGTTGACTCCACCGAGCACTTTAGTTTTGAGGAGGGCCTCTTGCTGTTGTCTCGATCGGCAGCCGATGAGAAACTTGCCCGATGGTAGTGGGCGTTGCGATAGGATGGGCCCTATGGTTCGTTGGAACAGACTCACTGTCCTTGGCCAATTGTCTAGGAAGCTAGCAACCCCTGTTCCCAGGTCTTCTAGCACTACGGGATGCTGCAGAAACGTTGGTGGCGGTTGGTTGCCTTGCCGGCAAAAAGGTCGACCGGCAGGGGTGGGTTTTGCTTTTTCAGTGGTTTTTTCCTTGGCTATTTCTGTTTCTGTTTCTTTTGGCTTTTCTATCGGTGTTTTGGGGAAAAGTTTAGCTTTAGCTCTTTTGGACAGGTTGCAGTGGCTCTCGGGCAGCTCTCTGAGTCGTTCGTGCTATCTGCTGCTTTACTGCTCCTTGGAGTTGTCTGTGTAGCTCTTGATTTGCTCCTTGGAGTTGGTGGCCGCCAGATGTCGCTGTCGCTGCGTGCTGGACGTGCAGCTTTGGCTGAGGATATGGGAATGACGCTGCTACTACGTGCTCATCCGATCATGGCGCTGTGCTGCTGGCGCTGTGCTCTGTGCGATGAGCGAGGTGGAAGTCGTGTGATGCGATGAGAGCGACGTAGGGAGAGACCACAAAGAGAGACCACAAAGACCTAGACGAATGCGCTATATTTAGCTGAGAGAATTCCTGCCACTGCGCAGGCGCCTAAAGGTATTTACTGCACTTTGCAAGAATGGCTACAGAAGCAAGTTCTGCGGTTGCGAAAAGACTGAAAAAAGCCAGTGTCTGGGATAGAGAAAATATACGTTTGTTGGAAGATGTGCAAGGAAATTATGGCTTGCTAATGCAGTCTTTAAAAACTGGCAGCGTTGTGCTAAAGAAAAGAGAGGCATAGACGAGAATAGCTGAATCCGTGTTTTGATCCGGCTTTGCTATGGCCGAATCTTGGGCGCGCAGACTTTCACTCTGCTTATAGCTTGTAAACCCTTTCCGGGTCTTTGTGCGTGTACCGGATCTGGCCGGTGATGCGCGTCAGTAGTGGCAATTAGGTCTTTGTCTCTGTTCACTAACCGAGCAGGCAGATCAGCAGCTTAGATTTTTGATGCGCTACCCGCGTCAGTAGGACCCTTCACGTTGTTTACAGATATGCTCTGCTAGTTAGTAACAGTGACACGCTGTAGCCCTTTAGTACACGCGTTGAGTAACGAGGCTGGAGCCGTTCAGTTTGACTGACTTCCTCCCGCTTACGGTATGGTCCCAAGTGCCACTGTCCGTCTCGTTGTGTGCTTAAGTGGAACTGCTGTAACAATTATCTCACTCTTCCTGTTTAGTTAAGAATGAGCTTGGTAATCCGTATTTTTCACTGTTACTTTATTGTATACTATTATGTACTGGGAGTTCATCAGTTAATTGACTGGCCGTCTCTTGTATATTCACCGCGACACTGTGAGATAGGGTTTTAAGTGCATTAATAGACGATCTTCGGAAATCCAGGGGACTGCACTCGGTAAGTGCCTACAGGCATGGCCTGTATATCTAGGTCCATGCCTGTGGGTGTAGCGCAGAGTAGGCACGCTTTTGTTGGGGGTACAGCGAGCACGTGGGCAAGATGACGGATACCCGTAAACAAAGGTAGAAAAGGCATCAGAAACGCCGATCAAGCGCTCACTGTTCGTGGGGAACATGCAGATCGGATAGTAGGTTCCCCCAGCTGGTAGTCTAGTATAAATTATAATAGGTCCATGCCTGAAGATCTAAAACTGTCGCAGATCGGCTCTTCTCAGCTGCCGCCTCCATTCGGGGGACTTCACTCTCCCGAAGAAAGAAAACACTGCCAAATTATCTTTGTCTGTTATTTCCGGAAATCATCTATTTGATCACCACCACCACACATGTCACTGCCTGAGCTGCATGTCTGTGTAAGTAAACATAGTGCTTAACGTCCACAGAAACCATAAGGCTTATTAGGGACGGGGAGAATGGGGGGAAGGGGGTATGGAGGTGGGGGAAGAGAGAGAGAGAGTATATACCTATCGTTACACTGTCAGCACCAGAATGACCTGCATTAAGATGGGCAGCGATGAGAGCCATTTTAATGTTTCATTAATTGTGAGGGACAAAGTCACAAGACCGTGTCCACAAACCACAACTTTTGAAGAGAAAGGAGAACCGGAGTGGTATCGAACCGAGGTCCTTCCGCTTACCAGCCTACCGCCTTACCGCTAGGCCAAACTGGCTCTCAACATGTCTGTGTGATGATGATGATGAGTTGATGCTTAATGTCCTCAGATGTCAGTTGACATATTAGGGACAAGCTGTGACCAATGCCGAAGCACGGTTCAATAATTCTTTACGTCCACGGAAACCAGAAGGCTCGTTACAGCCCAGGACGTCCACCTCGACTCTCACACAGCTCCTGAACTATGTGATGTCTGTATGAGAGAGAGACGTGTTTAAGTAACGGAGAGTTCTCTCCGGAGGGGTACTGGCGGGGTCCGACATACCAGGTGATGTGTGTGTGCATGGGGATTGAGGCGGGGGGGGGGGGGGGGGGGGGGGCTGGTGTGTGGGGGCAGCACTGTGCTTAACGCTACACTATCACCGAAGAGAGCCGTTTTAATGTTTCATTCATTGTAAGGGCAAAGTCACAAGACAGTGTCGACACAATTTATGTGCTTGATTATTAATCATTTTGTCACAGTCACCATCATGTATTATAGTAGCCTACAGGTAAACTACGTGGTTACTGTATTTTTTAGATAATTGCTGTTGTTTAGTCTTTGCGTTTGCTTTCATGTTCTAAATGTTTTGTTTGCTTATGTCTTTTCCATCACCGACACTGTTTCCTGGTTGGTTGAAATAAAAGTTATAGCAACCTCTGACTTGTGACTCTTCATTCATACTTCCAGCCTGCTTCCCTCAACTCTCCAACCAGCTCCCCTACATGGATATTGATCAGCAAGAGGAACAAGGCTTTCTGCAATATTAGGCCTGAATGATGTTCTCTTTTTATATTGCCAACAAGGACTATAATTTCGTCAAACCATATTGGTATTGGTGCTGCATCACGATATTAAATACAGCACAAGGTGAACCGTGTATAATCTAAAATGGATGTTCATAATACTGCACAACTATGGTTGCCAGAACATGAAAGTGTTGGACATTCTCCGCCAGTTCATAAGTTGCGGCAGATTCAAGGACTTGTAGATCGGGTACAGTTGAGGAGTGTTAGAACATCATGAGACCATTTCCTGTGGTCGGGACATGGAAGAATAACATATCGCACCGCAGATGCCGTCCACACCACCATGTGCATACCTGAACAGCATCAAGAACCCACAGCCAGGGTAAGTAAAAGAGTAGGATGACACAGACAATACTCACTCTTCTTAAGCGAATGCTAGAAACCTTTCCCTTTGTTTCAGCCGGCCGGGTCGTCAGGTCGGTCGATTTTGCGAGGACATGATTACCCGAGCCTAGACAGTGTGGTTTCCAGCCAAGAGCGCCAATTTAATTTTATCATTGTGTTAACTGGCATGATATAGGAAAGTATTAGGTTAAGGTGATTCAGGCATTGCCAATGTTCCGGCGGCAGTAAGGTCTGCTGGTTACAGTGACGTGTCACAGTGTTTGTAAGAGAATACGGACTAATTCATCTTGCTGTGCGTTTTGTTTTTGTTTTTCGCGAAGCCCCAGTCTAACAGTATCTGCTTTTGATCTCTCTCTCCCCCCCCTCTCCCCCGACACACACACACACACACACACACACACACACACACACACACACACACACACACACACACACACGCACACACACACACACACACACACACACACACACACGCACACACACACATACTCACTTACTCACTCACTCACACATTAACAGTTCTTGTGGACAAAACGTTTTTGCTATGCACGGGGATCACCCGCCATTGTTCACTTATTTCATTGACGGCCGCGAAACGACGTTATGCTATTTTGGCGTAGGCCGGATTTCCGTGCCTTTTAATAGAAGTAAGTGTGTTCGTTACTGATCTGTGTTGCATGACTAAAGAAGAAGAAGAAGAAGAAGAAGAAGAGAGAGAGTAATACTAGACTACAGATTTGCCCCTCTGTCCTAAGATGCAAGCACCCAGAACAATCGGCTACGAGGAGTGCACCATTTCTAATGACAGCTGGGCTGGACAACATGAATGAATGATCAGATTTACTTGACACTTTCACATTCCCTCAAAGTATTATTCCCTTATTGCTGTGCACAATCCGTTTTCTCAGCTAAGTGCCTTCTAGTTCTATGGTTAACGGACAAGTCATGAGGTCCGCAATGACAGCTGACAGACCTTGTAGCCATTAAAACACCTCAGCCCTACCAGTTTCTGCTTCATGATCACGAAAAACAACGACAGAAGTTGCATAGGTCATATTCTGGACTGTAGGGTGTATGGGTGAAAACATGTACATTTTTATTCGTCCACACAGAACGCAATGACCAGGCTTTGTGAGTGCTGGCGTTTTGTTTCTCTCCCCCCCCCCCCTTTTTTCCCCTGGTGTCAATGATTCTTTGGTGCCACGGTTGTCACATAACATGTGCAACACAAAACTCGCCACAAAGTTATGCCAACTCCTCGTGATGTTTGACAGGACTGTTTCCATCTTCATGAAAATCGTAGCAACCGATGTGTTCCTTTGCTTTGTTCCATTTTGTTAAAAAAAAAAAAAAAAAAATGTCAGAACATCATGTAGTGAATGGCGTCACAAATCCACAGCGGCTACTCATTTCTGCTTGAAGATATCTATACTAAGAAAACAAAACAGAAGTTTTTGTTAGATCTACGTATTTGGTCGCTTTTGAAAATATTTTAAAGGTTATACCTCACCTCTTTTCAAAAATGACACAACGCTCGCATTATGTCACGCAACCTCGTTTTTTCACGAGTAGGGCTAGGAATTTCGTGTCCTATTTTATACATGGTTACGATACCTTGTGGGCATACCCAAGCGTAGCACAACTCAAAAAATCGTTGCTGCTGACTTTTCTGTTTCATACCTCATGTGGCCCAGTAGATGTTGCCTAACACACGACATCTGTCGCTAAACGATATCAGTTTTCTAGTCTTCATTTCAGTCACTTGTGTTTTGATCTTCGCCTTTATTTTTCCTCAAAACACGGCCATATTATTTAAGGTTAATACTTTCTGTACACTACTAGGTCTTGGGATTAAAGGAAGTCGGTTACTTGACATCTGACGTCTTGCCGACTACGAAAATCATATCGAGAGGAAACAACATTTATCAAATCAAGTTGTAATGATGATGGTGACGATGATGATGAGGATGAAACTGATATGCCAAAACGATAAAATTGCCTACCTGCTGATTCCTGCACTGAAACTGTGAAGTGAAGTTGCAGGGAGTGAAGACACAGAAACGTTCGTCACTGCGGTCACTGCAGTCAGAGCGGTGGTCACACACCAACGTGTACGGCACGTGCTGCACGCCGTTGTTACACGTGAAGGAGGGCGGAAGTGGCGTTAGGGGAGCTGGACAGGAAACGGAAGTGGAGAAATCAAGAGCCCAGCACTCGCTTTGTACGTCACAGGCTAGGAATTTATGAGTCACATGTGCATCCGGGCATGTAATGAATGACGAATTATTCAACCAGATTTCCTCCGAACGTATCTCGGAGAGCTGTATGACACGTTTCCTGCGTATTGCTGGTGTCGTGTTGTTCCTGATGACGGGATGTTCACACAGATGGCTCGCGAAATATGGATCCTGTCGTTTATATTTTGTGATTTTGTGTTCTTCAAGAAATACGCAGTCAGTTACGGTGATACCTCCTACTGGCATATTACCCGTGTAGTGGGCGATGGTGCCGTCCATATGCTTCCACATATTTTTGTACCTGTACAGTTGTGCATAGTGTATACACTTCCTTTATAAACCATATTCCACAACACATCATTGACCAATTTAGTGGCTGGTTTACTATATTTATTATTGCATCAATGGTTTTTAGATGTATTTATTTCCGTTATTGTTTCTTTGGTAATATTTTGCTAAGTACACCCCCCCCCCCGGCCCCCTCCAACCCTCCATTGTTACCTGTGCAAATATCTCTCACTGCCTGTCTCTGTCCGTCTGTCTCTCTTTCTGCCCCGCTCCCTCCCCGTGTGTGTGTGTGTGTGTGTGTGCGTGCGTGCGTGCGTGCGTGCGTGCGTGCGTGCGTGTCATGTTAATATTCATTACGTCAGTGACAGACTACGGGCTGCGGCAACCGAGTTCCTCGCTGAGCTGTAAGCCACGCCTACAACAGTTACGTTAACACGAGCTTTCGGTCTGACCAAAACCCGTCTATTCCAAGAGCCCCGCAACTGGCCAGAGCCGCGAGAGGAGGGCCGCAGCGCAGGGTGCCAGCCTGAAGCTGTCGCGCCAGCCACCCGTTTCACTTTCACCCCTATCTCTCCACTGTCTCCGTTTACTTTACTCCTGTACACAGTAACTCCCTGACCCCGGTGCCAGCGCGTGTTTGCTCAGGTTTGGATGGAACCTCTTGAATTTTAAGATGGGAGACGCTACACATTGTGCTATTGTAAATTCAACTGCAAGTATCAAGCAAAACAAAGGCCTGACATTCCATAATTTGCCTAAAAAGGTAGCGCTAGCGAAGACTGGAGAAAACAGCTGATGACCATAAAATCCTTCCCGGAAGCAGCACGATATTTGCTTGAAAATATGTCTTGAGCAAAACTTTTGTCCAGATCCACTGGAAGCGAACTTTGGAAGACGTAGAAGTTTGAGTTCAAGGAGTGAAAAACCAAACCTATACACAGCTGGACACCAAGAAAACAATACGTCAGCAGCGAACCATGCCAATGATCATTCAACCCAAAGGAAAGGTACAAAAAAGGAAGAGAAGGGAAGAAAATGTCACCACACCAACAGTCCTCTAAAAAAAAAAAAAAAAAAAAAAAGCAGTAGAGTGCGCTTCCAGTGGATATTGACAACATTCATTACTCAAAACAATCATAATCTACTCCATTTTTAGATAGCATTAGGATAAACCTCTCGAGGTGTAGGAGAGAAGATCGTACTGAACAATTCAAGGTTTGATACTAATCTAATAATGACAAGTGTTGGGATGTTTTCATTGCTGGTCATGTTTGTTTTTAACTGCTATTCTCTCCAGATGTTTTTCTTCGGATTAATTCAGAGGCTTTTTTGTTTTTGGAAACATGTTTCTTGTTTCTGTACTCTAGTTTCCGTGAAATAGTTGCAATTCTGATTTTCAAAATTAGCTTCAAAATTCCGTCTAAAACTGATTCTTTACTCTCATTTGTCTGCACATCATAACAAATTTGGTAAAAAGTCGTGACCGGTATTCTGTCGTGAAGGCAGTCTTTTACAAATTGGCCACTGTTGCACTGACCACTGGACAACTTTAGATAAACTTTACCTCTAACAACTGCAGTAGACCTACAACAGAATGCTTTATGTCGCTCAGCCACCCTCTGTCAAACAGCTGCGTGAGTGTTTTGCATGTAGATGATTCTGATGGCGTTTCATGAGTGAGAAGACAATGTAATTTTTCAGCAGTGTTTATGTATTTGTTTCATTTGCTCTGAAAAACTTCTGTTTTAACGAATGTACAATGCTTCCCCAGCGTAATGTAAAATTCACGATCTAATTTTGAGAGAGGCTCTTCCCCCGTAGCATAAGAACTTGGGCTGACAGTTTCATCTTCGCTATACTGCCATTTCATCTTCGGTGTAGTTAATCTCTGTACAGAGAGACAGAGAGACAGAGAGACGAGAAACAGAGAGAGAGAGAGAGAGAGAGAGAGAGAGAGAGAGAGAGAGAGAGAGAGAGAGAGAGAGAGAGAGTGGATGCGGTTGTCCTCACAAATAAGGGGCAGCGGCATCCACTGGTATCATCCCGATGAACACGGCAGGAGTGTCCGTTTTGTACAGTAGCTCTCTGACCTCAGACATCTTCTGGTACGAACCAAGACTGGCCAGTCGCGCGCCATTCTTGCGACAGTCTTCCATGGCGGCTGTCCAGGTTATGTGTTGATTTTCAAGGGTAAGAGGGGTCAGATAACCTTTAGTCATTATGTTCCAAGTGTAACTGTAGCAGCGACCCCCGATGGTCAGAAGTCCCGGGCCGCAGAGGTCACTGGTGTAGGGGCACTGCTCCTCGTCCTCCCCCCTCGCGCAGTCCGCGTGCAGGTTGCAGGGAAAGTGGTGCCGGAAGTCCGGCCAGTTGGCTACGGAGCAGTTCCACGTGCCGTCAGGGAGCCGGAGGGGGCGGGCTGAACGAGGGTAGAAGGAGAACTGGATCTTGAAACCCCTGAAAGATCTGCTGTTCCCCCATGAGTAGAAGAAGAGCGTGAGAAGGTTTGACTCGTACAACTTCGGGCCGGGGATCGTGTTGCCGCATAAAAACTCTTCCGTTATTAATGCTTTTGGGTGTACAGACAATGCGACATAAAACTCTTTACAAAAACCACGGGAACCTGGAATGTCCATGTGGAGCACGCTGACCATGACCACGTGACCTTCTGGGACACGGACACTGGTGTTAGTGTCCATGGCAAACAAGTATGACGTCACTCCGTCCCAGCCAGGAGTCGCTATAGATCCTGTAAAAACAAATGAAAGCATAATAATAAATAATAATAATAGATAACTTTTGTATAGCTCTATTCTCTGGTGTACCCAAACTCACTGCGCTTTACAACATTCTCCAACATTTTTTATGTTTCACAAACGTAATACATATAATTATGACAACTAACAATGTATAATATACAAGTACATGTGACATATGAGAAACAAGAATATATAAAGAAAATGAATCATTTTCATACTTCTATTCAGATTAGCCGCTAAGATCTACCCATCAACATTTCTGTTGCTCTACATGTCCACAGATATAGCCGTTCATCAGTTTGCCTGCTCAGTTTAATTCTTCCTTTCCGGCATAACTTCATGCACAATTACCCTTCAACTCTTCTGCTGGGCTACATACACACAGACGTACCCGAAAATAAATCTACCTGATTATCTTCATGCTTCTCTTTCGTCTAACCACAAAGACCTACCTGTCACCACAACTACTTGTGTACATACCCATATATGTACCCGTTCATGACCCTACCTGTTGATTTTATACTTTCATTCAGATTAACCGTTAAGATCTACCCGTCAGTGTTTCTACATGTCCACAAATGTACGTGCTCACGAATTGAAGAATAGCAACAGAGGGAAAGTCTAGTGAATTTCGGACATAACCTGTAAAATTAATAATGGCGCACGTTCACTGTATCAGCTGTAATCAAATGAAGCAAACTGCATTTTTAAGGAGATTGAAGTCACAGCACCACATGACGACTAGACCGAAAGGGTGTTAGAACACATGGAGGCGGTGCATGATTGGAGCTCAGCGCGGAACCACCTGCTCTGATTCAGAGTCTTACAGCATTTGGCTGTTTGATTTACTGGTTTAGTCACACGGGTGGTGTGATAATTCCCACAAAAGAGATATTCTCACGGCATGTTGCTGTTTGATTTGCTGGTTTAGTCACACGGGTGGTGTGATAATTCCCACAAAAGAGAGTATTCTCACGGCATGTTGCTGTTTGCTGTACTGGTTTACTCACAGGGGAGATGTGATAATTCCCACAAAACAGACTTACAACTTACCATTTAAAGGAGTCGTGAAGTCCACGTCCAGCAGGTCGGTGGAGCCGGGGAGGCTGGAAAAGTGTATTTCCACAGAGAAAGGAGGTACTGGAGAAGGCAGCAGTGTGTTTCTGTAGTGTACGACGACGATGCGAAGCCTTGCGTGTGGAGGGACGTAGATGTACTCACGTCCTGTGCTCCAGTCCCCGTTGAAGTATTCCAAACATCCCAAAAGTGTTCTCTGAGATTTCGAGACGCCATACACAATATTTTCATTGACCAAGTAGACACCCACATTGACGCACAATCCCTCCAGCCTGACGGGCTTCAGGGCCATGATGAGACCGTCTGGAACTGTGACGATCACAGTACACCGTAAGGTGTAGTAGGACACGTTGCGAGGCTCCAGGTGGCTGGTATCTATGGTCAAGCTGCCGCTGAAGGCATGCAGGTACAACGTACCTCCGCTCAACAGGCAGTCCATTAGTGACTCCGTCGAAAGCTTCCGGTGTTCTGGTGTCGGGGCTTGGATCGGCGAACTTTGTGTCGGCATAGATGGTTCGTGTCTGAAAGCACTGGTCAGCGAACTGTGTGTTGAACCAAAAGGTTCGTGTGTGAAAGCATTGGTCGGCGATCTTTCTGTTGAACCAAACGTTTCGTGTGTGAAAGCTCTGGTCGGAGAACTATCTGCTGAACCAAACGTTTCGTGTCTGAAAGCACTGCTCGGCGAACGTTCTGTCGAAGCGGTGGGTTCATGTTTGAAGGAATTGGTCGGCGACCATTGTGTTGAAGCAGAAGGTTCGTCTCTGAAATCCGGTGCTCGTTGTGCTTGTTTGTCTTGGAATGAAACATTAAATGCGAACGGTTGAATCGCCAGCTCAGTCGTCGTTTTCTCTCGTTCAGCAAACTTTGTTGACCATGACACAGATTTTGCCGTGGCCATCTGACTGAAACCGTCACGCTGTTTTGTGGAAAATACACTTGCGAACACACTGTCACCCGCAGTCTCTTGTCCACCACGAATACCTAGTTGAGCTGGACTCGATGGTATGTATGTGGCATTTCTCTTGGAAATCCAGTCCCCACCTTCCTGTGTCTGACCGGGATCTGGTGTCACGGACGATAAATTGGAGCTAACCAGACGTTGCCCCCGTGTCGAGGGAGACGCTGAATAGAAGCGGGGCTCTGTTCTGTCCGGTTCCTTGTTGACGTTGCTTGGATACGTCATCACGCTACACGTCAAAACAGCCAACATGAGAACAAGGCCAGCAAGTCTTGTGAACGAGTCCCAGGTCCTCATCGCCATTCTTCTGTCTTAAGATCCGTCTTCGTCCTCTTGTTGCTGGTGTAAATGCATGAAATGCTGTGAATTATGATAATTACGTATAGCGCGTTTGAGAGCAGCCTCTTGTACGGGTTTGTGTGTGCGTGTGAATTATGATAATTACGTATAGTCCGTTTGAGAGCAGCCTCCTGATTGGGTTTGTGTGTGCGTGTGAACATATTCTGTATCCTTTCCTACTGTGTTATATATTCGTTTTGTCATTCTTTCTTTCTTTCTTTCTTTCTTCTTTCTTTTTTCTTTCTTTCTTTCTTTCGCCTTGATATAACCACACTGGCTGACTGGGCGTAAAACACCAATTTACTTTCTTTCTTTCTTTCTTCTTCTTTATTTTGTAAAACAATAGGCTTGGGTACAGTATGACAAACTTTATTTGTGATTTGATTTAAATATTTCTTGCATGTGTTGAATTAACTCTGTACAAGAAATGTTATGTATACTGCCTGTTCTGTATATAAAATACTGTCACAAAAACAAGCAGAGCGTCAGATAGAACCCCTGGATATGTGTAAGAAGGTGGCGAGATAGAAAGCGGTACAGCTAATCCAGATTATTCATTCAACACACCGTTCGCTGTTCACGAGCAGTTACATTTCGGGGGGTTCCAAAATACAACAAATTACTGTTAACAGCATTTTTGTGCAGAGACTGTAACTTCATTACACGTAATTCTGAGGCAGTTTCAGGCAATGAGAAGCGAAGGATGTTCCATGAGTTTCAATATGGAGGATCTGAGCCGGAGATGAAGTATACAACTTAATGCCATACTCAGAAACCAATTCTGAGCTTTGCTAACACTCAGTAGCATTGCCCTTTCCACTCTGTCTAACGACTTGCCCCATACACACAAAGCAAGCGTAGAGCAATCTGAACCAAGGTCACCCTGACTAACATATACGGCATCAACGTGGAGTGGCCCGCACGAGTCATGTAGACGTTAGACACAAATGGCTAGTGCATCAGGTACTTACTTGGACAGCCCGCGGGCGTGTCTGTGGAGGTGCTGACTGAGTGACACCTACACAGTCATGCAAACATTAGAGAAAAATGGTTAGTGCATCAAACACTTCGACAGCCCGCGGAGGTGTGACTGGCTGAAGCTCATCTGTCGGTCAGAGGGCGGCGAGAGTCAATTCACTGCAGCAACCACATTGTTATCTGTCTCCGTCGAGTGATGCGTGCGGCACTAAATGAACCCAGCATTCTTTACGGAACCACCGTCAGCCTGGTCTGTCCAACGTTCCGTCTCTACCGGAGATTTATACCGTTATGTCCTGTGGTCTTCTTTACTGCCCCCTTCACCCGCCCCACAGCCTCTCTTCCTGTTCATAACAATAATTAAATATTCATAAAGCGCCAACCTCTTTTGTGAAAACAGAGCTCGGTGCGCTGAACAGATTTCAGGTATAAACTACAGCCACGTTGTTGAGACACCGCAAGCGGAAAGCGACAATAACAACGGCTTTTTTTTTCCTTTTTCTTTTTAAAATCTCGTTTAGAGTAGGTACGTGTGTGTGTGTGTGTGTGTGTGTGTGTGTGTGTGTGTGTGTGTGTGTGTGTGTGTGTGTGTGTGTGTGTATGTGTGCGTGCGTGCGTGTGTCCGTGCGTGCGTGCGTGCGAGTGTGTGTGTGCGCGCGCGTGTACGTGCGTGCGTGCATACGTGTGTGCGCGCGTTTCATTTCCAGTTCTATCTATCTGTGCTTCTTTCTTTCTGTTTTTGGTCTGATAATGTTCGTATTATTTTCTGAATGATCGTTTACGTTTTTTTGTTGTTGCTTTGTTTCGTTTTTCCTTCTCGGTTGTTTTATACTTTTTGTAGTCATTAATTTACTGCTACCTGCTTTTTTATATTTTATAATCTGATACAGAGTACTCCGTTTTGTAATTAATACCTGATTAATAGCCATTATATCACAGTGATCAATGTTATGGCCATAATCATTTTTGTATGCAAGATTATTTATCTTTATTCAACTGTTTTTTACGATTTTCTTTTACTTCTTTGATGTACTCAGGCGCACGCGCGCACGAACATTATAGATCCATATCGATTGAAGCGTGTGTGTGTGTGTGTGTGTGTGTGTGTGTGTGTGTGTGTGTGTGTGTGTGTGTGTGTGTGTGTGTGTGTGTGTGTGTGTGTTTGTGTGTGTGTGTGTTTGTGTGTGTGTGTGTGTGTGTGTGTGTGTGTGTGTGTGTGTGTGTGTGTGGTGTGTGTGTGTGTGTGTGTGTGTGTGTGTGTGTGTGTATGTGTGTGTTGGTCTGTATGTGTGTTGTGTGCTTAAACTTGCACGACCGCTTTTCCGATCCGTAGGTTTGTTTTATTTATAATTACGTGAAAGATTAAATAAAAATAAAATAAAAATTATTAAAAAAACTCAAACAAAAAACACACACGCTCATTTGATAAGACAATACAGAACGTGCGAAATTTCTGGGTAAGTCCCCATTTTAAGCGACGGAACAGCATCTCTTTTCTTGTTCTATTTTATTTTTGTTAAATATTTGCTGTTTTCAATATCAACAAAAGTGTATACAAAATGATAATTATACTGTCATTATATTCTGTTCCTCGCACATTACTCTCGAACGCGCGCGCGCGCGCGCACACACACACACGCACACACACACATTCACTCTCTCCCTCACACACACACACACGCGCGCGCGCACACACAAACACACCACACACACTTCAGCCGGTCAGCACACACACACACACACGCACGCACGCACGCACGCACGCACACACACACACGCATATATGCACGTTACATTCCTTCTGCGCGCAGTATGTTTAAGTCTAACAATGGACGTCATTGTTACTTTATTGATTACATGCACAGCAGTTGGATTTAGAAATAGCCGACAGCTTGAAAGGACAAAAGGTTTCAAAGTACTTAATGACATTAATAAAACATGAATGACGAGAACTGCCGTATGACGTAGGCAGACCTTTTCAGGATGAAAGCAATAAAATGGCAGACCTTAGTCAGAGTGAAGGGGATAAGATGACAGCACAGGAATTGTAAGTGTGAAGGGGAGAAGATAACAGTCAGTTGTCAATGTGGAGGGGAGAAGATGACAGTCAGTTGTCAGTGTGGAGGGGAGAAGACAACAGTCAGGTGTCAGTGTGGAGGGGAGAAGATAACAGTAAGTTGTCAGTGTGGAGGGGAGAAGATAACAGTTGTCAGTGTGGAGAGGAGAAGTAACAGTCAATTGTCAGTGTGGAGGGGGGAAGATGACCGACGTTGTCATGATGAAGTGGAGAAGATTCCTCATGTGGTTTGCTAGACTGTGGCATCTTGACTGGTTGTAGAGTTGTGGCTTTTTAGCTTTTGGCATTTCGGCCAAAGGACCATACTGTGTGTGTGTGTGTGTGTGTGTGTGTGTGTGTGTGTGTGTGTGTGTGTGTGTGTGTGTGTGTGTGTGTGTGTGTGTGTTGACGCTTCTTTCTTTTACACTGACAGCAAACTGTTGAGTACTTCTTTACACCCTCTCTCCCCTACCCCCCTTCCCCCTTTTGAGAAGGTGTGGCTGTTTGCTCTAAGCTACCCCTCCGATTCTTCACGTGTCCTAAACGTACCATTAGACTATCATGTTTCACTGTGCTGACTCTAGGAAACTCGACGAGCTGAGTTAATGCCGCCGTTGCTGAGTCTGGGACAGCTCGATGATCTCAATTTGATTCAAGCGTCGAAATAATTGCGGATATCTCTGGTCATCGGCATTTACCTGGTCATCGGCATTTACCTGGTCATCGGCCGTTACCTATTTTGATGGTTTTGTTCGGAATCCACAAAGTTTTGCGCTTTGTTGCTATGCTTTGGCTGGTGGACCAAACTTGGCGGACATTCTTCGGGCTTTTCGCGCAAAACATTATTTTTGACGTTCTGAATTTTTGAAGCTGCTCGGATGATTGTCAGTCCGAAACCCACTGTCTGAACACGGCTGACCTTTCTGTCAGTGTATCGGTTCGTGCTGATTTTGTCTTGGTTAGTGTGTGGTTGTGTCAGTTGATCCGGCTTCAGATGTGGATGGATTATGACAGGAACCGCACTCCATGCAGACCCCACTTGTGTGCCCTCCTTTTGTCACGACGGCAATCAAGTAGGCGCGGCGTGGGGTGTGGGATGCACCTGATGATGATGCTGTGGGGCTCAGTGTCCTCAGAAAAGCTGGATCTGGTCAGGAACTCCATTTGTTTCTTCTTCTTCTTCTTCTTTTTTTTTTTTTTTTTTTTGTCTGGAGAGAAACGATTCAAGGGTGACGGTTATGAGGAGTTAAATGGCATTGACATGGCACCTTTTTTTCTCGCCAGTTCTTTTTTTTCTCTCCCTACATCGTTGCAATTCGCAGCGATAAGCACATAGGGGTGCAGTTCCCGAACCGTGGCAGCCATAGCAGTAAACCGGCCAGCTGTCTGTCACAATTTCACTGATTAAATTTGATGTACTAATTTAGTATCCATTTCTTTTTCTTTGTTATTGTCGTGTGTTTTTTAAAGCTTCATTTTATCCCTCCCCTTCCCCTGCTCTCTGTAAATTACCCAGTGTGTGTGTGTGTGTGTGTGTGTGTGTGTGTGTGTGTGTGTGTGTGTGTGTGTGTGTGTGTGTGTGTGTGTGTGTGTGTGTGTGTGTAACTGAGTTTTAGACTTTTTCGCTCCAGTTGTTTTCACTACTATTTTTTCTTTCTTTCTTTTTTCTTTTTTCTTTTAATTTCCGTTGCAATCGCTGTCTGGTTTATATATGTTGTTGTTATTATTATTATTTTATTACTTGTTATTTTTATTTTTACTGATGCTGTATTTGTCTATATCCTTCTGTAATATTATTTCACTGTGAATGTCTTGGTTATTAGTAGTATTGTAGCAACGGCAGATATGTGAGTCGGCCTTTGTGCTAATATCTTTACCGTTGAGAAATAAAGTTCAATCAATCACTCGGTAGCCTAGGCCTAAATTCACCTTCACCGTTTCAGAAGAAGGTGAATCGCAGTTAGATACGACTTTGCTTGCCTGAAGCATGGGTCAAGTTGAGTTCACAACGCATAATGATGACAGACGAGCATTGATGATGATGATGAGTTGATGCTTAATGTCCTCAGATGTCATTTGACATATTAGGGACAAGTTGTGACCAATGCCGAAGCACGGTTCAATAAAATCCACATACGTAAGGTGTATGCGTGTTTAGCTGTAACCTGCCACCTGCACTTTGGGCAGAATGACCGGGATTTTTTACGTGCTACTGTGGTAACACGGGGGTGGAACGGATACCGAAATAAGAGTCAGCACAGAAAGTCGACCCTGGAGAAGAAAATTCTCCCGCCGTTCCAGCAGGGATTCGAACCCGCGACCTTTCAATCACGAGTCCGGCGCTCTAACCACTGAGCTATTCCCGCCCCAAGAGACGAGCATTGTAAGAATACATGCACACATAAGCCTGTGCTGGTTTCTAGAGACAGCGCATGCAGCGTTCAGTCCGTCCTCATCCAAGTCATGCCGTTTCTATAGCCAACAGCTTTAACTGCCACCCTGACACCTCACATAGGCCTACTTCTCAGTCTCGTGCGCCTCGTCGTCTGCTGGGATTGTCACGTTACAAGTTTTGCCTGCTCGACTTGAGACGTCTGTTCAATTTCACAGTCCACTCAACGGATATAAGTTCAAGTGTACTGTCAAAAATTGAATATATTCGAAAACCAAAGAAGTGTAAGTCGTATGGAGATAAGCGAACATTAGCATATACTTTGTTACAAGACTATTATTTAAGCTGTTTTCGCTGTTCGGTTGCATGTGTTGCTGGCCGGCTTCTCGTTGTTCTCGTATGTAGGCCTAAGGCTAAACCGCACAGAACAACGATATAAAATTCTGTATCCTTGACTTTCTGTAAACGCTGTCAGTGTGTCATTTGTATCTTGTTTGTCAGAGTCAACCAAAAGAAAAGACACGTAGATACAACTGACGCTGGGTGAATGCACTGGATTTGGGACCAGTTCCTTATAGTGCGCATTCAGCTGCACAGTGTGGAAAGGACGTCACCAAAGACTGAAAGTGTTGTTGTCTTTTCACACCTCAAAGATGGATCCATAGCAGGATGAGTTACTGCCATACGTGTAATAAATAACTCACACAACGGGTCGTCTTCGTGGGTTAATTATCACCAAGTAAGAAACAGACCCGCTGGCTACGACAAAACTTACACAACTCGTATTTCTTATTTAGCGGTAACACAGTCAGACCCATTATGCAAGTTCTGTTAATCTGTAAAAGGAACATTCAGTTGTCTGCCTGTGCCAGAAAAAATTATTGATAAAAAAGTAGATAAAAGTATGTATACAGTGTCGCTCACATAGAAGCAAATAAAAAGTAAGTAAGAATATACACAGTTGCACTCACAGTTATGCTCGTGGTGTTCAGACAAATGCTGTTACGCATTTTATTTAACCTTAAGTAGCTGTCAGGGATCCATGACGGATCCACTTAGCTTTGCCGGTAACATTTGGGGCAGCTACGTCATCCGGTCTCGCGCGGTCATGTCTAAAAATCTTCTACCAGCGATTGAAGATCACATTTTTATGGTAAAAAAAAAAAAAAAGAAAAAAAAAAAGGCATTGCGATTAATTGCTTTCTAACTTTGTCAGTTAAGGTGTGTTTTCTCATAAATATAAAGGATTCCCCCCCCCCTACACACACACACACACACACACACACACACACACACACACTCCCTCAGTGAGCTCGAAACTTGACTGTGAAGTTGCTAGTTTCAAAATTTGTCTGCCGGATGTTCCTCTGTCGCACTCCACTATTGTCAACATTGTTCTGCAGTTTCTGTCCTGAACTTCAAAGCCAAGGGTATATGCACATTATGCTGAATTTATTTTCTTCCTTTTTTTAAATATTTTTTTATTCATATGGAGTTTTAAATTGATTATGATCTAGAGCATTACATACACTCGAAGAATAGCGCTATATAAAAGCTATCAATAATAATAATAAATGACCGGTTAACGAGAACCCTGTTGTAAAATTATTTTATTCATGCAGCTGATTACTGAATAATACGAAACAAGCACCAGTATGATCCTGTGAAGATTAGTTTGACTGACTAGAGCAGAATTTCACGGAAGCAGATATAAAAATTCTGTTGCACGCTTCCCCCCCCCCCCCTTTTTTTCTTTTTTTTTTCCTTTTTCTTTTAAACTCTAACTTTACTGAAACTAACAATGTGGCAATCTAAAAATCATGCTAATCTTACTATCAGTGTCACTCATGACTCGTAAAGTCTCTTGCAAAATAATTACTTTCTTTTCTTTGGTGAGATCAATAGGAAGTAAATTTTCAATCCATAAAGGTTCTTTCTCCAACTGTGAATTAATGAGTATCTTGAAGACTAACTCGATAAAGATCTACTAACAGCTGTAGTAACTCATGCAGTCATATACATTGAAGTGTTCGCTCAGTTTATATTTTTCAGCTTTTAGTGAAAATATTAAAACATTCATAATCATAGGACATTTCTCTTGCCACTTGTTTCCTACACAAAACAGTTTTAATCAACAGTATAGCCATTCAAACTTAGTAATTATTAATTCGATGAATGAAACAGCAACATCCTTTCAAGAAGTTCAATACGCTGGAAACTTAACGTTTCAAAAGATTGATGCTTTAAACTTATATAACGGTTCCCTTCAAAGGCTGAATTTCCTTCAACAAAATACATAAATCAAGTGACTTTGACCTTTCTTCAAAATAGTGTTTTTAGCAACCATAAA
Source organism: Alviniconcha strummeri (assembly GCA_963584105.1). Taxonomy (NCBI): domain Eukaryota; kingdom Metazoa; phylum Mollusca; class Gastropoda; family Provannidae; genus Alviniconcha; species Alviniconcha strummeri. Next base: position 10,155,894 of record OY757558.1, on the reverse strand, counting down.
TGAAAGATTTCTTTGTCGTTTGTTTCTTTTAATAATCTTCAATACAACTATAAAATAAAATATATAAAAAATCTTTGATTTGTGTCTGCCGCAACCTTTTGACTTTGACGCACGTCAAACACTTGGCACAACTCTCCTTCCTTTGGCACTATGACTCACGTCAAACACTTGGCACAACTCTCCTTCGTGTGGCACTACTGCCCACAACAAAGCTCACAGTTGTTACACACTGACATTACAGCCCACTTCAGAGCGCGTGGCTCTTCTGCACTGGCATTACGGCACACAGTAGCATACTTCTTGCTCCCTGAATCGAGAAGCTTTCTGGGCCACGAAACATCGGCACGCTTTACTCACAATTCATGACCTTGGAGAAGGAGCGACGCCCTTGGAACACCTGAAGTCCCTCAAATCTTCCTTGTCCTTCAAATCTTCGATGTCCTTTGAATCTCTGATGTCCTTCGAATCGCATAGTCCTGGGAAATGTTCTTGAACGATGATCTGGCGCGGCAGGGGCAGCTGTTTCACATGCTTTCGGTTCCGACGCAGTACTCCCGCACGTGAGGTGACAAAGTATGTGCTATTTTCAGGATGGCTGCAACGACTTTACCTTCCTTGTCCCATGCTTGTTCTGCCTTAGTCTTGATGAGCACAGTGACCCCTGGCTTGAGCTGTGACATCGGGTGGCACAGCCCTACGCCTTTTGTCGGAGTTCATTTGTAGCTGTCCTTTGTCCTCCGGTCAGCTTTCCTGATGGGTTGCCTCGGCCACAGGTCGTATGGGAGTGTAGGAAGCTTGGTCCTCAGTTGTCTCCCCATCAAAGCTGCTGCTGGGCTGACACATGTACTGGAGTGTGCCGTTGCTCCGTAATTCTGCAAGGCAATGTCTGGTGACACCTGCTGAATAATCGGCTGGGCCATTTTAACAGCACTTTCCGCTTCCCCATCAGCCTGCGGAAATCCTGGGCTGCTGGCCTGGTGCTGAAAATCGTACTCCCGGGAAAAGTTCTTGAATTCTCCGCACTGGAACTGTGGCCCTTTTGTCAGACACAGTGACCTCTGGGATTTCATGTGTGGGGAATATCTGTCGAAACGTGTCGATCGCTACCGAGGCTGTTGTAGAGTGAAGCTGCAGAATACCCAGTCAACGTGAATAGTAATCAATAACTACCAAGTAGTCTTCGACTTGGCAGGTGCAGAGATCCGTTCCCAGCTTGCGCCAAGGTCGTTTCTGCAGAATCGTTCGCTGCTTCTTCTGTGAAGGTCTGTGTTCTCTGCATACTCTGCAACTTTCAGTCAGATCTCTGCTCAGTCCTGGCCACCATACCGCATTTTGTGCATTTTGACGGCACTTAGTGAGACCTTGGTGAGACTCGTGTAGTTTCTGGACTATGTACTTACGTTGACTTTCAGGAACGACAATGTGACCGTTGTACACCAGCGAGCCATTTATCGTCGACAGTTCGCCCTGGGCTTGCTGGTATGTGCAAGCTTGCAGACACCACAACTGGCTGTGCATTCAGGACACAGCCAATCTCCTGTTGAAGGTCTGCGCATGCACTGTCGCCGCTCTGGGTATGTCCAGATGTCCGCTTGTGACTGACCAACCTGACTCGACTGCATCCACGTACGCCGTCACAGCCTTTCCTCCTCCTTCCTCCGTGTGTGTGTGTGTGTGTGTGTGTGTGTGTGTGTGTGTGTGTGTGTGTGTGTGTGTGTGTGTGTGTGTGTGTGTGTGTGTGTGTGTGTGTGTGACTGGACGTATGTCTGGAGAGTGAATCCGCGATGACAATGTCCTTGCCTAGCAAATGTCTCACGTTGGCGTTGGACCTCATCAGACGTATCAGCAGTCACTGACAAAGACCTGGCGCTCTGCGAATGTGTTTGCTGGTCATAAGCAGAACTATGTCCAAATCAATCAGATACTTTGCGAACTTTTCGCATACCCACACGGATGCTGGACATTCCTTTTCTATCTGTGCGTACCTACGTTCAGCGTCAGTGAGAGTACGTGACGCAAAAACGATGGCAAACAATTGATTAACTTCCCACTGCATGATGACAGCTCCCAGACCGTAACTGCTGTTGTCGGCACTGACGACTGTCTGTCTGTCCGGGTTGACCAATCCAAACGCAGGTGATCATGAAATCTTCTTGACTGCGCCGAAAGCCTGCTGTTGCGTTGGACCCCAAGTCCATGCTGTGGACTGCTCCAAAAGATCAGTCACTGGCTTCATCACCGTTGCCATGCCTAGAAAAACATGTTTAGAGAGGTGAGCATCCCGCACACAGTGCGCAATTCTGTCTCTGATGAGGGTGGAGGCATGTCAGTGACTGATGAATACATTTTCTCAGGATCTCGACGTATTCCTGATGCCCTCACGATATTCCCAAAGAACTTGACTTCCTTTTGCTTTAAGTGGCATTTGGATTTGTTCAGTTTCAGTCCCGATTGTTCAATCTTCTCCAAGACGCCATTCAGTCTCTTGTCATGCTCCTTCTTCTGTTCTTCCGAGAGAGAGAGAGAGAGAGAGAGAGAGAGAGAGAGAGAGAGAGAGAGAGAGAGAGAGAGAGAGAGAGAGAGAGAGAGAGAGAAGGAAAAAAAGAAAGAAAAGAAGAAGAAGAAAAGATGTCATCCACGATTGCTTCGGATCCGTCAAGACCACTCAGCATTTCTTTCGTTTGGTCGGGAACACTGCAGTGTACAAAACACCGTTACCACTGTCATCTTCGGAGCGATGTCATCCAGAGCTGATATCATGCAAAGAGGGTGTTTGATGCCTGAGAGATGTCATGGCTCCGATGGCAAACAGTGGCGTATCATGATCCCTCTGTCTACCAGTAAAGTGTTTTGGTCAGTTTGTCTATCGGTGAAGTGGTGGTCACTGTCTGCCAGTGAGGTGTCATGGTCACGGTCTGCCAATGAGGTGTCATGGTCACTGTCTGCCAGTGAGGTGTCATGGTAACTGTCTGCCAGTGAGGTGTCATAGTCAATATCTGCCAACGAGGTGTCATGGTAACTGTCTACCAGTGAGGTGTCATGGTCACTATCTGCCAGTGAGGTGTCATGGTCACTATCTGCTAGTGAGGTGTCATGGTCACTGTTTACCAGTAAAGCGTCATGGTACATATGTCTACCAGTGAAGTGGCATGGTGCCGCTTTCTACCAATGCAATGCCATGGTCCTTTTATTCACTAGTAAAGTGTCATGGTCACTGTCTGCCAGTGATAGGTGTCGAGACCCCTCTACCAGTAAAGTATCATGGTCCCCACTGTCTACCAGTGAAGCATCATGATCCCTCTGTCTTCCCGTGAAGAGGTATGATCTCTTTATCTACCAGTGTCTACGAGTAAGTTAGTCATTGGATTTTCGTCGACAAATCCATCTGATTTATAGATAGCAGACTAAGTAAAATAGAAAAAGGAATAGACAGAAACAACAAATACTTTGTAAAAGTTATATAAATGCATAATGGCAAATATCAGTGCCATGTTGCGGCAAGCTGCACATATCAAACATTAACCGTAAGCAGAAAAATGGCAATTAAGTCCAGAAGAGCAAGCGAACTAGGCAAATAAACAAGAGATTGGAAAGGGGAATCAAATGGCAGCCCTGAGAGGCCAGACAAAAGGATGACATCAGATACCACCCGGCCTCCCTTCGGGGGATGTCTACCAGTGATGTGTAAAAATACCTACAGTTAAGCGTAATGATATCTCTGTCTATTGTTGAAAGGCCTTGGTACCTCTGTTTAACAGTGGTGCCTGATTATCCCTTTGTTTGCCCCTGAAGTGTCATGATTCCTCTGCCGGCGAAGTGTCATGAGCCCCTTGTCTACCAATGAGGTGTCATGAGCCCTTTGCCGGTGAAGCGTCATAATCCCTCAGCCGGTGAAGTGTAGTGATCCCTCTATCAAGGAAGTGTCGTGATCCCTCTGCTGGTGAAGTGTCATGAACCCTCTGTCTACCAGTGAGGTGTCATGATCCCTCAGCCGGTGAAGTGTCATGATCCCTCTGTCTGCCAATGAAGTGTCATGTTCCTTCTGCCGGTGAAGTGTCATGATCCCTCTGTCTACCAATGAGGTGTTATGATCTCTCTGCCGGTGAAGTGTCATGATCCCTCTGTCTACCAATGAAGTGTCATGATCTCTCTGCCGGTGAAGTGTCATGATCTCTCTGTCTACCAATGGAGTACATGTCATAATCCTTTCTACCGGTGAAGTGAGATAATCCGTCTGTCTGCCAGTGAAGTGTTATCTCTCTGCCAAAGCCAGAACCAAAAGGACATACATACATTTCCTATATATCTTTTAAACAGTTTAACCAGACTGCATTCTTTGCTGATCTTACCGCACGCCATTTGACAATTTACTGAAGCACACGGACCTTAACCGGGCTCTAGCAGTGTGGTACAACCCGTTTATGGATGTCGTCAACAGGTATGCAGCAATGCGTCATAAGCGAGTAAAGCATCCCAAACTGCCACCCTCGTTGAATAATAATATAATTTAGGACATGTCCAATCGGGATCGACTGAAGAAAGAGTGTTTACGGAATACTAAAACGCATTGATCTTATTTTCTTTCTTAAAATAATTATGAACTGCAAAGAAATTATACTTCACTACACTTGTGGAAAACAACAAAGCTATATCATCAGTTTTGCGTATTTTGAACACTTTTACCAACTGTCATGCGTGCCAAAAGGAACCCACTCCAGACAGAAGGACGTTCCGCATGATGCATTTGATGACTACTTTCTGTCCATAGCAGAAACATTAGTTAAATCACAACTCACCTGACAGCGATAAGCAGTATTCCTGCTCAAGACATCTTGTCGATTTATGTCAACAAAAGACAAAGAGAACAAAGTACACCATAGCCTTGATGGCTGTCCATGAAATGGAAAAATTATTTCTGGGATGGACAACAAAAGGTTTTCCTGACCTGACAGTTCCCTAAACTAAAAACGATGTACCTCTGGTAGAGTTTATGTACTTTGCATTTACACGCATGCCAGGTGACCGTTACTGTAGGCGATTCAGGTCTTTGTTGTTATATTTGTATTACGTATTTCGAGCGCTAACTGACTCCATTGTGTATTGATTTTGCCTAACCTAACAGGGTCACTAACCTGTATTATTAACTGGTGCATCGAACTGAATGTCTTCCCCGTAGGGTTTGAAAAACCAAAAGTTATTCCCTTACCTAAAACTAGAGATCACAAAATCTGAATGATTATAGACCAGTCTCATTATTGTCGGTTTTGTGTAATCTTCTGGAAAGACGTGTTCAAAACACCTAGTCTCCTGTCTGGAGACACGAGACCTTTTGTTCCAGTTCAATCGGGCTTCCGCCGTGAGCACTTCCTTAGCACCGCACTTGCACGATAGACAGACTCGCAGCGTTCAGCTATAAGGAAATAAGAGGGAGATGTTGATTTGTTTGTTTGTTTGGTTTTTTGACTTGAAAAAAAGCACTTCATCCTGTGGATCACAAAATCTTACTCTCAAAGCTTTGTATTCCAACAGTTCGAAAACACTACCATTTTCTATTCGTATCTCAAAAATAGAGTACATGCAACGTGTATTTTTATGTGGCCCCTATCTTTTGATGGAATTGTTAAATATGGTGCACCACAAGGGTCAGTTTTGGGATCAGCAATGATCTACTTCAGCACAGACCATGGAACTCTGCAGAATGCTATATGCTCGCGGATGACACAAGACTTCATACAATTGCTGTTAGTAGCGTCGTGCAAATTAATAAAATACAACTTTGCTTTAACCGTATTGCGAATTGTTTAAAATCAGCATATCCTTCACTGGAAAGTCCCTCTGGATTTCCTTGCCTCAAAATATAAAATCATGTACTTTTCTTGACCCTTGTTCCAAACGTAAAGTGCAAAAGTATATTTCTAGGAATAACTTTTCGTCAGACTTGTCCATGAACGAAATTTAATTCTGATGTATATGCGTATTTGTAGGAACTCTGTAAAACTGCATTAATCTATTGTTTATTCGTGCTTATATGATGTGTTTCTAGTGTAATCGTGCTTATTTGTCTTGATAGTATCGGAAGGACTGGCTGTTAGATCCAGATGGACGTAATGCGACTATCTTTAAGTATCAAAGTTTCCGAGTTCTGTCTACCAGTGATGTGTCATGAATCCTCTGTTTGCCAGTGAAGTGCCTCGATCCCGCTGACAACCACCCCTCTGTCTACCAGTGAAATGTCGTGGTCCTAGTGTCTATCAGTGAACAGTCACGGTCACTATCTACCAGAGAGGTGTCATGTTCTACCAGTAAAGTGTCATCATCTTTCTCTCTACCAGTAAAGTGTCATGGTCTCTCTGTCTACCAGTGAAATGACAGGATCCCGCAGTCAACCAGTAAACTGCCATGGTCCCTCTGTTTGCCAGTGAAGTCTCATGTGTCTGTCTGTCGCTCCCTCTGTGTTTTTTCTACACTGCCAACATTTAAAAAAAAGTCATTAGTTTGCTGGTTGGTACTTATTCTAAACGCTTCAACATGCAAAACAGATCGCCATTCTGCATATGAACTAATTTTCATAATTATCACGCCTTCTCCCAAGCAGCACTTTAGTTTTCTGGGCCAGCTAGCTCTAACAAATCTGAAACAGAACGAGGCACAGAGCGCTTGAGGGGGTTGAGTAGTGTTCACGAGCCATTACAGGCGTTATTGCATCTGCTCTGCTGATTATTGCAAATTTCGCTTGTTTAGTCTCTTGGTTTGATTAGCTGACGTGATAGCATTGTTCCTCGTGATGTGGCCGTTATCGTGGTACCAGTTTTGTGTGTCACTTCCGCTGGAAATGAGGATAGTTGGTCTTGTTCTGTTTCTGCAAGTCCTGACCCTACTCTCTGTTTTACACTGCTTGCCGCCAGCCGGTCATGTTGAGCCTGTGTTCAGTGACAGCCTGTTCAGTGCAGCCGTGCGTCGCAACAACTGTGAGCTACACAACACAGAGAAGAAAGTGTTGTTTTCCACCTGTCGCGCCCCTGTCCCCCGCTACACTCGACATGATCTTCTGTCTCTGGAAACCGCTGCCGCACATCCCTCCTTCCTCTCCCCCCAGCTGATCGCACGTCTATCACATCTCGGCATTGCGGGAAACGTGCCCAGAAAGCCACACCGATCGAGAAGAGGAGGGAAGAATGAACGGAAGATAAAAGTGATCGTCAGTTTTCGTGATCGACTTCCATCCGATTCTTCCTGTCGAGCTTGACTGTTACCATTTCAGTTCAGTTCTCCTCCCTCACTCTGACGAGTGTCAACACACCACTGCCGTACCACCTTCCTCTCCACACAGTGACCGTGACGACCTCTCAGCCTCAGCGCTCAGCGCTCCGCTGCGTCCCCCTCACAGACAGCTGCTTCACATTCCCCTTAGTTCTTCCTCAGCCGAAAACACACTCCTTGTCTGCCTCTTGAATGCAAGATCCGTCGGCACTTCCATGAGAAGGTCCGACATATCCACCTTCATTCAAGACAACAACATCGACATCATGCTGCTGACGGAGACCTGGCTGCGCCCTGCCGGTGACGAGGCCAAGATCGCCGACCTGGCTCCGCTTGAGTACTCGGTCCTGTCCTTCCCCAGCTCTGCAGGGGGGTCCGGCGCAAAAGGCGGGGGAATCGCCTTCGTCATAATTAACGGACCCACTTAAGCCGCATGTCGCTACCACTTCGTCCTTTTCCGTTCTGCATCCCTGCTTTGAAACCGCTCAAATGACTCTAACATACAACAAGCAACTAACCAGCTTGTTCTGTATCTACCGCCCTCCACCCAGCAAAAACAACAAATTCTCTGACTCCATGTTTTTCGATCAGTTTTCCGACTTCCTTGAACACTCTGACAGTCTGCCTGGCAAAACACTTCTTATGGGTGACTTTAACTTTCATTCTGAAAACGTAGAAAACAACAACTACAGAAAACTGCACGATATCATAGACATGTTTAACCTAACCAAGTCCGTTTCTGAACCTACTTCCAACCAAGGCCATCTGCTCGACTTAGTGTTTTCCAAGCAAAGTGATAACACCCTCATTTCTACAAAACTACATCATCTTGTGCAAACTTGATGTATCTGTACCCGTACAAAAATCTGAAACTTTTTCGTACCGATGCCTCAAAAAGATTGACACCGGCGCCTTTAAACAGGATCTCTCTCCTTGACAAGCACGCCCCTCTCTGCCGTTGCACAGTCCGTACCAGAAAGCCGACACCCCGATTCGGCAGTATTGCGGAGCAGTTCTGTGAGCTGAAACGGGAGCGTCGGGAGGCGGAGAGACGATGGCTCAAATCTAAGCTCACCGGCCACAAACAGATATACGACTCCATTAAACAGAAAGTATCAAACCTTGTAGATAAAGCCAAACAAGCCTACTACTCTGCTAAGATTGAGTCTAGCACAACATGTAAACGGCTCTTTCAAAACTTCAACACCATCCTCGGCAAAAGCAGATCTTCACCTCTTCCTTCAACATTTGACTCTGACGACCTTCCAAATGTCTTTTCTGATTACTTCACTGAGAAAATCCACACCATCAGAAATTTTTTTCCTCTTCCAAACCCAACTGCTTGCCCTGGTACCTCTTTCGCTGGAAATCCCTTGCTAACTTTTGAGCCTGTCACTGATGAAATTGTCTTAAAAATAATCAACAGTGCATCTGCCAGTTAGTCTTGTGAACTTGACCCCGTTCCCACCACACTTCTTTATGAAAACCTTGACATCCTCTTGCCGACCATCACGAACATCAGCAACACATCTCTTACCACTGGCATTGTACCACGTGATCTGAATCCCATTTCTAACCTTCCATTTCTGTCCAAAATCCTTGAAAAGGTCGTTCTCCAGAAACGTCTCTCCCATATTCAAGACAACAACCTCAGCAATCCCTTTCACTCAGCCTATCGAGCAGGACACAGCACTGAGACTGTTTTGTTACGTATTGTAAACGATATTCTCTCCGCTCTGGACAATGACAACACTTCTGTTCTTCTTTTGTTGGATCTTTCTGCCGCGTTTGACACTATTGACCACCAAAGTCTCCTCTCCCGCCTGAACTCTGTTTTGGGCATTCAGTCTACTGCACTCCAATGGTTTCAGTCATACCTCTCAGACATATATCAGTCCACTTCAGTCAATAACTCGTCTTCGTCACCATCACAGCTCATGTACGGTGTGCCTCAGGGCTCAGTACTGGGGCCCATTCTCTTCGTCCTGTACACTACACCTCTCTCCGATATCATCGCTAACCACTCTGTGAACCATTAGCTTTTCGCAGATGACACACAGCTCCAGAAATCCGCTCCTCTCAGTGAAGTGACCAACCTCACCAAAAAACTCAATGCATGCACAGACGACATAAAGACAGAGATAACGGAAAATCAGCTCAAACTGAACGACGACAAAACAGAAGCTGTTCTCTTTCCCTTTTCGTCTTCCTTGAAACCTTCTACCGTTTCCCTCCCTGACTCGATTACTCTTGGCTCTCACAACATCCCCTTCTCTGATTCTGCCAGTAACCTTGGATTCATTCTTGACTCAAAACTGTCCATGAAGAAGCACGTCATAAAAATCTGCCAAACTGCTTATTTCGAGCTTAAAGTAAACGTCCAAAGTTTCTAAGTATGCAAAATGACCATCGAAACGATTGACAAATGAGTTACTAGTTTCAGATTTAATGAAAAAAAGAAGAAATTTTATTTGTTTGTTTAATTGGGTTTTTAGTCGATTTTATTTTCTGTAGGCTGGCCGAGACTACAGTCTCGGGTTCTCCATTAGTCACGTGACTTTTCCAAAGTGACGTCAGTCTGGGGAGTCAGTGCGGTTGCCATCTTAGATTCTTCAGTAAACTGTGTATGCGTGTGGTCGACAATTTTTTTAACTATGCCGGCCTACTGTGTTGCCGCGAACTGTAACAATTCGCAGACGAACCCAGGTATAACAATGCACGAGCACCCGCGCAATCGACCCGCAGCGAGGCGAAAGTGGATTAAATTTATACAATTCAAACGAGCTGACTTTCTTGCTGCGCCGCATCACGCCCATTTGTGTAGCGAGCACTTCAGTGGAATATCGCATGCGGTTTGCTTCGAAGCTGACACGATGTTCCGGTACTCTTTCAAAATCCTGCCTGACAGGCTCAAACTTATACGGCTTCATCCTTGTGGGTCTCTCGGGCAAAGTATCAGTTTCGTCTTCGGAGCTCGAGTTGGCCATTTTGCAGCGACTCCTCAGAGCGACGTAGTAGGCATATGGTCACGTGATTTGGGCGTTATGGCGATGCTTTCGGAACGACAGAAAATGCTTTTTTTCGTTCATTTATAACCCTCAGATCACAGTTTCAGCTACATCATCGTTCTCAGCGAGCTTTAACGGAAATCGTGTGAAAAATCACCCCTAACCTTGGACTTGTCCTTTAAGAGAGAGAGAGAGAGAGAGAGAGAGAGAGAGAGAGAGAGAGAGAGAGAGAGAGAGAGAGAGAGAACTCTTAACTCGAATAGTTTACTGGACATCGGCCATAGGCCACTATACAAAAGAAAAAAGAAAAAAAGAAAGAAAAAAAAAGAAGAAAAAAAAAAAGAAAAAAAGGGGGGGGGGGGGGGGGGGGCAGGGGGGGAACCGGCATTCGCACACACGTAAAAAATGCCAATTTTTGTAATTCGTTTTCAATTTAATTTATGCAGAAGGCACAATTTCTGTCTAGAGATAAAACACTGTACCGGTGTAAGTCGTTGTGTAGTGGAAGTACTCAAATCTAGCCTGTGATACAGCCACTCTAAAACAATATATATCTGTGTTTTAATATACTTCTCTTTTTATAAAAAAAATCGTCTTGAAAGACGGTTAAATCTCATACCTATCTTTGTCTCTAATAGCTCAAGACCATTCCTGTATAAACATATCTAATAACCTTTGTTTTTATCACCTACTCCTTGCTGCAGCCACACAATGCTGAACCCACTGTCATACAGAATTTCCCTAATTCTAGAGGGCCGGCAGTCTGTTCCATTTCTGTCTAAACACAGCAGCATTTCGTAGGCTGTTTTCGGTAGTCCGTCAACTACCATTTCCAATAATCGAAACGAATACTTAATGCTACTGAGATAGCTAATTATGAAAAGAGGAAATCTGCCTAAATCACCATAAGCAATTTTATTGGGCGTTCTAACCGGAACTCCAAGGAATCTTTTACAGGCCATTAAATGATTATTTTTTCTCAATATTTTCAAGTGTTTGTAGTCCCCAAATTTCAGACGAATATAGTAAAATCGGTTGCACTTTGGAGTCAAATATTTTGAGGATTGTTTTGTATGTCATTTCCTTGCATTTTTGAAAAGCTTTACTAATACATATTAACGTTTTCCCCCTTTGCCGCTAAGTGGTCAGTACCCTCCTTGCAACTGAGTTTCATGGTAAAATCGAAACCAAGACAGTAGTATTTATTAAGAACTTCTAATCTGGTGTCATTATAAAACCATTTTTCATGCTTAACCAAACATGCACCATTTGTGAATACCATAAATTTTGTTTTATCCTTGTTTACCTTCATTTTCATCTCTTAGCAGCATGTTTTAAGACAGTCTGATTGGTTTTGTAAGTCAGTATATGTTGTCGATAATAAGGCTACGTCATCTGCAAACGATAAGATAAATAGTTCCATGACCCCTGGCACTAGCTGTATTCAATGCCTACCATTTTCAGTCACATGATTTGTCTGTTGGTTGATAGAGAAGAAAAACAGTGTTGGGCTCAGCACACATCCTTGACAGACACCAACAGGACACTCGAAAAACTCAGAGTACTTGCAGTTGGCCCGTATACAAGAAAGTAATGAGTTATACATATTCCTAAGAGAACCAAAAAACTTCCATCTAATTGCTTAATTTCTAATACGATCTGGAAGTTTGTCATGCCGTACGGAATTAAATGCTTTCTTAAAATCCACAAATGTGACATACAATTTCTGTCCTTTCTTCCGCGAGCATTTTTTAGCAATAGCATAACGGTTAAATATTTGATCACCAGTAGAATAGTTGTTACGAAATCCAGCTTGGCAGTCCGTAATTCGGGCATTTTCCTTCTACCAAAGATACAGCCTTGCATTAAATACAGAAGTGTAGCATTTACTGATAATTCTAAGTAAAGATATCCCTGTAGAGAGAGGGAGAGAGAGAGAGAGAGAATTACAAATTATTTTAAATGAAAAAAGGAAAGCGACAGAAGAGTGAATATTTCTCTATCTATATGTGTTACAGTAAATTCACAGACTTAGCAAATTTACAAAATCACTAACAATTCCAGTAAATTCACAAAATTACTGTTTCACTCAGGGATTTATTAAGTATTCGAGGGACTTCGTGAATTCCTGGTATGAAGGGCCATAACTTCTGTAAATTTACTCAAAAGGATAGTGTGAGAAAAAGCAATTATTCTGAATGAAGTATAACACTTTCATTGACAATGACATAATTAACACTCATCATAGATATAAAATTAGATATAAAAAGCTGTAAACTAAGTACGATTAATCTTGATTCACTTGCTTGTGCTTGTGTGGCGTCCATGGCCACCTGGAATTGCACATTAGTTTTGCTTTAAAGCATTTGGAGCTTTTGTTTCGCTTTTTTTTTTTTTTTTTTAGCGTACTGTTTGTTTGTTTGTTTTTGACTGTCCAGGTTATTGAGCACTGAATACGCGAGTCCTACACGAACCTCTTCACCACACAAAGCTGAGTATGGAGAGCGCTATATCCCTGAATGACTGGCAGAGTTCTTCTGGAACTGCACAAGTTTGATGTCTGTAATCCAGTCATATGTGTCGTTATCAGCAAGCTAGGCCATCAGCGTGTCTTTTATGTCACCATTAATCGTTCAACAGATCCCTAACTTTGCGGACGACGGGGTATGTCATGAACCATAACCAAAGCATGGCCAAAGTCTTTAATTTCCGAGATGACATGGTCTGTAAACTCAGTATAACTGTCGCTCTAAAATGTTGCCGGAGCACCAAGAAGGGGAAAAATATCTATGAGCTGTGCTGCAATTTCTGTATGACGTTTGCATTTAATTGGTCACAGAACACAGAACTTCGTGGCCCTGATACATTTTACCATGATCCATTTTTAGTTGTTCCTTAGCTCTGACTATATATCAACGAGATATCGTGTCCTCTTGATGCAAACTCTTTGCTCAGAATACTGCGAACAAACATGCCCTTTGTCATCGCTCTCTCCCTCTCCCTCACACACACACACACACACACACACACACACACACACACACACACACACACACACACACACACACACACACACACACATACACACACACACACACACATTCACGACACAGCGACTTAAAGAGCTGTAGAGCGTTGGTGCTGATGTTGGCATATTTACGCTGTGACTCCTTAATCATGCGGTCACGACCCCCATTGCCTGTGGCGATCAACACACTTGACGACATCAACAGTCTGAACCCAGAGTTGCTCCAGTGAGCTATTTTCAAGACCACAATACCATACAAAAATTATGGTACTATGCCCTCAGCGGGTTTCAGAACAGAACGACTTAGCATATGAACTAGTCCAAAACAGGCAGTTGCACAAATTTACTGTTTAGTAAAATCGTAGAAAAGTAACATCACAAATTTAGGAATTCCACGAAAATCCCTAGAAATTTTAGGGAATTCATGAAATCCCTGAGTGAAACAGTAATTTCGTAAATTTACTGAAATGGTCATTGGTTTTGTGAATTTCCTAAGTCTATAAACTTAATATAACGTATGTACTGTGAAAAGAAAAGAAAAATGTGGCAAGATTGGAAGTTAAACGGCTACACTCATATATAATATACATAACGCATTAAAATGACAACCACAGGGAATGTGAAAGAGAGTACAATAACGCGTGAAGATACAGATATTAAAAGCTGATTTTTGTGTGAAATACAAATGTAAAACTTGACCACGCAAGGGGGAAAATACAATGCATTTTGTGTCAAGTAGTCTGGCGAATGAAAGAACACGTATCAATGTGGTTTAGTGAGTGCATGAAATGTTTCCTTTTGAATATTTTTACTTCCATGGGGTATCTGAGATGATGAGGTAAACTATTGCACGCTAAAGAGCCCGAAAAGGAGAAACTCGTTTTAAAGATATCAATCATTTTCCTGGGAAAAAGTTGTTTATTCCCATGAACGTGAAGACGTTCAAAAGGAATCATGAGATCTTTCAGGTACTGTGGGGCTTTGCCATAAACAGCCTTTTGCATTAAAACACATTTGTTGGATAATAGTAGTTTGTCTAGAGGGAGTAGTTTGAGAACACAGCACTTTTGACTGTAGTCCATATTAGAACTTGGCATTAAGAATTTTATGGCACATTTGTGGAGAGAGTACAGTTGCTTCATGTGCACACAGGCACATCCATCCCATGCATTTGAAACATTGTTTATGCGTGACATAATGTGTGCAGACAAAAAGCCCAATTTTGCTTTAAGTCTGGCAGTTTGGCTTAGTTTTGAGAGAAGACAAATATTTCTAGAAACAGTTTGGGAAATATTGTTAATATGCGTTTGCCACTTTAGCTGCCCATCTACAGTTACTCCAAGTAGGCGATATTTTGAAAGCCGCTTTACTGGCGTGGTCTCGAAGTTTACATTTAAGGAAAACTGTTGTTTCTAGTGTTTATGTCTCGTCGCCATCAACATGCATTTTGTTTTGGTTGGATTCAGTGCCATCAGATTTCTGCAACACCATCCAGAGATATCATTTAAACTTTGTTGTAAATCCCTACGTGTATTGCCTATATTGTCGTTAGCTGTATTAAGAGTGACATTAGCCGAAAATAAATCGCATTGCACTGATGGACGTGTAAGGCGCATATGCACGTCATTAATAAAGATGCAAAGCGAAAGAGGTCCTAGCATCGATCCTTGAGGCACTCCGCTTTTTATAGACGTTTCTTGGGAGTATGTGCCATTTACAATTACGCATTGTAGACGACCCTGTAGGTAAGATTGAGTGAAAGTTATACTTGCTATGCTTAAGTAGTACGAGGATAGCTTCTTGAGTAAAATGTCATGACGCACCATGTCAAATGCCTTGCGAAAGTCGAGAAACACAGCACCTGACATTTGACGATTGTTGAAAGCTGACAGCCAGTTAAACGGGTTACCGCAGTTTGACTAGAATATCCACATCGGAAGCCAGATCGGAAGGAATGGAAACGATGGTGTGTTTCTAAAAATAAAACTGTCAAATGTTTATGAATGTGTCTTTCTAGTGGCTTTGTGAGAACAGACAGGATCAAGATAGGGCGATAGTCAATCAGATCAGTGGAGATGGTTTTTGTTTTAGGGAGTGGAATTACTTTAGCTCTCTTGAATGCAGTTGGAAACAAATAAATATATATGCATAAGTTATAAGTTAAGTGTAAGTGTTTCAGCTATATAAAGATGGGCACTTTTCAGAAGTTTAACACTAATACCATCACAGCCTGTTGATTTCTTATTATTCGTCTTTTAGATAGACATTCCTATTTCGAACAGAGATATAGGAGGAAATGAAAATGTGGCATTTTTAGAGGTTCGATCACAGCAGAAGTTTAATAACTTATCGGGACAACTATACTAAGACCCCTTGGTTTGATCGTCTGGTAAGAACTCGGAGACTACAGATACAAAATGTGCCTTAAAGACGTCTGGTATAAGTTCTGATAGCAGATTATTATTTACAAGGCTGTGGCCTTTAGTGAGTGTGTTGATCGCTGTCCACATGGATGATAATTATTTATTGCCTGCAAGGTCATTAAAGTATTTCTTCTTGCCCCCCCCCTCCCCCCCCCCCCCCCCACGAGGTAATTGACGCGGTTGCGTTGTTGCTTATATTCCACAAATTTCTTTTGCTTCCTAAATGTGTCTCTCAGTAACATGGCTTGCTCTGTATCAGTGTTCAGTCATGGTGGGAGTATTTGGTGTTTTATCCGCTTCTTTTTGAGAAGAGCACGCTTATTGATAACATCAAGAAATAAGTCACTCCAGCGTGATAGTGCCAAATTGGGGTCACTAAAATTTTGAGCTACCGTGAGGAAGATACAGACCTTCACTTGGAATTTGACTGTTTAGTCTTGTCTCACTGAGAAAGACAGAGAGAGAACTCGAACTCGAAAACTTTATTTTACAAGGATTGTAGTTTAGGTTCAGTCAAAAACCTGTCTAACAACTAGTCCTTCTAGGTTACTGATGAGTAGATATCAAATTACAGGCATTATTTATATATAGGCATGAAGAGAGAGAGAGAGAGAGAGAGAGAGAGAGAGAGAGAGAGAGAGAGAGAGAGAGAGAGAGAGAGAGAGAGAGAGGTGGGCACACAAGTATTAATACTACTATACTGATAATGGAAAGGAGATCCTTCTATGTTAATCGGACACACATTTATATATAAAGAACAGTGAACCATTCAAATAACAGCGAGAACCCCCCCCCCTCAACCACCACCTACCAATCCAACCACACACCCCATTAAAAAATATATAAAAAAATATTATTATTTTTTAGAAAAATAGAAAGCACAAGAAAAAAAGAGAGAAAAAAGAAAGAAAGAAAGAAAAAAAGCATCAAGCATTCATATTTTTTCCCTTTTACCAATAATGAAAACAAGAACACTAACTATACAAGCACAAAGTTTAATAAACATTGTTATACCAAAGGTTCCCCTGAACACGATTTCATTTGTCAGTCAGGATCGTAGGTAGGCACCTTGAAGCCACGCACAATCTTGTACGTTTTCATTTTCGGAGGAAGAAAGTTCCAGACAGATGACCCAGAGAACGCAAAACTCATATAGGTCAATGCGAGTGCGCGGTAAGGCATAGTTGTTTTTTTACTCATATTGAGCAGGCGCTCTGTGAAGAAGGTCGCATTCACACTGAGGAGCCCAGCCCATGTGCACTTTAAACATAAGCATAACTGTCTTGTATAGAAGCAGAAGAATGTCTGATTTCTGAAGTTTTGCCGTCGTTGACAGGGAGTGATCAGGTAATATAAATATTGCTGCTCGTCTGTAGAATGAGTTGATTTTTTTTTAAAGTGAACCTCACTGGCATTACTCAACGCAATAGATGCATAATTTATGTGCGCCAGCAAGTGGGCATTAAAGAACAACTTGCGACGATCAGTATCAACATACTTCCTAAGCCGGCCCAGCAAACATAAAATTCGAGCTACCTGTTTACAGACGTTATCAATGTAGGGCTGCCATTTTATCTCTTCATCAATTGTAATCCCAAGAACCCTATGTTCACGAACTTGTTCATTTATGTGTGTACAAAGTGTCAGGTTAAGCATTAGGGATTGAAGCTGATGTTTTTGTCTGGAAGCTAATACCATGCTCTTTGTCTTCCCGGGGTGAACTACCATGCAATTTTCGTCGCACCATTTTGATACATCATTTAGACCTTCTTGAAGACTATACTGGACTGATTCCACATTTAACCCATGTGAATGAATCGAGTTATCGTCTGCAAAAAGATCGCATACAACTTTGGTATTAAGTATATGTAGGGATTTGTCATTAATGAAAATACTGAAGAGAAGTGGACCCAGAACATAGCCCTGTGGTACTCCACATTTAACTACTCCTTTTGTAGAATAGTTTCCATTCAGTTCTGTCTTGCAGATACGACTTTAAGAGAGACAGAGTTGTCGAATTCTGCAAATAAACTGATAATTTCTGAAGCAGAATTGTATGATTGACAAGGTCAAATGCTTTTTAAAAATCTAAAAAGACTGCACAAATAGGCTGGGTCTGGTTGATAGTTGGGAGTCAAGTGTCACAAACTCTAATTAAGGCTGTGTGGCAGGAATACCGCTGACGAAAACCAGATTGAAAGTGATGAAAGAGGTTGCGGTTTTCTATGAACTGTGTTAGATTTTTATGGATATACCTCTCAAGGGGTTTAGTCAAAATATTGGTTTGAAGTTATTAGTGTCAGAGAGATCTTTGGTTTTGGGTAATGGAATAACCTTGGCTGCCTTCAGAACGAGAGGGAAGCTATTTTGTTCGATGCGTAAGTTTTAGACATGAGTCAAAGATTGCACAACGTAAGGAAGAGCAAGTTTAGCAAAAATGGGTTAATGTTGTCTGAGGGAGGGAGAGAGAGAGAGAGAGAGAGAGAGAGAGAGAGAGAGAGAGAGAGAGAGAGAGAGAGAGAGAGAGAGAGAGAGAGAGAGAGAGAGAGAGAGACAGACAGACAGACAGACAGACAGACAGACAGAGACAGAGGACAGACAGACAGACAGACAGACACAGAGAAAACAACAACAAAACAAAACAAAGCAATAACACCGAACAGGCTTTTGGAGTGGGTGCACTTTTTTGCCAGTTTCATTTGTAGACAAAGAACATAGAAAAATAACATCTAACACTTTATCCACTATTACATTCTTTGGAACCCCAAACAAAGACAGGATTTCTGAAAAGTCCCTTGTGGGGGTGGGGTGGGGGGTGGGGGGTTAAAATTATGCAAATGACTTAATCTTTGACAGGAGATAACACACACACACACGCACGCACGCACGCACGCACGCACGCACGCACGCACGCACGCACGCACGCACGCACTCATGCACGCACACACACACACACACACACATACGCACACACACACACACACACACACACACACACACACACACACACACACACACACACACAATCAGTATTGGAACAGTGACCTGAACAGCTTTTGACGGCTGAAGCATATCAGAATTCGCTATTGCATATCTAAAAAGATATCTGTTCTCGTTGCGTAGTGTTTAGTCTAACTTACTTTAACGATACGTGAATATTGATGTACATATCATTACTAATTAAATAACATATTTGTGGATACATGCGTGCGCGTGTCAACATGAGTTGGGGTGGTCCCGCCAAAGCCAGTGCAAAGAGAACGGAATTGTATGCAGATAAAACGAGACCACCGATGGTTAAGCTGTTTAATTTCTGTCACTTTATGAATAAAGTTGCCCTTTTCCACGCGCTGGCCCTGATATGTGACATAAAATGGTTTATGTAAATGAAGGAATATAAAAGACGATGAAAAATTAAATAAAAACATTCTGTGACTGTTTATGCATACAACTCGTTCTCGTGCAGACAGACGTCACAACGCAGGCAGACATTTTCATATCAGGACAGGCGCCTTGCTTTCAGTTTACCGCGGTACAAAAATCTGAAGCTTTGTTTTGTAAGAATGGAGTGCATTTAAAACCACCTGCATTTTTTTTTTAAACAATTACTATTCTTTTTATTCTCTGTGCTCAGAACAAAATAAAGGTGAAAATAAGCGCACAGTGACTGCTGTAGTCGACATGGGTCTTTCGTTTTTAATACTGTCTACAAATGTTGATAATGTCGTTCTGTTAATCAAAAGTGCAAAAGTAAGAAGGTTCTACGTGTATATGTTGACGAATAACGCTAGCATTGTCAAAATATAATTAAATATTTTTTTTTTCTCTGCTTGTTTGAGTATGTATTTATTTATTTGTTTTATCTTGGCATTCCCAAAAAGTTGAGCACCGAAAAAGAAAAGAAAAAAAGAGGAAAAAATGGCACTTATTAGTACGTGGCCAATCTTTGAACGATTAATGTGCCCTTCGTGGACGGCCTTGAAAATGTCCATGAGGCTGAGAGAAAAAAATCAGTATAGTTAAAATTGTCTGCTTGCAGCAGCATAACACTTCACTCCGCAGTGCATTGAGAAAAACTGAAAGTCTGTAACTATCAGAGCTTTCTTTTATTTTACTTGTTTTAATACATCAGATGGGGCTGGGGTGGGCACTCCCCTCCCTCCCCCTTTAAAAAAAAACTGTGAGAGGGTATGTCTGTGTGCATTTTGGATAAAGTAAATAAAAGCGTTTTATGTGATAGCTAAAGCAGGTGTGTCAAAAGGTATGCGAGAGTTTTTACATAGTGTCTTTTGGCTTATCATCGTGCGAGGTCATGACATTTTGGCAGTATGAATATTTTAGTATATGTGATCCTGCGTGCATAATATATAGATCAGTTGAAACTATGTGTATGGAGAAGGAATTTAATTTGCTCAATGTCTTGAAAAATGAATACCAAGAATCCTCGAAATTCCGGTGTCCCCGCAAAAATCCATATCTCTTAAGAACCGCACCTTCGACATTTTCTTGCAGGCAGTCCACACAGTTTGTGTTTTTAATTATCTATCTTCAACCGAGAGATCAGAGCAAATTTATCTTGTGTCTTCATACTATTTTTGAATGTGTGTTTATTATTTGACTAGTCGGCTATTGGGGTGTTTAGGAAAACTGTTATCAACTAATTAAATGGTGGTATTTTGAGGTGCCACGACTAGCAAGAGCCACCTAGTCAGACAATGTTCATAGTATTCTGCCATGGGCACACACACCTAACAAAGTGTCACATAACTGTTGTGGGTAGGCGCTACAGGCATATAACAGCCTCGTCCAAAAGGTGCTGGGTAGTCTGGTATGGCCTTAGCTGACTCAATTTCAAGAAGAGCTGTAGGTAATCTGCTAAGGCTGTAACAGACTCGCTTTCAAACAAGGGTAGGTGTAATATATATGATCATGGTTTACTCGCTTTCAAAAAGAGCAATAGGCAATCCTGTATTAGCCTTAATGTTAGCCAAATGTAAAACTTGATCAGGGGACAAAATGCCCCCCTTCAGCCATTGTTTGGAGATAAGCAGTGCCTCGTCCTGGGTGCAGCTACAGAGTCGGGCGACCCTGTCACTGTTCGTGTCCTGGGCCTGCATCTGGGACAACAGCAACTGCTTGAAGCGCTCGTCGCGGCGTTTACGACGGCGTTCTAACAGCATGTTGAGTGTGTAGAGGAACGGGTTGATGGCCGAGTTGAGAGGAAGGACAAAGATGGCGAGAGCCACGTTGACCTCGCTGGGGATGGGAGTCCCAGCGGAAGCCATCAGCCCCAACACGCCGATAGGGAACCAGCAGAGGAAGTCGGACACAACGACGGTGATGAGTCTGCGAGCTAAGGTCTGATCTCTGCTGCACTTGGCCGTAGTGTCATTGTTTCGCATTTTGTTCTTCTGCACTGAATGGTAAATTAGCAGCTGCCCTAGAGCAATCAGCATAAAGAGCACGAAGTTCAAGACGATCATGACACCGAAGGCGTAGCTGCGTCCGGCAAAATCCTTCCTGGTGACAGGAAGCGGAATGCAGATACCGGTCTGACTGAAGAACCGCCAGTGTGACGTCCAGGGCAGTAACGGCACGATGGCGATCACCAGACCAGCTATCCAGACCAAGGCGGAAACCATCAGAGCTTTTGTTCTGTTAAAGCGAAGGTGGCTGAATGGGAAACGAAGCACGAGGAATCTGTCTAGCGTGATGAGGCAAATAATAAAGGCTGACACTTCACTGGATAACAGAGACAGGAAGCCGGCTGTTTTGCAAGCAGCACTGTTACGCCAAATGACGTCATTCCACAGGTATGTACCCAGGTAGTGGCGGTCTGCCACACCAATCAAAGCGAGGTACAAACCCATTAAAAAGTCTGAAATACACAGATTCGCCACAAATACTGCAAAACCCATCTTCTGATTGATTTTTGTGACAAACAGTCGAATAAATACACTGATCAAGTTTCCAGTGAAAGCTGAAACGGTGAAGACGGACAGAAAAATTCTGTAAAGGTTAGAGCGAAGCAGACTCTGGCACGACGAGATCTCGTCGGACGGCGCCTTGCAGTTGGCAGGATTAAACCGAAGGGGCAGCGTGGCCGGGCAGCACAGCTTGTAGTTGTCGGCAAAGACAGCCTGCAGGTCGTCCAGCCCGTCAAACACGCCTCTGGGAAAGAGAGTGAGTGGACAGCCACGCAGGTCCAGCACACGCAGCTGCTGCAGAGCCTGAAAGCCGTCACCGAGCACACGGTCCACGCCACAGTGGCTCAGGTTGAGGGTGTTCAGGCTGGGGAAGACGCTCAACGCGGACACGTCCATCTCTGGCAAGGACACGCCACTCAGGTCCAAGGTGCGGAGGTTAGGAAACGACGCTGAAGACCCGACGCGCTGTTTGAAGACAGAGGTTAGCGGATTATTCGCCAGCGTCAAGTGTCGCAGGTTGACGAGACCACTTAGGTGGTGGTCAGTGACGGAGCTCAGGTGGTTGAGACTCAAGTCCAGACTCAGCAGGTTCGGCAGGGTCAGCTGGACGAGGTCCGTGATGTTGCATGTGGACAGGTCGAGATAGGTGAGCAGCAAGTTTTCGCCGACGTCAGCGTAATTCAGACCGCTACCGTTCGCCTTCAGATAACGTAACTCGGGATGTTTATTGACAGGAAAGACGCCTCTGCAGACAAAGGCCAGCCCATAGCACGTGCAGTTTTCGGGACACGTGACATCACACGACCATTCATCGTCACGCTGAGGACACTGGTACACGCCGTCACACAGCTGGCTTGCATGTACGCACACAATAGATCCCCGACAACGGTAGAATCCCGGACACTTGTAGCTGTCACAGTCCACCTCGTCCTCGTGGCCCGGACAGTCGTAGACCCCGTTACACAGCACGAAGACCGGCAAGCAGTAGCCGTTGTCCGGACACTGGAAGTGAGTTTCCGGACACACAGATGACCCGTTGACCCCGCTGCTGTTTAATGGACGCACGAAGGTAGCACCGCGACCATCGAACTGTATGAGGGCTGGCGGGGGCAGCCTGATGCTGTTGTCGATGTCTTTACGCAACGGGCCGCACACCACTTCGTCAGTGATATCATCACAGTCTGGCACGCCGTCACACATCAAAAGCAGGTCCACGCACTGAGAACAGTGTCAGCGACACACATTAGAAATTATCATTGGCAGGAGCTGTCACAAGTATCTTCTCTTTTTGTCGCGACAAAAGTATGCTTGTCGCCACAAAAAAATACGTTTGTCGCGAGAAAACTCATATTTTTCACAACAAACGCGTCTTGTGTCGCGACAAGCCACAAAACAGCACTTAAACAACAGTTAAACGGTTAAAAACGATGAGGAATCAGAAAGAAACTTATCTTTTTTTGGTTGATCTGTTGTTGCTTGTGGGCATCTTACTACAAGCGACAACATATCAATCCGCCCAAACCACACACACACACACACACACACACACACACACACACACACACACACACACACACACACACACACACACACACACACACAATCTCAGTTTCCATCGTTTCTAACCATCTGACTTGTTTAAGTGTCGTTTTGTGGTTTGACGAATGGGATTTCCCGAAAATTTGCATATTGTGTGTCCGTGTTATAAGAAATAAGAATTCTTTTGAACCTTTTTGAGGTCGGGTCTAACATTTTGATATTTGTAAGTAAGTGTCACTATTAAGTTACCTGTTGTTACCTATGGTTGACCAAGAGTGGTTTGTGAAAGATGAAGTGTCAGTAAACATGACAGGTATAATTGTTTTCGTGCGAAAAGGTATATGTTTTTGCACACATAATGTTGGTGCTAAGTAAACCGATTTTTACTGGCCAATCAAGGTCTTGCAGGCGGTTTGTGTTCTGTAGCCAGCCAGTCAGAGGTGATAATAGATATGCCCTCCTGAGGTTATCTGGACACTAACACAAACACAGAACTGAGGCAGCCGTCGGAGAATAGAGGTCTTTGTTAGGTTTCCAAAACTCTGCTTAAAAACAAACAACAACAACAAAACAAAAATTACAACGTTTAACTCGCAGTGCTTTCTGCAAAGTTCGACTTAAGTAGAATTAGTTTTTTTGTTTTTAATTTTTATTAAAGACAACTCCAGCACGTTCGACTGAAACGTATTCGACTGTATGTACCTTTTTATATTACGATAGAATACCAGAACTTCTCAGTTTTGTGTACATGTCACGTAAATTAATTTTTGTCAGATTTTATGTAATCTGGACTGTCTTCGTGAAATAATTTTATTTTTCCTAATTTTTCTATGGGAAACAGCAGGAAAAAACAACAACTAGGAAATAAATTGATATTGTTTGAAATTGCCATGACAAAAATGAAATGATGTCTAGCGTTCTTTCGAACATTTTAGAGTGGCCTGGGAGAAAATGTATCCACACAGGTACGTTTGATTCACATGCACACTTCGAGACACGATTCTGTCAAACTGGCTCAACCAACAAAAGATCGTTGTGGTTCGACCAATCGCAGATTAGTATACAACACAAGTACCCGTGTGATCTCATGAATACGAAAGAAAACAATTTTTTTCTTCTGAGGAATGAGTGAACAAATGCTGGTGAGGCTGACAGAACTGATAAAACAGATCTAGCGAAATGTACTCACCTATACGACGAAAAAAAAGAAGAAAAAAAAAAAAGAAAAAAGAGAGAGAAAAACAACAACAAACAAACAAAGGAAACAATGAAACACAAGCGCTTTCGGCCGCAAATTGTCTTCGTCAGGTGCAAGAAGATACATAGATAATAATAAAAGAAGGAAGCATAGAATAAGACAGACAAGAAGAAACTGATGTACAAAAAACAAAAAACAACAAAAAACAACAACAACAATCTGAAACAGAATGACTGCTAGCGTTCTAAAACAAGATCCCAACACAAAAGGTTCAAACGAACGCTTATTTATTTTAAAACGGACACACAAATGCCAACAATCTTCCAAGCACCGAACAAGCTGTAAAAACTCAACCAAAACAAGATCAGTATTTTACTTACATTTTTTATCGTTTTTGACCGTTTATCTGTTGTTTAAGTGTAGTTTTGTTGCTTGATGAAGGGGATTTCCCCGAGAATTTGCATACTATATGTCCGTGTTAAAATAAATAAGCGTTCGTTTGAACCTTTTTGTGTTTGGATCTTAAGAATAAATAACATACATAGATTTAAAAAGACGTCATCAAAATCACGAAAATTAGAAGGATTTTCGTAATTTTGTTGACGTCATTTTAAATCTACTTATTCCATCAACATGGAATAACCTTCCCCTTCCTCTCCGACAGAAACCCTCTCTGGAATCATTCAAATCTCATCTAAAAACATTTCTTTTTGCAAAATTGTACACCTGCCATGTTTTCTGTTCCTTGCGTCTCTATCCATTCCAAATCTCCCGGGTGTTTGCTGTTTGTATAGTCAGAATGCTTGTGTGTGAGGGTGCCTCTGTGTGTGTATGTGTGTGTGTGTACTCGCGCTTAGAATAGTCTCCAGGGACAAGATTTTGCGCTTTAAAAAGTACTTTAATTATTATTATACTACATTCTTAACATTTTTACATCAGCCCCTTCTTATCTGTCTTTTTCTTTGCTTCGGTCTTCTTTTATTATTATGTATCTACCTTCTTGCATACGACGAAGACAATTTTCAGTCAAAAGCGCTTGAGTTTCCTTGTTTCCTTGTGTTTCGTCGTACAAGTGAGTACATTTCCCTAGATCTGTTCTATTCTTTTTCTGATGTATGTGATTCGGGGCAATTTCGACCCCGGTGAGGAACTTCGTTCAGCGTCTCAGGGGAACTTCGTTCAAACATAGAGAACATAACTAAAGGAAAAAGCTAAGAAAGACGTCCAAACTAGCAAAAAAAAAATATATATATATATATTTTTTTTTTTTTTTTTTTTTAGAACAACTGTGAACCTTTTCAGCATAAACATGGAACACCTACACAATACACAATACACAATCTTAATTTGCGTTACGACTGTATAACGATACCAGTAAAATAATGACAGTATAATACATGAACTGTGAGTAGAATAAATGAGTAGACTCAGCAGTGTAAACCCGACCAACACATGCTTTATTTCCGAAAAGCTAACTCTGGTCCCACAAAGCTGACAAAGATTTTTCATTTCAACGTTTATCAGTTTGTTTGTTATTTGTTTGTTGCTTGATAAAGGTGTTTCGTCGATACATTAGGCGTAAAAGCAAGGGTGAACAAAAAGGGCGAATTTCCCCCATGTGGTGTGGGTGAAGTTCCCCCAAGTATAATGGGGGAAATTCGTTCACCTTGAAAATTTACTTTCCATTTTGTGTAAAAAAAAACCAAATTCGGTAAACATTTCAAACACGGAACTTCAAAACAAACAAGAACGGCCAACAGTATGTCTGTCCTTACTTTTTGTACAATCCACATTATGGTTTTGTTGCTAAGCGAATAGCAATTAAAGGCTTCCAAAGTACGACATGTTTTCCCATACGCTACTTGCAACAATCACTCTCGTTTGTTGTTTTGTTCGTTGATTGATCCATTATGAGGCTGATGTTACAGCTTGGAAAAGTTCAATCGTAGGGGTTGATGCGTAGCATTGAGTGCAGTTCACAAGGAATCTGAGTGGCCAAAGTTTCCCCAACCGAGCGAGTGGACGAATTTCCCCCATGCCACCCTGTGTGTTTGGATCAATGAAATGATGGCAGAATCATTTTGACGTCATCACGATATCAATAATTTGACGCAAGATTATAGAAAGGTGAAGGAAGAGTCGAAGAAAACAATGGCTAGAAGTAGTTACTTTAAGAGAAGATAATCGCGTTATGTTGTTCAAATTGTGATCGGCAGACAACACATTTACTTCAACTGCATTTAAACAGAAGCGAACTGCAAAACAACAACTAATGTATTAGAAAATGCCCCCCATGCGCCGTGTGTGTGTGTGTGTGTGTGTGTGTGTGTGTGTGTGTGTGTGTGTGTGTGTGTGTGTGTGTGTGTGTGTGTGTGTGTGTGAGTGTGTGTGTGTGTGTGTGTGAGTGTGTGTGTGTGTGTGCGTGCGTGCGTGCGTGCGTGCGTGCGTGCGTGTATGTGTGTGTGTGTTGTATTAGTATTGTTATTATACCTAACTGCATTATACAGTCGAATACGCTGAAGTCGAAAACGCTTAATTCTAACTTTTTTCTTTTCTTTTCAATTTCCCGAACAATGCTGCTTTTTGTATGACTAATTTTACAACAGGTAAGTCGAAAACGGATAAGTCGGAATTTCAACCAAGTCGAACATGTTTTCCCTTTTATCCACTCGGTTAAGTTAAATCGAAGGATTTGATCTTTGAAATTTTATTGTTGAATGCTCCCAGATTCCTAACCTCGCTGCTGACCATCTACAAGCTTTGCAACATAAGCCCTCTAGTATCATTGGCGAGAGCTGCCACAGGTATCATTTTTGTCGCGACAAAACACGTCTTTTGTCGCGACAAAAACATGCTTACGAAACGTAATTTTGTCGCAAGAAAACCTTTGTCGCGACAAAAGTAAGGTTTTATCGCGAAAAACAAAACAAAAAAACAACTTTTGTCGCGACAAATACATAATTTTGTCACGCAAGCATACTGTTGTCGTGACAAAGGACCTGTTTTGTAGCTGCATCTTCGCACTGGAGACATTGTGGCAAACCCGAATACACACAGTGAGTGAGTCAGCGGGTGGAGCGAGGGCGGGGAGCGCGGGGGGTTGGGGAGTGGGTGTTAGGTCACTCAAGGTCATTGTCTGGAAGTGCCACCATGGAAATGATGAAGGACGATGATGATGCCGCTAAGTACACCCAGTGAAAGAGTCAGTGGGGGGGGGAGGGGGGGGGGTAACAAGGTGGAGGCTAAGGGGTAACAAGGTGGAGGCTGAGACTAATGAAGTGAGTGGGGATAGTGTGCTCAGTGAGATGAAGTGAGTGGGTTGGTTACACTTTGGATTTTAGCATCCCTTCATCCGCACAGGGTCTCGTCATGATGAGAGTCAGTGGGGGTTGTGTGATCATGCAGTGACATGACGTGAGTGGGGGTTGTGTGATCATGCAGTGACATGACGTGAGTGGGGGTTGTGTGATCATGCAGTGACATGACGTGTGTGGATGTTGTGTGATCATGCAGTGACATGACGTGAGTGGGGTTGTGTGATCATGCAGTGACATGACGTGAGTGGGGGTTGTGTGATCATGCAGTGACATGACGTGTGTGGGGGTTGTGTGATCATGCAGTGACATGACGTGTGTGGGGGTTGTGTGATCATGCAGTGACATGACGTGTGTGGGGGTTGTGTGATCATGCAGTGACATGACGTGTGTGGGGGTTGTGTGATCATGCAGTGACATGACGTGTGTGGGGGTTGTGTGATCATGCAGTGACATGACGTGATGGGGGTTGTGTGATCATGCAGTGACATGACGTGAGTGGGGGTTGTGTGATCATGCCGTGACATGGCGTGAGTGGGGGTTGTGTGATCATGCAGTGACATGACGTGAGTGGGTTTTGTACATTCTTTAGCATGTATGTACATGAGCGCACTGTGTATTAGCCGTAAAGCTTGTTGATGCGCTCACGAAGCTGACGCTGTATCTTTATTCTGTATTTGAATGATTTCTTCTTTAAACAATATGACTGCCATTGATTGACAATAAATATCAAGAATCAAACAACAAATCCAGTAGGCGGAAAAGCACATGAAATGAATGCAGTAGAAAGTAACGAGAAGAAAGCAAAGAGGGGTGGCGGGGAGGGGGGGGGGGGGTAGGAACAGACTTGTTGAAAAAGAGGAACAGATTACCTGCTGATTCCTGCACTGAAACTGTGAAGTGACGTTGCATGGTGTGAAGACACAGAAACGTTCGTCACTGCGGTCACTGCAGTCAGAGCGGTGGTCACACACCAACGTGTACGGCACGTGCTGCACGCCGTTGTTACACGTGAAAGAGGGCGGAAGTGGCGTTAGGGGCGCTGGACAGGAAACGGAAGCGGAGGAATCAAGAGCAAAGCACGCACTGTGTACGTCACAGGCCAGATAGACGTGGGACATGTGACCATCCGGGCACTCAACGAAAAGCGCCTTAGGAAACAGGTTTGTAGACAAGTTAGATTCCAGCAGTTGGTGGCTGTTCTTGCTGCGTTGTTCCAGCACTGGGATGCCGGTGTCTGGAGGAAGGTCACACAGAAAGTTCGCCCAAGCGGCAACATCCCGGCCGGTCTTTGTGATTTCATTCCGTCTCAGAAGCACACAGTCAGGTGTGCCGTAATAGTCTGCTGGCATCTTACCCGTGTAGTGAGCAATGGTGCCATCCATGTGCCTCCACATATTTTTGTATCTGTACAGATGTAGACCACTGATCACGTCAGTCCTGGCTGGTTTCCTGCTTTGTGTTTACAGAGAGATACGGATACTGAGAGAGAGAAAGAGAGAGAGAGAGAGGGACGGGGAAAGATAAGAGAATACTTTATTACACGAGGATAAAGATTTAAGTATAAGTCGGCTTTTATTTTTATTTTTTACAAATCTGTCCCTGATAACAAACACAGCAACACTCGATATTTAAACCAGAATGCAAATAATCGCGGCAAAATAAACTACATATGAAGAACAAACAAAAAAATATTACTGTCTGAAACTTCGCAACATACAAATTAAGCAAAATAAGATATAAATCTTATATTTTCAGGAGAGAGAGAGAGAGAGAGAGAGAGAGAGAGAGAGAGAGAGAGAGAGAGAGAGAGAGAGAGAGAGAGAGAGAATTTTAAAAGAATAAAGGAAAGCGACAGAAGAGCCAATATCTATATATACTGTAAAAAAACAAACACAAGATCACATCTAGCAAGATTGAAAGTTAAACGAATACACGCATTAAAATGATGGCCACAAGGAAAGTGAAAGTGAGTACAATAACGGATGAAAATACAGATATTGAAAGTTGACAATTTGGCTTAGTTTGAATTTAATATTTCTAAAAATAGTTCTGCAAATATTGTTAATATGCGTTTGCCACTTTAGCTGCTCGTCTACAGTTTCTCCAAGTAGGCGATGTTTTGAAACCCGCTCTATTGGCGTGGTCTCGAAGTTTAGATTTAAGGAGAGCTGTTGTTTCTGGTGTTTCTGTGTCGTCGCCATCAACATACATTTCGTTTTGGTTAGATTCAGTGCCATCAGATTTCTACAACACCATCCAGATATATCGTTTTAATTTTGTTGTAAATCCCTACGTATATTATCTACATTGTCGTTAGCTGTGTTAAGGGTGCAATCATACGCAAATAAATCACATTGCACTGATAGATGTGTAAGGCACATAGGCACGTCATTAATAAAGATGCAAAACAAAACAGGCCTAGGATCGATCCTTGAGGCACTCCGCTTGTTATAGACGTTTCTTGGAGTATGTGCCATTTACAAGTACGCATTGTAGACGACCCTGTAGGTAAGATCGTAAGAAAGTTATACTTGCCATGCGTAAGTTGTACGAGGATAGTTTCTTAAATAAAATATCATGGCATTTGACGATTGTTGAAAGCTGAGAGAAAAGTATCAGTTAAACGGGTTACCAGTTTCACAAGAATGTCCACATCGGAAGCCAGACTGGAATGAATGAAAAAGATGGTGTGTTTCTAAGAAATCCGTCAAATGTTTATGACTGTGTCTTTCTAGTGGCTTTATGAGAACATACAGTGTCGAGATAGGGCGATAGTTATTCAAATCAGTGGAGAAGGTTTTTGTTTTAGGGGGTGGAATTAATTACTCTAGCTCTCTTGAATGCAGTTGGAAAAATATTCTTTTGTATGCATAATTTATAAATATATTTAAGTGTTTCAGCTATAATGATAAGGAAGGGCAATGCCTAGAAGCTTAACACTAATACCATCACAGCCTGTTGATTTCTTATTATCCATCTTTGAGATAGATATTCCCATTTCGAACACGGATATAGGAGGAATTGAAAATGTGGCATTATGAGAGGTTCGACTACTGCAGACGTTTAATAACGTATCAGGACAACTATACTGGGATCCCTCAGTTTGATCGTCTGGTAAGAACTTGGAGACTACAGGTACAAACGTTCGTTAAAGATGTCTGGTGTGAGATCTGATGGAAGATTATTGTTTACATGGCTGTGGCCTTTAGTGAGTGTGTTGATCGCTCTCCACATGGATGATATATCTTGTTTTTTGCCCAGACTTTCCAGTAGACTCTAGGACCTTGTCTGAAAAAAAGGTGTCTGTGTGTGGCTGTTCAATGTAGCTGGATGCACATGAATAGGGAAAGGGGGGTGGGGGGGGGGGGGGAAGAGCATGAGATATATAGGAAAGAATATTGATTTTAAAATATTTTTTAATCTGAGTGGACGAGCGGAGATTGGTGTGCGCATGTGTGTGTGTGTGTGTGTGTGTGTGTGTGTGTGTGTGTGTGTGTGTGTGTGTGTGTGTGTGTTTGTTGTGTGTGTGTGTGTGTGTGTGTGTGTGTGTGTGTGTGTGTGTGTGTGTGTGTGTGTGTGTGTGTGTGACATGGTTATTGTTTGATAGGCGATAATGGTAGGCTACAATATTTAAGATTCTGGTTGTTTGAAATATATGTTAGTGTGAGTTTTGTCATAAGATGTTTGTACAGTGCAATGAGTTTAACTCTGGTTAGAGAACAGAGTTTTATAAGAATCAGTTATTATTATTATATTTGCATTATTCCCTTCAAAGTCATTAAAATATTTCCTCTTGGCCTCCCTCACAAGGTAATTGACACGGTTGCGTTGTTGCTTATATTCCACAAATTTCTTTTGCTTCCTAAATTTGTCTCTCGGTAACATATATTACTTTATATCAGTGTTCAACCATGGTGGGAGGGTTTGGTGATTTTTGAGGGGAACATGCTTATTGATAACATCAAGAATTAAGTCACTCCAAAGTGACAGTGCCACATTGGGGTGACTACAGTTGTACATATTTTCAAAGAGGGTTAAGTGCAAGTCCATTAGAAATGCTCTTTCGCCAAAGCCTTCAGAATACGCTTCAGTTTTGACAGACAAGGTACAACACACTGGAAAGTGATCGCCTATTCCTGTAGCAGGCACAAGAATATTTGATACGATGCTAGTATCACTTGTGCAAATATGATCAATTAGCGTTGAAGAATGGTGAAGGAGTCTCGTTGGTGACGTAATCATTTGGTCTAGGCCAAATAAGGAGTTAGTGTTTTGCATGTCAGTATTAAAATAATCTAATAGGACAACATTCAACTTACAGTCCTGTGTCCTGTCCATCATTGTAACAAACTGATCATACCAGTGAACCATTGCTGCTGGGTTTCTATAAATATAACCAAATAGAGAGAGAGAGAGAGAGAGAGAGAGAGAGAGAGAGAGAGAGAGAGAGAGAGAGAGAGAGAGAGAGAGAGAGAGAGAGAGTTGATTTAACAAAGGAAAGCTTTAATAACAGTCAACAGAAGTCACTAGATGATCAAGGCTCAGGCCTCGGGCATGATGATTTGAAGGTCCTCTGCCTGAGGTCTGATCCTTGATCATGTCACAGTGCTCTCACAGGTAAGGTGCGGATCTCTCCACCGGTATCATTCCGATGAAGAAGGGCACGTCGTCCGAGCTGAAGAGCAGCTGTCTGACATCCGCCATCTCCCGGTACGAGCTGAGACTGGCCAGGTGGCCCCCTTCTTGCCGACATCTCTCCTCGGCCGCCTTCCACGACACGCGCACATAAACCCGCTCGGGAAAGCTCAGCGAAACCTGCTTCTCCACTCTCTGGAAGCTGCGCATATAGTAGCACCGTCTGCCCACATTCAGACGTCCCCTGCCGCACCGTGGACTGTTGTAGGGACACTGCTCCTCGTCCTCCCCCCTCGCGCACTCTGCCTGCAGGTTGCAGGGGAAGTGATGCCGGAAGTCCGGCCAGTTGGCCACGGAGCAGTTCCACGTGCCGTCAGGGAGCCGGAAGGGGCGGGCTGAACGAGGGTAGAAGGAGAACTGGAGCCTGAACCCAACAACAGCTTTGTAACTAGCATAGGATAAAAAACGCACGTAGAAAACCCCAGAGTCAAGGTCGTAGACCTCTGGACCGGGAATAGTGTTTCCGCACAAAACCCTCAGCTCCCTTGAGAAATCGTCGCTGTCGTGAAAGCTGACATAAGCGTCGGGTTCACAGTTATAGAATCTGCCGGGAATGTCCATGTCAAACACGCTGACCATGATCACGTGACCAGCTGGGATAAGAAGACTGATCGAAATGTCCATGGACAGAAAATATGACGTCACACCGTCCCAACCCGGAGTTGATATTGTACCTATAATTAGCAATGATGATACGTAACAGTGAAAATCACAACTGATACATTAATGAAGACACAAAGTAACTGACGAAGAATGACATGTTCTGTTGTTTACTGTGTGCACTAAGAGGTGGCCTGTCCACATAGAGGCCACCCCAGTGTGTCTACCAACTGTCAACTTTAGGACTGGCCTCGTAATTATTCCTGCAAACTACACGTGTCTGGCGGATGTCATATCTTAGCCATGAATCCAGACAAAACATCCCACGATACCTCAGCTGTGGCTCCAGAACTGTATAGAAGTGTTGTGACGCGTGCTTGACTTTATTTCTATTGGGATGCCGATTTATTTGTTGGAGCTCTTTATTAGGACAAGACAAAACCCAGCAAATTTGCGGGGCAATCCCGCTTGTCAAACTACAAAACAACACTTAAACAACAGTTAAACGGCCAAAAACGATGAAAAATGAACCACTTATCTGCTGTTGGTTGAGCTATGTTGTTTTCCGGTCCAGTGCTTCTAGGTCAACCGAAAACAGATAAGTGGTTCATTTTTCATATTTTCGACCGTTGAACTGTTGTTCAAGTGTTGTTTTGTAGCTTGACAAAGCGGATTACCCTGAACATTTGCTGGTTGTGTCTTGTCCTAATAATTTGTGTTCTTTTGAACCTTTTATGTGTTTGGATCTTGTTTTAGAACGCTAGCAGTCATTCTTGTTTTAGACGTTTATGTCATACTTGGAAGGGAATCAAGAACATGGCTTCTATTAATACAGCAATCTCCATGAACAGATTAAGGGTCAGTTTTTTTTTTTCTTTTTCTTCAGCAGATCTGTTAGAGTTAAAAGTATTTGTTGCCTGAAAGAAACACTGAAATTAAGGAAGTTGTTGTGAACACGTTCTTGCAAGGGATTAATCTGAATAAGTGTTCGGGTCCTGGTGGTATTGATGACAGAACATTGACATTTTGTGCTGATCAGCTCAGCGGCGTTCTTGGACACTTCTACAAGGCTTCCATATGCCGATATTTTATATCCTGTCTCTGCAATATATCCACTATTATTCCTGTCCTGAAGCCCGGTTGCACTGACATCGCTTGTGATGAAAACTCTGCAAAAGACTGTGAAGTCATTCATTCTCTCTGCTCTTCAGCCGATGCTTGATCCACTAGAGTTTGCATACAGTTCAGGAATCGGTGTTGAAGATGCCAAGCTGTTCGTTTTGGGCAAGGTGTCTGTAAGCATTTGGAGCTGCCGCAGTCTCATGCTCTAATCTCCTTCGCTGACTTCTCTTCTACTTTTAATACAGTGTAACCTCAGAAGTTGATTTTGAATAGTATTTTAGTCTTCAGCATGACATGGCTTTGTGGACTGCCGATTCTCTAACAAACAGATGTCAACAAATGTTTGTGAACATGCTGGCTTCCGCGCGAGCTGTCACTTGTACTGGATCTCGCGGGGGAGGGGGGGGGGGTGTTCTTTCTGCTCTCCTCTACATTCTGTATACATATGACTGCCGTAGTAACCAAGAGAGCAGTTACTTGGTTAAGTTTACCGATAACGGTGTTTTACTTTTTCTCCTTCTGGGAGGTGGTCACGGTACAGCCCTCGATGACTTTACAGAATGGTGTGATGAGTCGTACCTTCAACTGAATTTGACCAAAACTAAAGAGACAATGGCTGATTTCAGGAGATAGGGGCATACTCACAGGGCGATCCAGATACATGATGAAAAGGTGGAAATTGTCCATTGGTATAAATACCTCG
The DNA here is from genome assembly GCA_963584105.1 of Alviniconcha strummeri. Classification (NCBI taxonomy): domain Eukaryota; kingdom Metazoa; phylum Mollusca; class Gastropoda; family Provannidae; genus Alviniconcha; species Alviniconcha strummeri. Next base: position 10,121,074 of record OY757558.1, on the reverse strand, counting down.
GATCGATATTTGAGGACACCACGAAATGGGGTCTTAACACCGGTGCCATCACTGAGAAAGGGAACCAGAGACTCCATCTGCTGCGGAAGCTCAGATCTTTTAACTTTGATCCAACTATTCTTAAGATGTTTTATAACTTTCATCGATAACATTTTGACATTTTCTTTCATTTGCTGGTTTTATAATCTTACATTTATCCTTGTTCTGTGACAAACAGATTTTACACAAAATGGAATCTACTTTAAGGGACATTGAACAAGCCCTGTATGGACCGTTCGAACGCTTGCCCGATGGGCACTGGTTCAGGTCATTGGCATACCAAAACAATGGAAGAGGATATATATATACCCACTGTAGTTCGACTCCTCAACAGGGCACGATCATCCACCTGAGCTGTCTTAACCACTGTGTATGGTTTTACCAGGGTAGCTGATTAGGATTGAGTGGTGTGTATAGATCCAGCGATGTGCGTGTGTGTGTGTGTGTGTGTGTGTGTGTGTGTGTGTGTGTGTGTGTGTGTGTGTGTGTGTGTGTGTGTGTGTATGTGTGCGCGCGCTCGCACGCGTTGGGATGGTGGGTGTCTGCTGTAACAATTTGTGGTATGGACTTTCTTTTTTGACTTTAATTTTATATAATTATAATCCCGTATGTCTGTTTATTATTATCATTTTGAATGTTTTGACGTTGCTCTGATGTGCTTTTTACAATCTGTTTAAACTAAATTAATAAACCTTAGTAGTTAGCTGAATTGCCCCGTGGAGGATGACTAAAGTATACTGATTTGACTTGACCTCTAGAGCAACATAAGAGAAAGAATGCTCGCCGTACGACTCAGTATTGACATGTGGCATATGCGCAAAATACGACAGTCTGCAGAAGATGAAGTCGCCTGGATAATAATAATAATAATGTACATTTATCATGCGCTCATCAACGCCCTGAGCGCTCACATGATACATATTAACCTAAATATGATATTCTATGCACATGTAAAGCATAGTCCTACCAAAACAATTTGCATAAAGTATTATTTAAAAAATAAAAATAAAATAAAAAAACGCACTACAAACACGCACACACACACGCACACACAAACACACACACACACACACACACACACACACACACACACACACACACACACACACACACACACACACACACATACACTGACTGTAGCAGAAACTTGGTACTGATATTAGTTAGGATGGGAATACTGTGAGAAGAGGAAGGTTTTCAGTTTGGCTTTAAAAGATGACAGGGTTGAGCAGTGTCTAAGGTCTTGTAGGAGCGAATTCCAAATGTGGGATCCAAAGCAAGAGAAAGTGCGGAAGCCATGAGTCTTGCGTTTGTATTGTTGGATTTCCAGCATGCGGGTGTCAGAAGAAGAGCGGAGTGTACGAGATGGAGTGTAGACATGCAGCAGTTCAGAGAGGTAAGCAGGACCAGAATCATTTATAGCACTGAAACACATACAAGCGACTTTATACTTAATACGTTCTGAAATGGGAAGCCAGTGCAGTTTTTCCAGGAGAGATGTTGCGTGGTGATGACGGGGTGCCAAGAGAACAAGTCTTGCAGCAAAGTTCTGAATTTTCTGGAGAGGTTGGATGACAGAATTAGGTGTACCCATAAGGAGACAGTTGCAGTAGTCAAGCCGTGAAAGGATGTAGGAAGTAACAAGAGTCTTGGTTGCGTCTTCAGTGAGAAACCTGCGGATTGAGCTAATGCGTTTAAGCTCGAAATAAGCAGTTTGACAGATTTTTATGATGTGCTTCTTCATGGACAGTTTTGAGTCAAGAATGAATTCAACGTTCCTGGCAGAATCAGAGAAGGGGCCAAGAGTAGTCGAGTCAGGGAGGGGACCGGTAGAAGGTTTCAAGGAAGACGAAAAGGGAAAGAGAAGAGCTTCTGTTTTGTCGTCGTTCAGTTTGAGCTGATTTTCCGTCATCCATGTTTTTATGTTGTCTGTGCATGCATTGAGTTCTTTGGTGAGGCTGGTCACTTCATTGAGAGGAGCGGATTTCTGGAGCTGTGTGTCATCTGCGAAAAGCTGATGGTTTACAGAGTGGTTAGCTATGATATCGGAGAGAGGCGTAGTGTACAGGACGAAGAGAATGGGCCCCAGTACTGAGCCCTGAGGCACACCGTACATGAGCTGTGATGGTGACGAAGACGAGTTATTGACTGAAGTGGACTGATACCTGTCTGAGAGGTATGAGTGAAACCACTGGAGTGCAGTAGACTGAATGCCAAAAATAGAGTTCAGGCGGGAGAGGAGAATTTGGTGGTCAAGAGCGTCAAAAGCGGCAGAAAGATCCAACAAAAGAAGAACAGAAATGTTGTCATTATCCAGAGCGGAAAGAATATCGTTTACAATACGTAACAAAACGGTCTCAGTGCTGCATCCTGCTCGATAGGCTGACTGAAAGGGATTGCTGAGGCTGTTTTCTTGGAGATGGGAGAGACGTTTCTGGAGAACGACTTTTCCAAGAATTTTGGACAGAAAAAGGTAGGTTAGAGATGGGACGGTAGTTTTTCAAAAGGTTTTTGTCAAGTGATGGCTTTTTCAACAGAGGTTTGACGATGGCTGTCTTCAGATCAGGTGGTACAATGCCAGTGGTAAGAGATGTGTTGATAATGTTCGTGATGGTCGGCAAGAGGATGTCAAGGTTTTCATAAAGAAGCGTGGTGGGAATGGGATCAAGTTCACAAGACTTGGCAGATGCACTGTTGATTATTTTTAAGACAAATTCATCAGTGACAGGCTCAAAAGTTAGCAAGGGATTTCCAGCGAAAGAGGTATCAGGGCAAGCAGTTGGGTTTGGAGGAGGAAATTTTTTCTGATGGTGTGGATTTTCTCAGTGAAGTAATCAGAAAAGACATTCGGAAGGTCGTCAGAGTCAAATGTTGAAGGAAGAGGTGAAGATCTGCTTTTGCCGAGGATGGTGTTAAAGTTCTGAAAGAGCTGTGTACAGGCTGTGCTAGAATGAATCTTAGCAGAGTAGTAGGCTTGTTTGGCTTTATCTACAAGGTTTGATACTTTCTGTTTAATGGAGTCGTATATCTGTTTGTGGCCGGTGAGCTTAGATTTGAGCCATCGTCTCTCCGCCTGCCGACGTTCCCGTTTCAGCTCACAGAACTGCTCCGCAATACTGCTGAACCATGACGTCGGCTTCCTTGTACGGACTGTGCAACGGCAGAGAGGGGCGTGCTTGTCAAGGACAGAACAGAGATGGTTATTGTAGTCACTGATAGAACTGACTTGCGAGACAGCGTGAGAGAGATCTTGTTTAAAGGCGCCGGTGTCAATCTTTTTGAGGCATCGGTACGAAAACGTTTTATGTTTTTGTACAGGTACAGATAAATCAAGTTTGCACAAGATGGCTGTGTGGTCAGATGTTAGTCCATGGTGTAATTTTGTAGAAGTGAGGATGTTATCACTTTGCTTGGAAAACACTAAGTCGAGCAGATGGCCTCGGTTGTGAGTAGGTTCAGAAACGAACTGGATTAGGTTAAACATGTCTATGATATCGTGTAGTTTTCTGGAGTTCTTGTTTAAAAGTTAAAGTCACCCATAAGGCCTCAGTTTTGCCAGGCAGACTGTCGGAGTGTTCAAGGAAGTCGGAAAACTGATTGAAAAACATGGAGTCAGAGAATTTGTTCTTCTTGCTGGGTGGAGGGCGGTAGATACAGAACAAGTTGGTTAGTTGCTTGTTGTATGTTAGGGTCAGCTGAGCGGTTTCAAAGCAGGGGTGATGAACGGAAAAGGACGAAGTGGTAGCGACATGCGCCTTAAGAGAGTCTCTCATGACGAAGGCGATGCCCCCGCCTTTTGCGCCGGACCCCCCTGCAGAGCGGGGGAAGGAGGGGACCGAGTACACAGGCGGAGCCAGGTCGGCGATCTTGGCCTCGTCACCGGCAGGGAGCAGCCAGATCTCCGTCAGCAGCATGATGTCGATGTTGTTGTCTTGAATGAAGGTGGATATGTCGGACCTCCTCCTGGAAGTGCCGACGGATCTTGCATTCAAGAGGCAGACAAGGAGTGTGTTTTCGGCTGAGGAAGAACTAAGGGGAATGTGAAGCAGCTGTCTGTGAGGGGAACGCAGCGGAGCGCTGAGCGAGGAGGCTGAGAGGTCGTCATGGTCACTGGGTGGAGAGGAAGGTGGTACGGAAGTGGTGTGTTGACATGGGGTTGGAGAGCTGGAAGAATCGGATGGAAGTCGATCACGAAAACCGACGATCACTTTGATCTTCCTCCGTTCATTCTTCCCTCCTCTTCTCGATCGGCGTGGCTTTCTGGGCACGTTTCTCGCAATGCCGAGATGTGATAGACGTGCGATCAGCTGGGGGGAGAGGAAGGGGGCAGGTGCGGCAGCGGTTTCCAGAGACAGAAGGTCATGTCGAGTGTAGCGGGGGACAGGGGCTGGACAGGTGGCAAACAACACTTTCTTCTCTGTGTTGTGTAGTTCACGGTTGTTGCGACGCACGGCTGCAGTGAACACGCTGTCACTGAACACAGGCTCAACATGACCGGCTGGCGGCAAGCAGTGTAAAACAGAGAGTAGGGTCAGGACTTGCAGAAACAGAACAAGACCAACTATCCTCATTTCCAGCGGAAGTGACACACAAAACTGGTACCACGATAACGGCCACATCACGAGGAACAATGCTATCACGTCAACTAATCAAACCAGGAGACTAATCAAGCGAAATTTGCAATAATTAGCAGAGCAGATGCAACAACGCCTGAAAGGGCGCGTGAACACTACTCAAAACCTGGATGGCGTGTAGATCTTGTGTAGATCATGAAGGCAGACAGGGCCAGTAGAAGTCATTGCACAGAAGCAAAGGGAAGAAATCACTTTTGGGGGGCCCCTATCCATAGCTTAGTCATAGGCCTTTAAAACTCTTCATGCCATGCTCTTCTAGGCCGTGTGTGTGCTCGCGCGCGTGCATGTGTTCTTTATTGATGTGTGTGTGTGTGTGTACGCGGGCGTGCGTGTAAGCGCGCGATCATGTGTGTGCGTGTGTTTTCCCATGCTTTGTATGAGAATGAGTTTGTTAAGTTTTGTATATTTTGTTTGCTTGTTTATATAGCATTAAGTTGTATGTGGGTATTTGCGGGTTGCATGTTTTTCATAAAAATGTAAAGCGCTTTGAGTCACCGAAAGCGCTTTGTAATTCCCTATTATTATTATGACTGCCCGAGATATTAGAACGTTCCTTATTATAAAGGATGAAAGAGATCGATCGTCAACAACATGGCCAACTTGGGAATCACTGAAAGAAAAGAAAAAAAGGGGGGGGGGGGGGGCATGCCGAGTGGAGGTGAAGCGAATATGGGCTCTAAACTAGCGCGAAGATATCGTCTCAATTTGAACTGAACGGAGAAAACGAGCTCACCGTTGAAATGACCGGCGAAGTCGACGTCCAGCAGGCTGGCGGAGGCAGGGAGAAGGGAAAAGTGGATGACGACAGAAAACGGAACGTATCTTCGTGCGTCATTGATTACCAGTTCAAAGGTAACGTTGGACCCAGGTCTGCTGAAGATGCGTTGCTTATCCGGGCTCCACGGGCCCAGAAAATAGTCGTAGCATAAACTGAAGAGTGTCCGCGACTGGCAGCGGCTGTCCTTATACCTTGCAGCGACCTCTAATTCGTTACAGTCACCATTCCAATGGACGATCGTGACGGACATCAAACGGTCCGGTGGAAGCGTTACTTGTACCTTGCAATAGCAGTAAATATAACTGGCCGGGTCTGCGCCAGTCCAGTTGCGTGCCGCTAGATCTGCACTGTCCATTGACAAGCTGCCACTTGCAGCAGTGAAATGCAAAACATCTTGGCTCAGAGCGCAGTCCGTCAGCTGTTGTGAGGAGAGGACAAGGTCTGGCTGTGTTGACACCTCATCCGGCGGACGGCGGGTGGCGACAGAAGCATCAGCTAGGAAATCTGGGGTGTGCGTGAATCAGAGTGCAGAATGAAGATAGGGAACTAGTGATAATAACTGATCGTCTTGGTCTATCCCTCTTGAGACGTTGTCAAATGAAGGAAACACACTACTGCTGTATCACAGTGCTACTGCTAAACTGTCACTGCTGCTGGTCTTACTACTACTACTATTTCTACTTCTACTTCTGTGACAACTGGTACTACTACATTCACTACTACTACTATGTTTTGAACTGGTCTGGAAGAATCTGTAATGCGGGTTCGGTCCCGAGGACACCGTGTGCAGTTCATAAGACGTTAATGGTAGATTGTATTGCACCTGTCGCAGTTTAAAAACGAGTTTCAAGCACACTACCCCATCACATTAGTCACGCGACAGCTCAGAAATACACTCATAAAAAGCAAGATCTGGACGATGCAATTGCATATATCGAGGCATCAGTATAAATAACGTACACTAATACAACTGTGTAACTGTGTTTAAATCAGATTTTGACTGAACTCAAATACACTATAGCAACCATTGAGAAAATCCCACACATCCGTAAAACCCCAAGAAGTACCTAATAGCCTGTTACCTCTGGAGTGATGGTAATAACCTGGATAATCGTGTTCTTGGCTTTAATTTTCTTGTCAATATGGACAAAGAACAACGAAGAGGGGGAATAATAACAACAGAAGACAGTACATCTAAATACTACTGATGCTTTCTCCTGCTACTACTACCTGCTGTTGTTGCTATCAGTCTGTACAGTGTGTGTGTGTGTGTGTGTGTGTGTGTGTGTGTGTGTGTGTGTGTGTGTGTGTGTGTGTGTGTGTGTGTGTGCATCTTTTGCATAGTTACGCTTGAACCCTTGTCTGCATCATGTGTTAGCTTTTTCTTTTTTCCTTACATCCATGTTTGTTACTGATAACATTTCCATGTACATTATGTGTGTTATACTATGCTTGTTCAGCGCTTTGAGCCGCAGGGTAGGCGCTTTACAGATTTCCATTATCATTATTATTATTGCTACTATTACAGCTACTACCATGATTGTTTCATTCCATTATTCTCTGCAAAGAAAGAATTTTATTACTATTATTATTACAACTGCTACTGCTACTGTTATGCTGCTGCTGCTATTACTGATAAAATAGCATATTTTTGTGAGGTTTTCAAAAGTGGAAAACTGAAACATTCACAGACACAATACATGTAATCGATTTTCATGCGTGCTGCAAATTTGTCTGGTCTTCGGGAGACTCCTTCGCAAGCAGACACTTCGAGGCGTGTTCAAGGTGAAGGACGCCTTTGCTGAGCCATTGCTTAAACACGTACAGAGCATCATCTTGAGTGACGTTACAAAGCCGGGCACAGTTGTCGATGTCCGCTTCCTGAATGTTCACGCGAGACAAGAGGAACTGTTTCAAACGGTCCTCTCGTTGCTGACGACGACGTCCCAGCACTACGTTGAGTGTGTAGAGGAAGGGGTTGATGGCGGGATTGAGGGGCAGCACAAGGATGGCAGTTGCAACCCTGACCTCACTGGCTGTGGGGATCCCATTCCACGACAACAGTTCCAGCACACCGACAGGGAGCCAGCAGAGGCAGTTGGATACCGCCACAGTCAGAAAGCGACGAGCAAGGATCAGATCATTGTGGGCTTTACCCGTAAAGTGGCTAGCGCTCATTGCCTTTTTCTGCACAGACCAGTAAATGAACACCTGCCCCAGGGCTACCAGCACAAACAGCACCAGGTTCAGGACGACCATCACCTGGAAGGTGTCGTTATAGTTTTTCCTGGAAAAAGGTAACGGAACACAGATGCCAGTTTGACTGTGAACTCTCCTGTGTGGCGTATGGAACAACAGGCGGACAGTAGCAATGGTAAGGCCGGCTGTCCACGCCAAAGCAGAAGCTAGAACAGCGGTGTTCCTGTTGAAGCGAAGCTGGCTGACTGGAAAGTGAAGCACGAGGAATCTGTCCAGCGTGATGAGGCAGACGATGAAAGCCGACCCTACGCTGGACATCAGAAACAAGAAGCTGGCCGCTTTGCAAGCAGCGCTGTTCCGCCAAGTGACGTCATTCCACAGGTACGTACCCAGGTAGTGGCGGTCTGCCACACTAACTACGGTCATGTAGATTCCCATCACAAAATTGGAAATGCACAGATTGGCCACGAAGACAACGAATCCCATTTTATTCTGAGCTTCGGCCATAACAACTCCACCAAAACAACAAATTGCATTTCCAGTAACGGCTAAAACTGCAAAGGCAGACAAAACGACCCTGTAGATGTTAGAACGAAGCAGACTCTGGCACGACGAGATCTCGTCCGACGGCGCCTTGCAGTTGGCAGGATTAAACCGAAGGGGCAGCGTGGCCGGGCAGCACAGCTTGTAGTTGTCGGCAAAGACAGACTGCAGGTCGTCCAGCCCGTCAAACACGCCTCTGGGAAAGAGAGTGAGTGGACAGCCACGCAGGTCCAGCACACGCAGCTGCTGCAGAGCCTGAAAGCCGTCACCGAGCACACGATCCACGCCACAGTGGCTCAGGTTGAGGGTGTTCAGGCTGGGGAAGACGCTCAACGCGGACACGTCCATCTCTGGCAAGGACACGCCACTCAGGTCCAAGGTGCGGAGGTTAGGAAACGACGCTGAAGACACGACGCGCTGTTTGAAGACAGAGGTCAGCGGATTATTGGCCAGCGTCAAGTGTCGCAGGTTGACGAGACCACTTAGGTGGTGGTCAGTGACGGAGGACAGGTGGTTGTGACTCAAGTCCAGACTCAGCAGGTTCGGCAGGTTCAGCTGTACGAGGTCCGAGATGTTGCATTTGGACAGGTCGAGATAGGTGAGCAGCACGTTTTCGCCGACGTCAGCGTAATTCAGACCGCTACCGTTCGCCTTCAGGTAACGTAACTCGGGATGCTTATGGACAGGAAAGAAGCCTCTGCAGACAAAGGCCAGTCCATAGCACGTGCAGTTTTGGGGACACGTGACATTACACAACCATTCATCGTCACGCTGAGGACACTGGTACGAACCATCACACAACTCACTTGCATGCACGCACACAGTGGATCCCCGACAACGGTAGAATCCCGGACACTTGTAGCTGTCACAGTCCACCTCGTCCTCGTGGCCCGGACAGTCGTAGACCCCGTTACACAGCACGAAGACCGGCAAGCAGTAGCCGTTGTCCGGACACTGGAAGTGAGTCTCCGGACACACAGATGACCCGTTGACCCCGCTGCTGTTCAATGGACGCACGAAGGTAGCACCGCGACCATCGAACTGTATGAGGGCTGGCGGGGGCAACGTGATGCTGTTGTCGATGTCTTTACGGAACGGGCCGCACACGTCTTCGTCACTAGCGTCAGCACAGTGGGGCACGTCGTCACACTGAACGTCCAGCGGAACACACTGTCAACCGGCAAACATATAAGTATGTACTTAGCGCAGCTACGAACTGAGGAACACGACCAGTTCTAGTAAGGTAATTGAAAGAATCTAACGAACTCGATTAATACAAACGGTTAAAGCCGATGCTTTCATAATGCAAAAGTACTAAATCTTTCGCACATTTTCGAAACAAACCTTGTGGAAATGACAGCAAACAAACAAACCTTGTGGAAATGACAGCAAACAAACAAACCTTGTGGAAATGACAGCAAACAAACAAACCTTGTGGAAATGACAGCAAACAAACAAACCTTGTGGAAATGACAGCAAACAAACAAACCATGTACGATGACAACGGAGAAGATAAAAAGGTAAATAAAATAAAAATTCAACCTTACCTGTAGTATGCGTACTGGCAACGTTCAACGCTTTCCCGCTCTCCGGGTTAATCCCGGCGGCGGAGGAAGGGACGAACGTCTCCGTGTTTCCTGCACCCAGCTCTAGTCTGCCGGACCTAATTCCGGCGACCACCATAAGTGGATGCTTCCATACCCAAGTGTTTTTATCCGCCTGACTACAGGACCCTCTTCTACTACAAGTGGTTTTAAAATGACCACGTGCGTCTTCGACGGTTTTAACTGTACATATTTCGTGTTGTGTTGCGTTTGTATATATTACATGTACAGCGCGCCGACATAGCCTTGGAAGGTTTTTATCTGCTGCCCAGTTTTAACTGTAAATAGTGGACAACACATTTTTAACCGGACCCCCAGCGTGCTGCTGATTTCTACGAGCGAACGCAACAATACAGCCAAGACAACCCAGCGTCCTGACCCTAGTATTATCCGTACAAGACTTAAACTTGTAGTTTACACCTACCAATTTAAACCAAACATTTAGCATCCTACGCTTTGCCTGGACCTCCAACGGAAAATGTCCAAGTTCACCATAAACCATACAACTTGTGGTAGACTTGCTCAGTTTGAAGATTACCCCCCCCCACCCCCTTTTTTTTTTCCTCTCTCCAGTCGTTCGGGTGGTCAGGTATGTCGACTTTGCGGGGACATAAATACCCGAGCCTAGACAGCGTGGTTTCCAGCCAAAAGCGCCAGTTTAATGTTATCATTGTGTTAACTGACAGGATATAGGAAAGAATAATGCTAATGAGATTCAGACATTGCCAATGTTCTGGCGGCAGTGAGGTCTGCTGGTTACAGTGTCACAGTGTTTGTAAGAGAATACGGATGCATGTATCTTGTTTTGCGTCCGTGCGAAGCCCCAATCTCACAGTATCTGCTTTTGATCTCTCTCTCTCTCCCCGACACACACACACACACACACACACACACACACACACACACACACACACACACACACACACACACACACACACACACACACACACATTAATATTCCGTGGGGATAAAACGTTTTTGCTATGCACGGGGATTACCTGCCATTGTTCACTTATTTCACTGACGGCCGCGAAACGACGTTACGCCAATTTGGCGTAGGCCGGATTTCTGTTCTTTTTAACAGAAATAAGTGTTCTTTACTCACCTATAGTTATTGCATGATAATAAAATTAAAATAAATAATAATCCTGGATTACAGATTTGCCTCTCTGTCCTATGATACAAGCACCCCAAACAATCAGTTACGAGGAGTGCACCATTTCTCATGACAGTTGGGCTGCATAATATGAAATAATGATTTATTTGACACTTTCACATTCCCTGAAAGTATTACTCCCTTCTTGCAGTGCAGTCTAAGCTTTCTCCACTACATCTTTAGTACCTCTGGTACTACGGTGAGGGGGAATGGTCATGATGTCTGTAAAGACAGCTGTTGACAGACCTTGTAGCCATTAAGGCACCTCAGCCCTACCAGTTTCTGCTTCGTAATCAGGAAAAACAACAACAAGAGAAGTTGCATAGGCCATGTAACTATGCAAATTTAAAATAATAATAAAGACTGTTGGGCCTATGGGTGAAACCATGTACATTTTTCTCGTCCGGATAGGACACAAAGAACAGGCATTGTGAGTGCTGGCGTAATGATTTTTCTTTTCTTTTCTTTTTTCCCTTCCTTTCTTTCTGGTGTCAACAGTTATTTGGCGTCACGGTTGCGTCACATTACATGTGCAACACAAAACTCGCCGCAAAGCTATGCCAATTCCTCGTGACGTTTGGCAGACTGTTTGCATCATTATAAAAACGTATAAACCAAGGAGTTCCATTTTTTTTGTTCCATTTTGTTAAGCACACGTCAGAACATCATGTAATTAATGGCGTCACAACTCTACAACGGCTGCCCATTTCTGCTTAAAAAAAGGTTTAGTAAGAAAACAAAACACCAGCTTTTGTTTGATCCACTTATTTGGTCTCTTTTGAAAATATTTGAAAAGTTATACCTCACCTTTTTTCAAAAATGACACGACGCTCGTATTGCGTCACGCAACCTCGTTTTCCACGAGTAGGGCTAGGAAATTCGTGTCCTATTTGATACATGATCACGACACCTTGAGGGCATACCCAAGTGTTACACAGCTAAAAAACAAACAAATAAAAAACGTTGTTGCCGACTTTTCCATTTCATGCCTCATTCAGCCGTAGATTGACTAGGCCAGTAGATGTCCGACATCTGTTGCTAATCGATTGCAGTTTTCTAGTCTTCATTTCAGTCATTTGTGTGTTTTGATCTTCTCTTTTTCTTTTCTTTTTCCTCAAAACACGGTCGTATTATTTAAGGTTAATTCTTTGTTTAACGGTGTGTTTTTGTTTAGTTTGTGGCTTTTACCCATCTACATCTTGTGTGAACAAAATCATCCCGATCTGACCTACATGGTAGCCGGGTCTTTACAAGCCAGTTACTGAATTTCTGTAAACTAGGTTTTGGGATTAAAGGAAGTCGGATACATGACATCTGACGTCTTGCCGACTGCGAAAATCATATCGAGAGGAAACAAAATTTATCAAATAAAGTCGTAATGATGATGGTGACGATGATGATGATAATGATGATGATGTTGATGATGATGATGATGATCTTGTCAAGAAGATAAAATTGCCTACCTCCTCATTTCTGCATTCAAACTGTAAAGTGACGTTGCAGGGAGTGAAGACACAGAAACGTTCGTCACTGCGGTCACTGCAGTCAGAGCGGTGGTCACACACCAACGTGTACGGCACGTGCTGCACGCCGTTGTTACACGTGAAGGAGGGCGGAAGTGGCGGTAGGGGCGCTGGACAGGAAACGGAAGCGGACAAATCAAGAGCCCAGCACGCACTTTCCACGTCACAAGCTAGGAATGTATGAGTCACATGTGCATCCAGGCATGTAATGAATGATGAATTATTCAACCAGATTTTCTCCGAACGTATCTCAGAGAGATGTATGACACTTTTCCTGCGCGTCGCTGGTGTCGTGTTGTTCCTGATGACGGGATGTTCACACAGATAACTCGCGAAATGTGGTTTCTGTCGTTGATATTTTGTGATTTTGTCTTTTTCAAGAAATGCGCAGTTAGGTACGGGGACTTGTTCTGCTGGCATATTGCCGGTGTAGTGGGCGATGGTGCCGTCCATATGCTTCCACATATGTTGGTACCTGTACAGTCATGCAGTGTGTATACGCTTCCTGTATAAACCATGGCTGGCTTACTATTTTTATTATTCCATCATTGACTTTAGATGCATTTGTTTCTGTTATTGTTTGTTTAGTAATTTTTTTGCTAAGTTTGTTTCTATTGTCGCCGGTGTCAATTTTGTGTGTATGTGTGTACGCGCGTGTGTGTGTGTGTGTGTGTGTGTGTGTGTGTGTGTGTGTGTGTGTGTGTGTGTGTGTGTGTGTGTGTGCGTGTGTGTGTGTGTGTGCGTGTGTGTGTGTGTGTGTGTATGTGTGTGTGTGCGTGCGTGTGTGTGTGTGTGTGTGTGTGTGTGTGTGTGTGTGTGTGTGTGTGTGTGTGTGTGTGTGTGTGTGTGTGAGTGTGTCTGTGTGCGCGTGCTTTTGTGTGTGGGTGCGTGCGTGTTTTTATTATTTTAATACCAGTAGCGCCATGTCAATAAATCCATTACGTCATTGACTGACAACGAGAATACCATTAGCGTCATGTCAATTTATCCGTTACGTCAGTGACAGACTACGGGCTGCAGCAACAAACAAAGTTCCTCGCTGAGCTGTAAGCCACGCCTCCCACAGTTACGTTAACACAAGCTTTCGGTCTGACCGCCATGTGGTACTGATAAGGCCGGTGGACTACACGATGATTTGGGTCCGAATCTTGTTTTTCAGTGAGTTTATTCTCTCTCCTTCTTCTTCTCTTGCTCGACTGATGGTAACTGATACAGTATGTTATATGTAAACGTACGTCGCCAAGAACCATTGTTAAGAAATATGAAAAGATAAGTTAGTTTTTCTTTTTCTTGTTCTCTCTCTCATTTTTCTTCCTCTATAAATGTTTATCTATTGCTTAAGTGTCGTTTTGTGGCTTGACAAAGGGATTTCCCCGAACATTTGCATACTGTGTGTCCGTATCAAAATAATAAGCGTTCGTTTGAACCTTTTCGTGTTTGAATCTTTCAAAAGGGCGGTTCCGTAGGATCACGAAATGTTTCACAATGCTAAGTCGGATCATTCTTATTGAGCTAGGTCATGGCGGGTCACGAGATCCAAAGCGAGACTGGGACACACACTGACGGCGTTCAGAAGAGCTTAGCTCTGGATCCAAAAAAGACATCGACTTATAGTGACCTTGTTGAAACAAGTCAGTTTCACATTTTGTGTAGAAGCAAATGAGTCACTGAATCCGAAATGCATGGTGAATAAATGAAAAAGAAGCAATGTTTTTATCGCCTGTGGATAAGAATATTGAATTTCTTTTTTTCAAATACTGATTAAAATAAGAAAAGTCAGTTATGACGTGTATGGTTCACGATACAAGCAAATACCCCCCCCCCCCCCCGCCCATCCCAAAAACAACAACAACAAAATAAAAAAATAAAAAAATAGAAACTAGAACTAGATCAAATGTCAGTGGCATATATGCATACGGAAAGACACGAATGTGATAAAACTCACTTTTCGTTTGCAAATTTCTATTTTGGATGATTCCGATAATATCTGTGACCCAAAATAGCACTTAAAATGTCCCAGTAATCTCCGACCGCCTCCTTGGATATTACCCTGAGGTCGTCTGCTTCAGCAGCCGTGTCGGCCTGACTTCTATAAAACACAGTGCCTGCTAAATCTGCTTTCAGCACCCAGATAAATAGTTCATCATGACAATTTATTGTTATACTTTCCATGTATAATAAGAGGCTACAGCTGATTGTTGACGTTGAGCAGTGTGCAGACTCTGTTGAGAGATGGCTGGCTGGTAAGAGGCTACAGCTGATTGTTGACGTTGAGCAGTGTGTAGACTCTGTAGAGAGATGGATGGCTGGTAAGAGGCTACAGCTGATTGTTGACGTTGAGCGGTGTGTAGACTCTGTAGAGAGATGGCTGGCTGGTAAGAGGCTACAGCTGATTGTTGACGTTGAGCGGTGTGTAGACTCTGTAGAGAGATGGCTGGCTGGTAAGAGGCTACAGCTGATTGTTGACGTTGAGCAGTGTGTAGACTCTGTAGAGAGATGGATGGCTGGTAAGAGGCTACAGCTGATTGTTGACGTTGAGCAGTGTGTAGACTCTGTAGAGAGATGGCTGGCTGGTAAGAGGCTACAGCTGATTGTTGACGTTGAGCAGTGTGTAGACTCTGTAGAGAGATGGATGGCTGGTAAGAGGCTACAGCTGATTGTTGACGTTGAGCAGTGTGTAGACTCTGTAGAGAGATGGCTGGCTGGTAAGAGGCTACAGCTGATTGTTGACGTTGAGCAGTGTGCAGACTCTGTTGAGAGATGGATGGTTGTTAAGAGGCTCAAGTTGAACAGTGACAAACCTGAATCTCTTTTGGCTGGATCTCGTAGAATGGTCAGCGTGTCACAAGATAACCACTTGAGAGTTGACGATCATCAGAGTTCTTCAAGGGCCTGGTTAAAAATCTCGTGGTATACTTTCACGCTGTGGTGAAGCACACTGACTACATCAGTCGTTCCGCGTATCTCCGAGATCAGAACAATTAGCTTTTTAACAAATATATTTTTTGTGACTTTCTATTCACTCCCCCCCCCCCCATCCCCCCTTTCAGCGCACTGAGCATTCAAGTTAAGGGAATCATGCGTATAAAAGTGGACATCAAGATCATCATCATAACCGCCATTTCCTGACGACGAAAGTCCTTGTTGAGCTGATGTGTTCTTTTGTTCTCAGCCAACACTTTGCTCAGTGCCATCAACTGTGATCAGATGTGCGGCCAGAAAAAACAGTTTAAAATCACTCAGCGAAAGTCGGTTTTCGCAATAGCAGACACGAACGCACTAGACCACTGAAAGCACTTCATTGGCTGCCAGTCAAAGAAAGGATAATTTTCAAGATAGCCACCTTCGCTTTCAGTTTCTTCGATTGTGCCGTGCCACCATACGGGGTGTCATCCTGTCTCTGTCCCGTGTACACTTCAGCTCGTACTCTGTTTAGATGGAAAGTCTTTCTTGTACAAAATGGAAACTTAAGGGCTTTGGTTACCGGTCGTTCTCGGTTTAGGCTTCCCTTGTCGGGAAGAACCTTCCTGCTCATATCTGACACTGCAGTTCTCTATCCCCAGTTTCTGAGCTGCTCGTAAAACCTTTCTCTGCCTACTCTGAGCTACTCTAACCCTCTCACAGGCATTGGCAGCTGTACCTGTACTTTTTCTGCTGTCTTCACTGACTGACTGCTGATTATTCGGGAATGTCTGCGTGTGTGTGTGTGTGTGTGTGTAGGGGGGGGGGGGGGGGCACTGGAAGAGAGACAAGGGAAGCGAGGGGTTGAGGGAGTGTGTGTGTGTGTGTGTGTGTGTGTGTGTGTGTGTGTGTGTGTGTGTGTGTGTGTGTGTGTGTGTGTGTGTGTGTGTGTCTCCAAACGGTGAAGAGAGAAGGACAGAGCGAGACATATAATGCATTATAAAATTAGGATATGCAGTGTAATGTTTCCAGTGTAGAGGTGTGAGCCTCACATTTGTATCATAGAAAGATTCGACACATTAGAAATCCATTGATATGTATTCTTTTTGTTATCATTATTTTTAAGAGAAGGAACGGCCAAAGGTTTCAGATTTAGTATGAGGGCATACGAAGTATCTGTGTGTTTGCAGAAGATCGAAGCTGCCTGGAAGGGGTGTACACAGTGAGAAGGTCAGAGAGATAGGCAGGAGATGAGTCGGAGAAGAAGTTGTGGGAGTTGTTGACAGTTTTTGTCAGTTCTGTTTTGGGCCGGTGACCAATAAAGAGCTTGAAGAAGAGTTTGCACATGATCACGTTTGCATGCTTTGTAAAACAGTTTTGCTGCAGAGTTCTGAACTGTCTGTGGTCTACTGAGAAGGTAAAGCTCTCAGCCAAACAGAAGGTAATATTAGTATAACTTGAACTTTCCTTGATGCAGCATCATACTACGTTTGATTACAGAAGACAGCAATATGTCTACAGATCAATATGTCAACCTTCTCTGCAGATCTGTCTGGCTAGAACTGCGTGGAATAGGACATCTCAGGCGCCACCTACTTGGTGATGCGACGAAGAGTCTGGTTTCGTCTTTCGTTCTGTCAAGGTTGGACTACTGCAACTCTTTGCTGGCAGGTGTCCCTGAAAACAGGCTGGACCGCCTGCAGAGAGTAGAAAACAATGCAGCTCGTCCTGTCCTTGGCAGACGAGGGCGAGACCACTCAAAGCCTTTACTCAGATCCCTCCACTGGTTGTCAATCGAAGCTCGTATTGAGTACAAGATTTCCATCCTGTGCCATGTAAGCAGATATTTATCCTCTCCTTCGTACGTGTCTCATCTTCTCGCTGTCTATCAACCTTCCCACTCTCTGCATTCCACAGACGCTCTACATGGTCTCATGAATGTCCCACGCTTTAATCTAAACAAGTGTCAAAAGCGTGCTGTCTCAAACATAAGCCTAGGACCAGTGACCTGAAATTCCATCTCCATCCCCAATACCATGTATTTCCAATCTGAAAACGTTCCTTTTCAAAAAGCATCTGTAGTGAGGACATTCACAGTCAGACCCACCAGGGTGTCGGCAAGCCTGTTGTTTCCTGCGTGTCTAATGTTATACTATGTACCGCGTGTGTACGAGTCATTTTCTGTGAACCTGCTGTTTTATTTTTACCGTCTTAATTGGGTATCTGAAAAGAATCAGAAAATGCCGTCTTGGACGTCTTGCTGGCAGAGATTATTGGTTAGTGGTGTCGTTTTATCATTTCAGCGGATGACCTTAATAATGCTTGCCAGTTTATTGCCATTTCATGTTGCTTAAGTGACATAAACTGAAAGCTCGAAAGCCTCTACGTGTGCATGGGACTGTCTGATTGCCTCGTGCATTCTAATTTAATCGAAATTACACCATTTAAATGGTTCATTGTATGCTGTTTTATAGACAGTACTTGCTACACTGTTCATTTACTATTTTCCCGTTCCCTATGTGATTATTGCCTTATAAAATGCAGCCGCATTTTGCTTTAATCATAATTATAAAATGTATTACTGTAAAAAAAAAAAAAATCAATCAATTCACAATCATTGTCTTGTCACATGCAGTTGTGATCCTGTTTCTAAAGGCATGTCATTTCTTAGGTCTATATATTATGAGACGGTTTAATGCTGTATAATACTGGTGTGGTGCTCTGTTGTGCTTGGAGCTTCTTTCAGAACTGGAACAGGCGCATGAAATAAACTTTATTATCATATTATTACTATTATTGCAGTCTGTTAGAATTGTCGGCTTACGGAAAATGCATACAGCACATCACACAGGATAGCTGTCCCAGAAATCTACCGGGCAGGAGCGGCGGGAAGATTTCTTCTCCGGGGTCAGCTTTCTGTGCTGACCTTACTTCGGTATCCGTTCCACCCCCATGTTACCGCAGCAGCACGTGAAAGATCCCTGTCACTGTGCCAAAAATGCATGTAGCAGGTTAGAGCTGAACGCCCGTGCATCCTACTTATTTGGCTTTGCATTAAAACCTAGCGCATGGTTGCATAGTGTACATAGATGGCAGCCGTTCTACGTAGCACCAGCTATGTTACAAACTAAACAGCGCTGTAAACACTTCAGTGGATATTCGACGCGCGCCGTGTTAAGCTATAGTCACTCTTTGAGAGTAGCATACGACTAGAGCGCAGTGATTCCGCTCGGAAGATGAGAATGGCGCTATAGTTGTCATTGTGAAGCGTTTAGGGCCCATCGAGAGAGAGAGAGAGAGAGAGAGAGAGAGAGAGAGAGAGAGAGAGAGAGAGAGAGAGAGAGACAGAGACAGACAGACAGACAGACAGACAGACAGACAGACAGACAGACAGAAGGGATGGTTGCGGTTGTCCTCACAAATAGGGGGCAGCAGGATCCACTGGTATCATCCCAATGAACACGGCAGGAGTGTCCGTTTTGTACAGCAGCTCTCTGACCTCAGACATCTCCTGGTACGAACCGAGACTGGCCAGTCGCGCTCCATTCCTGCGACAGTCTTCCATAGCAGCTCCCCAGGTCATTTGTTTATTTACATGGCGAATTAGGGCTATATAACCTTTAGTTATTATGTTCCAAACGTAACTGTAGCAGCTACCCCCGATGGTCAGAAGTCCCGGGCCGCAGAGGTCACTGGTGTAGGGACACTGCTCCTCGTCCTCCCCCCTCGCGCAGTCCGCGTGCAGGTTGCAGGGGAAGTGGTGCCGGAAGTCCGGCCAGTTGGCCACGGAGCAGTTCCACGTGCCGTCAGGGAGCTGGAGAGGGCGGGCTGAACGAGGGTAGAAGGAGAACTGGATCTTGAAACCCCTGAAAGACTCGCTGATACCCCATGAGTAGAAGAAGAGCGTGAGAAGGTTCGTCTCGTACAACTTCGGGCCGGGGATCGTGTTGCCGCATAAGAACTCTTCCGTTATTAATGCTTTTGGGTCTGTCGACAATGCGACATAATGGAGAGCACATATGCCGGTATAACCTGGTATGTCCATGTCGAGCACGCTGACCATGACCACGTGACCTTCTGGGACACGGACTCTGGTGTTAGTGTCCATGGCGAGTACGTAATACGTCACTCCGTCCCAGCCAGGAGTCGCTATAGATCCTGTAAAAACCAATGGAGACATACCATGGATGATACTACGGCGATTAGAAATAAACAGTTGATCTCTGCCTTTTAGTCAACCGCAAATTTTTTATCTACTAAGGATGATGCATGATAGACGAATATCTTTTAGTAGAAAGATTGTTCTCATTCCGTGTTTATATATAGAATGAATACTTAGAGCGCCTAACCCGCACAGGCCCTAAGCGCTTGCATGTTCGTTACAAATACATGTTGTCAAAATTCAATGCATACAACATGAATGCACACACACACACACACACACACACACACACACACACACACACACACACACACACACACACACACACACACACACACGCGCGCGCACACACACACACACACACACACACACTCACGCACACACACAGACTAGCACACGCACGCACGCATGCGCGCACACACACGCACGCACGCACACACACACGCACACACACACACACACAAACACACACACACACATAAACTCTCTCTGTCTGTCTGTCTCTGTCTCTGTCTCTGTCTCTCTCTCTCTCTCTCTCTCTCACACACACACACACACACACACACACACACACACACACACACACACACACACACACCAGTCGCATATCAGGGCAATCAGACTGAAGAAAAGTTTTTTTTTAAAGAGAAAGGTTTTCAAGGAATATTTAAATGAGCTGACAGAGGTAGACTGTCGGACAGAAACAGGGGGTTGGTTCCAGATAACTGGAGCCTGGTAAGAGAAAGAGCGCTGATTCCGTGTTATATAATGCCCTAGTATCACAGTTATAAAGCGTATTGTCTGCCCTCCCTCCGCCCCCCGTCTCTCTCTCTCTCTCTCTCTCTCTCTCTCTCTCTCTCTCTCTCTCTCTCTCTCTCTCTCTCTCTCTCAGCTCTGTCCTCGGAGGTATTCCTCTGCTTGTACCGCTTCCACCTCCGAGTGAACTGTCAAAAACAGTTATTCGGATTTATTGTGAGAAAGCAAAAAGTATCACACTCACGCTCTATTTTACAGCTCAAGCCACTGGTACTTTACTTTGCCAGGGCAGAGACTGCGTTCGCTGGGATTCCGATGAATGTGAAATCATTAAGCACCATGTTGCGACATTCATGGATAGCAAAAATGCAGAACAACTGACAGTCTCACTTCTTGAAGCTCCTGTGACTTTCATCGAGTCATTTTCTGGGACAATAGCCATGAAACCATTGCCTCCAGATCAGATTTTCTCCTACTTCACATCGAGAGAGATATGTCCATCCTCGCCTTCAGACTTTCATTCTCTACTGTCCAGCGAGATCAGCTGCCAGGCATGTCCAGCACAGAATATAGTTCTTCTGCCGCCTACCCCCTTGGTCACCTCCAGATCCCCGGACGACAAGGACCCAGAGTCACTTATGAAAGGACCCACATCGGCGGAAAAGAGGACCCCCGCTCATCCCAAGACTAAAAAACACCGCAGACGTACGCTGTGCTTCACCCTAAATCCGAGGAGGAACCAAGCTGCCCTAACACCGTCACTCCGAGGGAAACTGGAAAGCCTTGAGGCCTCACTTGAAGCCTTAAGCCTTAGCTGAAGCACAGCGCGAGACGGAAGACTCAACTATATCCCTTATCAATGACTCAAAGTGCACAACCAAAAATGAACTCCGTACATTCGTAAGTGGGAAAGTTGAGTCTCTAAATAACACGATACACAAACTGAATGAAAAAATAGCCAGTTTAGAAAAAGCTACAGCCGTCTTATCAAAAGAAAACCATTCGCTAAAAACTCAGCTTGGTACCCTGCAATCTGAGATAAAAAAGACTAGAGCCCCACCCGTGATACCCACTCGTGACAGTTATTCGATGACTGACGTACAAATTGCAGGCCCGGTGAACGCCGCTGAAGAACAGTCATCGACATGTTCTTCAACCGATAACAGTCACACACTCAGCTCTAAAGTCGTCAGCTCCCAAAGTGAAATACCAAATACACTCACCACTACATATAGGATTACCGCAGGTGAACAAGAAACCTGCTGTTACTCCATCCCAACACAGAACCCATTTGATCCTCTGTTAAACACTGAGCAGGAGAAAGTGGCCACTGCGGAAATGAATCAGACAGAGGGAACTGACAGCCACACTCCGGTTGACACAACTCAACGACGTCACCGACAAGAAAACGCCGAAAAGTCAAAAGACAATATCCCCAAACTGTCTCCGAAAGAAATTTTAGGAAACATTTCTATCCCCCAAAGAGCTTCACTACTTCTGATAGGAGACTCTGTGATCAGACATATTAACCCCAGACGATTCGCTACCCACTCTGAATCGCTGTACAAAGTGTGTGTGCCTGGCGTGACGACTCGCGATCTGTGTGCATGGGTGCACTCGTTGCCCATCATGCGCAGTGTTAAAGCAGTCACTCTTCACGTCGGGATCAATGACTGCCCAGCAGGTCAGATTTCACAGAAAAACTGGTACGAACTTATCGCACTACTGAAAAAAGTCTTTCCAAATGCATCACTATCTTTCAGCTCAATCATCCCAGCTAAGGGGCGACACAGCCTAAATAATTCGATCGCTCCTTCAAACCGCAACCTGTTTAAAGTGTGCCAGGATACACATGTCACGTACATCGACAACGAACACACGTTCACTGCCCCATCCGGAGCACCGCGTTTAGTCCTGTACCAAGACTTGACCCACCCCAGTAAACAAGGAACGGTAAGATTAGCTGGCAACCTCGCACAAGGTTTTGGCATCTGGGAACATGACAATATAAGTCAGAACCAACAAAACGGGGCCAATAACTATAGGGAAAGATATGGAAATGAAACGGGGCAATTTTCCGGTGGCTGTGGACACAATAACGAACATACTCGATTCAGATACCCCCCTCCCGCCGCTGGAAACTGTCCTCCTCCATCATCCAGCCATCACTTCCCTCCACTACCCCCACCTCAAACAGAACGTACCCATCCCGTTCTCTATCAGCAGCCTATAGACAGAAAAGACACACATGAAACACCTGCACATAGAGATCCCATACATATCCCACCGGCTTTCCACCAGCAACCATATCCCCCCCAGCATCCCCTCCAGCCTTCCTTTGACAGACAAGGCACACCTGAAACTGACGCCAACCGTTTACCCCCCATACCTGTCCAACAACCTGCAAGACAATCGGACAGCCAACTAAACCCCTATGCACTACAACTTTTTAACATGATAGCATCCCAACTCATGACACAGCAGCCTATGTTTTCTAACCACCGGCACCAGCAACCCTCCCCCATTCCCCGTACACTTTTTCAGCCATGCTAAACTGGTTAGTGACGATCACGAAATGTTGTCTACGTGTATCAACAGACCTATACGGATACCTGTTGATACAGTTCTACACGTATATTTGTGCGTGCGTGATCTAGCAACCCCCCCCCCCATACCCCCTCCCCCCACCCCCCGTACAAGCATTTTAAATGTGCCTAACAGTTGAAGTTCATGAAATGTTTATATGCATATTTATCCATGTACGTATTGACGCAGTATTGTGTATGTAGGCTATGCGTATGCATATATTGTATGCGTGTGTGATCTACCCAAACTCCCCCCCCCCCCCCCCCCACACACACACTCTTAAGTGTGGTAAACTGCTGATGATCACGAAATGTATGTATATATATATCACTTTCTACATAAAAACATGTATTAGTTTTTTACGTGTATATCTGCGTATATGTTGTGTGCGTGCATGTGTGCGCGCGCGCGTATGTGTATGACTGTGCGTGCGTGCGTACGTGCGTGCGTGCGTGCGTGTGTGCATGCATGAGTGTGTGTGTGTGTGTGTGTATGTGTGTGTGTGTGTGTGTGTGTGTGAGTGTGTGCATGTGCGAGTGTGTGTGTGTGAGTGCGTGTATGCGTGCGTGTGCGTACGTGCGTGCGTTCGTACGTGCGCGTGCGCGTGCGTGCGCGCGTGTGTGTGTGTGTGTGATAGAGAGAGAGAGAGAGAGAGAGAGAGAGTGTGTGTGTGTGTGTGTGTGTGTGTGTGTGTGTGTGTGTGTGTGTGTGTGTGTGTGTGTGTGTGTGTGTGTGTGTGTGTGTGTACGCGCGCATGTATGTTGCAGATGGCTGGGCTGGTATTGCTTATACTGTAATAGCTAATACTTGTGTGGTCACTGAAGCGGATAATTAAGACTGATTGTTTGTAGCAAGTTTATATTTTGACTGTCATTGTGTTTTGCTGCCGTTCATTGCTCTTCTAGTAAGGCTGAATATCGTGTGAAACGTTTTGTATAATTATTGATTACTTACGCGTGTCATATTGTTCATTACTTAACTTTGGTCATTAAGTGTTGTTTTGTTATTTAATTTTCGACTTTACTCCACGGTGTACATAATTTAGGTTTCAATACTTTTCTTTCTTTGTTACTATGCCTATAACTATAAACACCTGGCCATCTAAGGATGGACTAAGAATAGGGTACTTAAACATTAATCATGCCATTAACAAACTTACTGATATCTCCTCAATTCTGTTCAATTCTGGAAGAAACTTTCATGTATTTTGTTTTGCAGAATCCCGATTATCAAATCATGTATCTGATTCTGATGTATCAATGCCTGGTTACAACGTTATGCGCCTAGACCCCAAAACCCATAAAGACACAGGTCTGTTGTTATACTTTTCCCACTCAGTTAACCTAAAGCGAGCCTCGCATCTAGAACAACACAATACGGAATCTATCTGGATAGAAGTATGTCTAAAGCGAAGTAAACCAATTCTCGTGGGATTCACTTACAGGAACCCTTCCGAACGTACTGACTGGTTTGATAGATTCACTTTAATGATGGATGCCGTTTGTCTAGAAGCAAAAGAAATAATATTGCTAGGAGACTTTAACATTAATCTTTTAAAGCCACATATCAAATGGAATCATCTGTATGAAAACTTTAACTTACATCAACTAATAGATAACCCAACTCGAATTACTACGAATTCTGAAACTCTGATAGATCATATTTATGTTACTACCAAACAGAATATTGCCGAAGTATGTTCCCCAGTGTGTGGTTGTAGTGACCATTTACCTGTTTGCATTACATGGTTTAAAAAAGGTGTAAAAATTCCTAAAGCTGCACATAAAGAAATACGGTACCGATGCTTTACTCATTTTGACAAAGATGCTTTTTTGCTTGACTTGGTTCACTCTCAGCTCTCACAAGTATACCAGTATACAGACCCCGATGAAGCTCTTGAGTTTTGGTATAAAACATTTAGAAAACATTTAGTTCTGTTTATAATAAGCATGCTCCTTTTATGACCAAGCGTGTTAGGTACACAAGGAAACCTCCATGGTTGTCAAAGGAGATAGAAGAGGCCATGCATCAAAGAGATAGGCTACTGAAAGCAAGGAAACACGAAGAATTCAAAAAGCAGAGGAACAAAGTGACATCTTTAATACGTGTTTCCCAAAAATCATACTTTCAAAATTTAGTCGCCTCAAAAAATGATTCTCGCTCTATTTGGAAGGCCATTAACACTCTAACAAACAAAGATGCATCAAAACCTCAAGTCACAGTCAAAGAATTACCCCCCGATAAGCTAAACAGTCATTTTGCAAATGTATCTGACACAATCATTACCAACGATCAATCAAAACTAAATGATTTAAGCTTTTTAAAACGCTTTTGCGAATCAAAAATATCAAATTCTACTTTAACGATTCCACCAATTGCAATATATGAAGTGTACAATGCTCTATTACAACTGAAACAGACAGGAACCCGAGGTCTGGATGACCTAGACGGCAAAATTATTAAAATGTCTGCACACGTCATAACTGAGACTGTTACCTACATATACAATCTTTGCATAGACAAAAACTTTTTTCCAAAAGCATTCAAACAAGCTAAGGTTATACCCATTTACAAATCAGGAGATAACAAAGACCCTTCAAACTATAGACCTATCTCAATTCTGTCTGTTCTTTCAGAACCTCTAGAAAAACATATTAACAAACACCTTTTATCCTATCTTAAAACAAATGAACTTATACACCCCAACCAATCTGGATTTAGGGAACACCACTCATGCCATACAACATTAGTAGATATTTTTTATAAGAACATAAACAAAAATGAATTTACGGGAGTACTTTTTGTGGATTTTGCAATGGCATTTGATGTCATTGATCATGATCTACTTTTGAGGAAATTAGCTCTTTATGGATTATCCAATGACACCCTGCACTTAATTTCTTCATTTTTGTCAAATCGAGAACAGCTTGTTTGTATAAACACAATTAAATCCGATTTTCTTCCCGTAAAATACGGTATTCCACAAGGTTCAGTGTTAGGCCCGATTCTCTTTTCTCTCTATATAAACGACTTGCCCTTATTCATAAAAGCTTTATGTGAACTATTTGCTGATGACACCACTATCCATTCTAGTCACTCAAACCTAAATAATCTTTTGCTTAGCTTACAGGAAAGTATAAATAACCTTCTTCAATGGACTGAACTAAATCATATGTCGCTAAACTCGTACAAAACGAAATACATGACCATAACAACAAGACAAAAACGCCAGAACGTATCTTCTCGCATGCCACTTTATATTGGAAATGAGAAAATTGTCGAAGTAGCAACACATAAGGTTTTAGGAGTAACTATTGATAATAATTTGTCTTGGACAAATCATGTAAATGAACTAACCAAACGTGTTTCTCAAAAGCTATATCAACTGGCAAAAATTAAACATTTTCTAAATGCTCATGCTCGAAAACTATTTTTTCATGCACATATCCAACCAATCATTGACTATGCTTCAACACTCTGGGACTCTGCTAGTGCAAACACATTAAAACCTCTTGTTAGTATTCACAAGCGAGCCCTTAAATTAACCCTTCTAAAATCCACATCTTTGACAGCTCACGACTATAAACTTTTAGATGTCCTTCCGCTAAAACTAAAATTAGAATTTAATAAAGGCATCATTATGCATAAAATAGTATTTGGTTATGCACCATCAAATCTCAGATTAAACTTTGTTTCAAATCAGAACAGACATTCACACAAACTTGTAGTACCCCGTCCTAGATTAGATTTATTTAAATGCAGCTTGATGTATTCCGGGGGAAAACTATGGAAAAGGATATGTGCATTTAAAAAAAAAATTTTTTTAACATGATTTGAATATTTATATTTTTAATATTTGTGAATAATTATGTGTTAGAAATATATATTATGCATACATGTATGCTTTTCATTTTACTGTCTGTCTGTCTGTCTGTCTGTCTGTCTGCCTGTCTCTGTCTCTCTGTCTCTGTCTCTGTCTCTGTCTCTGTCTCTGTCTCTCTCTCTCTCTCTCTCTCTCTCTCTCTCTCTCTCTCTCTCAATAGTTAATATGAGTTTTTGAGTTGATAATTATTTTGTTTTCGATTGTTTTTGTTGATTTTGTTTTCCCCGAGGGCTGGATGAAAAAAAGTACTTATTCCTTTACCCTCGTTAATAAAAAATCGTTCGTTCGTTCGTTCGTTCTCTCTCTCTCTCTCTCTCTCTCTCTCTCTCTCTCTCTCTCTCTCTCTCTCTCTCTCTCTCCTAAATAGCTGCTGACCCACGGAAGTGTGGTTACCTGCTCGCCGGCTTTTGTGTGCTAGTGGTGTTTAGCTGGATCGAGAGTAAGTTCGTTCTTTCCGTACCAACATGATTGTAACAGACTGGCGATGGCTGAAGAGCCAAGGATGGAAGTGCTGCGGCAAAGTTCACGTCGATATGGACAGGTTGTTTGTTTGTTTGGTTTGGTTTTCATTTGCCCGCGGTTTATGTCAGTTTGTGCCGGACACGTGGATCGCTCAGCGTCTGTGGTCTGCTGCCTGATGGCAGTTGGTCGCTGTTGACTGGTTCATTGTTAACCTTCGGCGGATCAGGCGCCAGGATGCAGGTCAGGATGTAAAAGAATGCTAGTGTCAAGGATAATAGTACAACGTACAATGTATTTTTGTCATTCTTAACAGCTTACTGATGTGACGTCATATTCGAACTTTGCCGTATTTTTCTTCGCCGGCCAACTGGCTCTCCAGCCCGGCTGGCTGTCAGAGTTGAGGAGGTGTGTGAAAGTCGAGGTGGCCGTCCTGGGCTCCCTGTCCTAATGAGCCTTGCGGTTTCTGCGTGACGTGTGCGGTGACTCAGGAACCGCGGGGTATGATGGGAACTGGCTGGATGAGGGCACCAATCCAACCAGCACCATCCATGTACAGGACAGTAATTGTGCTTCCTAGCCGGGTGAACTGTGATAGCGTTAAGAGACTGACAGTAAGGATCTTCTACAAAACAGGTACAATCCTGGTCCGAGGAAACAG
The DNA here is from genome assembly GCA_963584105.1 of Alviniconcha strummeri. Lineage (NCBI taxonomy): Eukaryota > Metazoa > Mollusca > Gastropoda > Provannidae > Alviniconcha > Alviniconcha strummeri. Next base: position 10,093,190 of record OY757558.1, on the reverse strand, counting down.
GTGTCCCCGCTGGAGAGAAGAGTTCAGTCCCCTCATCAAATGCATTAGGGCTGTCTACGCCTTTGTCGACCGAGTGAAGGAGCCGGTCTCTGGAATCTGTACAACCTCCGCTTGCCGATAGTTTGGCCATCGCCGGGTGGGGAGCCAGGACTACAGGATGTTAGACCCAGGTGTAGCCCGCGTCCACAGATCCCCAGGACAACCGGAAGTACGAGAAGGCGCTCGCGTCGACTTCAGGCCCTCAGTCCGAAGTCAGCCTCACCTTCGGCAGCTCCAGTCCCGGTTTCCCAGCCAAACATACTGACCCGACACCTGGTTCCCTCCCGTGCCACACCTCCTACCACACCCCGCCAGCAAGCCTACCCAGTCACACCGCCACCACACCCCAGCAAGGCTACACAGTCACACCGCCACCAATTCAATTCAATTCAGAAACTTTAATCATCCCACAAGGGGCAATTTTGTTGTGGTCATGGCCCACACCACACTCCGCCAGCAAGCCTACCCAGTCACACTGCCACCACCGCCACCACACCCCACCAGCAAGGCTACCCAGTCACACCGCCACCACACCCCACCAGCAAGGCTACCCAGTCACATCGCTACCACACCCCGCCAGCAAGCCTACCCAGTCACACCGCCACCACACCACGCCTCCCTAATCTCGAATAAAGCTTTCTTTAAACCAAGCCTACACAATCACACCGCCACCACACCCCGCCAGCAAGGCTACCCAGTCACCCTGCCACCACACCCCACCAGCAAGCCTACCCAGTCACACCGCCACCACACCACGCCTCCCTAGTCAGTAGCTGGAGACAGCGAAACATTAAATAAAGGCCGAGCTCAAGCTGCATGTGAAGGTGAAGTTTGACCAATTGACTGACACCGTGACGTCACTGACCCAAAAGCTGACGGAGCTTACAAAACAGAACAAAGATCAAAGATCTCAAATTGATGATCTCAGAGCTCAGGAGCTGTGTGAAAGTCGAGGTGGACGTCCTGGGCCGCTTCCAACGCTGCCTTGGTGAAGGCGTGTCACAGTGGGCAGGTCTTGCTCGCTGACCACGCCCAACACCTTCACCACGGGCAGCGGCGCCCCCTGGAAAGCGCTCCAAAGAAAGTATGTGACTTGCGTGCATGGGACTAACAGGAGAGCCTGCTGCTGCCGCCACTTTTTCATCTGCTGGGCGTGCGTGCGTGCGTGCGTGCGTGCGTCCGTGCGTGCGTGCGTGTGTGTGTGTACTTCTGCTTTTCTAATTGTCATGTTGATATCAATATATGCATTATTTTATAGTATTTGTGATTTTTTCAGTGTGTGTGAAATGCTTTGATATCGATGTACGCATTTACTGTACTTTGCTTCTTCTCTCTCCCCCCCCCCCCCCCCCCCACCTTTTTTTGTGTTGTTGTTGTTTGTTGTTTGGTTTCATCCTCTTTTTTTTTTTTTTTTTTTTTTTGGTTGTCATTTTGATATTGATGTATGCCTTGAGAGTACTTGTACCTTTTCGATTGTCTAGCAGATTTTGATGTTGACAATGTACAGCGCCGCGCGCTTCTACATTTTTACGGGCTATAGCGCTATATAAGAGTTGTTATTATTAACATCAGGTATGTGGGCCAACCCGACATTGCCTTCGGCCCCAGTCCCATCCACCATCCTCTGCTAGTGGCCGCGTGCCTTTGCTGGAGACTCCCTCATCCCAGCCACGCCAGGCCAGCCTTCAGAGAGGGCGGTGGGAGGAGCCAGCAGTTGAGGAAATGGGCCAGCTGTTTCCACCACTCGCGGGCCTTTTCCACCACCTCCACTACTTAAACAACGGCATAGGGACTCGGAGAGCAGAGCTTGGGAGCTGTGTGAAATTGTGTGTGTGTAGGTTCATGGTTGTCAATCACCCATATCTATGAGGGATCATGGCTGTCAATCACCAGAACTATGAGGGATCATGGCTGTCAGTCACCATAACTATGGAGGGATCATGGCTGTCAGTCACCAGAACTATGGAGGGATCATGGCTGTCAATTACCAGATCTATGAGGGATCATGGCTGTCAATCACCAGAACTATGAGGGATCATGGCTGTCAGTCACCAGAACTATGGAGGGATCATGGCTGTCAGTCACCAGAACTATGGAGGGATCATGGCTGTCAATTACCAGAACTATGAGGGATCATGGCTGTCAATTACCAGAACTATGGAGGGATCATGGCTGTAAGTCACCAGAACTATGGGGGATCATGGCTGTAAGTCACCAGAACTATGGAGGGATCATGGCTGTCAGTCACCAGAACTATGAGGGATCATGGCTGTCAGTCACCAGAACTATGGAGGAATCATGGCTGTCAATCACCTGAACTCTGATGGATCAGGGCTGTGCCCACACGAATCCACCACCTCCACTACTTTAACAACGGCATAGGGACTCGGAGAGCACAGCTCGGGAGCTGTGTGAAATTGTGTGTGTGTAGGTTCATGGTTGTCAATCACCCATATCTATGAGGGATCATGGCTGTCAGTCACCAGAACTCTGATGGATCATGGCTGTCAGTCACCAGAACAGTTTCATGCAGCCAGAATACGTTCACTGTATCGATACAGCAGTAATCAAATGAAACACTGTATTTTGATGGGACTGAAGTCATAGCACCACATGTATACTAGACCGAAAAGGTGTTAGAACACAGGTCTAAACCATGGGAGACGGTGCATGCTTGGAGCTCAGCGCGGAACCACCTGGTCTGATTCATAGTCTTACAGCATTTGGCTGTTTGATTTACTGGTTTAGTCACACGGGTGATGTGATCATTCCCACAAAAGAGATATTCTCACGGCATGTTGCTGTTTGCTTTACTGGTTTACTCACACGGGAGATGTGATAATTCCCACAAAACAGACTTACAACTTACCATTTAAAGGAGTCGTGAAGTCCACGTCCAGCAGGTCGGTGGAGCCGGGGAGGCTGGAAAAGTGTATTTGCACAGAGAAGGGAGGTAGTGGAGAAGGCGGCGCTGCATATCTGTCGTGTTGGACGACGACGTGAAGGCTTGCGTACGGAGGGACGTAGATGTACTCTCGCCCCGGGGTCCAGCAGCCGAGGTATACTGTCGCAGAATTCACGACGGAATATTTTATTTTTTCAGTGAACATATAGACGAGCACATAGGAGCACAATCCCTCCAGCCTGACGGGCTTCAGGGCCATGATGCGACCGTCTGGAACTGTGATGATCACAGTACACCGTGAGGTGTCGTAGGACACGTTGCGAGGCTCCAGGTGGCTGGTATCTATGATCAAGCTGCCGCTGAAGGCATGCAGGTACAACGTACTTCCGCTCGACAGGCAGTCCGTTAGTGACTCCGTCGATAGGTTCCGGTGTTCTGGTGTCTGGGCTTGGATCGACGAACTTCGTGTGGGCACAGATGATTCGTGTGTAAAAGCATTGGACTGCAAACTGTGTGTTGAACCAAAAGGTTCGTGCGTGAAAGCATTGGTCGACGAACTTTCTGTTGAAGCGGTGGGTTCCTGTTTGAAGGAATTGGTCGGTGACCATTGTGTCGAAGCAGAAGGTTCGTGTCTGAAATCCAGTGATGGTTGTGCTTGTTTGTCTTGGAATGAAACATTAAA
>OY757558.1:10079564-10084564 GCA_963584105.1 Alviniconcha strummeri | reverse complement strand
TGACAGACGAGCAGTGTAAGAATGCATACAAATGACCAGTGCCCTGTCAGCGAAAGGTGTCAATGCCCGATAGCTGGAACGCTCGACCTGTTGTGGAATTAGTGAGTAAAGTAGAATGACGGCACAAACACTCGGTGCGTAAGACGGAGAGGACTAGAGCAGACAGAGCAAGGCTGTACTGTCGGAATATTTTATCCATGAAACGACCGAAAGCACTAAAGCAGACTTTCACAGCTCACTGATACGACAACTGGGTAGCTCATCATGAGCACAGGGTGTCGTGGTTTAAATTTGCATTTCTGGCGGAGAATGGAGGTTCCACTGGCTGTTGAGGTTTCTGTGAAACTGGGATACTGACCCTTGCCTAGCTCGACGTCTCATTCAAGTCTCATTACAAAATCTCTCTCCCCCCCCCCCCCCCCCCCCATCCGTCTTTTTTGTTTTGTTTTGCCAAGCACATCTTTGTGGGGCCTTTATTCAGAAACATGCATCCATCCATTACAATATTCCTTTCACTCCCTTTTACGTTCCTTTACATCATTACAGTTTTACAAAGCAATTCTTAGCTGGCAACTGAAGCTGATCAGGATCCATTCTTAAAATATCTTAATTATGAACTGTATAGTTATATGTGCTTATAGAACAATATCCAGTTTGAAATTTGATTGGCATGTGTGTGTGTGTGTGTGTGTGTGTGTGTGTGTGTGTGTGTGTGTGTGTGTGTGTGTGTGTGTGTGTGTGTGAGTTTGGGGGGGGGGGGATAGAGAGAAAGAGCGTGTGTGTGCGCGCGCGTTTTTTTTTTTTTTTTGTGTGTGTGTGTGTGTGTGTGTGTGTGTGTGTGTGTGTGTGTGCATATATGTATTATTGTAGGTGTGCATGCATGAGTGGGTGCATGTGCTTTAATACTTCAGGATAACAACAGGTAATGATCAAATCATCCAAAAGCAAACCTTCAGTTTTCATTTAAGTATATATCTAGCAAGGTAGGACAGTCATTTCTGTACAAAGCGTGCGACAGAGCATATCTACATTCGCACACAGGGGGATGTAATTTCTGTGCCCTTAAATTCTGGTCTACACTGAGGCATTTTGCTGCGTGGTTGTTGTTTTTTGTGGTGTTTTTAATTTAGCGGGTGTGAAGAGGGGAAAATCAAGGCAAAACCTGGGAAAGAAAAGATACAAAAACAAACGTAAGTATTGTAAAGTAGAACCACAATAGGCAGCTATGTGCAGCTGCAGCTAGTAATAATATTGCACATATTGTGACATCCATCCATCCATACCTACAGGCACACATAATTGTATATATACCTGTGGAGTGCTTTCTTTGTAATGAGTAGCCCTTCCGTTTATATACAGGGTTTAGAAAACAAAAGTGCGTTAGGTTACTTTTTATTTAATGAACTCCTTGTTCCACTGTAGGTCAATGAGCCACTGTAGGTCAAAATCATGTAATTTGTCTGTAGTAATATGTAAATATCTTTCCAAAGTATACCTGTCCTTTAGGATTCTGAGAAAAGCTTTAAGGTTGGGAGCCGTTTCCTGCGATTTGTAGATATAGAACTTGACTAGCATAGCAATTACTTCCAATACCTTATCTGTGAATACATTCTGCAGGACACCAAACAAAATAAACTTTTCTGTCAGTTCTACATTGTTCCAGTTGACACATTTTCCCCTAATAAAGGACTGAAGATTTTTTTCAGAAGAACTGTGACTTGGTACATCCATACAGTAAATGACTAATGGTTTCTTCTTCCTGACTGCACATGGCACACAGTGGTAAGTCAATTATTTTACGCAAAAATAGAATTCTGTGCACAAGTCGTATCTGAAACCGTCGGAGCTGAGTGTCGATAGTAGTTTTAAAACATATTTTGAATATGTTCTTCCAGTTTAGATCTTCAAACTTCTCATTCCACCTTCGAGCACCAGCAGGGAGGGCCTCAGATTTGACAGACAATGATTTTAAGTATTTGTTACCCCTCTGAATGTACATCTACATTTCTGGTTCTTGCATTTTGTAATTAGCTACTAATTCTACTTTGGTCTGATGTTGATACTTGTTTATAGCACCAATGACACCTCTGTATTTCAAAAAAATTGTTTTAAAATTTGGGAATTGCTGTTTAAATGTTTCAAAAGTGAGGTAACTGCGACTATTATCCATTAAGTGGTGCACAAATAGAATGCCAGGGGCGGGGATAGCTCAGTGGTTAGAGCGCCGGACTCGTGACTGAAAGGTCGCGGGTTCGAATCCCTGCAGGAGTGGCGGGATAATTTTCTTCTCTAGGGTCGACTATCTGTGCTGACTCTTCTTTCGGTATCCGTTCCATCCCCGTGTTACCGCAGTAGCACGTAAAAGATCCCGGTCATTCTTCCAAAAGTTCAGGTGGCAGGTTACAGTTAAACACGCATACACCTTATGTATGTGGCTTTGCATGAAGTGACATGGCGCATGGTTGTATGGTGTACACAGAACTTGCGCCGAGACGGCTGCAGTTTCATGTGGCACCATCCATGCCAGCGCTGTAAGTACACCACTTCGGTGGATATTCAAAAACGCGCTATAAAAAGCTAGTCACTCATGTAGCACCACATGCGAGCGCAGTGATTCTGCTCAATAGAGCGGAGAATAGCGCTATATAAGCGACCATCAATCAATCAATCAATCAAAAAACCAGCCATTGATGTAAACAATCCTTTTCTTAATAGCAATATTGATGTTACTCATTACAATATTGGCTGTTGGTGATAAATGTGCTAAGTTTCGTTTCAATGCAGGTGCATAAAGTTATAAATCTGATTCCAACCAGACCGTTTATATATAATTTTCAAATCAAGTAGCCATTGCTTTTCTACCCCTGTGCATTAATCATTTCGAATGCTGGTGAAATGCCATGGTCAGCAAAGTTGTAAATCTGATTTGTTTTAGAGAAGAGAGAGAAAAAAAAAATATAGCGAATGTACCATTAGCAGAACAAAATGATAAGACAGAAAAAGCAAGAGAACTAGGCAAATAAAACAGGGCTTGGGAAAGTGGAATCAACTGTTAGGATTACATCAGACATCCCAGGCCTCCAATGGATGTCTCAGTGAAGTGTAAAGATGCTTTCAGTGGAGTGAAATGATACCTTCGTCGTGATGGAGTATACTGAAAAGCTAAGGTCCTTTTGTCTACGAATGAAAGGTTATAAACCATCTACCAGTGAAGTGTTATGGTCCATCCACCAGTGAAGGGTAAAGGTTCGTCTGCCTGCTACTGAAGTGTCACAATCCCTCTGCCTGCCCAGCACCGCGGAACCGGCTTCTCGTGCCGGGGGTCTTTAAACCAATCTTCTCCACCCCTTTCCCTCCTTTCTAGCGTCTACCTTCTGTGTACCGGCCCTTTCACCGGTATTTCATTCCAAAACGCTCCTCACGGTGCTTCTGTTTTCAGCTCCCTTCTAGCAGCAGATTTCTGTAAAATACTGACTGATTAATTTAGAAATCCTTCGTCGACGTTACTTCGAGGGACAGTCACTGACGCCACAGTTTTGTCCTGCTGGTACCAAAGGAGTTTATTCCTTTATGTCGTTAAAGTGGAGACTTCTGAAGCAGCGACATCAGAATCGGCGGCCTTAGCAGTGAGATCAGAAGTGAACTGAGAAGTGACATCAGAAGTGACGTCAGAAGTGAACTCCGACACATTTGATGACCCTGCGGCAAACGACGAGGCTTCAGCTGCCAGCTGCTTCAATTCATGCATACTGGCCGCCCTGAAACACAATACGTTACCTTCTTTACTGAAACACAGGGCGTTAGCATCTTTACTGAAACACAGTACGTTACCCTCTTTACAGAAATACAGTACGTCACCATCTTCGCTGAAACACAATACGTCACCATCTTCAGTGAAACACAGTACGTCACCATCTTCAGAGAAACACAGTACATCACCCTCTTCATTGAAACACAGTACGTCAATATCTTCACTGAAACACAGTACGTTGCCATCTTCATTGAAACACAGTACGTTGTCCTCTTCACTGAAACACAGTACTTTATGCTCCTCACTAAAACAGAGTACGTCATCATATGTACTGAAACACAGTGCGTCACCATATTTATTGAAACACAGTACATTACAATCTTTACTAAAACAGTACGTTACCATTTTAAACGATTTGTTTGTTTCTCTGTTTTTTGTTTGTTTTCCTGTCCCATCTTCTGCGCCGACCTCAGAGGCACAGCTACCGTGCCGCTCGTCCCGGCATCCCTATTTCCGGCCACACCCAGGGCTCATTCCACATCGAGGCCCCGCCCCCAGGGGTCCACAGGGGGAGACGTCAGATCGTTGATGGGCTACCATACGAAAGAGACACAGCACTGCTGCCGAGTCACTTCGGTGGTGTTCAGTAATCCCTGTGCTGATTCAACACACGTAGAACACCACCTCCTAAACCCCCTACTGACTACAATAGCAGCTAAGTCGCAGAGTCAGACTGAGTGAGGGCCCCCCCACCCCCCGACAGCAGACCGCCACTACGTCCCTCCATCAATCCTCCTATTTTGACTCTGACGCTGAGGGCTTTGATCAGAACTGTCGAGGGCAAGGACGGAGGCAGGAACACCGAAACTAAGGCCACCACGACAGCATGGCAAGAAGGGCCACAGAAGCTGATACCTTTTTTCTTTTCTTTTTTCTTTCTTCTATGCAGTTACCGATGAGGATGGGAATAACAGAAGAAGCTACGGAGGCCCATTTCGGTTTGAGGCTACTTGACAGGACAGCAGGCCACGCTTACTGTCCCGGTGTTAACCAGGCCCGCCAACTGCGGCACCTGCAGTGCTGGTCAAGTAATTAGATCAACACCGCATCCGTGAAGTGGATGAATCTCGGCTGTGTGGTTGCAGCCTTCCCACTGGGCCCATAGCACTCCCATATCTGGGTAGGAGCCGGCCAGGGCTGAAACATTTCCGCATGACTGATGGGATTTGAACCCAAGACCTTCCGATCC
>OY757558.1:10067064-10074564 GCA_963584105.1 Alviniconcha strummeri | reverse complement strand
AGAGAGAGAGAGAGAGAGAGAGAGAGAGAGAGAGAGAGAGAGGACTGATGTCACTAACTAGCTATACCAGGACATTCTGAGATTGGCTTGTGATGACGATCGCGTGTTTAGGTGTAGCTTGTGACGGCGGTTGAGTGTTTAAGTGTAGCTTGTGACGGCGGTCGAGTGTTTAGGTGTAGCTTGTGATTACGATCGCGTGTTTAGGTGTAGCTTGTGACGGCGGTCGTATTTAGGTGTAGCTTGTGATTACGATTGTGTGTTTACGTGTAGCTTGTGACGGCAATCGTGTTTAGGTGTAGCTTGTGACGACAATCGTGTTTAGGTGTAGCTTGTGACGACAATCGTGTTTAGGTTAGGTGTAGCTTGTGACGACGATCGTGTGTTTAGGTTAGCTTGTGACGGCGGTCGAGTATTTAGGTGTAGCTTAATTGTGATGACGATCGTGTAGCCGCCTTGACGGTAAGGTGACAGAGAGGGCCAGAGCTTGTGGTAACTATAATGGTTGTCTGACTCACCACGTCAGTCGCTGCAAGGAAACCATAAGTACCTACAGTGCACCTACAGAAAGCGTAAACGTAATATACCTTTTTTGTTTTGCCGTCCCCGCATGTAGATACGGAAGCCGAAGCCACTGAGTACGAGTGCTACAGCTGAGAGAGCCAATATGAACCCGAGAATGGCACCTGTCGAGACGAACAACAAGATGTGTTCTACACAAGTGAAAGAGAACACTGAAGGCAGTGCTGTGCTGTGTGTGGAGGTGTGATCGGACTGATCGTAAACCATGGCAGGACTGCTGGGCTCTGTGTGGAGGTGTGATCGGACTGATCGTAAACCATGGCAGGACTGCTGTGCTGTGTGTGGAGGTGTGATCGGACTGATCGTAAACCATGGCAGGACTGCTGTGCTGTGTGTGGAGGTGTGATCGGACTGATCGTAAACCATGGCAGGACTGCTGTGCTGTGTGTGGAGGTGTGATCGGACTGATCGTAAACCATGGCAGGACTGCTGTGCTCTGTGTGGAGGTGTGATCGGACTGATCGTAAACCATGGCAGGACTGCTGTGCTGTGTGTGGAGGTGTGATCGGACTGATCGTATACCATGGCAGGACTGCTGTGCTGTGTGTGGAGGTGTGGTGGGACAGTTTGTCATCAAAATATATTTCCAGGTATTTATAACATTTTACTCTTTCAACAGTTTCTCCTTTAATTTGAATCCCACAACAGCTTCTTTTCCCCTTCTAAAACCCACAGTTATTTCCTTCGTTCATGCCCCTTTAAACTGGAGGCAGTCCTCGCCACAACAAACCACAGAGCTGTTGATAGTAGTGGCAGTCGTTATCGTCAGTTATTAGTCCAGTCAATCCAATGTCGTAAGCACATTTTACGTTCGGTGTGTTTTCATGTTGAATGCTACAGAACGCAATGTACAAAAACCGAAAACAAACAAACAAACAAACAAAACAAGCAAACAAACAAAAACAGCAACCAGAAACGGAGAAAGCACTGTCACTCAGGGACACCTCTATCTGGATACTTTGTTTAAGATTTAATACTAGCACCAACCTTTACAAACTGTGGTCTGTTGGTCAACATGTCTATTATCCATAAAATACTAGATACACCAATCTTCATGTTAAGCAATTTGTATGCAAGCAAGTGACACTCACTGTATCGTATTGAAAACAGTTCAGAAATCAAAGAAGCAACAAATGGAGAGCAAATTAGATTTAAAGTTTGTCAAGTTAGTTATCTCTTGGGCTCTACCGTCCCGTCAACAGCACAGGGTCACCTCAGGACGAATCGCACAGTCACCATTCTTCCACACCAGTTGAAAAACACCAGTCAGACAATCACATTCACCATTCTTCCACACCAGTTGAAAAACACCAGTCAGACAATCACAAGGAAAATGGTGGATCCCAGTTCTGACCCCAGTCAACATCAAACGCTACCAAGTCACAGAACGGTCAGTAAGAAGGATATCTCAAGTTTTACATTTCACCTCACTGACTACAACTGACAGAAGTGTCACAGCGAAGGTGGGGGACTGTTTCAGCCACTGACGGGTGTGTTGCCTGGTGCGGCGAGACGCACGGCAGGTGGGCTGTGCAAATTAAGACTCAAGGAGTGAGCCAACAGAGAACCAAGCAGCAACGTCAACGCTGGATCCCAGGGCAATGACGATAGCGGGAACGTGGGCACAAGAAAACAGAAACAGCGCTTGTGATTTAATTTCTCAACAAGCATGCAAACCTGTGTGGTCACACGTTTGTATTTCCAAGCAAAATGTGCAACCCTGTCTCTAGTCTCTGCATATAAACTGATTCTTACCTGATCCTCCTGCATCGGACCCGAGTGAAGGTGGTGCTGTAAAAAGGTCAAAGACACAATAGCCCATATATCCAGTATGGAACGTAGAGTACCACTGACACTAATAGTTTTGGAACACAAACAGCTAATACAGCGATTAAGGAACATAGAGTACAAACTGACACTAACAGTGTCGGGACACAGACGGCTAACACATCGATCATGGAGCATAGGGTACCAGTTCTGGGACACAGATTGCGGAACCTAGAGTACCAAATGACACTAACAGCTTTGGGACACAAACAGCTAATTAACACTTTAATGCCGAATGAAGCGAACTGGTTTGAGGTACAGACAGCCAACACATCGATTATGGAACCCCACGAATAGGTTTGTGCGCAGACAAATGAAAAGCTGCAAACTATTTGCCGTTGTGAAAAATGCAAAGTTCAGTGCAGTCATGCAAAACAGAGAGAGAGAGAGAGAGAGAGAGAGAGAGAGAGAGAGAGAGAGAGAGAGAGAGAGAGAGAGAGAGAGAGAGAGAGAGAGAGAGAGAGAGACAGACAGACAGACAGACAGACAGACAGACAGACAGACAGACAGACAGACAGACAGACAGACAGAGACAGGCAGGCACACAGACACACACAGACACACACACACAGAATCACAGACACACACAGACAGAGACGGAGAAATAAAGAGAGACAGACAGGGACAGAGAGAGACAGATACAGAGATATACAGAAAGACAGATACACAGAAAGACCAATACACCGACAGAAAGACCGACCGACAGACAGACATAAAGACAGAGCTCCTAATTTGGCTAAATCTGAAAACACATCAGGTATGCCCCTGTAGTACATGTCGATCTCATAATGATCTTGCGCAGGTATTTAACAACCATAGCCACGCAGTCTTCAAACCGAGAAAAAGTACAATCTACCGAAATAGAAAATAAACACACATACACACACGCACGCACACACTCACTCACACACACACACACACACACACACACACACACACACACACACACACACACACACACACACACACACACACACACACACACACACACACACATACACACACACATTAAAACAAATGCAGTTTCATTTAGTTTGACGCTCACTTGACTGTGACGTAAAGTCAGGGTCATCAAATAATCATATGTAATGAACGGATCCTGCTCGGACCGGAGAGAAAAGTCTGAAAGACTATATGCGCAGCCGACAGATCTGAGAAAGGGAAGGGTGACTGGATCACGCTGATTATTACATAGACTCGCATGGGTTTTACAAACACTGCTGTACACAATTACACAGACAGCCGTACAAACACTATCCACACCACTATGCACAGCGTTCGTGTTGAAACAGGTACAGGCTATAGGTAGGAGTTGTACATGGGTCAGTGTCATGTGAAAACTTACAGCAGCTGAAATCGTGGGTGGGCAGGTAGCCGTCGACACAAACACAAATTCCATCCACACATGCAGAGTGTGAAACCTCGCAAGGCTCGTCGATGTCGTTACAGACAGCGTTGGCTCTTCCCGTAACTGGTACTGTGACACGCATCCACAAGACATCTTCATCAGGGCTGATACGTATAAATGGCAAATAAAGCTAAAAGCTGATAGCCTGAATCCCAGTTTACTTTACAGTCCCCCATACGACCGGCTCTCGTTCCACATGCACGAATCGTCACTGGCTTCCTAATTACATATTAGCCTCTGTTATGACGGCCTCTATTATGACGGCCTCTGTTATTACGGCCTCTATTATGACGGCCTGGATTACGACGGCCTCTATTATGACGGTCTCGATTATGACGGCCTCTATTATGACGGCCTCTGTTATGACGGCCTCTATTATGACGACCTCGATTATGACAGCCTCTATTCTGACGGCCTCTATTCTGACGGCCTCGATTATGATGGCCTCTATTATGACGGCCTTTGTTATGGCGGCCTCTATTATGACGGCCTCGATTATGACGGCTTCTGTTATGACGGGCTCTATTATGACGGCTTCGATTATGACGGCTTCTGTTATGACGGCCTCTATTATGACGGCCTCGATTATGACGGCCTCTATTGGAAGTGTACGAGAAGCTGGAATGTCACTGAAAGTGAAAAACGATACTTTGTTTCAACGGGTCAACCTCAGGCATGATTAGTTCTGTTTACGTCACCGACGCTGAACGAGTTTTTCACTGAAATGTGAGAAGCACTGCCGGACTGTGTTAGAAGCCGTGTCAACGGCCCGATGACCCCTTCCCATCAAAATTGTCCTTACCTTTCTTCTTCGTCTGTGCTCACTATGACGTACAGACCTGTTTACACTCAAATACAGATAAGAGAACACTTAAAACAGCAGCAACAACAACAGCATCAACAACATTAACAACAAAATGTAGCTATTTTTTCTTCTTTTAATAATGTTTTTAAGTTAGAGTATCTATTTTCATTTCTTTTTCGTTTCATTTTGTTCCAGGGTAAATAAATATTTTCCTTTCTTTTTCGTTTCATTTTGTTCCAGTGAAAATAATCTCAAAACAATTCCAACACGGTTTCCAGAAAAATGGCGAATGCTGGTACTTTGCAGCGAGTATACAAGCCTCGCTTCGAATTGCCCGACAATTCAGTGCCGAGACTACACAAGGCGCAATACAGAAACCGAATGTATGGCAACAAGGGGTCGCGAGACTTACACTTTTGCCACCGAAAACCGCAAACTAGGCATATTCCGAACTGGGGAAAAACAAAACAAACAAAAAACATGTGCTGAATTTTTTTAATTTTTGTTTGGATTCGTGTATCTGTATGCTGAAAAAATTAATGTACAAAACACGCCCAAATAGTCCCAGTAAACCGGCCTGGCTGTATCTTGATGAGTGAATCCACATTTCTTCCACAGTTTGTTGTCTTGAATGGTACGTGGGATGGCATCTGTCCGTACAAGTGTTCGTTTTCTCCGCAGTAGTAGCTTCAGTCGGTAACAGCAGCATCAAAGCTACCATTTTTTACATTGCGTTTTGGATGTATAAACGTAGAAATATGATTTCATACCTTTAAATGCATTGAGGCCGGCCGGACAGTCCTATTTACGTTTCACACATGGCGATTATTTTAAGGTCGTCACCCTTTAGAAGATAAACGCGACTAAAGGGGCTATTCCCTCTTAATACATAATTACAGGCCCAGTGGAACACAAAGAAATGCATTTATCTCTGCAGACATTTATTTATTTAACATTTACTTCGAGAAAATCAACATACTTAGTAGGCGGCTGTATGAAAAGAATCCAAAACAAACCCATTAAAGAACAAACGACTATCAGTCACTGTGTGTGTGTGTGTGTGTGTGTGTGTGTGTGTGTGTGTGTGTGTGTGTGTGTGTGTGTGTGTGTGTGTGTGTGTGTGTGTGTGTGTGTGTGTGTGTGATTCCTACCACACATGACACCGACGATTGTAGTTATTTCAGTGTTACAGACACAAGTAGAATCAACGCAATGGGCCCCGGCCACACACTGCTCCTGTCTTAAAGTGATATTGCATTCCTGACCACTGCCATACCCTAGGGAAGAACGGCAACAAGGGGCATAAACACTGAATCCACGCAGTGTAAAACCCCATCTGCTTAGCTGCTCTTGTATGTACTGCCTTACCGTATACAGTAACAGCTACAACAACCGATCATGAACGTACAAACTCACAACGGGATTAATGCATTGAAAATGAAGCTGTGCATGTACTGACGTTACTATTGATTTGCTTGTTTTATTAAGTAATTGTCAAAGGCAGACATCTGTGCTTCTTTTATTAAGTAATTGTCAAAGGTAGACACCTGCGTTTCTTTTATTAAGCAATTGTCAAAGGCAGACAGCTGAGTTTCCTTTATTTAGTAATTCTCAAAGGCAGACAGCTGAGTTTCCTTTATTAATTGTCAAAGGCAGACATCTGAGTTTCCTTTATTAATTGTCAAAGGTAGACATCTGAGTTTCCTTTATTAATTGTCAAAGGCAGACATCTGAGTTTCCTTTATTAATTGTCAAAAGGTAGACATCTGAGTTTCCTTTATTAATTGTCAAAGGCAGACATCTGAGTTTCCTTTATTAAGTAAGCGTCAAAGGCAGACAGCTGAGTTTCCTTTATTAAGTAACTGTCAAAGGCAGACAGCTGAGTTTCCTTTATTAAGTAACTGTCAAAGGCAGACAGCTGAGTTTCCTTTATTAAGTAACTGTCAAAGGCAGACAGCTGAGTTTCCTTTATTAAGTAACTGTCAAAGGCAGACAGCTGAGTTTCTTTTATTAAGTAACTGTCAAAGGAAGACAGCTGAGTTTCTTTTATTAAGTAACTGTCAAAGGAAGACAGCTGAGTGTCCTTGATGGATTAATAAAGTACTGTTGTATTGTCGGTACTGGTACTGGTAGCGACTGACATTATCGTTGAAATCGTGCCACAGAAGCCAGTGTTTGTTAAATGAATGTTGCGCCTTTTATATCTTTTTGTGTTTCATATGTCTGGTTTGTTTTTGTTGTTGTTTGTTTTCGTGCGCGCGCGCGTCGGACGAGGGAATGGGCACGGCAGTGAAAAACAGTTTAGAAATAAGTATTAAACAGGTGCGTCTTGAGGGCGGCTTTGAAAGAAGAGGCAGAATCAGAGTGGTGGAGTGTTTGAGGCAACTTGTTCCAGACAGATGGGCCAGCATAAGAATAATTCTTTCACCAAATGTTTTTGTGTTTGACAAAGGTTCGTGTGTCAGATGCAGATCGTAATTGTCTTGCTGGAGTATAAGGTTGAAGGAGATCGGACAGATACTGAGGGGCTGTTCCAGAGATGGAATTGAAGCAGATAGTTCAAATATTGTATTGAATGCGATGTGTTATTGGTAGCCAATGCAAAGTTTCAAGAATAGGATGGATGTGGTCAGATTTCTTAGCTTTACACACAAGCCTTGCTACTGCATTCTGAATTTTTTGAAGTCTGTCTAGTAAGTACTGAGGGCAACCTGAAAGTAAAGAGTTACAGTAGCCTAAGCGAGAGAGGACAAGAGAGCATACAAGGGTTTGGGTTGCTTGAGTGGTGAGAGGGTGTCGTATGGAACTTATAATTATGCCTGATTTGTATGTATGCGGCTTTACACGTGTTGCTTATGTGTTGAGACATGCTGAGATTCGA
>OY757558.1:10004564-10059564 GCA_963584105.1 Alviniconcha strummeri | reverse complement strand
CGTCGCAACAACCGTGAACTACACAACACAGAAAACAAAGTGTTGTTTGCCACCTGTGCCGCCCCTGTCCTCCGCTACACTCGACATGACCTTCTGTCTCTGGAAACCGCTGCCGCACCTGCCCCCTTTCTCTCCCCCAAGCTGATCGCACATCTGTCACATCTCGGCATTGCGAGAAACGTGCCCAGAAAGCCACGCCGATCGAGAAGAGGAGGGAAGAATGAACGGAAGAAGATCAAAGTGATCGTCGGTTTTCGTGATCGACTTCCATCCGATTCTTGACTGTTACCACTTCAGTTCAGTTCTCCTCTCTCACTCTGACAAGGGTCAATACACAACTTCCGTACCACCTTCCTCTCCACCCAGTGACCGTGACGACCTCTCAGCCTCCTCGCTCAGCGCTCCGCTGCGTTCCCCTCACAGACAGCTGCTTCACATTCCCCTTAGTTCTTCCTAAGCCGAAAACACACTCCTTGTCTGCCTCTTGAATGCAAGATTCCATGAGAAGGTCCGACATATCCACCTTCATTCAGGACAACAACATCGACATCATGCTGCTGACGGAGACCTGGCTGCGTCCTGCCGGTGACGAGGCCAAGATCGCCGACCTGGCTCCGCTTGAGTACTCGGTCCTCTCCTTCCCCAGCTCTGCAGGGGGGTCCGGCGCAAAAGGCGGGGGAATCGCCTTCGTCATAATTAACGGACTCTCTTAAGCCGCATGTCGCTACCACTTCGTCCTTTTCCGTTCTGCACCCTTGCTTTGAAACCGCTCAGCTGACCCTAACATACAACAAGCAACTAACCAGCTTGTTCTGTGTCTACCGCCCTCCACCCAGCAAAAAGAACAAATTCTCTGACTCCATGTTTTTCGATCAGTTTTCCGACTTCCTTGAACACTCCGACAGTCTGCCTGGCAAAACACTTCTTATGGGTCACTTTAACTTTCATTCTGAAAACGTAGAAAACAACAACTACAGAAAACTGCACGATATCATAGACATGTTTAATCTAACCCAGTCCGTTTCTGAACCTACTCACAACCAAGGCCATCTGCTCGACTTAGTGTTTTCCAAGCAAAGTGATAACATCCTCATTTCTACAAAACTACATCATCTTGTGCAAACTTGATGCATCTGTATCCGTACAAAAATCTGAAACTTTTTCGTACCGAGGCCTCAAAAAGATTGACACCGGCGCCTTTAAACAAGATCTCTCTCACGCTGTCTCGCAAGTCAGTTCTATCAGTGACTACAATAACCATCTCTGTTCTGTCCTTGACAAGCACGCCCCTCTCTGCCGTTGCACAGTCCATACCAGAAAGCCGACATCCTGGTTCGGCAGTATTGCGGAGCAGTTCTGTGAGCTGAAACGGGAACGTCGGCAGGCGGAGAGACGATGGCTCAAATCTAAGCTCACCGGCCACAAACAGATATACGACTCCATTAAACAGAAAGTATCAAACCTTGTAGATAAAGCCAAACAAGCCTACTACTCTGCTAAGATTCATTCTAGCACAGCCTGTACACAGCTCTTTCAGAACTTTAACACCACCCTCGGCAAAAGCAGATCTTCACCTCTTCCTTCAACATTTGACTCTGACGACCTTCCGAATGTCTTTTTTGATTACTTCACTGAGAAAATCCACACCATCAGAAACAAATTTCCTCCTCCAAACCCAACTGCTTGCCCTGATACCTCTTTCGCTGGAAATCCCTTGCTAACTTTTGAGCCTGTCACTGATGAATTTGTCTTAAAAATAATGAACAGTGCATCTGCCAGTTAGTCTTGTGAACTTGATCCCGTTCCCACCACACTTCTTTATGAAAACATTGACATCCTCTTGCCGACCATCACGAACATCAGCAACACATCTCTTACCACTGGCATTGTACCACGTAATCTGAAGACAGCCGTCGTCAAACCTCTGTTGAAAAACCCATCACTTGACAAAAATCTTTTGAAAAGCTACCGTCCCATTTCTAACCTTTCAATTCTGTCCAAAATCCATGAAGAGCTCGTTCTCCACAAACTTCTCTCCCATCTCCAAGAAAACAGCCTCAGCAATCCCTTTCAGTCAGCCTATCGAGCAGGACACAGCACTGAGACCGTTTTGTTACGTATTGTAAACGATATTCTCTCCGCTCTGGACAATGACAACACTTCTGTTCTTCTTTTGTTGGATCTTTCTGCCGCTTTTGACACTCTTGACCACCAAAGTCTCCTCTCCTGCCTGAACTCTGTTTTGGGCATTCAGTCTACTACACTCCAGTGGTTTCAGTCATACCTCTCAGACAGCTATCAGACGACTTCAGTCAATAACTCGTCTTCGTCACCATCAGAGCTCATGAACGGTGTGCCTCAGGGCTCAGTACTGGGGCCCATTCTCTTCGTCCTGTACACTACGCCTCTCTCCGATATCATCGCTAACCACTCTGTAAACCATCAGATGACACACAGCTCCAGAAATCCGCTCCTCTCCCTTTTCGTCTTCCTTGAAACCTTCTACCTTCTCGATTACTCCTGGCTCTCACAACATCCCCTTCTCTGATTCTGCCAGGACCTCGAACTCGAATAGTTTATTGCACATCGGCCATAGGCCACTATACAAAACAAAAACAAAAATAAAAACAAAAAGGAGGGCGGGGCGGAGCGGGTCATGAATCAATGAAACAAAATGAAACATAAAAAAAAAAATTCGCACACACGCAAAAATGCCATTTTTAAAAATTCGTTTTCAATTTAATTTATGGAGAAGGCACAATTTCTGTCTAGAGATAAAACACTGTACCGGTGTAAGTCGTTGTGTAGTGGAAGTACTCAAATCTAACCACTCTAAAACAATATATATCTGTGTTTTAATATACTTCTCTTTTTATAAAAAAAATCGTCTTGAAAGAAGGATAAATCTCATACCTATCTTTGTCTCTAATAGCTCAAGACCATTCCTGTATAAACATATCTAATAGCCTTTGTTTGTTTTTATCACCTACTCCTTGCTGCAGCCATACAAAGCTGAACCCGCTCTCATACATAATTTCCCTAATTCTAGAGGGCCGGCAGTCTTTTCCATTTCTGTCTAAACACAGCAGCATTTTTCTTAGGCTGTTTTCGGTAGTCCGTCAACTACCATTTCCAATAATCGAAACGAATACTTAATGCTACTGAGATAGCTAATTATGAAAAGAGGAAATCTGCCTAAATCACCATAAGCACCATTGGGCGTTCTAACCGGAACTCCAAGGAATCTTTTACAGGCCATTAAATGATTATTTTTTCTCAATATTTTCAAGTGTTTGTAGTCAGACGAATATAGTAAAATCAGTTGCACTTTGGAGTAAAATAATTTGAGGATTGTTTCGTATGCCATTTCTTTGCATTTTTGGAAGGCTTTACTAAGACATATTAACGTTTTCCCCCTTTGCCGCTAAGTGGTCCGTACCCTCCTTGCAACTGAGTTTCATGGTAAAATCGAAACCAAGACAATAGTATTTATTAAGAACTTCTAATCTGGTGTCATTATAAAACTATTTTTCATGCTTAGCCAAACATGCACTATTTGTGAATACATTATTGTTTTTTTTTTGTTTTTTTATCCTTGTTTACCTTCATTTTCATCTCTTAGCAACATGTTTTAAGACAGTTTGATTGGTTTTTGTAAGTCAGTATATGTTGTCGATAATAAGGCTACGTCATCTGCAAACGATAAGATAAATAGTTCCATGACACCTGGCACTAGCTGTATTCCATGCCTACCATTTTCAGTCACATGATTTGCCTGTTGGTTGATAGAGAAGAAAAACAGTGTTGGGCTCAGAACGCATCCTTGACAAACACCAACCAGGACACTCGAAAAAATCAGAGTACTTGCAGTTGGCCCGTATACAAGAAAGTAATGAGTTATACATATTCCTAAGAAAACCAAAAAACTTCCATCTAATTGCTTAATTTCTAATACGATCTAGAAGTTTGTCATACCGTACGGAATTAAATGCTTTCTTAAAATCCACAAATGCGACATACAATTTCTGTCCTTTCTTCCGCGAGCATGTTTTAGCAATAGCATAACAGTTAAATATTTGATCACCAGTAGAATAGTTGTTACGAAATCCAGCTTGGCAGTCCGTAATTCGGGCATTTTCCTTCTACCAAAGATACAGCCTTGCATTAAATACAGAAGTGTAGCATTTACTGATAATTCTAAGTAAAGATATCCCTGTAGAGAGAGGGAGAGAGAGAGAGAGAGAATTACAAATTATTTTAAACGAAAAAAGGAAAGCGACAGAAGAGTGAATATTTCTCTATCTATATGTGTTACAGTAAATTCACAGACTTAGCAAATTTACAAAATCACTAACAATTCCAGTAAATTCACAAAATTACTGTTTCACTCAGGGATTTATTAAGTATTCGAGGGACTTCGTGAATTCCTGGTATGAAGGGCCATAACTTCTGTAAATTTACTCAAAAGGATAGTGTGAGAAAAAGCAATTATTCTGAATGAAGTATAACACTTTCATTGACAATGACATAATTAACACTCATCATAGATATAAAATTAGATATAAAAAGCTGTAAACTAAGTACGATTAATCTTGGTTCACTTGCTTGTGCTTGGCCACCTGGAATTGCACATTAGTTTTGCTTTAAAGCATTTGGAGCTTTTGTTTCGCTTTTTTTTTTTTTTTTTTTTTTTTTTAGCGTACTGTTTGTTTGTTTGTTTGTTTTTGACTGTCCAGGTTATTGAGCACTGAATACGCGAGTCCTACACGAACCTCTTTACCACACAAAGCTGAGTATGGAGAGCGCTATATCCCTGAATGACTGGCAGAGTTCTTCTGGAACTGCACAAGTTTGATGTCTGTAATCCAGTCATATGTGTCGTTATCAGCAAGCTAGGCCATCAACGTGTCTTTTATGTCACCATTAATCGTTCAACAGATCCCTAACTTTGCGGACGACGGGGTATGTCATGAACCATAACCAAAGCATGGCCAAAGTCTTTAATTTCCGAGATGACATGGTCTGTAAACTCAGTATAACTGTCGCTCTAAAATGTTGCCGGAGCACCAAGAAGGGGAAAAATATCTATGAGCTGTGCTGCAATTTCTGTATGACGTTTGCATTTAATTGGTCACAGAACACAGAACTTCGTGGCCCTGATACATTTTACCATGATCCATTTTTAGTTGTTCCTTAGCTCTGACTATATATCAACGAGATATCGTGTCCTCTTGATGCAAACTCTTTGCTCAGAATAAGGCGAACAAACATGCCCTTTGTCATCGCTCTCTCCCTCTCCCTCACACACACACACACACACACACACACACACACACACACACACACACACACACACACACACACACACACACACACACACATTCACGACACAGCGACTTAAAGAGCTGTAGAGCGTTGGTGCTGATGTTGGCATATTTACGCTGTGACTCCTTAATCATGCGGTCACGACCCCCATGGCCTGTGGCGATCAACACACTTGACGACATCAACAGTCTGAACCCAGAGTTGCTCCAGTGAGCTATTTTCAAGACCACAATACCATACAAAAATTATGGTACTATGCCCTCAGCGGGTTTCAGAACAGAACGACTTAGCATATGAACTAGTCCAAAACAGGCAGTTGCACAAATTTACAGTTTAGTAAAATCGTAGAAAAGTAACATCACAAATTTAGGAATTCCACGAAAATCCCTAGAAATTTTAGGGAATTCATGAAATCCCTGAGTGAAACAGTAATTTCGTAAATTTACTGAAATGGTCATTGGTTTTGTGAATTTCCTAAGTCTATAAACTTAATATAACGTATGTACTGTGAAAAGAAAAGAAAAATGTGGCAAGATTGGAAGTTAAACGGCTACACTCATATATAATATACATAACGCATTAAAATGACGACCACAGGGAATGTGAAAGAGAGTACAATAACGCGTGAAGATACAGATATTAAAAGCTGATTTTTGTGTGAAATACAAATGTAAAACTTGACCACGCAAGGGGGAAAATACAATACATTTTGTGTCAAGTAGTCTGGCGAATGAAAGAACACGTATCAAGGCGGTTTAGTGAGTGCATGAAATGTTTCCTTTTGAATATTTTTACTTCCATGGGGTATCTGAGATGATGAGGTAAACTATTCCACGCTAAAGAGCCCGAAAAGGAGAAACTCGTTTTAAAGATATCAATCATTGTTCTGGGAAAAAGTTGTTTATTCCCATGAACGTGAAGACGTTCAAAAGGAATCATGAGATTTTTCAGGTACTGTGGGGCTTTGCCATAAACAGCCTTTTGCATTAAAACACATTTGTTGAGTAATAGTAGTTTGTCTAGAGGGAGTAGTTTGAGAACACAGCACTTTTGACTGTAGTCCATATTAGAACTTGGCATTAAGAATTTTATGGCACGTTTGTGGAGAGAGTACAGTTGCTTCATGTGCACACAGGCACATCCATCCCATGCATTTGAAACATTGTTTATGCGTGACATAATGTGTGCAGACAAAAAGCCCAATTTTGCTTTAAGGCTGGCAGTTTGGCTTAGTTTTGAGAGAAGACAAATATTTCTAGAAACAGTTTGGGAAATATTGTTAATATGCGTTTGCCACTTTAGCTGCTCGTCTACAGTTACTCCAAGTAGGCGATATTTTGAAAGCCGCTTTACTGGCGTGGTCTCGAAGTTTACATTTAAGGAAAACTGTTGTTTCTAGTGTTTATGTCTCGTCGCCATCAACATGCATTTTGTTTTGGTTGGATTCAGTGCCATCAGATTTCTGCAACACCATACAGAGATATCATTTAAACTTTGTTGTAAATCCCTACGTGTATTGCCTATATTGTCGTTAGCTGTATTAAGAGTGACATCAGCCGAAAATAAATCGCATTGCACTGATGGACGTGTAAGGCGCATATGCACGTCATTAATAAAGATGCAAAACAAAAGAGGTCCTAGCATCGATCCTTGAGGCACTCCGCTTTTTATAGACGTTTCTTGGGAGTATGTGCCATTTACAATTACGCATTGTAGACGACCCTGTAGGTAAGATTGAGTGAAAGTTATACTTGCTATGCTTAAGTAGTACGAGGATAGCTTCTTGAGTAAAATGTCATGACGCACCATGTCAAATGCCTTGCGAAAGTCGAGAAACACAGCACCTGACATTTGACGATTGTTGAAAGCTGAGAGCCAGTTAAACGGGTTACCGCAGTTTGACTAGAATATCCACATCGGAAGCCAGATCGGAAGGAATGGAAACGATGGCGTGTTTCTAAAAATAAAACTGTCAAATGTTTATGAATGTGTCTTTCTAGTGGCTTTGTGAGAACAGACAGGATCAAGATAGGGCGATAGTCAATCAGATCAGTGGAGATGGTTTTTGTTTTAGGGAGTGGAATTACTTTAGCTCTCTTGAATGCAGTTGGAAACAAATAAATATATATGCATAAGTTATAAGTTAAGTGTAAGTGTTTCAGCTATATAAGGACTTTTCAGAAGTTTAACACTAATACCATCACAGCCTGTTGATTTCTTATTATTCGTCTTTTAGATAGACATTCCTATTTCGAACAGAGATATAGGAGGAAATGAAAATGTGGCATTTTTAGAGGTTCGATCACAGCAGAAGTTTAATAACTTATCGGGACAACTATACTAAGACCCCTTGGTTTGATCGTCTGGTAAGACCTCGGAGACTACAGATACAAAATGTGCCTTAAAGACGTCTGGTGTAAGTTCTGATAGCAGATTATTATTTACAAGGCTGTGGCCTTTAGTGAGTGTGTTGATCGCTGTCCACATGGATGATAATTATTTATTGCCTGCAAGGTCATTAAAGTATTTCTTCTTGCCCCCCCACCCCCACCCCCACCCCCCCACGAGGTAATTGACGCGGTTGCGTTGTTGCTTATATTCCACAAATTTCTTTTGCTTCCTAAATGTGTCTCTCAGTAACATGGCTTGCTCTATATCAGTGTTCAGTCATGGTGGGAGTATTTGGTGTTTTATCCGCTTCTTTTTGAGAAGAGCACGCTTATTGATAACATCAAGAAATAAGTCACTCCAGCGTGATAGTGCCAAATTGGGGTCACTAAAATTTTGAGCTACCGTGAGGAAGATACAGACCTTCACTTGGAATTTGACTGTTTAGTCTTGTCTCACTGAGAAAGACAGAGAGAGAACTCGAACTCGAAAACTTTATTTTACAAGGATTGTAGTTTAGGTTCAGTCAAAAACCTGTCTAACAACTAGTCCTTCTAGGTTACTGATGAGTAGATATCAAATTACAGGCATTATTTATATATAGGCATGAGAGAGAGAGAGAGAGAGAGAGAGAGAGAGAGAGAGAGAGAGAGAGAGAGAGAGAGAGAGAGGTGGGCACACAAGTATTAATACTACTATACTGATAATGGAAAGGAGATCCTTCTATGTTAATCGGACACACATTTATATATAATGAACAGTGAACCATTCAAATAACAGCGAGACCCCCCCCCCCCCACCCAACCACCACCTACCCACCCAACCACACACCCCATTAAAAAACAATAAAAAAAAAAAAAATGATAAAAAATATAAAAATATAAAGCACACACAAAAAAAAAAAAAAGAAAAAAAAAAAAAAGAGAAAAAAAGCAAGAAAAAAAAAAGCATCAAGCATTCATATTTTTCCCTTTTACCAATAATGAAAACAAGAACACTAACTATACAAGCACAAAGTTTAATAAACATTGTTATACCAAAGGTTCCCCTGAACACGATTTCATTTGTCAGTCAGGATCGTAGGTAGGCACCTTGAAGCCACGCACAATCTTGTACGTTTTCATTTTCGGAGGAAGAAAGTTCCAGACAGATGACCCAGAGAACGCAAAACTCATATAGGTCAATGCGAGTGCGCGGTAAGGCATAGTTGTTTTTTACTCATATTGAGCAGGCGCTCTGTGAAGAAGGTCGCATTCACACTGAGGAGCCCAGCCCATGTGCACTTTAAACATAAGCATAACTGTGTTGTATAGAAGCAGAAGAATGTCTGATTTCTGAAGTTTTGCCGTCGTTGACAGGGAGTGATCAGGTAATATAAATATTGCTGCTCGTCTGTAGAATGAGTTGATTTTTTTTTTTTAAAGTGAACCTCACTGGCATTACTCAACGCAATAGATGCATAATTTATGTGCGCCAGCAAGTGGGCATTAAAGAACAACTTGCGACGATCAGTATCAACATACTTCCTAAGCCGGCCCAGCAAACATAAAATTCGAGCTACCTGTTTACAGACGTTATCAATGTAAGGCTGCCATTTTATCTCTTCATCAATTGTAATCCCAAGAACACTATGTTCACGAACTTGTTCATTTATGTGTGTACAAAGTGTCAGGTTAAGCATTAGGGGTTGAAGCTGATGTTTTTGTCTGGAAGCTAATACCATGCTCTTTGTCTTGCCGGGGTGAACTACCATGCAATTTTCGTCGCACCATTTTGATACATCATTTAGACCTTCTTGAAGACTATACTGGACTGATTCCACATTTGTCCCATGTGAATGAATCGAGTTATCGTCTGCGAAAAGATCGCATATAACTTTGGTATTAAGTATATGTAGGGATTTGTCATTAATGAAAATACTGAAGAGAAGTGGACCCAGAACAGAGCCCTGTGGTACTCCACATTTAACTACTCCTTTTGTAGAATAGTTTCCATTCAGTTCTGTCTTGCAGATACGACTTTAAGAGAGACAGAGTTGTCGAATTCTGCAAATAAACTGATAATTTCTGAAGCAGAATTGTATGATTGACAAGGTCAAATGCTTTTTAAAAATCTAAAAAGACTGCACAAATAGGCTGGGTCTGGTTGATAGTTGGGAGTCAAGTGTCACAAACTCTAATTAAGGCTGTGTGGCAGGAATACCGCTGACGAAAACCAGATTGAAAGTGATGAAAGAGGTTGCGGTTTTCTATGAACTGTGTTAGATTTTTATGGATATGCCTCTCAAGGGGTTTAGTCAAAATATTGGTTTGAAGTTATTAGTGTCAGAGAGATCTTTGGTTTTGGGTAATGGAATAACCTTGGCTGCCTTCAGAACGGGAGGGAAGCTATTTTGTTCGATGCATAAGTTTTAGACATGAGTCAAGGATTGCACTACGTAAGGAAGAGCAAGTTTAGCAAAAATGAGTTAATGTTGTCTGAGGGAGGGAGGGAGAGAGAGAGAGAGAGAGAGAGAGAGAGAGAGAGAGAGAGAGAGAGAGAGAGAGAGAGAGAGAGAGAGAGAGAGAGAGAGAGAGAGAGACAGAGACAGACAGACAGACAGACAGACAGACAGACAGACAGACAGACAGACAGAGACAGAGAGACAGAGAGAGAGACAGAGACAGACAGAGACAGACAGAAACAGAGAGACAGACAAACAGGCAGAAACAGAGGCAAATACAAAGTCAGAACAACCAAAACAACAACAAAACAAAACAAAGCAATAACACCGAACAGGCTTTTGGAGTGGGTGCACTTTTTTGCCAGTTTCATTTGTAGACAAAGAACATAGAAAAATAACATCTAACACTTTATCCACTATTACATTCTTTGGAACCCCAAACAAAGACAGGATTTCTGAAAAGTCCCTTGTGGGGGTGGGGGTTAAAATTATGCAAATGACTTAATCTTTGACAGGAGATAACACACACACACACGCACGCACGCACGCACGCACGCACGCACGCACTCATGCACGCACACACACACACATACGCACACAAACACAACACACACACACACACACACACACACACACACACACACACACACACACACACACACACACACACACACACACACACACAATCGGTATTGGAACAGTGACCTGAACAGCTTTTGACGGCTGAAGCATATCAGAATTCGCTATTGCATATCTAAAAAGATATCTGTTCTCGTTGCGTAGTGTTTAGTCTAACTTACTTTAACGATACGTGAATATTGATGTACATATCATTACTACTTAAATAACATATTTGTGGATACATGCGTGCGCGTGTCAACATGAGTTGGGGTGGTCCCGCCAAAGCCAGTGCAAAGAGAACGGAATTGTATGCAGATAAAACGAGACCACCGATGGTTAAGCTGTTTAATTTCTGGCACTTTATGGCGCTGGCCCTGATATGTGACATAAAATGGTTTATGTAAATGAAAGAATATAAAAGACGATGAAAAATTAAATAAAAACATTCTGTGACTGTTTATGCATACAACTCGTTCTCGTGCAGACAGACGTCACAACGCAGGCAGACATTTTCATATCAGGACAGGCGCCTTGCTTTCATTTTACCGCGGTACAAAAATCTTAAGCTTTGTTTTGTAAGAATGAAGTGCATTTAAAACCACCTGCATTTAATTTTTTTTTTTTTTACAATTACTATTCTTTTTATTCTCTGTGCTCAGAACAAAATAAAGGTGAAAATAAGCGCACAGTGACTGCTGTAGTCGACATGGGTCTTTCGTTTTTAATACTGTCTACAAATGTTGATAATGTCGTTCTGTTAATCAAAAGTGCAAAAGTAAGAAGGTTCTACGTGTATATGTTCACGAATAACGCTAGCATTGTCAAAATATAATTAAATAGATTTTTTTCTTTTTCTTGTTTGAGTATGTATTTATTTATTTGTTTTATCTTGGCATTCCCAAAAAGTCGAGCACCGATAAAGAAAAGAAAAAGAAAAAATGGCACTTATTAGTACGTGGCCAATCTTTGATCGATTAATGTGCCCTTCGTGGACGGCCTTGAAAATGTCCATGAGGCTGAAAAAAAAAAAATCAGTATAGTTAAAATTGTCTGCGTGCAGCAGCATAACACTTCACTCAGCAGTGCATTGAGAAAAACTGAAAGTCTGTAACTATCAGAGCTTTCTTTTATTTTACTTGTTTTAATACATCAGATGGGGCTGGGGTGGGCACTCCCCTCCCCCCCCCCTTTAAAAACAAACTGTGAGAGGGTATGTCTGTGTGCATTTTGGATAAAGTAAATACAAAGCGTTTTATGTGATAGCTAAAGCAGGTGTGTCAAAAGGTATGCGAGAGTTTTTACATAGTGTCTTTTGGCTTATCATCGTGCGAGGTCATGACATTTTGGCAGTATGAATATTTTAGTATATGCGCGAACATGTGATCCTGCGTGCATAACAAATAGATCAGTTGAAACTATGTGTATGGAGAAGGAATTTAATTTGCTCAATGTCTTGAAAAATGAATACCAAGAATCCTCGAAATTCCGGTGTCCCCGCAAAAATCCATATCTCTTAAGAACCGCACCTTCGACATTTTCTTGCAGGCAGTCCACACAGTTTGTGTTTTTAATTATCTATCTTCAACCGAGAGATCACAGCAAATTTATCTTGTGTCTTCATACTATTTTTGAATGTGTGTTTATTATTTGACTAGTCGGCTATTGGGGTGTTTAGGAAAACTGTTATCAACTAATTAAATGGTGGTATTTTGAGGTGCCACGACTAGCAAGAGCCACCTAGTCAGACAATGTTCATAGTATTCTGCCATGGGCACACACACCTAACAAAATGTCACATAACTGTTGTGGGTAGGCGCTACAGGCATATAACAGCCTCGTCCAAAAGGTGCTGGGTAGTCTGGTATGGCCTTAGCTGACTCAATTTCAAGAAGAGCTGTAGGTAATCTGCTAAGGCTGTAACAGACTCGCTTTCAAACAAGGGTAGGTGTAATATATATGATCATGGTTTACTCGCTTTCAAAAAGAGCAATAGGCAATCCTGTATTAGCCTTAATGTTAGCCAAATGTAAAACTTGATCAGGGGACAAAATGCCCCCCTTCAGCCATTGTTTGGAGATAAGCAGTGCCTCGTCCTGGGTGCAGCTACAGAGTCGGGCGACCCTGTCACTGTTCGTGTCCTGGGCCTGCATCTGGGACAACAGCAACTGCTTGAAGCGCTCGTCGCGGCGTTTACGACGGCGTTCTAACAGCATGTTGAGTGTGTAGAGGAACGGGTTGATGGCCGAGTTGAGAGGAAGGACAAAGATGGCGAGAGCCACGTTGACCTCGCTGGGGATGGGAGTCCCAGCGGAAGCCATCAGCCCAAACACGCCGATAGGGAACCAGCAGAGGAAGTCGGACACAACGACGGTGATGAGTCTGCGAGCTAAGGTCTGATCTCTGCTGCACTTGGCCGTAGTGTCATTGTTTCGCATTTTGTTCTTCTGCACTGAATGGTAAATTAGCAGCTGCCCTAGAGCAATCAGCATAAAGAGCACGAAGTTCAAGACGATCATGACACCGAAGGCGTAGCTGCGTCCGGCAAAATCCTTCCTGGTGACAGGAAGCGGAATGCAGATACCGGTCTGACTGAAGAACCGCCAGTGTGACGTCCAGGGCAGTAACGGCACGATGGCGATCACCAGACCAGCTATCCAGACCAAGGCGGAAACCATCAGAGCTTTTGTTCTGTTAAAGCGAAGGTGGCTGAATGGGAAACGAAGTACGAGGAATCTGTCTAGCGTGATGAGGCAAATAATAAAGGCTGACACTTCACTGGATAACAGAGACAGGAAGCCGGCCGTTTTGCAAGCAGCACTGTTCCGCCAAATGACGTCATTCCACAGGTATGTACCCAGGTAGTGGCGGTCTGCCACACCAATCAAAGCGAGGTACAAACCCATTAAAAAGTCTGAAATACACAGATTCGCCACAAATACTGCAAAACCCATCTTCTGATTGATTTTTGTGACAAACAGTCGAATAAATACACTAATCAAGTTTCCAATGAAAGCTGAAACGGTGAAGACGGACAGAAAGATTCTGTAAAGGTTAGAGCGAAGCAGACTCTGGCACGACGAGATCTCGTCCGACGGCGCCTTGCAGTTGGCAGGATTAAACCGAAGGGGCAGCGTGGCCGGGCAGCACAGCTTGTAGTTGTCGGAAAAGACAGCCTGCAGGTCGCCCAGCCCGTCAAACACGCCTCTGGGAAAGAGTTTGAGTGGACAGCCATGCAGGTCCAGCACACGCAGCTGCTGCAGAGCCTGAAAGCCGTCACCGAGCACACGGTCCACGCCACAGTGGCTCAGGTTGAGGGTGTTCAGGCTGGGGAAGACGCTCAACGCGGACACGTCCATCTCTGGCAAGGACACGCCACTCAGGTCCAAGGTGCGGAGGTTAGGAAACGACGCTGAAGACACGACGCGCTGTTTGAAGACAGAGGTTAGCGGATTATTGGCCAGCGTCAGGTGTCGCAGGTTGACGAGACCACTTAGGTGGTGGTCAGTGACGGAGGACAGGTGGTTGTGACGCAAGTCCAGACTCAGCAGGTTCGGCAGGTTCAGCTGGGCGAGGTCCGTGATGTTGCATGTGGACAGGTCGAAATAGATCAGCAGCAAGTTTTTGCCGACGTCAGCGTAATTCAGACCGCTACCGTTCGCCTTCAGGTAACGTAACTCGGGATGTTTATGGACAGGAAATAAGCCTCTGCACACAAAGGCCAGTCCATAGCACGTGCAGCTCTGGGGGCACGTGGCATTACACAACCATTCATCGTCACGCTGAGGACACTGGTACACGCCGTCACACAGCTGGCTTGCATGCACGCACACAATGGATCCCCGACAACGGTAGAATCCCGGACACTTGTAGCTGTCACAGTCCACCTCGTCCTCGTGGCCCGGACAGTCGTAGACCCCGTTACACAGCACGAAGACCGGCAAGCAGTAGCCGTTGTCCGGACACTGGAAGTGAGTCTCCGGACACACAGATGACCCGTTGACCCCGCTGCTGTTCAATGGACGCACGAAGGTAGCACCGCGACCATCGAACTGTATGAGGGCTGGCGGGGGAAGCCTGATGCTGTTGTCGATGTCTTTACGCAACGGGCCGCACACCACTTCGTCAGTGATATCATCACAGTCTGGCACGCCGTCACACATCAAAAGCAGGTCCACGCACTGAGAACAGTGTCAGCGACACACATTAGAAATTATCATTGGCAGGAGCTGCCAGATGTATCTCTTCTTTTTTTGTCGCGACAAAAGTATGCTTGTCGCCACACAAAATACGTTTGTCGCGAGAAAACTCATATTTTTCACAACAAACGCGTCTTGTGTCGCGACAAGCCGCAAAACAGCACTTAAACGACAGTTAAACGGTTAAAAACGATGAGGAATCAGAAAGAAACTTATCTTTTTTTTGGTTGATCTGTTGTTGCTTGTGGGCATCTTACTACAAGCGACAACAGATCAATCCCCCAAAATACACACACACACACACACACACACACACACACACACACACACACACACACACACACACACACACACACACACACACACAATCTCAGTTTCCATCGTTTCTAACCATCTGACTTGTTTAAGTGTCGTTTTGTGGTTTGACGAATGGGATTTCCCGAAAATTTGCATATTGTGTGTCCGTGTCATAAGAAATAAGAATTCTTTTGAACCTTTTTGAGCTTGGGTCTAACATTTTGATATTTGTAAGTAAGTGTCACTATTAAGTTACCTGTTGTTACCTATGGTTGACCAAGAGTGGTTTGTGAAAGATGAAGTGTCAGTAAACATGACAGGTATAATTGTTTTCGTGCGAAAAAGTATACGTTTTTGCACACATAATGTTGGTGCTAAGTAAACCGATTTTTACTGGCCAATCAAGGTCTTGCAGGCGGTTTGTGTTCTGTAGCCGGCCAGTCTGAGGTGATAATAGATATGCCCTCCTGAGGTTAGCTGGACACTGACACAAACACAGAACTGAGGCAGCCGTCGGAGAATAGAGGTCTTTGTTAGGTTTCCAAAACTCTGCTTAAAAAGAAAAGAACACACACACACACACACACACACACACACACACACACACACACACACACACACACACACACACACACACACACACACACACACACACACCAAAAACAAAAACAAACAACAACAAAACAAAAAACACAACGTTTAACTCGAAGTGCTTTCTGCAAAGTTCGACTTAAGTAGATTTTTATTTTTTTATTTTTTATTAAGGACAACTCCAGCATGTTCGACTGAAACGTATTCAACTGTATGTACCTTTTTATATTACGTGTATTTTCAACAATTGTTCTTGGTTTTTGAAGTATGCAGTATTTGTATTTGTCCTTTTTGGTGTGATATACGTTTAGCTACGTACTGAATTTCTCCGATGAGATACTAACGTAATCTTAGTAATAACGTAAAATAAATTACATAAATGTATTATTCAACAGGTTAGGTAAAAAAGAAAAAAGAAGAAATGTCATGCATGTATCTCTAATAATTTCTGAAATATGATCCCTCAGATATCAAGAAATCAATGCGTTTTACATACATTTTACAAAAAAAAAAAAAAAAAAAGGAGGAGAGAGCGAGCAATTTTTGCATGTCTCTGTCTGCTCGCTAAAGTAGTTATCGTTCCTGACACGTAAACAAATTTTTTTAAAAATCTTTTTACTTCTTTGATTGGTCTTAATAAAAGTCAACTATATAGAACATGACCTACACATCACATTCTGCTCGTTTCTGGGTTATAGGGGAAAGGCAAACTATGTGCAGAAACGTTTGCACCGATATTTAAAGGAACTCTCCTTCGGAAGCTAAAATTCTCGTGTGCTTAGAAGAGGTTAAACGAACATGATCATCATTAAAAGTTGTATGAGTGAACGTGCCGTTGATTTGATAATTATTTTAGAAGAGAACTTTCCCAGACAGTGTTACTAACACTGTTTTCACGAGCTCTTTCCCGCGTTTTAGTATGACATCATTGATAGAACACCAGAATTTCTGTTTTGTGTACATGTCACGTAAATTAATTTTTGTCAGATTTTATGTAATCTGGACTGTCTTCGTGAAATAATTTTATTTTCCTAATTTTTCTATTGGAAACAGCAGGAAAAAAAAAACTAGCAAATAAACTGATAATTTTTGAAATTGCCATGACGAATAATGAAATGATGTCTAGCGTTCTTTCGAACATTTTAGAGTGGCCTGGGAAAAAATTTGTCCACACATGCACGCTTCGAGACACGATTCTGTCAAACTGGCTCAACCAACAAAAGATCGTTGTGGTTCGACCAATCGCAGGCTAGTATACAACACAAGTACCCGTGTGATCTCATGAATACGAAAGAAAACATATTTTTTTCTTTTCTTTTTTTCTGAGGAATGAGTGATCAAATGCTGGTGAGGCTGACAGAACTGATAAAACAGACCTAGCGAAATGTACTCACCTATACGACGAAAAAAGAAAGAAAGAAAGAAAAAAAAAAAAAAGAAAAAAAAGGAGAAAAAAAAGAGGAAACAATGAAACACAAGCGCTTTCGGCCGCAAATTGTCTTCGTCAGGTGCA
Source organism: Alviniconcha strummeri (assembly GCA_963584105.1). Classification (NCBI taxonomy): domain Eukaryota; kingdom Metazoa; phylum Mollusca; class Gastropoda; family Provannidae; genus Alviniconcha; species Alviniconcha strummeri. Next base: position 10,042,190 of record OY757558.1, on the reverse strand, counting down.
AGAAGATACATAGATAATAATAAAAGAAGGAAGCATAGAATAAGACAGACAAGAAGAAACTGATGTACACACACACACACACACACACACACACACACACACACACACACACACACACACACACACACACACACACACACACACACACACAAATCCAATCTGAAACAGAATGACTGCTAGCGTTCTAAAACAAGATCCAAACACAAAAAGGTTCAAACGAACTCTTATTTATTTTAAAACGGACACACAGATGGCAACAATCTTCCAAGCACCGAACAAGCTGTAAAAACTCAACCAAAACAAGATCAGTATTTTACTTAAATTTGTCATCGTTTTTGACCGTTTATCTGTTGTTTAAGTGTCTTTTTGTTGCTTGATAAAGGGGATTTCCCAGAGAATTTGCATACTATGTGTCCGTGTTAAAATAAATAAGCGTTCGTTTGAACCTGTTTGTGTTTGGATCTTAAGAATAAATAACATACATAGATTTAAAAAGACGTCATCAAAATCACGAAAATTAGAAGGATTTTCGTAATTCTGATGACGTCATTTTAAATCTACTTATTCCATCAACATGGAAGGACCTTCTACTTCCTCTCCGACAGAAACCCTCTCTGGAATCATTCAAATCTCATCTAAAAACATTTCTTTTTGCAAAATTGTACACCTGCCATCTTTTCTGTTCCTTGCGTCTCTATCCATTCCAAATCTCCCGGGTGTTTGCTGTTTGTATAGTCAGAATGCTTGTGTGTGAGGTTTGTATAGTCAGAATGCTTGTGTGTGAGGGTGCCTCTGTGTGTGTATGTGTGTGTGTGTACTCGCGCTTAAAATATATAGTCTCCAGGGACAAGATTTTGCGCTTTAAAAAGTACTTTAATTATTATTATACTACATTCTTAACATTTTTACATCAGCCCCTTCTTAACTGTCTTTTTCTTTGCTTCGGTCTTCTTTTATTATTATGTATCTACCTTCTTGCATACGACGAAGACAATTTTCAGTCAAAAGCGCTTGAGTTTCCTTGTTTCCTTGTGTTTCGTCGTACAAGTGAGTACATTTCCCTAGATCTGTTCTATTCTTTTTCTGATGTATGTGATTCGGGGCAATTTCGACCCCGTTGAGTAACTTCGTTCAGCGTCTCAGGGGAACTTCGTTCAAACATAAAGAGAACATAACTAAAGGAAAAAGCTAAGAAAGACGTCCAAACTAGCAAATTTTTTTTTTAGAACAACTGTGAACCTTTTCAGCATAAACATGGAACACCTACACAATACACAATCTTAATTTGCCTTACGACTGTATAACAGATACCAGTAAAATAATGACACAGTATAATACATGAACATAAGTACACATAAATGAGTAGACTCAGCAGTGTAAACCCGACCAACACATGATTTATTTCCGAAAAGCTAACTCTGTTCCCACAAAGCTGACAAAGATTTTTCATTTCAACGTTTATCAGTTTGTTTGTTATTTGTTTGTTGCTTGATAAAGGTGTTTCGTCGATACATTAGGCGTAAAAGCAGGGGTGAACAAAAAGGGCGAATTTCCCCCATGTGGTGTGGGTGAAGTTCCCCCAAGTATAATGGGGGAAATTCGTTCACCTTGAAAATTTACTTTCCATTTTGTGTAAAAAAAAAATGCTAAAAATATGTGAGGCACAGCAATTCGTCAGCTTTCGATTGATGTGTAAAACCAAATTCGGTAAACATTTCAAACACTGAACTTCAAAACAAACAAGAACGGCCAACAGTATGTCTGTCCTTACTTTTTGTACAATCCACATTATGGTTTTGTTGCTAAGCGAATAGCAATTAAAGGCTCCCAAAGTACGACATGTTTTCCCATACGCTACTTGCAACAATCACTCTCGTTTGTTGTTTTGTTCGTTGATTGATCCATTATGAGGCTGATGTTACAGTTTGGAAAAGTTCAATCGTAGGGGTTGATGCGTAGCATTGAGTGCAGTTCACAAGGAATCTGAGTGGCCAAAGTTTCCCCAACCGAGCGAGTGGAAGAATTTCCCCCATGCCACCCTGTGTGTTTGGATCAATGAAATGATGGCAGAATCATTTTGACGTCATCACGATATCAATAATTTGACGCAAGATTATAGAAAGGTGAAGGAAGAGTTGAAGAAAACAATGGCTAGAAGTAGTTACTTTAAGAGAAGATAATCGCGTTATGTTGTTCAAATTGTGATCGGCAGACAACACATTTACTTCAGCTGCATTAAAACAGAAGCGAACTGCAAAACAACAACTAATGTATTAGAAAATGCCCCCCATGCGCCGTGTGTGTGTGTGTGTGTGTGTGTGTGTGTGTGTGTGTGTGTGTGTGTGTGTGTGTGTGTGTGTGTGTGTGTGAGAGTGTGTGTGCGTGCGTGCGTGCGTGCGTGCGTGCGTGCGTGCGTGCGTGCGTGCGTGTATGTGTGTGTGTGTTGTATTAGTATTGTTATTATACCTAACTGCATTATACTGTCGAATACGCTGAAGTCGAAAACGCTTAATTCTAACTTTTTTCTTTTCTTTTCAATTTCCCGAACAATGCTGCTTTTTGTATGACTAATTTTACAACAGGTAAGTCGAAAACGGATAAGTCGGAATTTCAACCAAGTCGAACATGTTTTCCCTTTTATCCACTCGGTTAAGTTAAATCCAAGGATTTGATCTTTGAAATTTTATTGTTGAATGCTCCCAGATTCCTAACCTCGCTGCTGACCATGTACAAGCTTTGCAACATAAGCCCTCTAGTATCATTGGCGAGAGCTGCCACAGGTATCATTTTTGTCGCGACAAAACACGTCTTTTGTCGCGACAGAAACATGCTTACGAAACGTAATTTTGTCGCAAAAAAAACTTTGTCGCGACAAAAGTAAGGTTTTATCGCGAAAAACAAAACAAAAAACAACAACAACTTTTGTCGCGACAAATACATAATTTTGTCACGGCAAGCATACTTTTGTCGTGACAAAAGACCTGTTTTGTAGCTGCATCTTCGCACTGGAGACATTGTGGCAAACCCGAATACACACAGTGAGTGAGTCAGCGGGTGGAGCGAGGGCGGGGAGCGCGGGGTGGGTGGGGGTTGGGTGTTAGGTCACTCAAGGTCATTGTCTGGAAGTGCCACCATGGAAATGATGAAGGACGATGATGATGCCGCTAAGTACACCCAGTGAAAGAGTCGGGGTGGGGGGGGGGGGGGGGGGTCACCTAAGGTCATTCTGTCTGGCAGTGCCACCATGGAATGACAGAATGGAGTGCAATGGAAAATGGCTTCTAATGCCCAGTCAACTGTGACGTCATATCAGGGTGGAACTGATGAAAGATGAGGAGGAGAATCTAAGGGGTAACAAGGTGGAGGCTGAGACTAATGAAATGAGTGGGGATAGTGTGCTCAGTGAGATGAAGTAAGCGGGTTAGTTACACTTTGGATTTTAGCATCCCTTCATCCGCACAGGGTCACCTCATGATGAGAGTCAGTGGGGGTTGTGTGATCATGCAGTGACATGACGTGAGTGGGGGTTGTGTGATCATGCAGTGACATGACGTGAGTGGAGGTTGTGTGATCATGCAGTGACATGACGTGTGTGGGGGTTGTGTGATCATGCAGTGACATGACGTGAGTGGGGGTTGTGTGATCATGCAGTGACATGACGTGAGTGGGGGTTGTGTGATCATGCAGTGACATGACGTGAGTGGGGGTTGTGTGATCATGCAGTGACATGACGTGAGTGGGGGTTGTGTGATCATGCAGTGACATGACGTGTGTGTGGGTTGTGTGATCATGCAGTGACATGACGTGTGTTGGGGTTGGTGATCATGCAGTGACATGACGTGTGTGGGGGTTGTGTGATCATGCAGTGACATGACGTGTGTGGGGGTTGTGTGATCATGCATTGACATGACGTGAGTGGGGGTTGTGTGATCATGCAGTGACATGGCGTGAGTGGGGGTTGTGTGATCATGCAGTGAGATGACGTGAGTGGGGTTTGTACATTCTTTAGCATGTATGTACATGAGCGCACTGTGTATTAGCCGTAAGGCTTGTTGATGAGCTCACGAAGCTGACGCTGTATCTTTATTCTGTATTTGAATGATTTCTTCTTTAAACAATATGACTGCCATTGATTGACAATCAATATCAAGAATCAAACAACAAATCCAGTAGGCGGAAAAGCACATGAAATGAATGCAGTAGAAAGTAACGAGAAGAAAGCAAAGAGGGGTGGCGGGGAGGGGGGGGGGGCGGGGTAGGAACAGACTTGTTGAAAAAGAGGAACAGATTACCTGCTGATTCCTGCACTGAAACTGTGAAGTGACGTTGCAGGGAGTGAAGACACAGAAACGCTCGTCACTGCGGTCACTGCAGTCAGAGCGGTGGTCACACACCAACGTGTACGGTACGTGCTGCACGCCGTTGTTACACGTGAAAGAGGGCGGAAGTGGCGTTAGGGGCGCTGGACAGGAAACGGAAGCGGAGGAATCAAGAGCAAAGCACGCACTGTGTACGTCACAGGCCAGGTAGACGTGGGTCATGTGACCATCCTGGCACTCAACGAAAAGCGCCTTAGGAAACAGGTTTGTAGACAAGTTAGATTCCAGCAGTTGGCGGCTGTTCTTGCTGCGTTGTTCCAGCACTGGGATGCCGGTGTCTGGAGGAAGGTCACACAGAAAGTTCGCCCAAGCGGCAGCATCCCGGCCGGTCTTTGTGATTTCATTCCGTCTCAGAAGCACACAGTCAGGTGTGCCGTAGTAGTCTGCTGGCATCTTACCCGTGTAGTGAGCAATGGTGCCATCCATGTGCCTCCACATATTTTTGTATCTGTACAGATGTAGACCACTGATCACGTCAGTCCTGGCTGGTTTCCTGCTTTGTGTTTACAGAGAGATACGGATACTGAGAGAGAGAGAAAGAGAGAGAGAGAGAGAGAGAGAGAGAGGGACGGGGAAAGATAAGAGAATACTTTATTACACGAGGATAAAGATTTAAGTATAAGTCGGCTTTTTTTTCTTTTCTTTTTTACAAATCTGTCCCTGATAACAAACACAGCAACACTCAATATTTAAACCAGAATGCAAATAATCGCGGCAAAATAAACTACATATGAAGAAAAAACTAAACAAAAATATTACTGTCTGAAACTTCGCAACATACAAATTAAGCAAAATAAGACAGATACAAATCTGATATTTTCAGGAGAGAGAGAGAGAGAGAGAGAGAGAGAGAGAGAGAGAGAGAGAGAGAGAGAGAGAGAGAGAATTTTAAAAGAATAAAGGAAAGCGACAGAAGAGCCAATATCTATATATACTGTAAAAAAAAAAAAAAAAAAAAAAAAAAAAAAGAAGAAGAAAAAGATCACATCTAGCAAGATTGAAAGTTAAACGGATACACGCATTAAAATGATGGCCACAAGGAAAGTGAAAGTGAGTACAATAACGGATGAAAATACAGATATTGAAAGTTGACAATTTGGCTTAGTTTGAATTTAATATTTCTAGAAATATTCTGCAAATATTGTTAATATGCGTTTGCCACTTTAGCTGCTCGTCTACAGTTACTCCAAGTAGGCGATGTTTTGAAACCCGCTCTATTGGCGTGGTCTCGAAGTTTAGATTTAAGGAGAGCTGTTGTTTCTGGTGTTTCTGTGTCGTCGCCATCAACATACATTTCGTTTTGGTTAGATTCAGTGCCATCAGATTTCTACAACACCATCCAGATATATCGTTTTAATTTTGTTGTAAATCCCTACGTAGATTATCTACACTGTCGTTAGCTGTGTTAAGGGTGCAATCATACGCAAATAAATCACATTGCACTGATAGATGTGTAAGGCACATAGGCACGTCATTAATAAAGATGCAAAACAAAACAGGCCTAGGATCGATCCTTGAGGCACTCCGCTTGTTATAGACGTTTCTTGGAGTATGTGCCATTTACAAGTACGCATTGTAGACGACCCTGTAGGTAAGATCGTAAGAAAGTTATACTTGCCATGCGTAAGTTGTACGAGGATAGTTTCTTAAGTAAAATATCATGACATTTGACGATTGTTGAAAGCGGAGAGAAAAGTATCAGTTAAACGGGTTACCAGTTTCACAAGAATGTCCACATCGGAAGCCAGACTGGAATGAATGAAAAAGATGGTGTGTTTCTAAGAAATCCGTCAAATGTTTATGACTGTGTCTTTCTAGTGGCTTTATGAGAACATACAGTATCGAGATAGGGCGATAGTTATTCAAATCAGTGGAGAAGGTTTTTGTTTTAGGGGGTGGAATTAATTACTTTAGCTCTCTTGAATGCAGTTGGAAAAATATTCTTTTGTATGCATAATTTATAAATATATTTAAGTGTTTCAGCTTTAATGATAAGGAAGGGCAATGCCTAGAAGCTTAACACTAATACCATCACAGCCTGTTGATTTCTTATTATCCATCTTTGAGATAGATATTCCCATTTCGAACACGGATATAGGAGGAATTGAAAATGTGGCATTATGAGAGGTTCGACTACTGCAGACGTTTAATAACGTATCAGGACAACTATACTGGGATCCCTCAGTTTGATCGTCTGGTAAGAACTTGGAGACTACAGGTACAAACGTGCGTTAAAGATGTCTGGTGTGAGATCTGATGGAAGATTATTGTTTACATGGCTGTGGCCTTTAGTGAGTGTGTTGATCGCTCTCCACATGGATGATATATCTTGTTTTTTGCCCAGACTTTCCAGTAGACTCTAGGACCTTGTCTGAAAAAAGGTGTCTGTGTGTGGCTGTTCAATGTAGCTGGATGCACATGAATAGGGAAAGGGGGGTGGGGGGGGGGGGGAGAGCATGAGATATATAGGAAAGAATATTGATTTAAAAATATTTTTTAATCTGAGTGGACGAGCGGAGATTGGTGTGTGTGTGTGTGTGTGTGTGTGTGTGTGTGTGTGTGTGTGTGTGTGTGTGTGTGTGTGTGTGTGTTTGTATGTGTGTGTGTGTGTGTGTGTGTGTGTGTGTGTGTGTGTGTGTGTGTGTGTGTGTGTGTGTGTGTGACATGGTTATTGTTTGATAGGCGATAATGGTAGGCTACAATATTTAAGATTCTGGTTGTTTGAAATATATGTTAGTGTGAGTTTTGTCATAAGATGTTTGTACAGCGCAATGAGTTTAACTCGGGTTAGAGAACAGAGTTTTATAAGAATCAGTTATTATTATTATATTTGCATTATTCCCTTCAAGGTCATTAAAATATTTCCTCTTGGCCTCCCTCACAAGGTAATTGACACGGTTGCGTTGTTGTTTATATTCCACAAATTTCTTTTGCTTCCTAAATTTGTCTCTCGGTAACATAGATTACTTTATATCAGTGTTCAACCACGGTGGGAGGGTTTGGTGATTTTTGAGGGGAACATGCTTATTGATAACATCAAGAATTAAGTCACTCCAAAGTGACAGTGCCACATTGGGGTGACTACAGTTGTACATATTTTCAAAGAGGGTTAAGTGCAAGTCCATTAGAAATGCTCTTTCGCCAAAGCCTTCAGAATACGCTTCAGTTTTGACAGACAAGGTACAACACACTGGAAAGTGATCGCCTATTCCTGTGGCAGGCACAAGAATATTTGATACGATGCTAGTATCACTTGTGCAAATATGATCAATTAGCGTTGAAGAATGGGGAAGGATTCTCGTTGGTGACGTAATCATTTGGTCTAGGCCAAATAAGGAGTTAGTGTTTTGCATGTCAGTATTAAAATAATCTAATAGGACAACATTCAACTTACAGTCCTGTGCCCTGTCCATCATTGTAACAAACTGATCATACCAGTCAACCATTGCTGCTGGGATTCTATAAATATAACCAAATAGAGAGAGAGAGAGAGAGAGAGAGAGAGAGAGAGAGAGAGAGAGAGAGAGAGAGAGAGAGTTGATTTAACAAACGAAAGTTTTAATAACAGTCAACAGAAGTCACTAGATGATCAAGGCTCAGGCCTCGGGCATGATGATTTGAAGGTCCTCTGCCTGAGGTCTGATCCTTGATCATGTCACAGTGCTCTCACAGATAAGGTGCGGATCTCTCCACCGGTATCATTCCGATGAAGAAGGGCTCGTCGTCCGAGCTGAAGAGCAGCTGCCTGACATCCGCCATCTCCCGGTACGAGCTGAGACTGGCCAGGTGGCCCCCTTCTTGCCGACACCTCTCCTCGGCCGCCATCCACGACACGCGCACATAACCCCGCTCGGGAACGCTCAGCGAAACCTGCTTCTCCACTCTCTGGAAGCTGCGCATATAGTAGCACCGTCCACCCACACTCAGACGTCCCCTGCCGCACCGTGGACTGTTGTAGGGACACTGCTCCTCGTCCTCCCCCCTCGCGCACTCCGCCTGCAGGTTGCAGGGGAAGTGGTGCCGGAAGTCCGGCCAGTCGGCCACGGAGCAGTTCCACGTGCCGTCAGGGAGCCGGAAGGGGCGTGCTGAACGAGGGTAGAAGGAGAACTGGAGCCTGAACCCAACAACAGCTTTGTAAATAGCATAGGATAAAAAACGCACGTAGAAAACCCCAGAGTCAAGGTCGTAGACCTCTGGACCGGGAATAGTGTTTCCGCACAAAAGCCTCAGCTCCCTTGAGAAATCATCACTGTCGTGAATGCTGACATAAGCGTTGGGTACACAGTTATAGAATCTGCCGGGAATGTCCATGTCAAACACGCTGACCATGATCACGTGACCAGCTGGGATAAGAAGACTGATCGAAATGTCCATGGACAGAAAATATGACGTCACACCGTCCCAACCCGGAGTTGATATTGTACCTATAATTAGCAATGATGATACGTAACAGTGAAAATCACAACTGATACATTAATGAAGACACAAAGTAACTGACGAAGAATAACATGTTCTGTTGTTTACTGTGTGCACTAAGAGGTGGCCTGTCTATATTTATGTCCACATAGAGGCCACCCCAGTGTGTCTACCAACTGTCAACTTTAGGACTGGCCTCGTAATTATTCCTGCCAACTACACGTGTCTGGCGGATGTCATATCTTAGCCATGAATCCAGACAAAACATCCCACGATACCTCAGCTGTGGCTCCAGAACTGTATAGAAGTGTTGTGACGCGTGCTTGACTTTATTTCTATTGGGATGCCGATTTATTTGTTGGAGCTCTTTATTAGGACAAGACAAAAACCAGCAAATTTGCGGGGCAATCCCGCTTGTCAAGCTACAAAACAACACTTAACAGTTAAACGGCCAAAAACGATGAAAAATGAACCACTTACCTGCTCTTGGTTGAGCTATATTGTTTTCCGGTCCAGTGCTTCTAGGTCAACCGAAAACAGATAAGTGGTTCGTTTTTCATATTTTCGACCGTTGAACTGTTGTTCACGTGTTGTTTTGTAGCTTGACAAAGCGGATTACCCTGAACATTTGCTGGTTGTGCCCTGAACTAATAAATTGCGTTCTTTTGAACCTTCTATGTGTTTGGATCTTGTTTTAGAACGCTAGCAGTCATTCTTGTTTCAGATTTTTATGCCATACTTGGAAGGGAATCAAGAACATGGCTTCTATTAATACAGCAATCGCCATGAACAGATTAAGGGTTAGTTTTTTTCTTCTTCAGCAGATCTGTTAGAGTTAAAAGTATTTGTTGCCTGAAAGAAACACTGAAATTAAGGAAGCTGTTGTGAACACGTTCTTGCAAGGGATTAATCTGAATAAGTGTTCGGGTCCTGGTGGTATTGATGACAGAACATTAACATTTTGTGCTGATCAGCTCAGCGGCGTTCTTGGACACTTCTACAAGGCTTCCATATGCCGATATTTTATATCCTGTCTCTGCAATATATCCACTATTATTCCTGTCCTGAAGCCCGGTTGCACCGACATCGCTTGTGATGAAAACTCTGCAAAAGACTGTGAAGTCATTCATTCTCTCTGCTGTTCAACCTATGCTTGATCCACTAGAGTTTGCATACAGTGCAGGAATCGGTGCTGAAGATGCCAAGCTGTTCGTTTTGGGCAAGGTGTCTGCCGCAGTTTCATGCTCTAATCTCCTTCGCTGACTTCTCTTCTACTTTTAATACAGTGTAACCTCAGAAGTTGATTTTGAATAGTATTTTAGTCTTCAGCATGACGTGGCTTTGTGGATTGTCGATTCTCTAACAAACTGATGTCAACAAATGTTTGTGAACATGTTGGCTTCCGCGCGAGCTGTCACTTGTACTGGATCTCGCGGGGGGGGGGGGGGGGGGGGGGGGGGGGTGTCTTTCTGCCCTCCTCTACATTCTGTATACATATGACTGTCGCAGTAACCAAGAGAGCAGTTACTTGGTTAAGTTTACCGATAACGGTGTTTTACTTTTTCTCCTTCTGGGAGATGGTCACGGTACAGCCCTCGATGACTTTACAGAATGGTGTGATGAGTCGTACCTTCACCTGAATGTGACCAAAACTAAAGAGACGATGGCTGATTTCAGGAGATAGGGGCATACTCACAGGGCGATCCAGATACATGATGAAAAGGTGGAAATAGTCCATTGGTATAAATACCTCGGATCGATATTTGAGGACACCACGAAATGGGGTCTTAACACCGGTGCCATCACTGAGAAAGGGAACCAGAGACTCCATCTGCTGCGGAAGCTCAGATCTTTTAACTTTGATCCAGCTATTCTTAAGATGTTTTATAACTTTCATCGATAACATTTTGACATTTTCTTTCATTTGCTGGTTTTATAATCTTACATTTATCCTTGTTCTGTGACAAACAGATTTTACACAAAATGGAATCTACTTTAAGGGACCTTGAACAAGCCCTGTATGGACCGTTCGAACGCTTGCCCCATGGGCACTGGTTCAGATCATTGGCATACCAAAACAATGGAAGAGGATATATATATACCCACTGTAGTTCGACTCCTCAACAGGGCATGATCATCCATCTGAGCTGTCTTAACCATTGTGTATGGTTTTACCAGGGTAGCTGATTAGGATTGAGTGGTGTGTATAGATCCAGCGATGTGCGTGCGTGTGTGTGTGTGTGTGTGTGTGTGTGTGTGTGTATGCGTGTGTGTGCGTGCGTGAGTTCGTGCGTGTGAACGTGCGTACGTGTGTGTGTGTGTGTGTGTGTGTGTGTGTGTGTGTGTGTGTGTGTGTGTGTGTGTGTGTGTGTGTGTATGTGTGTGTGTATGTGTGCGCGCGCTCGCACGCGTTGGGATGGTGGGTGTCTGCTGTAACAATTTGTGGTATGGACTTTCTTTTTTGACTTTAATTTTATATGATTATAATCCCGTATGTCTGTTTATTATTATCATTTTCAATGTTTTGACGTTGCTCTGATGTGCTTTTTACAATCTGTTTAAACTAAATTAATGAACCTTAGCAGTTAGCTGAATTGCCCCGTGAGGGGTGATTAAAGTATACTGATTTGACTAAAGGGGTGATTAAAGTATACTGATTTGACTTGACCTCTAGAGCAACATAAGAGAAAGAATGCTCGCCGTACGACTCAGTATTGACATGTGGCATATGCGCAAAATACGACTGTCTGCAGAAGATGAAGTCGCCTGGATGGCGTGTAGATCTTGTGTAGATCATGTAGGCAGACAGGGCCAGTAGAAGTCATTGCACAGAAGCAAAGGGAAGAAATCACTTTTGGGCCCCCCCCCCCACCCACCCCAGCTCTTTTATCTTAGTCATAACGGTGACTTTTGCTTTCAGTACAACAACAAAAAAACTAAACAAAAAACAAAAATCCCGACATCGACAGTTACCTATCTTATGAAGATAAAATACTCAGTTTTAAAGTATGGTCCACCTTGCCTCGACGGATGGCTGCCACGATGTTCAGATGTGGTTAATTTTACATGTACCCAAAATAGCTTGTCTCTGCTGTCAGACCATCGCTGCCACTGTCCTTCCGTACTTGGCTGAATTTGTCCAGCGCTCTTCTTCGAATGATAGAACTTTTCACATCCGCACCTTCTAAGGAAAACAGCACGGTGGTCGTGCTTTTGCTTAGCCATGCGCCTTTGAAACTCTTCATGCCATGCTCTTCTAGGCCGTGTGTGTGCTCGCGCACGTGCACGTGTTCTTTATTGATGTGTGTGTGTACGCGGGCGTGCGTGTCAGCGCGCGATCATGTGTGTGCGTGTGTTTTACCATGCTTTGTATGATAATGAGTTTGTTAATTTTTGTATGTTTTGTTTGCTTGTTTATATAGCATTAAGTTGTATGTGGGTATTTGCGGGTTGCATGTTTTTCATTAAATTGTAAAGCGCTTTGAGTCCCCGAAAGCGCTTTGTAATTCCCTATTATTATTATGACTGCCCGAGATATTAGAACGTTCCTTATTATAAAGGATGAAAGAGATCGATCGTCAACAACATGGCCAACTTGGGAATCACTGAAAGAAAAGAAAAAAAAGGGGGGGGGGGGGGGGCATGCCGAGTGGAGGTGAAGCGAATATGGGCTCTAAACTAGCGCGAAGATATCGTCTCAATTTGAACTGAACGGAGAAAACGAGCTCACCGTTGAAAGGACCGGCGAAGTCGACGTCCAGCAGGCTGGCGGAGGCAGGGAGAAGGGAAAAGTGGATGACGACAGAAAACGGAACATATCTTCGTGCGTCATTGATTACCAGTTCAAAGGTAACGTTGGACCCAGGTCTGCTGAAGATGCGTTGCTTATCCGGGCTCCACGGGCCCTTAAAGTAGAAGTAGCATAAACTGAAGAGTGTCCGCGACTGGCAGCAGCTGTCCTTATACATTGCAGTGACCTCTAATTCGTTACAGTCTCCATTCCAATGGACGATCGTGACGGACATCAAACGGTCCGGTGGAAGCGTTATTTGCACCTGGCATTCGCGGTAAATATAACTGATCGGGTCTGCACCAGACCAGTTGCGTGCCGCTAGATCTGCACTGTCCATTGACAAGCTGCCATTTGCAGCAGTGAAATGCAAAACATCTAGGCTCAGAGCGCAGTCCGTCAGCTGTTGTGAGGTGAGGACAAGGTCTGGCTGTGTTGACGCCTCATCCGGCGGAGGGCGGGTGACGACAGAAGCAGCAGCTAGGAAATCTGGGGTGTGCGTGAATCAGAGTGCAGAATGAAGCTAGGGAACTAGTGATAATAACTGATCGTCTTGGTCTATCCCTCCTGAGACGTTGTCAAATGAAGGGAATACACTACTGCTGTATCACAGTGCTGCTGCTAAACTGTCACTGCTGCTGCTCTTACTGCTACTACTATTTCTACTTCTACTTCTGTGACAACTGGTACTACTACATTCACTACTACTACTATGCTTTGAACTGGTCTGGAAGAATCTGTAATGCGGGTTCTGTCCCGAGGACACCGTGTGCAGTTCATAAGATGTTAATGGTAGATTGTATTGCACCTGTCGCAGTTTAAAAACGAGCTTCAAGCACACTATACCCCATCATATTAGTCACGCGACAGCTCAGAAATACACTCACAAAAAGCACGATCTGAGCGAAGCAATTGCATATAACAAGACATCAGTATAAATAACGTACATTAATACAACTATGTAACTGTGTTTAAATCAGATTTTGACTGAACTCAAATACACTATAGCAACCATTGAGAAAATCCCACACATCCGTAAAACCCCAAGAAGTAGCTAATAGCCTGTTACCTCTGGAGTGATGGTAATAACCTGGATAATCGTGTTCTTGGCTTTAATTTTCTGGTCAATATGGACAAAGAACAACGAAGAGGGGGAATAATAACAACAGAAGACAGTACATCTAAATACTACTGATGCTTTCTCCTGCTACTACTACCTGCTGTTGTTGCTATCAGTCTGTACAGTGTGTGTGTGTGTGTGTGTGTGTGTGTGTGTGTGTGTGTGTGTGTGTGTGTGTGTGTGTGTGTGTGTGAGAGTGTGTGTGTGTGTGTGTGTGTGTGTGTGTGTGTGTGTGTGTGTGTGTGTGTGTGTGTGTGTGTGTGTGCATCTTTTGCATGGTTACGCTTGAACCCTTGTCTACATCATGTGTTAGCTTTTTCTTTTTTCCATACATACATGTTTGTTACTGATAACATTTCCATGTACATTATGTGTGTTATACTATGCTTGTTCAGTGCTTTGATCAGACAAATTTCCATTATCATTATTATTATTGCTACTGTTACAGCTACTACCATGATTGTTTCATTCCATTATTCTCTGCAAAGAAAGCATTTCATTATTATTATTATTACAACTGCTACTGCTACTGTTATGTTGCTGCTGCTATTACTGATAAAATAGCATATTTTTGTGAGGCTTTCAAAACGGGAGAACTGAAACATTCACAGACACAATACATGTAATCGATTTTCATGCGTGCTGCAAAGTTGTCTGGTCTTCAAGAGACTCCCTCGCAAGCAGACACTTCGAGGCGTGTTCAAGGTGAAGGACGCCTTTGCTGATCCATTGCTTAAACACGTACAGAGCATCATCTTGAGTGACGTTACAAAGCCGGACACTGTTGTCGATGTCCGCGTCCCGAGTGTTCACGTGAGACAAGAGGAACTCTTTCAAGCGGTCCTCTCGTTGCTGACGACGACGTCCCAGCACTACGTTGAGTGTGTAGAGGAAGGGGTTGGTGGCGGGATTGAGGGGCAGCACAAGGATGGCAGTGGCCACCCTGACCTCACTGGCTGTGGGGATCCCATTCCACGACAACAGTTCCAGCACACCGACAGGGAACCAGCAGAGGCAGTTGGATACCGCCACAGTCAGAAAGCGACGAGCAAGGATCAGATCATTGTGGGCTTTACCCGTAAAGTGGCTAGCGCTCATTGCCTTTTTCTGCACGGACCAGTAAATGAACACCTGCCCCAGGGCTACCAGCACAAACAGCACCAGGTTCAGGACGACCATCACCTGGAAGGTGTCGTTATAGTTTTTCCTGGAAAAAGGTAACGGGACACAGATGCCGGTTTGACTGTAAACTCTCCAGTGTGGCGTATGGAACAACAGGCGCACAGTAGCAATGGTAAGGCCGGCTGTCCACGCCAAAGCAGAAGCTAGAACAGCGGTGTTCCTGTTGAAGCGAAGCTGGCTGGCTGGAAAGTGAAGCACGAGGAATCTGTCCAGCGTGATGAGGCAGACGATGAAAGCCGACACTACGCTGGATAGCAGAAACAGGAAGCCAGCTGTTCTGCAAGCAGCGCTGTTCCGCCAAGTGACGTCATTCCACAGGTACGTACCCAGGTAGTGGCGGTCTGCCACACTAACTACGGTCATGTAGATTCCCATCACAAAATTGGAAATGCACAGATTGGCCACGAAGACAACGAAGCCAATTTTATTTTGAGCTTCGGCCATAATAACTCCAAAACAACAAATTGCATTTCCAGTAAGGGCTAAAACTGCAAAGGCAGACAAGACGACCCTGTAGATGTTAGAACGAAGCAGACTCTGGCACGACGAGATCTCGTCGGACGGCGCCTTGCAGTTGGCAGGATTAAACCGAAGGGGCAGCGTGACCGGGCAGCACAGCTTGTAGTTGTCGGAAAAGACAGCCTGCAGGTCGTCCAGCCCGTCAAACACGCCTCTGGGAAAGAGAGTGAGTGGACAGCCACGCAAGTCCAGTACACGCAGCTGCTGTAGAGCCTGAAAGCCGTCACCGAGCACACGGTCCACGCCACAGTGGCTCAGGTTGAGGGTGTTCAGGCTGGGGAAGACGCTCAACGCGGACACGTCCACCTCTGGCAAGGACACGCCACTCAAGTCCAAGGTGCGGAGGTTAGAAAAGGACGCTGAAGACACGATGCGCTGTTTGAAGACAGAGGTCAGCGGATTATTGGCCAGCGTCAGGTGTCGCAGGTTGACGAGACCACTTAGGTGGTGGTCAGTGACGGAGGACAGGTGGTTGTGACGCAAGTCCAGACTCAACAGGTTCGGCAGATTCAGCTGGACGAGGTCCGTGATGTTGCATGTGGACAGGTCGAGATAGGTGAGCAGCAAGTTTTCGCCGACTTCAGCGTAATTCAGACCGCTACCGTTCGCCTTCAGGTAACGTAACTCGGGATGTTTATGGACAGGAAACAAGCCTCTGCACACAAAGGCCAGTCCATAGCACGTGCAGTCTTGGGGGCACGTGGCATTACACAACCATTCATCGTCACGCTGAGGGCACTGGTACACGCCGTCACACAGCCCGCTTGCATGCACGCACACAGTGGATCCCCGACAACGGTAGAATCCCGGACACTTGTAGCTGTCACAGTCCACCTCGTCCTCGTGGCCCGGACAGTCGTAGACCCCGTTACACAGCACGAAGACCGGCAAGCAGTAGCCGTTGTCCGGACACTGGAAGTGAGTCTCCGGACACACAGATGACCCGTTGACCCCGCTGCTGTTCAATGGACGCACGAAGGTAGCACCGCGACCATCGAACTGTATGAGGGCTGGCGGGGGCAGCGTGATGCTGTTGTCGATTTCTTTACGGAACGGGACGCACACGTCTTCGTCACTAGCGTCAGCACAGTGGGGCACCTTGTCGCATTGAACGTCCAGCGGAACACACTGTCGACCGACAAACATATAATTATGTACTTAGTGCAGCTACGAACTGAGGAACACGACCAGTTCTAGTAAGGTAATTGAAAGAATCTAACGAACTCGATTAAAACAAATGGTTAAAACCGATGCTTTCATAATGCAAAAGTACCAAGTCTTTCGCACATTTTCGAAACAAACCTTGTGGAAATGACAGCAAACAAACTGACAATGTGCGATGACAACGGATAAAATAAAATAAAAATTCAACCCTACCTGTAGTATGCGGGACTACTGGCAACGTTCAACGCTTTCCCGCTGCCCGGGTTAATCCCGGCGGCGGAGGAAGGGACTAACGTCTCCGTGTTTTCTGCACCCAGCTCTAGTCTGCCGGACCTGATTCCGGCGACTACCATAAGTGTATGCTTGCATACCCAAGTGTTCTTATCCGCCTGACTACAGGACCCGCTTCTACTACAAGTGGTTTTAAAACGACCACGTGCGTCTTCGACGGTTTTAACTGTACATACTTCGTGTTGTGTTCCATGTGTATATATTACATGTACAGCGCGTCGGCATATCCTTGGAAGGTTTTTATCTGCTGCCCAGTTTTAAATGTAAATAGTATACAACACATTTTTTAAAAGGACCCCCAGCGTGCTGCTGAGTTCTACGAGCGAACGCCCCAATACAGCCAAGACAACCCAGCGTCCTGACCCTAGAATTGATCCGTACAAGACTTGTAGTTTATATTTACCAATTTAAACCAAACATTTAGCATCCTACACTTTGCCTGGACCTCAAATGAAAAATGTCCAAGTTCAACGTAAACCATACAACTTGGGGTAGACTTGCTCAGTTTCAAGATTACCTTATAAAAGCGTACCTGTAGTTTTGGTGCAAGGTTTGACATCATAGGACACCATACCTCACAACCGTACAACAAAATGGGGACTATTAATATATCAAACAACTCAGTTTGAATGTCCAAAGGCAACATCAACTTTCTAACAAAATTAAGAAGACCAAACATAGGCCAGGATGCTTTAACATAAACATATTTTTTAGCTACGTTAAATTTGTTATTATAATTAAAGCATACTCCTGAATGCTGAAACTCAAAGACTATCTCCAGACTTCGTCCCTTGTACTTAATTGTAGGCATTTTTCGAACCTTTTCTCTTGAAAATACGACTACTCTGGTTTTATCAACATTAACCCGGAAACTCCACTTACCGCAATAATCAGATAAGGCATCCAAAGCCTACTGTAATCCTTCTGCAGGTTCATATAGTATCATCTGCATACAACAGCATAAATATTTTTAACATCAGTGATTCATCTTCCTTTTCCCAGTCTAGCCCCCTGGCCTCGCGCCCTAAACTAGGTAATCCTTCTGATTTCTCGGCCATATACTCTTGCAGGTCATTCAGATAGATGACAAAAAGTACAGGTGACAAATTTGCCCCCTGGCAAACGCCTGAATAACAATAAAAATACTCTGAACAAACATTTCCTGTTTTCACACAAGATTTTGCCTTTCGGTACATAGCCTTTATAACAGTCAGTATGCGGCCGTCAACACCAGAGTCCAGATGTTTTTGTCACAAAAAACGCTCTTTCAACACGATCAAATGCTTTTTCATAATCAATAAACAGGCAATACAGACGCTTTTTCTTTGCAAAAAGAAGTCAACAATACAATGAAGGGTAAACACATGATCCACTGTTGAATGCCTCGCTCGGAATCCAGCTTGTTCAAGACCTGTGGTAGTATTTTCATCAAAATACTCTGCTAATCTATACTTTGGAACACTTGTAAATAATTTGCCAAAACAGCTGAGAATATTTATGCCTCTGTAATTTTTTGGATCATCGCAACTACCTTTTTGCTTTATCATGCCGATCGACCATTCATTTGCGGTCTTACCAGGAAACAGAATCAAATTAAATAGTTTCGTATATATCTCTTTCATGTTTCCTGTAGACGCTTTAAGGAACTCATTTATAATTTGATCATGACCCCAAGCTTTATTTGATTTCAGATTTCGCCATGCTTTCAGTATTTCCCATTCTTCGAAGGCTTTATTTAAATCTTCATTGTTATTGTCATAATGATCAGCACCTTGGTCTTCTCTTCCATCTCTAGTTGTGTCATTGAACAGGCTTTTAAAGTGTTCTAAAAACATCTCGGAAGATATGTGTTTAGATGCGTCATATTTTTCAGAATTGGTACCATGATATACTTTTCCAGTAAGTCTTTGTATCACTGCTTTTCAATACTCGAATTTTCTTAACTAAGTCTGAATAATATTTCCGAAACTGTTTGTTTACTTCTTTTTTATACTCACGACTGGTTTGTGCTCGAATTTCAGTTGTGTGTGCATTTTTTAAGCGCATATGTTGATACTTTGCTCTAAAAAAGACTTTCTTTTCTTTTCACATTCTGCCGTGAACCAGACACACTGTTTTGTTTTCCTCTTATGCTTGTTTTTTCGTCTGGTATTGTCTCTAAACAAATCCGTGTAAGCCCATGTAGTCCACTATTTTTCACAACTTCGTTAATTTTTAAAACAATGTGATTAATAGTATCCAAAGACGTATTCTCTGGCGAAAGTTCTTCATCCAATACTATGTTAATTTCATTAAGTACTGCATCATCTAATGTAAAAATAATACTCATCTTCCATTGTTTTACACCATACTGGTTTTCCTGTTATAAATTGTAAGTTTTTATATATTTTTTTCATCAGCGTCCTCAACACAATCATCATCACCACTTCCAAAGTGTCGAGTGCTTCAGTAAGATTAAGTTTTAAAATTATCGGACAATGGACATCTGAGTACAATTCGCAAAAATCAAGCACAGAAAAATCGCTTATCAATAGAAACATATCCGACGACACCAAGGCATAATCAACAACAATGACTTTTTAATTTATTTATTTTTTACAATAGCAACATAACCGTTTTGCAGAAATCCAACAATCTAAAACCGTAATTGTTAGTAGCCATGTCCTGTGATATCCTTTTCGCTAATGCACTCGGGATTTTGTCACTACTAGGGGCATCATCAAAAACTTTATACGGCATGTCAAAATCGTTATTAAAGGAACTCTCCTTCGGCGGCTAAACTTCTCGTGTGCTTAGCGGAGGTTAAACGAACATGGTCAGCGTTGAAGGTTTTGTGACTGAACGTGCCGTTGATATTATACGATTTTAGAAGAGCACTATCCCAGACAGTGTTACTAACACTGTTTTCACGAGCTCTTTCCCGCGTTTCAGTATGACATCACTGATAGGATACCGGAACTTGTCAATTTTGTGTATTTGTCATGTATGAATTATTTTTGTCCATGTTTATTTTTTAAATCTGGACAGTCTGTGTGAAATAGTTTCATTTTCCTAACATTTTCTTAGGGAACAGCACAAACAATTCTGGACATGTAAAAAAAGGGGTTCCTGATACATCATTTTTGATTGATAGGAGTAGTCTACCGGAACCATATGTTTAAATATTCTACTAAGTACTAATGTTGCGTAAATGTGTGTTTTTGGCCTGCCACCTGCCGGCAGGTTTTTTCTTTTCTTTTCATTGCTCTTATTATGGTGACTAAAATATTTCCTGTAGTAGCATCGGATCAATACGCTGAGAAAGAATTGTCACCCAACACTTTGCACCTCGGTCCATCGCCGAGCATTATCAGTAAACGGCAGCTACAGGTCCCATCCACTATAGTGAAGTACACATAGCACGATTAAGAGATTTATTCAAAGAAAGACATAAAATTATTCACACAATCATCAGTTAAGTCGCCCGACAAATTATTACGCCTGAGCAGATTACGTGCACGAGACAACGCCATCGTCATGTTTGTAGGCCGAGTCTACAAACATTTGTGTAAAACAACAAAATGTAATGACGTAATACGCATTCCGTAAATAGCTGCACCCGTGGGGAGATCCCCAATCTATTTTCAGACCACTACAGTTATTCTTAAATTGCCGCATTTCAACAGAACCAGAGCAGAAATTAATGCTACATAATGATCGCACATAAAACAATGTTTTTTTGTTTTTTTGTTTTTTGCCAAATCTGCGTGGGCCAGTCCCTTTTAATCCACCAGTGATAATACCGTCCACAACACCAGTCCTAGCATTAAAATCCGCAAGAAAACAGACACCGTCGTGCTCAAGAGTTAAAGAACATTTTCCAGTTCTGTAAATGCGTCCTTGTTTTCAAATGGGGAACCTTATGGCGGTATGTACACCACACCAAACAGTAGGTCACGAGTCACACATTTTTTGCTCAGTTTAAAAATGAAACATTGGCACATAGATCACCACTTATAGAACAGTAGCGCTTTTTCAGTGTCGTATCAATTTTCGGCTTTTTATCCTTGTTTTCAAAAACTGTCACATACTGTGCTAGTTCTTCCTTGATTAAAAAGCGACAAAATCAAAGCGGGAAGCAAATGATGTAGCCTACCGCATGTTGGTACGTCTTCTTTCTGGCGAGTTTGACAGATGTTTCAAACACAAATTCAAACAAAGACGTGATGAAATAGCTAGAAGTGTTCACAGAGCTTGGATCCGAGTTTTATTATTGGTATCTACTATTGGAACGGTACACAGCCCCATGAAACCACGCTTGCAGAAGGTCTGAGGCTGCCCAGACCGCATAATCAGCACGTGTGCTTCATCTTTGTAAGGGATTGACGATCCTTGCTGAGTTACCGACTGTAGCAGACGAGTATTTTTGCACGAGCAAAATTTAGTTTCGTTGTTTTTGGTTTTTGTTTTAAGAAAAATCAAGATAATAAACAAACAAAAAAGAGACTATTTTGTATGTGCAATAAAGGCTTTTTCTCGCATAAAACACACACACACACACACACACACACACACACACACACACACACACACACACACACACACACACACACACACACACTAAAATAAAAACCTGGAAAGTAGAAAGTATGGTAGCACATTTTAGCATTTTAGTACTATTGTAGAAAGTATGGCAGCACATTTTATAATTTAGTACTTTAGTCACAATCCTTACAAAGTTTCTATAACTGATCTGTTGGGGGGAAGTAATGAAGGGTTCTGCAGTGAACTCGAAGTCTCGCCTCTCTTATCGCAAACCTTCCGTCTGACCACCATCAGGTACGATGCTGACTGGTGAAATGCACGATCATTCGAATCTGACGAATGTTGCTTCATTTGATCGCATTATGATTTAAGTCCGATGTAAGCATTTAAAATATATGTTATTTGCTTCATTTGATTGCAGCTGCAGATGTCTCTCGTCGTCACTAGGCGAGCACCATAAATTAATTTGACGGTTTTGTTCAAAATCCAGCTGTCCTTTGTTATGTTGCTCAGCTTTAGTTTGTGGTGAAACGTTCTGACTGGCTGAAGCTTCTCGGAAACCTCTATTGTTGGACATTTTCTCTATGCGTAAAGAATTATGTTTGTGGTCTCTTTTTAGCTTTAATCTTTATGCATAGTGTTTCTCTGATGCTGTCATCGATGTCAGGAACACCCCAAACAACAGACAGGCATGGCGTACAGATTAAAGTGAACAACCCGAGCCGCTGTCCGTTGATCATCATTGGTATGCTGATCAAATAACAAAAATATTGGTACGGAAGCTGCATCACAATATTAAGCCCAACAAAAGGTGAACCGTGTATAATTTAAATGGATGATCATAATACTGCTCATCTATGGTTGCCAGAACATGAAAGTGTTGGACATTCTCCGCCAGTTTATAAGCTGCGGCAGATTCAAGGACTTGTAGATCGGGTATAGCTGAGGAGTGTTAGAACGTCATGAGACCATTTCCTGTGGTCGGGACATAGAAGAATAACATATCGCACTGCGGATGCCGTCCACACCACCATGTGCATACCTGAACAGCACCAAGAACCCACAGCCAGGGCAAGTAAGAGAGTAGGATGACACAGACAATACTCACTCTTCTGAAGTGAATGTTGGAAACCCCACCCCACCCTTTTTTTTTTTCCTCCAGTCGTTCGGGTGGTTAGGTATGTCGACTTTACGGGGACATAAATACCCGAGCCTAGACAGCGTGGTTTCCAGCCAAAAGCGCCAGTTTAATGTTATCATTGTGTTAACTGACAGGATATAGGAAAGAATAATGCTAATGAGATTCAGACATTGCCAATGTTCTGGCGGCAGTGAGGTCTGCTGGTTACAGTGTCACAGTGTTTGTAAGAGAATACGGATGCATGTATCTTGTTTTGCGTCCGTGCGAAGCCCCAATCTCACAGTATCTGCTTTTGATCTCTCTCTCTCTCCCCGACACACACACACACACACACACACACACACACACACACACACACACACACACACACACACATTAATATACCGTGGGGACAAAACGTTTTTGCTATGGACGGGGATCACCCGCCATTGTTCACTTATTTCATTGACGGCCGCGAAACGACGTTGCGCCAGTTTGGCGTAGGCCGGATTTCTGTGCTTTTTAACAGAAATAAGTGTTCTTTACTCACCTATAATTATTGCATGATAATAAAATAAATAAAAATAAATGATAATGCTGGATTACAGATTTGCCTCTCTGTCCTATGATACAAGCACCCCAAACAATCAATTACGAGGAGTGCACCATTTCTGATGACAGTTGGGCTGCATAATATAAACGAATGATTTATTTGACACTTTCACATTCCCTGAAAGTATTACTGCCTTCTTGCAGTGCAATCTAAGCTTTCTCCACTACATCTTTAGTACCTCTGGTACTACGGTGAGGGGGAATGGTCATGATGTCTGTAAAGACAGCTGTTGACAGACCTTGTAGCCATTAAGGCACCTCAGCCCTACCAGTTTCTGCTTCGTAATCAGGAAAAACAACAATAAGAGAAGTTGCATAGGCCATGTAACTATGCAAAATTAAAATAATAATAAAGACTGTTGGGCCTATGGGTGAAACCATGTACATTTTTCTCGTCCGGATAGGACACAATGAACAGGCATTGTGAGCATTGTGAGCGCTGGTGTAATGATTTTTTTTTCTTCTTCTTCTTTTCTTTTTTCCTTCCTTTCTTTCTGGTGTCAACGGTTATTTGGCGTCACGGTTGCGTCACATTACATGTGCAACACAAAACTCGCCGCAAAGCTATGCCAATTCCTCGTGATGTTTGGCAGAGTGTTTGCATCATTATAAAAACGTATAAACCAAGGAGTTCCTTTTTTCTCTCTCCATTTTGTTAAGCACACGTCAGAACATCATGTAATTAATGGCGTCACAACGGCTGCCCATTTCTGCTTAAAAGAGGTTTAGTAAGAAAACAAAACACCAGCTTTTGTTTGATCGACGTATTTGGTCTCTTTTGAAAATATTTGAAAAGTTATACCTCACCTTTTTTCAAAAATGACACGACGCTCGTATTACGTCACGCAACCTCGTTTTCCACGAGTAGGGCTATGAATTTCTTGTCCTATATGATACATGATTACGATACCTTGAGGGCATACCCATGTGTTACACAGCTAAATAAAACGTTGTTGCCGACTTTTCCATTTCATGCCTCATTCAGCCGTAGATTGACTAGGCCAGTAGATGTCCGACATCTGTCGCTAAACGATTGCAGTTTTCTAGTCTTCATTTCAGTCATTTGTGTGTTTTGATCTTCTCTTTGTCTTTTCTTTTTCCTCAAAACACGGTCGTATTATTTAAGGTTAATTGTTTGTTTAACGGTGTGTTTTTGTTTAGTTTGTGGCTTTTACCCACCTACATCTTGTGTGAACAAAATCATCCCGATCTGACCTACATGGTAGCCGGGTCTTTACAAGCCAGTTACTGAATTTCTGTAAACTAGGTTTTGGGATTAAAGGAAGTCGGATACATGATATCTGACGTCTTGCCGACTGCGAAAATCATATCGTGAGGAAACAAAATTTATCAAATAAAGTCGTAATGATGATGGTGACGATGATGATGATGATGATGATGATGATGATGATGATCTGGTCAAGAAGATAAAATTGCCTACCTCTTCATTTCTGCATTCAAACTGTGAAGTGACGTTGCAGGGAGTGAAGACACAGAAACGCTCGTCACTGCGGTCACTGCAGTCAGAGCGGTGGTCACACACCAACGTGTACGGCACGTGCTGCACGCCGTTGTTACACGTGAAGGAGGGCGGAAGTGGCGTTAGGGGCGCTGGACAGGAAACGGAAGTGGAGAGATCAAGAGCCCAGCACGCGCTTTGTACGCCACAGGCTAGGAATGTATGAGTCACATGTGCATCCGGGCATGTAATGAATGACGAATTATTCAACCAGATTTCCTCCGAACGTATCTCAGAGAGCTGTATGACACGTTTCCTGCGCGTCGCTGGTGTCGTGTTGTTCCTGGTGACGGGATGTTCACACAGATAGCTCGCGAAATGTGGTTTCTGTCGTTGATATTTTGTGATTTTGTCTTTTTCAAGAAATGCGCAGTTAGGTACGGCGACTTGTCCTGCTGGCATACTGCCGGTGTAGTGGGCGATGGTGCCGTCCATATGCTTCCACATATGTTGGTACCTGTACAGTCGTGCAGTGTGTATACGCTTCCTGTATAAACCATGGCTGGCTTACTATTTTTATTATTCCATCATTGACTTTAGACGCATTTGTTTGTTATTGTTTGTTTAGTAATTTTTTGCTAAGTTTGTTTCTATTGTCGCCGGTGTCAGTTTTGTGTGTATGTGTGTACGTGTGTGTGTGTGTGTGTGTGTGTGTGTGTGTGTGTGTGTGTGTGTGTGTGTGTGTGTGTGTGTGTGTGTGTGTGTGCGTGCTGTTGTGTGTGCGTGCGTGCGTATTTTTATTATTTTAATACCAGTAGCGCCATGTCAATAAATCCATTACGTCATTGACTGACAGCGAGAATACCATTAGCGTCATGTCAATTTATCCGTTACGTCAGTGACAGACTACGGCCTGCAGCAACAAACAGAGTTCCTCGTGAGCTGTAAGCCACGCCTCCCACAGTTACGTTAACACAAGCTTTCGGTCTGACCGCCATGTGGCACTGATATGGCCGGTGGACTACACGATGATTTGGATCCGAATCCTGTTTTTCAGTGAGTTTATTCTCTCTCCTTCTTCTTCTTCTCTTGCTCGACTGATGGTAACTGATACAATACGTTATATATAAACGTACATCGCCAAGAACCATTGTTAAGAAATATGAAAAGATAAGTTAGTTTTTTTTCTGTTTTTTTTTCTGTCTGATTTTTCATCCTCTAACTGTTTATCTATTGCTTAAGTATCGTTTTGTGGCTTGACAAAGGGATTTCCCCGAACATTTGCATACTGTGTCCGTATCAAAGTAATAAGCGTTCGTTTGAACCTTTTCGTGTTTGAATCTTTCAGAAGGGCGGTTCCGTAGGATCACGAAATGTTTCACAATGCTAAGTCGGGTCATTCTTAATGAGCTAGGTAATGGCGGGTCACGAGATCCAAAGCGAGACTGGGACACACACTGACGGCGTTCAGAAGAGCTTAGCTCTGGATCCAAAAAAGACATCGACTTATAGTGACCTTGTTGAAACAACTTAGTTTCACATTTTGTGTAGAAGCAAATGAGTCACTGAATCCGAAATGCATGGTGAATAAATGAAAAGGCAGCAATGTTTTTATCGCCTGTGGAAAAGAATATTGATTTTTTTCAAATACTGATTAAAATAAGAAAAGTCAGTTATGACGTGTATGGTGCACGATACAAACAAACAAATACCCCCACCCCCACCCACCCCACCCCACCCGCAAAAAATAAAAAAATAAAATTGTTACTCGGAAACTAGAACTAGATCAAATGTCAGTGGCATATATGCATAAGGAAAGACACGAATGTGATAAAACTCACTTTTCGTTTGCAAATTTATATTTTGGATGATTCTGATAATATCTGTGACCCAAGATAGCACTTAAAATTTCCCAGTAATCTCCGACCGCCTCCTTGGATATTACCCTGAGCTCGTCTGCTTCAGCAGCCGTGTCGGCCTGACTTCTATAAAACACAGTGCCTGCTAAATCTGCTTTCAGCACCCAGATAAATAGTTCATCATGACAATTTATTGTTATACTTTCCATGTATAATAAGAGGCTACAGCTGATTGTTGACGTTGAGCAGTGTGTAGACTCTGTTGAGAGATGGCTGGCTGGTAAGAGGCTACAGCTGATTGTTGACGTTGAGCAGTGTGCAGACTCTGTTGAGAGATGGCTGGCTGGTAAGAGGCTACAGCTGATTGTTGACGTTGAGCAGTATGCAGACTCTGTTGAGAGATGGCTGGCTGGTAAGAGGCTACAGCTGATTGTTGACGTTGAGTAGTGTGCAGACTCTGTTGAGAGATGGCTGGCTGGTAAGAGGCTACAGCTGATTGTTGACGTTGAGCAGTGTGTAGACTCTGTAGAGAGATGGCTGGCTGGTAAGAGGCTACAGCTAATTGTTGAAGTTGAGCAGTGTGTAGACTCTGTTGAGAGATGGCTGGCTGGTAAGAGGCTACAGCTGATTGTTGACGTTGAGCAGTGTGTAGACTCTGTTGAGAGATGGCTGGCTGGTAAGAGGCTACAGCTAATTGTTGACGTTGAGCAGTGTGCAGACTCTGTTGAGAGATGGCTGGCTGGTAAGAGGCTACAGCTGATTGTTGACGTTGAGCAGTGTGTAGACTCTGTTGAGAGATGGCTGGCTAATAAGAGGTTCAAGCTGAACAGTGACAAACCTGAATCTCTTTAGGTTGGATCTCGTAGAATGGTCAGCGTGTCACAAGATAACCACTTGAGAGTTGACGATCATCAGAGTTCTTCAAGGGCCTGGTTAAAAATCTCGTGGTATACTTTCACGCTATGGCGAAGCATACTGACTACATCAGTCGTTCCGCGTATCTCGAGATCAGAAAAATTTGCTTTTTAACAAATATTTTTTTTGTGACTTTCTATTCACTCCCCCCCCCCCCCCCATCCCCCCTTTCAGCGCACTGAGCATTCAAGTTAAGGGAATCATGCGCTAAAAAAGTGGACATCAAGATCATCATAACCGCCATTTCCGGATGACAAAAAATCCTTGTTGAGCTGATGTGTTCTTTTGTTCTCAGCCAACACTTTGCTCAGTGCCATCAACTGTGATCAGATGTGCGGCCAGAAAAACAGTTTAAAATCACACAGCGAAAGAGCCACGAACGCATTAGACCACTTCTGATAGCACTTCATTGGCTGCCAGTCAAAGAAAGGATAATTTTCAAGATAGCCACCTTCGCTTTCCGTTTTTTCGATTGTGCCGTGCCACCATACGGGGTGTCATCCTGTCTCTGTCCCGTGTACACTTCAGCTCGTACTCTGTTTAGATGGAAAGTCTTTCTTGTACAAAATGGAAACTTAAGGGCTTTGGTTACCGGTCGTTCTCTGTTTAGGCTTCCCTTGTCGGGAAGAACCTTCCTGCTCATATCCGACACTGCAGTTCTCTATCCCCAGTTTCTGAGCTGCTCGTAAAACCTTTCTCTGCCTACTCTAAGCTACTCTAACCCTCTCACAGGCATTGGCAGCTGTACCTGTACTTTTTCTGCTGTCTTCACTGACTGACTGCTGATTATTCGGGAATGTCTGCGTGTGTGTGTGTCGGGGGGGGGGGGGGGGGGGGGGGGCACTGGAAGAGGGGTTGAGGGAGTGTGTGTGTGTGTGTGTGTGTGTGTGTGTGTGTGTGTGTGTGTGTGTGTGTGTGTGTGTGTGTGTGTGTGTGTGCAAACGGTGAAGAGTGAAGGACAGAGCGAGACATATAATGCATTATAAAATTAGGATATGCAGTGTAATGTTTCAAGCGTAGAGGTGTGAGCCTCACATTTGTATCATAGAAAGATTCGACACATTAGAAATCTATTGATGTGTATTCTTTTTGTTATCATTATTATTAAGAGAAGGAACGGCCAAAGGTTTCAGATTTAGTATGAGGGCATACGAAGTATCCGTGTGTTTGCAGAAGATCGAAGCTGCCTGGAAGGGGTGTACACAGTGAGAAGGTCAGAGAGATAGGCAGGAGATGAGTCGGAGAAGAAGTTGTGGGAGTTGTTGACAGTTTGTAGTCAATTCTGGTTTGGGCCGGTGACCAATAAAGAGCTTGAAGAAGAGGTTGCACATGATCACGTTTGCATGCTTTGTAAAACAGTTTTGCTGCAGAGTTCTGAACTGTCTGTGGTCTACTGAGAAGGTAAAGCTCTCAGCCAAACAGAAGGTAATATTAGTATAACTTGAACTTTCCTTGATGCAGCATCATACTACGTTTGATTACAGAAGACAGCAATATGTCTATAGATCAATATGTCAACCTTCTCTGCAGATCTGTCTGGCTAGAACTGCGTGGAATAGGACATCTCAGGCGCCACCTACCTGGTGATGCGACGAAGAGTCTGGTTTCGTCTTTCTTCTGTCAAGGTTGGACAACTACAACTCTTTGCTGGCAGGTCTCCCTGAAAACAGGCTGGACCGCCCGCAGAGAGTAGAAAAAAATGCAGCTCGTCCTGTCCTTGGCAGATGAGGGCGAGACCACTCAAAGCCTTTGCTCAGATCCCTCCACTGGTTGTTAATCGAAGCTCGTATTGAGAACAAGATTTCCATCCTGTGCCAAGTAAGCAGATATGTATCCTCTCCTTCTTACGTGTCTCATCTTCTCGCTGTCTATCAACCTTCCCACTCTCTGCATTCCACAGACGCTCTACATGGTCTCATGAATGTCCCACGCTTTAATCTAAACAAGTGTCAAAAGCGTGCTGTCTCAAACATAGGCCTAGGACCAGTGACCTGAAATTCCATCTCCATCCCCAATACCATGTATTTCCAGTCTGAAAACGTTCCTATTCAAAAAGCGTCTGTAGTGAGAACATTCACAGTCAGACCCACCAGGGTGTCGGGCAAGCCTACTGTTTCCTGCGTGTCTAATGTTATACTGTGTACCCCGTGTGTACGAGTCATTTTCTGTGAACCTGCTGTTTTATTTTTACCGTCTTAATTGGGTATCTGAAAAGAATCAGAAAATGCCGTCTTGGACGTCTTGCTGGCAGAGATTATTGTTTAGTGGTGTCGTTTTATCATTTCAGCGGATGATCTTAATAATGCTTGCCAGTTTATGGCCATTTCATGTTGCTTAAGTGACATATAAATTGAAAGTTCGAATGCCTCTACGTGTACATGGGAATGTCTGATTGCCTCGTGCATTCTAATTTAATCGAAATTACACCATTTAAATAGTTCATTGTATGCTGTTTTATAGACAGTACTTGCTACACTGTTCATTGACTATTTTCCCGTTCCCTATGTGATTATTGCCTTGTAAAATGCAGCCGCATTTTGGTTTAATCATAATTATAAAATGTTATTACTGTACATTTTTATATCAATCAATTCACAATCATTGTCTTGTCACATGCAGTTGTGATCCTGTTTCTAAAGGCATGTCATTTCTTAGGTCTATATATTATGAGACGGTTTAATGCTGTATAATACTGGTGTGGTGCTCTGTTGTGCTTGGAGCTTGTTTCAGAACTGGAACAGGCGCATGAAATAAACTTTATTATCATATTATTATTATTATTGCAGTCTGTTAGAATTGTCGGCTTACGGAAAATGCATACAGCATATCACACAGGATAGCTGTCCCAGAAATCTACCGGGCAGGAGCGGCGGGAAGATTTCTTCTCCGGGGTCAGCTTTCTGTGCTGACTTTATTTCGGTATCCGTTCCACCCCCATGTTACCGCAGCAGCACGTAAAAGATCCCTGTCACTGTGCCAAAAATGCAGGTAGCAGGTTACAGCTGAACGCCCGTGCATCCTACTCATTTGGCTTTGCATTAAAACCTAGCGCATTGTTGCATAGTGTACACAGATGGCATCCGTTCTACGTAGCACCAGCTATGTTACAAACTAAACAGCGCTGTAAACACTTCAGTGGATATTCGACACGCGCCGTGTTAAGCTATAGTCACTCGTTGAGAGTGGCATACGACTAGAGCGCAGTGAATCCGCTCGGAAGATGAGAATGGCGCTATAGTTGTCATTGTGAAGCGTTTAGGGCTCATCGAGAGAGAGAGAGAGAGAGAGAGAGAGAGAGAGAGAGAGAGAGAGAGAGAGAGAGAGAGAGAGAGAGACAGACAGACAGACAGACAGACAGACAGACAGACAGACAGACAGACAGACAGACAGACAGACAGACAGACAGAAGGGATGGTTGCGGTTGTCCTCACAAATAAGGGGCAGCAGCATCCACTGGTATCATCCCAATGAACACGGCAGGAGTGTCCGTTTTGTACAGCAGCTCTCTGACCTCAGACATCTCCTGGTACGAACCGAGACTGGCCAGTCGCGCTCCATTCCTGCGACAGTCTTCCATAGCAGCTCCCCAGGTCATTTGTTTATTTACATGGCGAAGTAGGGCCATATAACCTTTAGTCATTATGTTCCAAGTGTAACTGTAGCAGCGACCCCCGATGGTCAGAAGTCCCGGGCCGCAGAGGTCACTGGTGTAGGGGCACTGCTCCTCGTCCTCCCCCCTCGCGCAGTCCGCGTGCAGGTTGCAGGGGAAGTGGTGCCGGAAGTCCGGCCAGTTGGCCACGGAGCAGTTCCACGTGCCGTCAGGGAGCCGGAGGGGGCGGGCTGAACGAGGGTAGAAGGAGAATTGGATCTTGAAACCCCTGAAAGATCTGCTGTTCCCCCATGAGTAGAAGAAGAGCGTGAGAAGGTTCGTCTCGTACAACTTCGGGCCGGGGATCGTGTTGCCGCATAAGAACTCTTCCGTTATTAATGCTTTTGGGTCTGTCGACAATGCGACATAATGGTAAGTACATATGTCGGTATTACCTGGAATGTCCATGTGGAGCACGCTGACCATGACCACGTGACCTTCTGGGACACGGACTTTGGTATTAGTGTCCATGGCGAGTAGGTAATACGTCACTCCGTCCCAGCCAGGGGTCGCTATAGATCCTGTAAAAACCAATGGAGACATACCATGGATGATACTACGGCGATTAGAGATAAACATTTGATCTCTGCCTTTTAGTCAACCGCAAAAATTGTATCTACTAAGGATGATGCATGATAGATGAATATTTTTTTAGTAGAAAGATTGTTCTCATTCCGTGTTTATATATAGAATGAATACTTAGAGCGCCTAACCCGCACAGGCCCTAAGCGCTTGCACGTTCGTTACAAATACATGTTGTCAAAGTTCACTGCATACAACATGAATGCACACACACACACACACACACACACACACACACACACACACACACACACACACACACACACTCACGCACACACACAGACTCGCACACGCACGTACGCATGCACGCACACGCACACACACACACACACACACAAACACAAACACAAACACACACACACAAACTCTCTCTCTCTAACACACACACACACACACACACACACACACACACACACACACACACACACACACACACACACACACACACACACAGTCGCATATCAGGGCAATCAGACTGAAGAAAAGGTTTTCAAAAAAGAGAAGGTTTTCAAGGAAGATTTAAATGAGCTGACAGAGGTAGAATGTCGGACAGAAACAGGGGGTTGGTTCCAGATAACTGGAGCCTGGTAAAAGAAAGAGCGCTGATTCCGTGTTATATAATGCCCTAATATCACAGTTATAAAGCGTATTGTCTGCCCTCCCCCCGCCGCACACCGTCTCTCTCTCTCTCTCTCTCTCTCTCTCTCTCTCTCTCTCTCTCTCTCTCTCTCTCTCTCTCTCTCTCTCTCCTCCTAAATAGCTGCTGACCCACGGAAGTGTGGTTACCTGCTCGCTGGCTTTTGTGTGGTGTTTAGCTGGATCGAGAGTAAGTTCGTTCTTTCCGTACCAACATGATTGTAACAGACTGGCAATGGCTGAAGAGCCTAGGATGGAAGTGCTGCGGCAAAGTTCACGTCGATATGGACAGGTTGTTTGTTTGGTTTGTTTTTCATTTGCCCGCGGTTTATGTCAGTTTGTGCCGGACACGTGGATCGCTCAGCGTCAGTGGTCTGCTGCCTGATGGCAGTTGGTCGCTGTTGACTGGTTCATTGTTAACCTTCGGTGGATCAGGCGCCAGGATGCAGATCAGGATGTAAAAGAATGCTAGTGTCAAGGATAATAGTACAACGTACAATGTATTTTTGTCATTCTTAACAGTTTACTGCTGTGACGTCATATTCGAACTTTGCCGTATTTTTCTTCGCCGGCCAACTGGCTCTCCAGCCCGGCTGGCTGTCAGAGTTGAGAAGGTGTGTGAAAGTCGAGGTGGCCGTCCTGGGCCCCTGTCCTAATGAGCCTTGCGGTTTCTGCGTGACGTGTGCGGTGACTCAGGAACCGCGGGGTATGATGGGAACTGGCTGGATGAGGGCACCAATCCAACCAGAACCATACATGTACAGGACAGTAACTGTGCTTCCTACTGATCTTTCCAGCCAGGACCTTTTCCGGACTAACAGCCGGGTGAACTGTGATAGCGTTAAGAGACTGACAGTAAGGATCTTCTACAACACAGGTACAATCCTGGTCCGAGGAAACAGGTGTCCCCGCTGGAGAGAAGAGTTCAGTCCCCTCATCAAATGCATTAGGGCTGTCTACGCCTTTGTCGACCGAGTGAAGGAGCCGGTCTCTGGAATCTGTACAACCTCCGCTTGCCGACTGTTTGGCCATCGCCGGGTGGGGAGCCAGGACTACAGGATGTTAGACCCAGGTGTAGCCCGCGTCCACAGATCCCCAGGACAACCGGAAGTACGAGAAGGCGCTCGCGTCGACTACAGGCCCTCAGTCCCAAGTCAGCCTCACCTTCGGCAGCTCCAGTCCCGGTTTCCCAGCCAAACATACTGACCCGACACCTGGTTCCCTCCCGTGCCACACCTCCTACCACACCCGGCCTGCAAGCCTACCCAGTCACACCGCCACCAATTCAATTCAGAAACTTTAATCATCCCACGAGGGGCAATTTTGTTGTGGTCATGGCCCACACCACACTCCGCCAGCAAGCCTACCCAGTCACACTGCCACCACCGCCGCCACCGCCACCAGCAAGGCTACCCAGTCACACCGCTACCACACCCCGCCAGCAAGGCTACCCAGTCACACCGCTACCACACCCCGCCAGCAAGCCTACCCAGCCACACCCTAGTTTCGAATAACTTTTTGTTTAAACCAAGCCTACCCAATCATACCGCCACCACACCCCGCCAGCAAGGCTACCCAGTCACACCGCCACCACACCACGCCTCCCTAGTCAGTAGCTGGAGACAGCGAAACATCAAATAAAGGCCGAGCTCAAGCTGCATGTGAAGGTGAAGTTTGACCAACTGACTGACACCGTGACGTCACTGACCCAAAAGCTGACGGAGCTTACAAAACAGAACAAAGATCTCAGATCTCAAACTGATGATCTCAGAGCTCAGGAGCTGTGTGAAAGTCGAGGTGGACGTCCTGGGCCGCTTCCAACGCTGCCTTGGTGAAGGCGTGTCACAGTGGGCAGGTTTTGCTCGCTGACCACGCCCAACACCTTCACCACGGGCAGCGGCGCCCCCTGGAAAGCGCTCCAAAGAAAGCATGTGACTTGCGTGCATGGACTAACAGGAGAGCCTGCTGCTGCCGCCACTTTTTCATCTGCTGGCGTGCGTGCGTGCGTGCGTGCGTGCGTGCGTGCGTGCGTGCGTGCGTGCGTGCGTGTGTGTGTGTGTGTGTGTGTTGTGTGTGTGTGTGTGTGTGTGTGTGTGTGTGTATGTGAGCGTGCGTGCGTGTGTTTTTGTGTTAGTGTGGTATGTGTCATAGTGTGTGTGTGTGTGTGTGTGTGTGTGTGTGTGTGTGTGTATGTGTGTGTGTGTGTGTGTGTGTGTGTGTGTTGTGTGTCTTACTCTGTGCGTGAGTGTGTGTGTGTGTGTGTGTGGTGTGTGTGTGTGTGTGTGTTTGTTTTAGTGTGGTATGTGTCACAATGTGGATGTGTGTGTGTGTGTGTGTGTGTGTGTGTGTGTGTGTGTGTGTGTGTGTGTGTGTGTGTGTTGTGTGTCTTACTCTGTGTGTGTGTGTGTGTGTGTTTGTTTTAGTGTGGTATGTGTCACAATGTGGATGTGTGGATGTGTGTGTGTGTGTGTGTGTATGTGTGTGTGTGTGTGTATGTGTGTGTGTGTGTGTGTGCGTGCGTGCGTGCGAGCGTGCGTGCGTGCGTGTGTTTTTGTGTTAGTGTGGTATGTGTCACGGTGTGTATGTGTGTGTGTGTGTGTGTGTGTGTGTGTGTGTGTATGTGTGTGTGTGTATGTGTGTGTGTGTGTTTGTGTGTTTGTGGGCGCGTGTGTGCTGTGAGGAGGTGAGTGTGAGTGTGCAGGTGTCTGTGTGTAATCATATAGTAGGTGACCGTTTGTGAAATGCTTTAGTGTTGATGTATGTATTTATAGTATTATTTTGTGCTTTTCTGATTGCCATGATAGTACTTGTGCTTTTCTGATTGTCATATTGATATCAATATATGCATTATTTGATAGTAGTTGTGATTTTTTCAGTGTGTGTGAAATGCTTGATATCGATGTACGCATTTACAGTACTTTGCTTCTTCTCCCCCCCTTTTGTTTTGTTGTTGTTTGTTTTTTGGTTTCATCCTCTTTTTTTTTGCTGTTTTTGTTTGTTTGTTGTT
The DNA here is from genome assembly GCA_963584105.1 of Alviniconcha strummeri. Taxonomy (NCBI): domain Eukaryota; kingdom Metazoa; phylum Mollusca; class Gastropoda; family Provannidae; genus Alviniconcha; species Alviniconcha strummeri. Next base: position 10,006,966 of record OY757558.1, on the reverse strand, counting down.
GTTGTCATTTTGATATTGATGTATGCATTGATAGTACTTGTACTTTTTTCGATTGTGTAGCGGATTTTGATGTTGACAGTGTACAGCGCCGCGAGCTTCTACATTTTTACGGGCTATAGCGTTATGTAAGAGTTGTTATTATTAACATCAGGTATGTGGGCCAACTCGACATTGCCTTCGACCCCAGTCCCATCCACCATCCTCTGCTAGTGGCCGCGTGCCTTTGCTGGAGACTCCCTCATCCCAGCCACGCCAGGCCAGCCTTCAGAGAGGGCGGTGGGAGGAGCCAGCAGTTGAGGAATGGGCCAGCTGTTTCCACCACTCGCGGGCCTTTTCCACCACCTCCACTACTTCAACAACGGCATAGGGACTCGGAGAGCAGAGCTCGGTAGCTGTGTGAAATTGTGTTTCGGCCTCACATGACCTCCGTGACTATCATGACTCAGTCATTCTGCATTGTCCCGTGTGCTGCTTTGTTGTGTGAGCTGACACTATGCATTCCCTAACTACGAGTAACTAAGGAGGGATCATGGCTGTCAGTCACCAGAAGTGTGAGGGATCATGGCTGTCAGTCACCAGACCTATGGAGGGATCATGGCTGTCAGTCACCAGACCTATGGAGGGATCATGGCTGTCAGTCACCAGAACTATAGAAGGATCATGGCTGTCAGTCACCAGACCTATGGAGGGATCATGGCTGTCAGTCACCAGAACTATAGAAGGATCATGGCTGTCAATCACCAGAACTATGAGGGATCATGGCTGTCAGTCACAAGAACTCTGAGGGATCATGGCTGTCAGTCACCAGAACTATGAGAGATCATGGCTGTCAGTCACCAGAACTATGAGAGATCATGGCTGTCAGTCACCAGAACAGTTTCATGCAGACAGAATACGTTCACTGTATCGATACAGCAGTAATCAAAAGAAACACTGTATTTTGATGGGACTGAAGTCATAGCACCACATGAATACTAGACCGAAAAGGTGTTAGAACACAGGTCTAAACCATGGGAGACGGTGCATGCTTGGAGCTCAGCGCGGAACCACCTGGTCTGATTCAGAGTCTTACAGCATTTGGCTGTTTGATTTACTGGTTTAGTCACACGGGTGATGTGATCATTCCCACAAAAGAGATACTCTCACGGCATGTTGCTGTTTGCTTTACTGGTTTACTCACACGGGAGATGTGATAATTCCCGCAAAACAGACTTCCAACTTACCATTTAAAGGAGTCGTGAAGTCCACGTCCAGCAGGTCGGTGGAGCCGGGGAGGCTGGAAAAGTGTATTTCCATAGAGAAGGGAGGTAGTGGAGAAGGCGGCGCTGCATATCTGTCGTGTTGGACGACGACGTGAAGGCTTGCGTACGGAGGGACGTAGATGTACTCTCGCCCCGGGGTCCAGCAGCCGAGGTATACTATCGCAGAATTCACGACGGAATATTTTATTTTTTCAGTGAACATACAGACGAACAGATAGGAGCACAATCCCTCCAGCCTGACGGGCTTCAGGGCCATCATGAGACCGTCTGGAACTGTGACGATCACAGTACACCGTGAGGTGTAGTAGGACACGTTGCGAGGCTCCAGGTGGCTGGTATCTGTGGTCAAGCTGCCGCTGAAGGCATGCAGGTACAAAGTACCTCCGCTCAACAGACAGTCCATTAGTGACTCCGTCGAAAGCTTCCGGTGTTCTGGTGTCGGGGCCTGGATCGGCGAACTTCGTGTGGGCACAGATGATTCGTGTGTAAAAGCATTGGACTGCAAACTGTGTGTTGAACCAAAAGGTTCGTGCGTGAAAGCATTGGTCGACGAACTTTCTGTTGAAGCGGTGGGTTCATGTTTGAAGGAATTGGTCGGCGACCATTGTGTTGAAGCAGAAGGTTCGTCTCTGAAATCCGGTGCTCGTTGTGCTTGTTTGTCTTGGAATGAAACATTAAATGCGAACGGTTGAATCGCCAGGTCAGTCATCGTTATCTCTCGTTCAGCAAACTTTGTTGACCATGACACAGATTTTCCCGTTGCCATCTGACTGAAACCGTCACGCTGTTTTGTGGAAAATACACTTGCGAACACACTGTCACCCGCAGTCTCTTGTCCACCACGAATACCTAGTTGAGCTGGACTCGATGGTATGAATGTGACATTTCTCTTGGAAATCCAGTCCCCACCTTCCTGTGTCTGACCGGGATCTGGTATTACGACCGATAAATTGGAGCTAACCAGACGTTGCCTCCGTGTCGAGGGAGACGTCGAATAGAAGCGGGGCTCTGTTCTGTCCGGTTCCTTGTTGACGTTGCTTCGATAAGTCCAGGCCGGCGTCGTCACGCTACACGTCAAAATAGCCAACACGAGAACAAGGCCAGCAAGTCTTGTGAACGAGTCCCAGGTCCTCATCGCCA